>OV281298.1:12430000-13645000 GCA_923062465.1 Acleris sparsana | reverse complement strand
GAGTGTCAGCAGTAATGGTAAGTAGTAATCAACCTTCCATTTATACTGTCAATGAGAACCACCCGTACTATAATTTATTATCCGAATTTCCGAACATCACGAAACCTGCATCATTTAAGGAAATCCCGGAACACAATGTCGTTCACCATATCGAAACAACAGGTCCTCCGGTCTACGCTCGTGCAAGGCCGTTACCGCCTGACAGATTAAAAAAAGTTAAAGACGAATTTAAACTAATGCAGGAATTAGGAATATGCAGACCATCCAAAAGTGCGTGGGCGAGTCCCTTACATGTCGTGACGAAAAAGAATGGTGATATCCGACCTTGTGGGGACTATCGCATGCTTAACGCAGTCACTAAACCAGATCGGTATCCGATACCGAGGCTGCATGACTTTACGTACAATTTAGCTAATAAAACGATATTTTCAAAGTTAGACATAAATAGGGCATACCATTGCATTAGCATAGCCAAAGAGGACATAGAGAAAACAGCAATAATTACCCCATTTGGTTTATTCGATTTTTTGAAAATGGGATTCGGAATGCGAAACAGTGCGCAGACATTCCAGCGCTTCATGAACAACACGGTTTTAGAAGGCCTGGAATTCCTTTTTTGTTACCTGGACGATATCCTTATCGCGAGCGACACACAGTCGCAGCATAAGGAGCATCTAAGGTCGGTATTTGAGAGGTTCGAGAAATTCGGAATTACGATCAATTTAGCCAAGTGTAGCTTAGGACAAACGACACTCAGTTTTCTAGGTCACGAGGTCTCTAAAGAGGGCATTAGACCGTTAGACGAAAAAGTCAAGACCATAGTAGATTTTCCGAAGCCAAAAACAGTAGAACAATTGCGCAGATTCTTAGGGATGATTAATTTTTACCGTCCACATATACCTAACGCCGCTAGTATTCAGTCAGAGCTAGATAAATACTAAGGTAACACAAAGAAGCACGACAAGACGCCGGTAGCATGGACCGTCAAAGCTGAAGAAAGTTTTGAGCAGTGTAAGGCCAGCCTTCAAAAAGCCGCGACTCTGTCGCATCCACGGGCGGATACGGTTTTGGCCTTGATGACTGACGCGTCTGATACCTGTGCCGGTAGTGTTTTACAACAGCGTATCAATAATTATTGGCAGCCTTTAGGATTTTATTCAAAAAAGTTTACTAAAACGCAGCAACAGTATAGCACGTACGACCGTGAACTTTTATCTATCTATATGGCAGTAGTGCATTTTCGCAAAACTTTTGAAGGTCGACCGCTGACAATATATACGGACCATAAAGCTTTGTGTTTTGCGTTTCAAAAATTAGGGAACAATGATAAGGAGTTACCTAGACGTACGCGTCAGTTACTCTTTATCAGTGAGTTCACGACAGATATTAGGCATATAAACGGTCAGGAAAACGTAGTTGCCGACACGTTATCTCGAATCGAAACAATAAGTTGTCCCACAATAATTGATTACGAGCAACTCGCAAACGAGCAGGCTAGCGACGATTACATACTGCGCGCAACGCAAAATATTGGGGGCCGCGCGGCAGAGAGCAAAACCGTTTTTAAATCAATGTTAATACCAACTTGTAATAGATTTATTTTTTGTGAAATGTCTACACCGGAAGCGAGACCTTATTTACCGGAAAGTTTTCGACGGCAAGCCTTTGATAGTGTACATAACTTAAGTCACCCTGGAATTCGCTCTACCAGGAAATTAGTTAAGAAAAGATTTTACTGGCCGAAGTTAGAGAAAGATGTAGGTGCGTGGGCGAAGGCTTGTATACATTGTCAGCGATCGAAAATCAACAGACACACGGTATCCAGGATAGGTTCGTTCGAGGAAGCAGAAAGATTCCATCACATCCATGTAGATTTAGTGGGCGCGCTGCCTACGTCTTCACAGGGATACAAATACCTCGTAACGATTATCGACAGAGGATCAAGATGGCCAGAAGCTTTTCCGATAACTGACATAACAGCGGAAGTTGTAGCGAAAACCATTTTCGAAGGATGGATAGTGCGCTATGGTTGTCCCGAGAGACTAACCACAGATCAAGGCCGTCAGTTCGAGAGTAGCTTGTTCCAGCAACTCATGAAATTATTAGGTGTAAATAAGCTCAGAACTACGGCATACAACCCAAAGGCAAATGGTAGAGTAGAGAGGTTTCACAGATCGTTGAAAGCCGCACTAATGGCCAGGATGCAGAATAATAGCTCTTGGATAGACGAACTACCATTAGTAATGCTAGGATTACGAGCTGCAGGCAGATCCGACAACGGAATTAGCCCGGCGGAGACGACATTCGGACAGGCACTACGGTTACCAGGAGACTTCTTCAGTAGTCCAAGTAAGCCGGAACCCGCCGAGATAATGTCAGACTTTGTTAAAAACATTCGCGAAACTATAGGTAAATTAAAACCCGTCTCTACTAGTTCTCGTAATAATCAGACTTTGTTTATACATCCTGACCTATATTCGTGCGATCACGTATTTATAAGAAATGATACAGTACGCAAATCACTCCAACCACCATACGATGGACCATTTAGGGTATTGGAAAGAGGACCTAAAGTATATTTAGTTGAAATAGGAAATAAACAGGTAAGAGTTTCAATAGATAGACTGAAACCAGCTTATGTGTTGAATACGAGTGACGATGGTACAAGTACAAGCGTCACGCCGGCGGACAACACGAAGCATCAGACAGACTGTGCAGGTAACGCAGACCCAGTACCTGTGGTACCGCAACAACGTGTTACTAGAAGTGGGCGCGTTGTTAAGAAACCCGTAACTTTTAGGGATACATTTAATTACTAAGGTAAGCAAATAATTAGCGTAGGACGATTTCTTAGATATAAAGGTAATTGGTTCTCATAAACTTAAATGGAATGTTAATTATTACCGTTGATTAGAATTAATATTGTTTTAAGTTAAGTTGTTTTTATGTTTATGTTTATGAGCGATAGCGTATTTGCAACAGAGTAACTTGTACCACGCATAAAACTTACCTTGCAATATAAGCAAGCGGTGATAACGCTTACTTCAACAATAGCTACGAGCGATGTTTTATATTGTTGAATTAAAGGAAATATAATAAAGTTGACATAGTTAAATAGCATAACGAATCATTATTGAACTGGACCGAAGTTCAGAAAATAATGAGACGTAGCAATAAGTTACTTATTTAAGAAATTGTTTTTTCATATAGTTATTACTTTATTACCAACTTAAGAAGCAAGTAGACTTAGCTACTTTATGAAATTTTAATTGTTTTTATTCAGTCAAAAGACTAATCTTCATAATGGGCTGGGGACAGAGCAAAGACGAAGAAAAAGAATCCCATAACACTATTGCTATTGCCCAAGTGAAGAACCTTTCAGGGCAAGTTGAGTCAAAACTTAATTACGTAGGAATAGCACTCATTGTAATATGTGCTATATTGAGCATTTTGTTGTTGTACGCCATCCAACGTAAATGTAAGGATCATGCGCAGTCCTGGATGCGGCGAGCAATGGACAAGGCCTCTCCACCACTCGCCACAGTCAGAGTCCAGCGAGAACACCTGCAACCGCAGGCAGTCCCGGTAAACACCCAACAGGTTGTTTATTAGATAGTAAGTGTAAAATAGAATACATGTTTATTAATTGTAATTCAATTTATTTAGAGTCACATTTATGTTTTATACTTAAGCACTAAATCATATTTCTGTTTCACTAACATGATATTGAATTGTATGTTATTTATCAATTCTACGAACTAAACTTCATTGCGCAAACAGTAACGCTATACATCCGTTGTAATATAATATTGCTTAGACACAACAATGACGACCAAGAATGCAATGTAATCAAATGAATGAACAATATGACTCGTAATTCTGTGTAACCTAGTTAAGAACTTACAAATAGTTTAAGGGTCCTGAAAATTTTTTTCCTGTTGGGGGGGGGGATAGTATAGGGACAATGCCGCGTCAGCTCATTTCTTAGTGCGAGTGCACTTGAATATGAGTCAACGCAGCACATAGCCCGAGCGGGCGAGACGAGGGACGCAGGGGAAAGGTTGGTCGGTTCCCGAGCTTTCGACTTCACTTCGATCCGGACCGTTGTAAATGTAACTTGTGTAACAATATAAGTATAAAGAGTTCTTCTGGTTTTATTCCATTGGCTTAAAGTTTGGGATAGTTTCTTTGATAGCTTCAAATAAAATATTATACGTTTTTTGTTCTTTATTTGGAAGTAGGGAATATATACACGGAACCACCTTTGTATACTCGGTGTTAGATCCAATATCGGCATGGATAGTATACAATTGTCTGTATGGTCCAGGGACAATTTTGAAAGTGCCATCTAAAAAAAAGGTGTCAACGCTTTTTATCCAATCCTGGGCGTGAGGAGTTGTAAATATCAGAACTCCTTTCTGATTGTAACAACAAAAAAAATCTGCTATGTTTTCCGGTATAATTACTTCTTCACAAGTCGCAAAAGAGGTTAATGCTGAATTTTTTCGTCTTGCTCTGTACAAAGCATCTCTTTTTTGAAAAAATGATGGTAACTTGTCGGAGTATTCCTCGTGTCGTAACTCACCCATTGCCTCCCGAAATATGGTTGGAATTGGCCTGTAGTCGGAAGAAACCATAGTTTTTATTTCATCTATTTTTTTCTCCACGTCTATACTTTCATAATCAGCCGGGCATGAATGCGTTGTATACTTAAGTATATTCGTTCTCTTATCATCCAGAAGAACCGAACCCTTGCATGCTCCTTTGTTATCCTTTGATCGGGCACAGTTCCACATGGATGAGCCAGATAGATTACTGCGTTTTAAGTAGTGCCGGTAACCACCCTTAATTAATATTTCACCTCCATGGGTACTTCGCACAAAACTAAAATCAGAAGCTAATATTGCAGACATTATCACAGCTCACGGTAGTAGCTCATCGTTAATGACAATTAACTGTCACGGCTAAAAACATCAAGCCAGCCACGTCTAAAATGTAGGTACTTATCACCTTATAAACCTCTTTAGTTATCTGAAGTGGAATAAATTACGCAAAATATATGCTATTATTTATTTATAATTTATAAGCTAGTGTTTAACTAGTAAGTTATTAAAGGCTGAGTTCACCAACAATTAAACGGACGGTTAGCGGTTTAACGGTTGTCAAATGTATTGACTAAAAGCTGATTAAGACTTAACCGTCTGTTAAATTCGTTGATGAACTCAGCCCTAAAAGCATCAAATCCTGCAAGTCTATTTGACTTAAAATTTAAACTTGAAAACTTTGAGCACTAAAGTACTTTGGTATATTAAAAAATCGACCCACTTTTGTTGATAAACATCCAAAGTAGAATAAATTCGAACGAAAAAATAGGCGTGTGTGAAAAAATGCTTGCAAGTAAATATACTATTAGAAAATTACAAATGTAGAAAGTTATGCTGTCATTAACATATGCGTCCGTTAAAACTCACGAAAGGGGAAATCTGCGAATGGAAAAAGAATGAGAAGAATAAATGCTTGTGGTGAAATTCACGAATGGGGAAAAACGCGATCGGAAAATATGCTTCAAGAAATAAATGATTTAGAGAAAATGATCTAACCAGTCGTGGTACTATGCACAGTTGTGTTATAGGTTAGGATAGCAGTATAGACAAAACGGGGCCAGTCAGTTTGTTCTTCGTTTACATAGGACTTCAGATATTCCTTTAATGTTGAGTGGCTCCGTTCGAGAGCACCTTGAGTCTGGCGATGGTAAGGACTGGACCAAATTTGTTTGATTTTTAGGAAAGAGCAAACTTGTTTTATTTAATGTTGAGTTAACGGCAAAAACGAAATAGAAAGTACTCACAGTAGCAGGAGCGTTGAAATCTGGGCGATCATCATCGCCAGGACCTTTACCGGGTGTCTTGACCTTGACACACACCAGCAAGGCCGCGGGAACTGCAGGAACTCTATGCACGCTTGGAAATAGTAGGGTGCGCCGGTCGTTTGAGAACGGCGACTTGGAATTGGCAAACACAACACACCAAACACTTTGGAGTGGTGGTAGGGAAATGGTAAAATGCGCCGGTCGTTTGAGAACGGCGAATTTGGAAATAGTAGGTAATCACACTGAACACTTTGGAACGGTGGACATGGAAATAGTAATGAGTTGTCCCTTGTTTCTTCTAAGGTCGGCCTTGGTTAACTGGTTTGTTCACTTCACTTCACGTCACTTCGGAAACGTCCTTGAGATTTTTGAAAATCCCTTAAGCTGCCACCAATGTTATAATGGAAAACACCAAGGTCTTTTTAAAAAAAGATATTTATTAAACACACACTTTAAACTAAGACAAGTACACGACCTTATAGGATAATAGAGGTATAGCGCGGTTCGCGGCTCGGGAACAACTGAGGATGGACTGGGCAGGATAGAGAAGCTAGAGTCGGTTGGAGGGGATTACTGCTGATAGGGTTGCTTGGTCAGCCAGAAGGCATACAAGGTGGAGGTTATAACAGAACGTAGGTGTCAGTTAGATATAAAAATGTATGTATAGGCCATTTCAAATACGAAGGCCCGATGCACTTGAATCTTAACAATAGGGCTCATAATGTTTGCCTTTTGTTATCTAATTAGGAGCACTTCAAAATGGCACGCGTCGGTCGGTGCAATCTGCATGCAACTAAAGCGTGACTAAAATATTTGGTACTTGAAAACAAAAATACGAAATATTAGTTATTTACGGTATTGTTTATTTATAATGGTAAGGCATCTTTATAATAATTGAATTGTTAAAACAAAAAATGTGTTAATGAAACATTTATTTATATATCAATATTTTTTTTAATTGTGTCAATTAAAAAATAACAATCAATTTTCAGGTAACTCAAGTTAATACTAACTTAATTTAATTACGTAAAACAAAAATTGTGTCAATAAAACATGTATTTAAATATCTATAATATAGATATTCCTTATTTTGTGTCAAAGTCAATGCCGTAGTATTAGCTTCAAATTGTTCATTTTCTACTTCCAGGTTCTTCACATCATTCTGCCTATTTTTTTTTGTATAATTTGTTTCTTCTAAAGCTCTTAACGTAGTTTTAACTTCAGATGATTCAATTTCTACTTCTTGACTTAAGGGACATATTATAATACTGGAGGGATAAGTGTAAATTTCGTTTGGTTTTATTGTTATTGAGTTATCTGTTGTGAATTTTTCGAAATAGTTTGCCAAATCCGACTTTTTATTTATTGTTTCTGAAACAGTACATTCTAATAGCAAAGGTGATACTTTCGTTGAGGATTCATCGCATGATTTCTCTGTTGCTGTTTTGTTGGAAGTTTGCACGGTTTTTTTATTTACGTCTCCATTATCAACCTCAGACAGTATACCAGGCTCATTACCTTGGAGTGAAGAAATTATATCTAGAAGTAATATATTCATTAATTATATCAATGATTGTGGATGATCCGGAATCATCCACAATCATTGATAAACTATCATTAGATAATCTTAAAATATTATGACGCGAATCTGTCAGACTCTGAGTGCTTGAGTAGGTACCTCCTTTTTGTGTGTGTAATTTTTGGACAATGTTCCTGTTTTAGCTTCGGTTTACCTTTTGAACATTTACTCTCAGGTTGAGGTAGTCTGTTCGTCTTGTCATCTACACCCCGCTGAGCGAGTTCTACCATAAGATATCCTCGAAGACCCTGAACAAAAAAATAGAAAGCATTAAAACCGGACAACTGCGAGTCGGACTCGTGCACCGAGGGTTCCGTACCGCCGCACAGCAGATATTATTATTACTTGGTAAAGACATAAAATTCAAATCGAAATATAATAATAATAATATATTTACTACACCAATACGATTGGTAAGTAAGTAATTCTATGAGTTTACAAGTAGGTAGGTATGTAACATAACGGAAAATTTAAAATACTGTCAACCAAGTTATTCACGTGTTTACTCGGATCTACATAAAATTGTTAACTGATAACTGTCAACAGGACGCTTTTGATTCATTAAGAATTGATTCCCCGTAACTACATTATCAACAGGTAGTTACCAATTTTCTAACAAAATTGTAAGTAGGACAGCACAAATATACTCACGAATGCTTCTATAGTAGAACAAAATAATGTAATCTGAACTTATAACTCATAGATTTACATACTTATATAAAAACAAGACTTACTTGCAAAGTACTGCATTTTCTTGTCGCCATTTTGAAACAATTCGCACTTACGAGTACTCACCAAATGAATCTGCTAAGGCACAGATACAAGTAATCACAATAAGTCACTTACGAGTTCCCACCTTAACAAAGTTGTTCCGTGATATATTACCAGATGTCACTAGTAAACTTACCAGGTTACACCAGTTGAATTGTTACCAATGCTTGTTCCGAGATGTCACTCTAAGTCGTTTTTTGCCGTCAAAATGAATTGTAATGCAGAAGACATGTACGAGTTAACACCGGAAATACTATTTGAAACTTTCTGCATCAAAATCTCATTTTACTAAAAAATGTTAGTTACGAGGTGTCACATCTAGACCCTTTTTTTCAGGTAACTTAAGACTAAGCCGGGGTTATTTAGAGCCACGCCGCGTGTCGCAACGCTGCCTGACTCAAGTCTGACTCAACGGGCTTTGATTATACTACAGTGTCGTGTCGCCACGCGTGCTGTTTTTTTTTTGTCAGTTCTGTGGTAACCGCGTGGACGTCCGCACCTATTTACAATGTTCTCTTCCGACTCAGATACTGATCTTGAAGATGATATTGCCTACCTATTTATGTTAAGCCAACTCAAGAAGAAAAGAAAGAAAAGGAGATACTGGGTGCACCCAGTAAATACATTAAGAGGAACTCGAAGTGAATATCATTTATTGGTGAATGAACTAAAAAGCACTAACGAGAGATTTCACCAATATTTCAGGATGGCAAAAACACAATTTAACTACGTACATTCTTTGATTGAAAAAGATATTAAAAAAATGAATACCAGATTTCGCAGACCCATTGGAACCAAAGAAAGCTGGCAGTATGTTTAAGGTCAATTTATTTTAATTATTATTTTATATTAAGACTTGTATTTACTGGACTAACACTAGATGGCGATTATGTATTATGAATTAAACAATTGTTATTATGGTTTTTATATACTTTTATTGTATTAAAAAAAACATGAATTTTTAAGTAGGTACCATATAGTATTCATCATCTACAATATTACGAATATTAGTATAATAACTATGAACATTTTCTTCTGAATTTTGTGTCCGATTGAGTATTGATTCAGATTCGGGTGGGCTATTGCAAGTCTGGCTGGTAGGGTTCGGAAAGTATTAGGTGTTGCTGGATGATGATGTTGATGGACTGGTGTATGGCTGGATCGATGTAGGCGCTTCCAGTTGCTGGGCAGGAGACTGATTACGAGGGGTAATTATTTTTTGCGACGTTATAGTAATGGGTGTGTTCAACACTTGTTCCGTTTTAGAAATCTGACGAATTTCTGCCTGCGAAATAGCCATATGTAAATCCAACTTAATTTTTGTTTGGTCGAGCTTTGGTAGTGACTTGATGTTTGTTGTGTTGTGATCAGTCATTTTCCTTAGTCGTAATCATAGAGTAACTTTATATATACTGATAATTGTAATTAGAATTTGTAATTAAAATAGAACGCCATTTCCATAATTCAACTTCTTTATTATTAGCACAGAGTACAAAAATCCTCCTCACTAGTGGTGTGCTTTGCAACTAGTGACGTCCCATAAACATCCCCCCTTTTACAAATAAAAAAATAGACTTACCCATAATTAACTTAATCAATTTCAGTTTGATCATCGACATAATCGTTTAACCTGATTGGTTTTCTAACTACACGTCCGTTGCGTGTTACCTTAACATTATTACCACCAGAAGTCTCACCTACACTACAGTCACTGGAACAATTCTGTAACCTAGATATTGAATCAGACTCGTCTAACTCTATATCAGGTACATCACTAATTATAGGTTTAAACCTGTATTCATTAAGGTCATTTACTTTGTCATTATTAATAATCTTATCACATTTGTCACTTTGCCTAACAGTTACATTAATGTATTTCCTATTTCTTCTAAACCTATTTCCTTCCTTATCTTCCACTAAATAAGACCGAGGTTCATTACATTTATTTACAATCTTTCCTTTAATCCAGTTAGAATCTACAGATTTCTTAAAATAGACTTCCTGGTCAATCTCTAAGTTTGAGAGAAGTCTGAAGTTTTTATTATAATATTTATCAACAGAATCTAAGTGGTTATAGTAATTATGGTCATATGTTTTAATTTCTGGTTTCAATTTATATTGCGGAGTTGGCAGCAACGAGTTCAAGTTTCTAGAAAACAAAAGCTGGGCCGGAGACGGCATATAGGGCTTCGGAGTGTTCCGGTAATTAAGCAAACCCATATACGGATCTGAAGCATCTTCCTTACATTTTTTTACAATATTTTTGAATATTTTTACACCACTTTTACTTTGTCCGTTTGACTGTGAATGTTTTGGGCTTGATGTACGAGGGGCGGCTGAAAAGTTCTAAGCCTAAGGTATTTTGAGGTTGCATATGCGTTAGCGATACTGGCCACTAAAAAGACCATTTAAAAAGTAAATAAATAAAAGAAAAAAATGTCGCCTTTTGTTTATTACATCTCGAGATATCCGACGCTAAAGGTCATCATGTGTGAATTATCAACGCATATCACGAAAATTGAGCACCGTGCAGTCATTAAGTTCCTCACGAAAAGTGACAAATCGCCGAAAATAATTTTTGAAGAAATGTCTAGTATTTACGGTGAATCTGGCCCTTCTCATGCCACTGTTAAAAAATGGAGTCGACTTTTTAAACTTGGACGGGAGTCGATCGAAGACGATCCTCGCTCAGGGAGGCCAATACCGGTTGTGACTGAAGAAAATACTGAAAAAGTCAAAAAGTTAGTATTAGAGGATCGGAGAATGAAGGTTTGGCAAATAGCTGAAGCCTTAGGTATTAGTAAGGAAAGAGTTGGAGAGATTTTGCATCAACATTTGCATATGACAAAAGTAAGTGCTCGTTGGGTGCCGAAAATGCTCACAGCTTTCGATAGAGAACGTCGTGTTCAAACTTCTCAGGCATTTTTAAAATTATGTGAAGAAGGTTTAGATAAAGTTTGTTCCCGCATAGTAACTGTTGATGAAACATGGATCAGACAGTATGATCCAGAGTCGAAGTCTGAATCTATGCAGTGGATTGAAAAGGGTGAAAGGCCGCCAAAGAAATTCAAGGTGTAAAGATCGGCGTCTAAGCTAATGGCCACCGTGTTCTGGGATTGCGATGGCATTCTTTTAATAGACTATTTGGCGAAAGGCTCTACAATAAATGCAGTTTATTATGCTGAGCTATTAAGAAAAGTGCGACAAGCCATAGTCGAGAAACGAAGGGGCAAACTGAGCAAAGGCATTTTGTTTTTGCAAGACAACGCCCCCGTTCACACCGCTCGTGTTGCCAAGCTTGCTCTGAAGGAAACTGGCTTCGAGGAAATTGATCATCCACCTTACAGTCCAGATCTGGCCCCTAGTGATTATTTTCTATTCAGCAATTTGAAGAAAGATTTAAGGGGAAAGCGATTTGGCAGTGATGAAGAGATGAAGGCGGCTGTACAGGAACATTTCGACAGCCAAAATAAAACTTATTTTTTTAACGGTCTAAAAGCATTATTTAAAAAATGTAATAAATGCATTGAATTAGAGGGAAATTATATTGAAAAATAAAAATAGTAAAAAAAATCTGAACATTTTTTTTCTACCTTAGGCTTAGAACTTTTCAGCCGCCCCTCGTAATGTGGTCAAAATTATACACATCAGCAAAATGTTGAAATTTTTCGGACGTGAACTGTCTGCCACAGTCAGTTGTTACCACCGCTGGTATACCATGTCTTGCAAAGACAGATTTACAATGAACTTATTACACAATCACTTGACAAATTTTCTAATTTGCAAACCTCAATATACTTTGAATAATAATCAATAATTATAAGATAATCTTTACCATCCTGTGTACAAATATCCATACCAACTTTGTGCCAAAGATTTTTTTCTATGTCATGATGTATTAAAGGTTCTTTTTGTAAATTTGGTTTGAATTTGGCACACAGTTCACATTGTTGAACAAAATTTTCAAGATCTTTGTTGAAATCTGGCCAGAAAATACATGATATTGCTCTACTTTTACATGTACTTAAGCCTGCATGACCTTGATGAATAATGGTTAACATTTTAGTTTTTAAACATTCTGGTATCACAATTAGACATGCGAGCCGGGTACGAAACAGTCGGCGGCGGCGCGTCGGCGAAATTTTCGCGGCGGCGGCGTCTAGCCGGCGGCTAGTTTAGTTTCAACTTCTAACCTAATCTAACTTTGTGCCTGAAATCATGTACTAACCGTTTAAAAACCTGACTCTGATAACGAAAATGCGAATGATGACATAACGATTGATCATTATTGTAAAAATAAAAGAATAAATAAATCAAATATTTATATTTAGACTATTTATTAATCTTCGTCTGTGATAATATTGCTGGAGTCTTTGCACAAACGATAATTATCATGAATAAATATAATTTTGTTGACACGCTGGGGCATTAGGCGTGATCTTTTCGCCGTGATCACTAGTCCCGCTACAGAAAATACGCGCTCACTCGGTGTGCTTGTGGCAGGGACACATAGAATCGCTCTAGCCAAGGTCGATAGCAACGGATAAGAGTTTGATCTTTTCTTCCAAAAAGATAGCAGATCGCCATCATCAAGTTCAGTGGGATCGGCAGCAGCTAGATATTTCCACGTCTCTTGATCAATGGCATCTTCGTTTTGAAAGCCAATACTGTTGTAAGAGCAATGTTTCTTGGCTAATTTTAACAACAGCTGAGAAGAGCTTGTGTCCTTTTTTTCACAAACAGTGACAGTACTTGTGCTAGGAACTACTGTTTGAGTAGTCTCGCTCTCACAGGTTCCCACAATATCCTTAAAATAGCCAGCCAAAAAAGATGCACGAGTCATATTCTGACTTTCAAGATACACGTCTATCTCCGTCAGTCCCATGAACCTGTAGTCTAGCAAAGCTGCTGCTACGGCTGATTTTGTTGTAGGGAACCTCTTGTCAACTTGCTCCGTCATATTTTTTTTTAAGGACAGCATGATCAAGGTTTCGTCGTCGGTGATTGAATTCAGGACATCCTTTATTTCGGACTTGAAAACCAGTGCCACATTCAAGGTGCAAGTTTTCTGCGATGATAAAATCGTTACTGCCTCCCGAAACTTCGACAAGAACTTCACCAAATCTTCCAACACATTCCAGTCAGATTGCGTAATTTTCAAATCACGCTGACCTATTTTTTGAAGCATCTCGTTGATTGGGCTGCGATTGCAGCAGTGGACCATGCTCTCGAGCATTTCAAGTACGCTATGCCAACGTGTTGGTGTTGCTGATTTAATACTTGGAACGTGATCCAACCCACCAAACCGATAGCGCTGTTCATCATCTTGAGTAAATGAATCCTGTTCTTCATCAGAAATAGGATCATTTTCATCTTCTTCGATAGTGCGCGCTGCGTTTTCAAGCATACGAAAGTGTTGCACTTGGGAATCGGCTTCTTTTTCTAAATCTGGTAGACGGTACCGTACGGCTTTTACAATTTTTTTGCACTTCGTAACAAGTGTGTTAATTTCGTACACCTTCTTAATTCCATCCACAGTTACCAAATTATGAAGACCGTGTCCTAAGCAAAGATGACTCTCAGTATTTGCCAGTCTTACTGCTCGCTTTACGTTGGATCCGGCGTCAGTTACGAGGAATAGTTTCTTGTCGCAAAGTGCAAACTCCTTTTTCGTTTCGTCAATCGCTTCCTTTATCTTTTCTCCTGTTTTTTTTCCTTCCATGATTTCTGTCTTTAGCGTAAGTGTTTTTAACTCAAAATCTGGAAAAAAGTACATTAGGCTATGTTATGCTAGTTCAAAAACACTAAGTTTACAGCAAAATACAAAACAAACAATCACACACCGGATGTAAGGTAATGCAGAGTAAATGTGATATAGTTGAGGCGCCGATATCCATCAGTCCACAAATCAAAGGTCATTGCCAGTTGCAACGCTTTATCTGTAAGTATTTGGTCTTTCACATTAGAGAGCATGCTGCAGTATACGTCATCTAATCCTGTACGTCCAACTGTATCACGTGAAGGTAAATCTGCATCGGTCACAATGATGTTGTACTTCTGTAAATAAGTAATAATTCACAAAACACTAGATAATGAGGAAAGAAATCAAGTAGGTAGGTTAGGTAGGTAGATATATTTATTAATATTTACCTTGAAAAAGTCAATCATTCCTTCGTCTGAAACAGAATCGAAAGGCAGCAAAGACTTGCAAAACCACAATGCGAGGTCCCTTGCCAAAAGCCATTTATTAGTGCTGCTTTTCTGCATGCTTTTAAAACCAGCAGGTAGTGAGGTGGTGGATTTAGACATGCGGTCAACATGAAAAAATGATTTTAAATTGCTTTTAGCTTTTTCGCCAACTTCAAACTTAACCTGGTGGTCTTCTCGTAAGTGTCTCGACAAATTTCCAGTACTGGCTGTTCTACTATAAGCCTTTATTTTTATTCTGTAAAAGCGAAAAGCCTGTGTTGATGTGTTTCGTGTCATATAAACAAAAGTCCCACAAACAAAAAAAATAGACATAAAAGTCGAAGTCGCATACGAAGGGTTCCGTCCGTACAACCTTACAATATTTTAGAATACAATAGAATTGAAATCAATAGATTTATGGTCACAATTTGAGTAACTGTACTGTATATACACCTTATACCTACCCAATTTTAGTTAGAATGCTTTGGATACGAACTACGGAACCCTAGAAAAGATAGAAAGCTGGCGGTGCATTAATAGGTTATTATAGGTTAAAAGGGAAGTGACTTACGATCCAAATATAACATCGTCACTCGAGTCTTTTGCAGACTCAAGGCAAATGTTACAGAACACTTGATCTTCTATAATTTTCTTCTTTTTATTATCATTCTCATCGTGAAGAACTAAATCTCCAA
This sequence comes from Acleris sparsana, assembly GCA_923062465.1. Taxonomy (NCBI): domain Eukaryota; kingdom Metazoa; phylum Arthropoda; class Insecta; order Lepidoptera; family Tortricidae; genus Acleris; species Acleris sparsana. The sequence goes on along the minus strand of OV281298.1, from coordinate 13,629,897 downwards.
AATACTTCCAAACAGTACTGTTTTTTGTTTTTGCATGATAAAGAACACTTATTGAAAGTCGTTTCAATTTTATTTTGCCGATGTCCGATCGGGATGTCATCGTGATCAACATCATTAATCTTTTTTGGCCATCCTTTTACTACATACTCCATTACCTTTTCCAGTACTTTATCTAATTTGGTTGCTGTTTGTATTTTCTTTAGTTGAACATTGGACATAGGTAAGCATTCTCTATGCAATGTTACAATGACAAACAATATTTTCACGAAGTTTATTTATTTATTTATTTATTTATTTATTTTCACACACACTTACAACTATTTTTACAGGACTGTGCCTAAGACAATAGCGTAACTACCTCTAACTTATCTATACTTAATTATACTTATCACGACTATAGCAAATACAGAATAAAGCCGACTTTGTGAATTCATTCAGAGAACAAAAGAACAAGTCAGTGTTTTCCGCGACGAGATTGAGGGTGCGCAGCGCGCGCGTCAGCGGCGCCCGCCGGAGCAGGTTCGTGCGCCCGCACGGCTCGGCCAGCAGCCGCGGCCGCCGCCGCCGCCACACGTACCCGGCTGGCGCACACAATCCCACACAATTCAGCACCTGACTATTGTCTACTCTACCCCTAATTACTTTAAATACATATGTTGCTAAACATAGTTCTCTCCGTACCCGCAGCTCATTGTATCCGACCATACCCAATACGAACAGAGTCGGATACATTAAGGGGTAAAAAGGATAAACCCCATATCGCCTCAAATATAAAAACCGCACAAATTTATTTTGGATACGCTCCACCATGAGATTATATTTAATTTCATGTGGAGCCCAAATTACTGCATTACACTCCAGGTTACCGCGGACTATTGCATTGTATAAGGCGATGATCGCCTTCATACTACTGAAACCCTGACATCTTGCAGGTAAGAACCCGCGCGTCATCGGTCCCACCTACTACGAGCGTCTACCCGCCGAACTTAAACGCGAACCATCTGACGAAATGTTTAGGCGCCGGCTTAAAAATCTTTTGTTGGATAACCCATTATACTCGGTAAATGAGTATATGGAACTTGACTTGTAAATTAGTTTGACTTTTAATTATTATTATTTTATTTTATTTTATTCTATTTTATTCAATTTTGTAATGTACTTTGTTTTTGTGTTGACTTTTACTATTTTTACTATTATAATTTAATTCTATTTCTGACGATCTCAATGTAACTGCATATAATTTGACATGTAATTTAATTTATACTGTGTTATATTGAGTAATAAAATCTGAATCTGAATCTGAATCTGAATCATCTACGCAGCACAAATCCTAGCATTCTGTACGCTTTCTTACAAATAAGAGTAATGTGGTCTCGAAATTCAAGCTCAGATGTGAATGTTAGTCCTAAGTCTTTGATTTTTTTGACTCTATTCATTTTCTCTGCTCTAATTTCATAATCATGAAGTATGGGTTTGTGCGCTCGAGTAAAACTCATAGTCACGCATTTTGACGTATTAAAATGTAAATTATTAGTCATACTCCATGATACCACTCGATCTATATCTCTTTGCAATCTTACACAGTCGTCGACGCTTTTGATGGGCAGGTAAATTTTTAAATCATCCGCAAACAGTAAGCAACCGGCATCCTTGACGACCTGGGGTAAGTCGTTAACCATTATAATAAACTCCAACGGGCCAAGATTACTTCCCTGACTTACTCCAGATCTGACAATGTATGACTCTGACCTATGTCCTGCATACTCGACATATTGTCGCCTGTTGCTCATGTAACTCGCGAAGAACTTCAACAGATGAGGGGTGAAGCCCACGCCGGCTAGTTTCCTCAGCAGGATGTCGTTATCAACGACATCGAACGCCTTCCGGAAGTCAAAATAAGCTGCGTCGACCTGCCCCCCACTGTCCACTTCCGGTACGATCTGAGACACATAACTTACCAGATTGCTTGTTGTACTACGACCTTCTCGGAAACCGTGTTGAGCCTCTGACAACTGACTTCGTATCTGGTTATATATAATATTTTGCAATGCTGATTCGAATGTTTTTGCAGGAGTGGACAGCACCGCAACAGGCCTGTACCCGTCGACACTTTCACTACCTCCTCCTTTGGGAACTGGGACCACCCGGGTTGTTTTCCATATGTCTGGAAATACTTCATTCTCTATACAACTGTTGTATATATGCACTAGCGGTTCGACCAGCACAAATCTACAGTCTCGAAATATAAAAGCTGGAATACCATCCGGTCCAGCCGATCGCTTCGGTTTCAGTTTCGCAAGTGCCCTCATCACGTCCGACTGAAGTAATCCGTCCAGACATATTCGTGCCGAGTCTCCTTTGTAGTCTGCCTCGTTCATCGCCTCATCCACATTAAGCACTGCTGGATTAGTACTATACACAGACCGAAAATATTCTGCAAACTCTTTGGCCCCGTTCCTCCCATCAAGTACTTCCCCATTTTTTAATAACCTCAGTGCATTCTTACCTTTAGTTTTAGACCTAACATATTTCCAGAACGCTTTCGGATCATCCGTTAAATGGTTTTGAACGCGCTCCTGATACTGCGCATGGGCTATTTTAATCATTCTTTTCACCCGCGCCCTTGATTCAGCGAACGCTAAGTAATTCTCCTGAGATTGGATTGTTTTGTACTGTTTATGAAGAGTAGCCTTATACCTTATTTGGTTAATTACTTCCTTATTATACCACTCTGGATAACTGTACTTCGACTCAACACGCTTGCGTGTTTTTCTAGGCACACAGTCATCCATATTATACAACGGTGACCAGTCAATAGAGGCTAGTGATGCATATAACCGTGGGAAATTCGCTTTCGCGAAGTTCCACTCCTGCCTATCCTGCTGCGTGTCAATATAAGTCTCATTATGGGGGGCGGGGGCCGCGGCTCTCTGGCCGCCCGCCGCCGCGACTAGCACCTCAAGTGGCGGATGATACGCGTCCACCGGCACCAACGCCTCCGACGCGGCTCGCACACTAACCGTCTCTTCTAACGTTGTCAAAACTAAGTCTAACTGACGATTATTGCAATTTGCTATTTGGTTTCTCTGAATGAATCCACAAAATGACAGAAGGTATTCAAAGTAGTTACTAACATATGAAGTACAAGAATATAAATTGAAATCTCCCAATACTAATAAACTTTTATACAAAACACATAATTGTTCTATAATTTGAAATAATAACATGTAATCATTATCTTTACTGCTCGGCGGGATGTAAACAACACAACACAGGAATAGAAACCGGTCGCGTATATACACACGCGCACACACTAGCTCGAACACCTTATCGCTTACGCTGACGTCACCTGGTATCCGTACGCTCCGCAACTCGACTCTCGGTGTGGCCACTAAAAACACGCCTCCGTGTTTACGTCCATCCGTCCGATCGCACCGGACGATTGTATAGCCCGGCGGGATTAATTCGGCGTCATTAATGGACTCATTGCATCCTGTTTCAGTTACCGCAAACAAGTCCCCACCAGAGGACGCTAGGGCCGCATAGAACTCTTCTAACTTTGTCCGAAGACCTCTAACGTTTTGGTAGTACACTTCCACCGATTTATGTTGAGAGCTTATTTGAGTCCTTGGAGGTCCGAAACCACACCCATTCACAAAACTCGACATTAATAGGCCAAACATTCGGATCACACAGTAATATATAAAGGCTTTCAGATACACCTATTCTAAAGGAAGCGTAGTCCCTCTCTGTTTTGTGCTTTATTTTTTCCACTTTCGCCACACACTTTGTTCCACATACTTCTCTCACATGATTTTCTAAACTTTCTTCCGTTGTCTCTTTTTCCAACCGCCACACATGTAGATATTTTTTGCGTTCTGAGCCCTGGATTAGTGTGGAGTTCGCCTTTCCACCTCGTTTAACCTCGCTATGAGGAAATCTATTTTTCCTTTTTCTCACCTCGATCCAGTCATTACTTTTAGCTTCGTTTCTATACATCTCTGTAATTTCCTTAGCTTTCTCCGATGAAGACGCTTGTTCTGTGGCCCCACCCGATTGTGCTCTTACCGCTGGGGTAGGGACAAGTGGCGGTAGATTTTTAGAGTGTTCATTCGACGTTATCGCGGGTAGATTTTTGGTACTTACTTGCGCATACGACTCCCTTTGTTTGTCTGTAGGTAACGCCAACTTATCCTTTTTCTCAATGTTATTAATGTACGCTTTTAGTCGTTCATTTTCGCTCTTCACTTCTGATATTTGAGCTTCTAGCGTGTTTACATTATCTATTTTTTCTTGCCCTACCCTCATTTGTTTGCGTAATTCACACAGCTCCAAATGGTTTTTATTAAAAAGGCCCTGCAATTGTTTAAAGGCCTCAACTATATTATCCAAGCGCTCCCCCATTTCAGCCCTGAAGCTGCAGAGTACATTCATTATTTTAGGATCATTTTCGCTCATTGAATCATTCACCTGATTGCTGCCACTACCCCTCACGGTGTTGATGTAGCTTGACGGGGTAAAGGTCTGGTTCATTACTCTTCCTCTGACCGGTGTATCGTCGCTCTTCGGTTTAGGGCGCGCACATCCTGGACACAACCACTGCTTCTTAGAATCATCCGTGAATTTTTCAAACACTTCCGTTGACATTGCCAAACAACTTAAATGATACGATGTCTTGCATGACTCCTTCGAACATTCCATAAAGGAAATGTCGTCTATTCCTGACTTGCATCCACCACACCATGTTGCCATGTTGCCATTATCTCGGGACTGTATTCCACCTTTAACTATTATTAATTAATTAATTTCTCTACACATAAATACGTCCGCTCCGTACGCGCGCGCAATTTATTATGTTGTTTCATTTTTGGTTCCAAATTTCCAGCAAAACTGCGAGACAATGTGTCAGCAATGTACAGAAATCTACCTGGTTTGTATTTGACATCTAAATTATAGCCCTGCACCGCTAACATCATTTTTTGCAGTCTTGCTGGAACTTTATACAAAGGTTTTTTTATAAATTAGGACTCTAAAGGTCTATGATCAGTTTCAACATGCACTTTTCGGCCATAAGTGTACTGATGCATTTTAAAACAGCCAAAGACTATGGCCAACATTTCCTTCTCTAACTGACAATAATTCTGCTCTGTGGCATTGAGAGCACGTGACCCAAACGCAACTGGTTTATCATTTTGCAAAACCACAACACCCATTGCTGTTGACGAGCTATCAACTGATAACACAATTTCTTGGTTAGTATTAAAGAAACCCAGGCATGGACTACTACATAAAGCTTTTTTCAACATATTAATTGCTTGTTCTTGGTTGCTATCCCATGTAAATACAGAATCTTTTTTCATCAGGATACGCAGAGGTTCAATTAATTTTGAGTAGTTAGGTATAAATCGAGACAAATAATTGCACATGCCCAAGAATCTCTCAAGATCTTTTCTACATTTTGGGTGTTCCATATTCACAACCGCCTGCACTTTATCAGGGTCCGGAACTTGTGCCCTATAAAAATAAGTTCTGACAAAAAGAATTTGCATTTAGAATCATTAAACTTTAGCCCATTTTTTAATGCAATATCTAATACCTTTCTCAGTCTAATGTTTAATTCCTCCACTGATTGAGCATACACATATAAATCATCAATGTATGGTATCACCCCTTCCACATTTTCGAACATTTGATTAATTATTCTGCTAAATTCTTCTGGTGCCGAACTTATACCAAATGGTAACCTTTTAAACCTATATCTACCAAATGGTGTTATAAATGTACATAGATCCGAGCTTTCTTCATTCAAATTGAGCATCCAAAACCCATTTGATGCGTCTAATAATGCAAAAACTTTAGCATTTTGCATCTTGCTTTTAATTTCGTCTAAGGTAGGCAACTGATATTTAGGCTGCAAAATATATTTATTTAAAGCTCTTGGATCTATGCAAATTCGTAATTTATCATTTGGTTTTCGGATAGGAACCAAATTGCTCACCCATTTGGTAGTTTTGTTTACCTTCTCAATGACACCCATTCCTTCCATTTTTTCCAACTCCTGGCGAAGTTCAGGCAGCAGTGAAAATGGAACACGCCTGGCAGCTTGTACTGATGGAACTGCATCACTACTCAGCTGTATGTTGACTGAACCCGGGATGCAACCAAGACCACCGTTGAATAGCTCACTAAAATCATTTTTTAATTCTTTTAATAAAGTAGATGATTTGTTATTTTCACACATAACATTATGTACATTTACAAGCTTTGTATTTGCAGATATAAAATTATATGTTAAACATGTTCTACAGCCAAGTAGAGTTGGGATTTTGCCTTCAATAATAATGAATTTAACACTATAGCTTTTTTTATTAGGATGTACAATTTCTAACCAACAAGTACCCCTAACTGGTATACACTTTCCATCAAGTTATATAACGTTTTTATCACAAGGTAGAATTTCAGTTGCGTTTAAGTTAAGTTCTTTACATACCTCACTACCAATCACGTTGCATGCTGCCCCTGTATCCATTTTTATAGGTATTTTAACATTTTTGACTGTACATTTTTGAATGATTTCATTACCCACATATCCAATGAAAAAGTCACCTTCCTCCTCTATTTGTTCACTGTCTGCCACTCCCTCGATAACATTAACATGTTTTGTGTGATTAGGCTTCTTGTTGCCTTTGCACATTTTACCAAAGTGGTTTTGTTTCTGACATTTGTAGCAGGTTTTACCATATGCTGGACACTGATTGAGATCAGGTGAGAGGCCGCAGTTCCTGCAATTTTTTATTGCCTTTTTGCTGACATGTAAAATTTCTTTATGGTTATTAAAATTCTCCTGACCTTCAACATATTTTCTTGAGGCCTCAGCACTTAGCAAGAACTTCATAACAAAGTCTAATGTCAGTTTACTGTCATCCTCAGCCATCAATCTTGTTTTTAAGTTGTTAAACTTGGGATCAAGTCCCGAAATTATTTTTCCGACAGTTAGACTTTCTCTCAAGAGTTCGCAGCTCATTCCAAGATTTATCACTTTTTGGAAGTAATCTTCCAATCTCATGTTGTTTTGTGTGACTAAAAAGAACTCATTCCTTTGTATAGTTAAGCTCTTTTTAGGAGAAAAATAGCTCCGAATTTATCAATGACATCTTTTAAGGTTTCATTTCCTGAACAATTGAATGAATTATAGATGTGAAGGCCTTTTTCTCCTATAAAATTAAGCAAAATACTGATCTTTCTCTTGTCTTTTGCGTCGTCTAATCCGTTGGCCGACAAGTATATTTCAAGTCTTTGCCGGTACGACTTGAAATTTTCAACAAGGTTACCTTGAAAATCCATTTGAAGGAGCGGTGGGAGATATCCACCTGACACCATGTTTGTTGTGTTGTGATCAGTCATTTTCATTAGTCGTAATCATAGAGTAACTTTATATTTACTGATAATTGTAATTAAAATAGAACGCCATTTCCATAATTTACCTTATTTATTATTACCACAGAGTACACAAATCTTCCTCACTAGTGGTGTGCTTTGCAACTAGTAACGTCCCATAAACTGCCTTACTCATACTCAAAAAGAACAAATCGGTCTCGTCCATGTCTCGCTTGAATTGATGCCTTTCTCGTCTGAAATCATTATTATTCTTCAAAAATTCGTAAATGTCTCATACGTCAGGTTTTTTATTACCTGAGACTGGTCTCTTCAATGACAAACTCCTTTGAGATTCATCACTCGACCTTATATTAGGTGAAGGAATATCACTACTTTCTGGCTCATTGATGAACTCAGGAGGACTGTTCTCTGATGTCTGACTCAATGGCGACTCCGGCGACGACAAAATTAAATTAGTTTTTGTCGTTCTCATTTCAATATGTGGACGCAAAAACATCATTTGCTCTTCGTATTTCCAAGCAGTCATATTTTTTGCCGCTTGCCCAGATTTCGTTTTGCGACGTTTAATTGAGCTGAAGAATGCGTTTCGTAATTTGGCCCAATTTTCCTTGCATTTTTCAGCTAAAACAATAAATATTTAAGTGTTTATTCAAGTACTAGTAATTAGCCTACGACGACATCCACGCTTATTAGTAGGAATAAATATTTTTTTTATAAGATAATTTTATATTTTCACAGGTTTTTGGCCACTGGAAACTCTTTTCGTTCAATGGCATTTAGTTATCGCATGGGTTTTACCACAGTGAGGAACATAGTACAGAAGATGTGCGAAGCTGTCTGGAAAAACCTAGCACCCATTGTAATGCCACAACCTACAGAAGACCGATGGAAAGAAATTGCTAAAGATTTCGAAATAAATTGGCAGTTCCCAAATTGTCTTGGGGCATTAGATGGCAAGCACGTGAACATAAATTGCCCCATCAATGCTGGATCAACATTTTATAACTAAAAACAAGTTCACTCAGTTGTATTGCCTGCTTTAGTTGATGCTCAATATAAATTTATTATGATAGATGTCGGTGTATATGGCCGAAACAGCGATGGCGGCGTGTATGAAAACTCATTGATGGGACAAATGTTTGCTCAAAGACAACTGAATGTACCACAAAATGAACCATTATATCAACATACTGAGCCTATGCCGTATGTAATTGTTGCTGATGCGGCATTTCCTTTAAAAACTTATGTGTTAAAGGATTAATGCAGTTGAAATGAGAACTCTTAAGAAGTATGTGTGGAGTTAGGGTAATAGATAGAGTAAGAAATAGCGAGGTCCGAGAACGATGTGGATTGAAAGAAGATGTAGTGACTAAGATCTAAAAGGGTATGCTAAGATGGTTTGGTCATTTAGAAAGGATGGATGACAGAGGAATTACGAAAGAGATATGGCGAGCGAGAATGAGCGGAGATGTCGCTGGGGACGTCCTAGACGGACGTACGGTGATCAGATTCGCGATGTGCTGATTAAGGGCCAAATCAAAAGCACCCGAAACCGACGTACGTGCATGAAAAGATTGATGAATGTAGAGGAAGCGAAGTGTATATGTTTGGACCGATGCACCTGGCGTTCCATAATCTCTGCCTACCCCATTGGGAGACAGGCGTGAAGATATGTATGTATGTTTGTTAAAACCCTACAGTAAAGCAAAACTTGTAAGTAATGATTCAAATAAAGTATTTAATTATCGTTTATCACGTGCTCGAAGAACGGTAGAAAATGCTTTTGGCATTTTAAGAGCACGGTTTCGCGTATTTCAAGGACCTATGATTTATGATTGAGATGATTTGCTGAATATGAGAACTTGAGGGAATAATCTCATCCGTCTCTACATCATCAACAAAATGGTGATCTTGAAAAACGTTTCTGTTTAATGGGCATATTCCAGTTACCCCAAAACCATTGATAGCAAGTTCAGCTCGCTGTGCTCTTATGAAGGCACGTCCAAACAGTTCTGCAATGTCGTACTGTGTAGCTGCTTGAGCTTTATTTCGCATCCACTGTCGAATTTCCTCTGCCAGGTATTTTTTTAGTGGACCCATGAAAGTGAAGTCAAGAGGCTGCATTTTATAGCTAGAGTGTGGCGGTAAAGACAACAGTTGTACATCGTTTTCGCGTGCTAAATCAATCAGTTCGATGTTACGGGTATGACTAGCATGACCATCTGAAATCAAGAGTACAGGTGAAGCTCCGGATGGCTTCGCATGCTGTAAAAAGTGCTTAAACCATTTCGTAAAAAGGTCTGTTTGGATCCAGCCGGATGGATGACACGCGTGTATTGCACCAGGCGGGGCTCCTTTCATCAATACAGGATAGTCTCGTTTGCGGGGAAAAATCATCATCGGTGGAATTTATTTATTTATTTTGTAATTTATTTATTTATTTTGTAATTTATTTATTATTACAAACTAATTGCACAGTATAACAGTAAAACAAACCAAGGCACTGTGAATTTATAGATACTTACAAATACCGAAAATTGCAGTAAAATACAATAAAAATTGAATAAAAATTTCATATTAAGGAATTGACGACACACGCACATCCCAGTACTCTCGCAGTACCTCAAACATGCATCTCGCAGTGTTGCCCATCCACTAGCAAATACATCCTGCTCAGGGGCATATGCGAGAAGCCCGTTTAAAAGGTGCAAGGCACGGACCAATGGAGAATTCCTGCGAAACACAGTACGACACGACGGAATCGCCAGCAAATGGCGAACACGAGGCCGAAAATCGATTCTAGTTCGTGAAGGAACCGATAGACGCAGAAGTTGAGCTGCCAATTCAGCACACCCAGGCTCCCCCCGCAAGATTTCGGTGGTTAGAGTGAGAAGCCTGACCTCCAGAGAGTTGAAGCCCAAAGCCCCTTGGAGAAACTTCGTAGGTTATAGAAACGGGTAATAACCAAACATTTTCTTATACAAAAACTGTAAGAATACTTTTTGGACTCTCTCCAGGAGCAACACGTAAGTTGCCTCGTAGGGGTTCCAAATAGCAGAGGCCGCTTCTAGTTTACTTCGGACCAGAGCCATGTACAGAAGCTTTATGGCTTTGGAGTCACGAAAATCCCTAGCATTTCTCAAAACAAAACCCAACCTTTTGTGGCTGTTTAGCGTCAACGCGTTCATGTGCTCATGAAAGTTAAGGTGGTGCGTTTAGTAGGTAGGTTTATAATCCATTTAACATTCAAAATCCCCACGGCGCAAATTCCACTATTTAAATAAGGCTTGTTCACGTAAAAAAGTAGCCGCAGATAAATGTAAACAAATCATACTTCTATCAGGGTATTTAAAAAAAACGTCATCATATTAAAACAAACATATCTTAATAAACAATATAAAATAAAAAATGTAACATAAACGCTAAGATTTAGCAAACTCTTTGACTTTCTTTGGAACACCTGCCATCAGCGTGCGAACCGATGATTCTGTAATTTTTCGAGCAGCAACGTTCCATATTTTTTTGAAATCATCCTCATCTTTGGCAACTGCACCTTTCTTGAGCAAATATCGCTTGATGTTTGCCCAATATCTCTCAATGGGGCGAAGTTCTGGGCAATTAGGTGGGTTTATATTTTTCGGAATATAATTGATGTTTTCCTTATCAAGCAAATCCAACGTCTCCCGAGCGCGTAATGACAGGAAGCCAAGTCTGGCCAAAATATTGGAGGGCTTGTATGCTTACGATAAAGAGGCAGAATACGCTTTTTAATACACTCCTTTCTGTAGATCTCGCCATTGACTGTGCCGGTAGTGAAAAAGCTTGAACTTTTTAGGCCACATGAACAAATAGCTTGCCATACCAAGATTTTGCTGTCAAATTTTTCAAAAGCTACACACTTCTGCTCATCAGGGATATCCTCGCCTGCCACGCGTGTATAATACTGGGGACCCGGTAAAGTTCTCATGTCCTTTTTAACGTAAGTTTCGTCGTCCATCAATATGCATTTGTCGCGATTTTGTTTTAAAAACTTGTGCAACATTAAAGCACGCGATTTTGCTCTTTCGAACTGGGCCGCGGTTCGTTTTGGGATTTTCTGTTTCCTCCTGGTCACTAAGTTGTTTCTTTTTTTAGCGTTCTGTACATTCCCAACCGAAGTTTTCAACTTTTTAGCAACATCTCGTGTAGACGCCGATGGATTGTTGCGAAAAGACGCAACGATTTTCTGGTCCAATTTCTGGTCCACGCAGCCTCTTCTGCGACCTCTTCCTGGCAGATCTCCTAGCGTATTGTTATCCCCAAACTTTTTGATAATTTTACGGACGCCATCCTTTGATATATTATATCTTTTTGCGAGTTGTCGCATAGAAATACCATCTTCTGTACAATATGATACAACAATTAATTTACGAATATTTGCATTAATCCGTGGCATGATGAAAATATCAACTGTTTGTCATAAAACGAATATTTTACTTAAACTTGACAATGTTCTTTTTGACATGACGTTGGAGTTTATTTAAAAAAGTTTCTACATAATTGGTAGAGCCCCATTTTATGTGGCTACTTTTTTTCGTGAACAAGCCTTACTGTGCAGTTATACTGCTTACTAATACCTATTACACAGTGAAGAATCTGGAGGTTCTGCCTATAATAACCGTTGAACTAAGGAAAACCAGTGAAACACATCCGTCCGTTATTACATTTTAATCAGAAGAACAATGACAGCAACAATTGAATACCTATGACAAATAACACAAACAACCTCCTTATACACATACATTACACACAGATTATGATTAGGTATAATACTATACTAGTACTTATACACAATAATGTTTATCATTGTCTACACGCCTACCCTCTTAAATGATCATAAAATAGCACAGGTTAGGTAATAGGTATATTAGCCAAATGAACTAACGAAAACCGCGCGGCGGGGAAGCCCCGAACGTAGGTATATTACAAAGCAAGACTCCCATTACGTACTTACTTGTCTATGATAAATATTATAATGACCTGCATATTGACTAAAATAATCATAAAAGGAACAGTTTGTCTTAAAACGGTACAAAACAATAACCTTAAATATTTTGAACTGACCATTTCAAATGTTTTGTCGGTTAACCTAACCTACAAAAAAATAACCAAAAATACACAATACTTACGTTCTGTGGCTCTCTTTTAAGGCTAACGTCATCATCTTATTAATTCTCTTCTTGTTGATGTGAATCAATACATAAAACGTAATAAAACTACTAATTACATACAATTCCTGTCAGAGCAACACACGACGAGTCCACGCACACGTCACAACTAATGCAAAAATATCGTTGCGTACTTTAGGTACGAGTCGACTCATCTCACTATGCATAACTGAATTATTGGCGGTAAAAAGCGCGATACTGAGATAACTCGATTGAACTCTCTTTACTTATTTATTCATTTTGATGTTGTGACTAGTCCCTTTATGAAGGGTGTAAAAATAAAATACTTACACAATTTATTGACTCATCTCCTTATTGCCGTGACACATATTCATATTTTGAACCAATAGGTGCAAAAATCTCTTTTTTTTTGACTCATCTCCTTTTTCCTTGACACCACAGAATTAAGATCTAAAATAAATAAATGAATAATACATTACTTGTATTATTTGTTAAAAATACTTCAGACATTACGTAACTAAGTAAGAAACGAAAAATATATTTTAAAAAAATGATACACCCTCTTTATATTGCCCATATGTAAGTGAGGAAAATGCAAAGGCAAAAAAATAATAAAAAAACATTCCAACACACGCACAATTACCAAAGGAACCCTACCAAAAACAAAATGCCTAACGACTTACCCCGTTTGAAGCCTTTCTGTTTTGTCTTCGATATGTGTGGAGGTAGAACATGAAGGTTTATTCATAACAAACGCGTTGTCGTTATTTGCAATATTATACCCGGAAGTAGTTAAAAAATAGTAGATTGTTCAACAAGGGACTAAAACAAGCCATAATGACACGAGATGTTTAGCCACGCGAGCGAGAGTGGCTATAGTTCGAGTGTCATTATGGTTGTTTAGTCTCGTGTTAAACACTCTACTTTTCACTTCGAATGCGAGAAAAAAAAAACTCTTTTTGTAATAATTTTGCACCGTTGGCATTTTGAGGTTATTTCCACGGCCTAAAAATGGTCCATACACAATCTCTGAAAATGGCGATAATCCTCCATTCATTAACAACGTGATGTTTAAATGCTTGCATATTTAGCCAACAGATACAAACATGAAAATTATTTGGACCATGCCTAATAAAATAGAACTATCCCTAATATATTTAAATATATTTATATTAGTAATCATTAATCGTGTTTCACGAAATTAAATCTTTTTTTTAATAATTTTGCACAGTTGGCATTTTGAGGTTATTTCCACGGCCTAAAAATGGTCCATACACAATCTCTGAAAATGGCGATAATCCTCCATTCATTAACACCGTGATGTTTAAATGCTTGCATATTTAGCCAACAGATACAAACTTGAAAACTATTTGGACCATGCCTAATAAAATAGATTTTATCCCTTATATATTGAAATAGATTCATATTTGTAATCATTAATCGTGAAATTAAATCGATTAATTTATATTTTTTGCAAGAAAAATGATCCATTTACAATCACTGAAAAAGGCGATGATTGGCAGTTTAAGGGTTTCCAAAGTAAATTAAAAAGAAAAAGTACTTTAGTCCCTAGAGAGTAAAGTGTAGTTTTATTCCCTAGAGATTAAATACATCACTTTAGTCCGGCTATACAAGCCAATTGTGAGTCATTTTAGAGCCTGAGAAGTGAAAAAAACATTAAGTAATTTGCATAAGTTTTAGTCAGTCGCCCGTTTATATAAAGTTTTCTAACAAACGAAGCACAAATGAAAACTACCTACTAACGTACTAAACGTTTCTTGTTATTGTTAATATGTATAAAAAACTAAATGCCTTATAATCCGACTTCCCCGTTTGAAGCTTTTCTGAGCTTTTCATAGTATAACGTATGCGGAGTGAAATCTGGACAAAGTTTGAACATCTTTTTTAAATATTAAATTCCTTAAACAAGTACAAAAGTGAGTCGTCTTTTGTTTATCAACTCATCTTTAAATAATAACGACAAATCTATGGACGTAGGATTTTTTTTACAATAATTATGGCAAATTGATAAAAAAGGCGTCGCGAAACTGTTTGTAATTTCTTCGATACAAATACCCTCTGTTCGAATGCGATGGTCGTGGAGCATTTTACACGAAAGTTTTAGAGTCAAAGCACAGTTTATAGTATTTTAACATTCTACTCACGTTAATTATACAAGAAACCCCGGTTCTGGAAGACTATCCAGTTTAGTCTACTGAGAGTAGTCGTTTTAAGAAAATGACCGCCTGCCGTATCGCAAAATCATATACAGAGCTCGGAAAAAATAAATTGCGATGGCATATTCATTTATAAGTATCTCAAAGACATGGGTATTGAAAAACAATTAAGAAGAGTCAAGAGGACTGCCTGAATATAAAAAAATAAAATAAAAATCCGGCTTCGCAATTTGGTCAAAAATATATTTCACACTAAAAACGACGTCTTGTGCGTAATTAACAACAAATCATATATCACATTAGATGGAAATGAATGGCAAGCGAATTATTATTTCAAAACACCAACGGCCCAACTGAAGAAAACGTTTAAATGCGGATCTTACGAAAGCTCCCAAAACAGTTTTACTGTGGGTTGCGATCAGCCCTCGCGTTATGTAAAGGTAGTTTTTAGGGTTCCGTAGTCAAACTAGGAACCCTTATAGTTTCGCCATGTCCGTCCGTCCGTCCCCAGTCTAGCTCAGAGACTTCATAGTACTAGAAAGCTGTAATTTGGCATGAATATAAAGATTAGTCACGCCAACAAAGTGGTAAAATAAAATTTTGAAAAATATTTTTTTTTAATGCACCTCCCCTACACGTAACGTGGGGATGCCTTTTTTTTTCTTGCCTACCCCATGGTGTGGGGTGTCATTGGATAGGTCTTTCAAAAATATTGCGGGTTTATGAAATATTAAGCTTTAAAGCGCTATTTTTTGTTAGTCAAGTGTCCCCCCCACCCCTACAGCCAAAACTACAAATACTAAAAATCTGAAAAATATCTTCAACGAAAGCGCATATAACGAATTTTAAAGGAAAACTATCACGGCTAAGTAGACATGATTAGTTCCTGAGATACAGGCGACTAAAGTGTTTATACCTATCAAAATCGCCTATGATAACTTTGATAGAAAAATTGGGGGGGGGGCTGCACGCGCGGGGGGAGTCGAACTGTCCAAGTAACAAATCGAGCGACAGCCGCGCTCATAAATAAGCGCGAGCGCCTAGATGCTGTTCGGACGTGCCACGAAATGCTACCTACAAGTTTGCGATTTGCGATCTGAAAGGTTACAAATAATCGATTAGATTATTGATTTGAGTCGAGTATCGTTTGGAAAACTTAAAATTCTATTTACTGGCCCTTGTTTTTTTTTCAATTTCTATTAATTAATTTATAAAAGATTAAACTTTTATTGTAATTTAAAGTCGGTTTGAAGCAGTTTAGATACCTAACTACCTACATAGGTATACTGATCTCACACTTAAAAGCTTGCCAGCGGAGCAATTGTATCTATTACTATTACGTCTATACGTCCTATTATCGGAAGTCCGAAAATGTTTCTCATACCATTTTAGATTATAATGATAACCCTTCATTACTCATAATTATCTGAATTCATAATATCACTAATCATACACCTAGTTTATAATAATATTTGTTTTCATATATTTTCTTATACTAACGATCGAAAGTTCTAACCATTCTAATTTATAACGCTAATATTCATAAATTTGTGTAAACTAATATTTATTTTCATATATTTTCTTATACTAACGATCGAAAAACGTAGAAACGTAGGTAGGTTAGGTTAGGTTCGTTTTTATATCAGGCCCGTAGGGCCAAAAACACGCAGAAGTAGGAGCTCCGCGCTCCGTCGACTCTGCCAAATTACATTTTTGGAATGGGACAAATGGCGTTCGGATTTTTTTATACAAGAAAACAAAAATATAAGAAAATATTACGATCGGATAAAAAAACGATTCGGATTTTTTTCTACAGGTATAAATATCTATTAGTAATGACAATATTAATAAAAAAAAAATGATAACTGTCTGTTATGAAGGAAACAGTTCTGAATAAAAAAATTATGAGTTCAGTATGTTCGAAGTAACGACAATATTAATAAAAAAAATATGATAACTGTCTGTTATGAGTTCCGTTGGTAGGAACAAAAATGTATGAAAACAAAGAGTATGAGGAAAAAAAATATGAAGAGTGATTATTATGAATACAAAGCGGTAGTAAAACAAAAATAGGAGTAAAAAAATTATGTAAGTGAATATGGACCCTACTTACATAGGTACGGTCAGCTGCAAAATTGCATGGACACCTTAACGTCTATAATGCTGTGAACACGTGATGCCACGTTCGTAAGAAACAACCTAGATGGCGTTGTTAATTGAACAAGTTATATTGTTGTTTGCTTCAACTATATGACGTTTTAGTATTAGAATCGATAATTTCACCCACTTAACTAGAAGGGCCGTTGGCTTAGTTAGTTGGCACTTCGATTTCGCGGAGTCAGTCCGTGGGTCGGGAGATCGATTCTGCTTACAATATCTTTTTTAATTTATCTTGTTTCACATAGTAATTAATAAACGAATGTATTATCTTTTGAAATAATAGTTTCAAGAAATGAAACATGAAAAATCTTTATTCCTTGTATAACATTTTAATTCAGTGAACTGTTAAGATAGTTTTTTTTACAAATTACCTTTGTAACAATGAAACGACTACCTACTACTTAACTTTTATTACTGAGGTAATAGCTTAAGTTTCGTTTCCGAAATCAGAAAGAAGATTGAAGCTATTAAACCACAATAACATATAGTAATTATTAACACATATTTAGAGACCGGGTTACCTTAACTGTCAAATGCATTATGTTTAACTATGTTATACAGTTAGGATCACTTATACAAGGATAATAACTGAAATTTCGTGTATAAATGGTGTGTGATTTGTTTGACTTTAAATATTTAAAATAAGATAATTATTAACTGCTATAAAATAGTATAGACACGTAAAAAAAGCGAAAATAATTGTCACTTTTGTATTAATTACTTACGTTAACCCGATCTCCACTTGACCACTGTATTACTATATACTAAACTTTAATACCTAGTATAACCCCCCCTCTGTTCGATTACCGCTTGCATTCGGGAACGCATTGAATCGATAAGATTCTGACACAGATTGGAACCTCGAATACTATCCCAAATTTTTGAACAATGTTCTTCCAAGGCGTTCGGAGTTCGCTCATTCTGGTGATCCCAACGTTGGACAATAATACCCCATAAATTTTCGATAGGATTTAAATCCGGTGACCTGGAAGGCCAGGGAATAACCCTTATATTATTGTGCTGACTAAACCACTCCCGCACACTACGTGAACGGTGTATTGGGCAGTTATCTTGCACAAACGTTATCACCGGCAACTCCTCCTCTGGATACACGTTGCGAACGGTGGGCAACATGGTGTCCTCCAGCATTTCCACATAATGAACACTGTTCGCTCGACTGGGAAGTTTAACCAGTTCTCCTGGGTCAGCCGCACTCATCCATCCCCACATATTTACGGTTATTCGACCAGATTCCATGTTGGGCACTACATGGTTGTCATTATACCGGGTATTGTTTCGGCGCCACAAGCTTAATCGTCCGTGTTGGCTGGATTTAAAAGTCTTTTCATCCGTAAAGATGACATTGCTCCAGTCGAAATCTAGATACTCCAAAGCGAACTCTAACCTTGCTCTTTTATGGCTTTCTGTTAGCAAGGGTTTGACAGCGTGCCTACGATGATGCAGACCCTCACTATGTAAAACACGGCGAATAGTATCCGCACTTGTATTGAATAAACCAGCGTAGTGGGTTGTTGGTTTGAATCCGTCTTCCTCATAATCCCTCACCATGGCTTGACGCTGGGGTGTGCTTATGAGTAGTGGTCTTCCCGTTCTTTGCCGGGGTAGCAAAGATCCCTCCTCTTCGAACCGCCGTACCCATAAAACAACAGTTTTCCTCTGTAAAAAAAAACGGAAACTTATAATAACCATTAAAGATATAAAAAAGATGAAATAGAAAATATTTTTGTAAAAATCTGAGTTAAATAAATTACTACTTACGTTCACACCGGTTTCTCTTGCAATTTCTGACAAATTTCTGCCTTCACTGTGCAAGGCAATTATTTGCGATCTTTTGACCAGGTCAATATTGCAACGAGAAGTCATTTTTTAAGAAAAATTTAACGAAAGTAAAATCTACACAAAAAAGGCAATCGATTAAGCAGCTAACGAACGAACGAGCAAAGTCTTTGTAATAATCAGTGTGGTATTTATAAATCTTTAGTCTACCCTCCTTATAGTAATATTAACCATGTTTCTATTTCATTGAATGCGAAAATAACCAAATCATAATAAACTATTAATTTCGACTTCATATTCAAATGTGTGATGGTCCAATGGCGTATAACGCCGCTCTCACTCACGACTCCGAGTATCGCGGGTTCGATTCCACGCAATGGAAAAAGTGTTTTTGGTAATTTAACCTCTTAGTTTGGAATTGACTAACATTTCATACTTCTAAAATCTTCTCTATACTAAAATATAATAAACGATAAAATAAAGAAAAAGTGTTTGGCTCTGGTGTCAGTATGAGGAATAAAATATTTTTTAATTTTGTTTTTTTACAACAACGCCATCTAGTACGATCTTATTGAACCACTACGAGCGTGAGGCGTCAGTTTGCACCTCAAAGCATTATCTTTATGAACTGTCCATGCACTTTTGCAGCCCACTGTACGTCCTGGTCCTGGGGTGCTTGATTTGTAATTATTCTGTCTCCAACTGCAAAGTTAACTCCGTTCGTTTTTTTAGGTTATAGGTTAGGTAGGTATTCAAGACACGTACCTACCTACCTACTGTGTGTTATTGTATTATTATATCTATTTATACGTACCTATCATATTATTATTATTATTATTGTATTGTACTTACATTTTGTGTTTACCATTAACCGTCAAATGTTATTCTCGTAGTGGTAGTCCCCTACTTACTCAGAAGTACGCACATTATGACGGGCAACTACGGAACCCTACACTGCGCGTGGCCCGACACGCTCTTGGCCGGTTTTTATTTAAATCTGGGTTAGCCGGTAATGCCGACCGATACATGAAGCGATGTTTGCCAAATGTGAGGGATTTTATAAAATCGGAACATAGAGGAGCTAATGTGGTGTTTTGGCCAGATTTGACTGCCAGTCACTACTCAACAGAACTTTGCCCAATCTAAGATTTTTTGGGCAAATCTTAAACGGCGAATCTACTCATGTACAAAGTTAAATACAAAAGATTAAATTAGAATGAAAAAAATGCCGACATCTGTGTTTACGTCAGCCATGGACAAAGTTCCACGAAAATGTCGCAAAGCAACCAAAGGAGTAAACTATTGTTTCCTTTAAACATTGTTAATAATACTATTATTTATTATAAATATTTTTATCAAAATATTTTTTATTACATTAAGTTTTGTTTTGAACTTAGTCCAAATTTCACTCCGCATACGTTACATGAGATACTAGCGTCTCCGACCGCGTAGAATTCGTTTATCCCTGCTCCCTCTCTGATAATAAGTAGCTGTCCTTCCCCGACACTCATGGTATCTCCATAACAAATTTCATCGAAATCGAATGTTGCAAAAGTGAAAATTTAAAGTTCGTTAAATTTTCCAGCTAAAAATCGGGAGTATTCAGAAGATTTTAGTTACAATAAAACAACTGTATTTTGCACTAATTAATTTAATTTACAAACTTAAATTACTTTTATATTATATATATATATATATATATCATACTAACTACGTTTTGTCAAATTTTACAGGAGAGCGATTTTAATGTTTGCATGTGAATAATTTATAAACGATGAAAAAAAATTGGCAAATTTTGTGATAATATATTAGAATAGGTCTTTGAGTTTATAGATCTCAAATATTTTCATGAAAAATATGAAGTTTACTTACCTTAATTCGAATTTTAAGTAACCCGCCCCCGCAGTTAGTAGAAGTGTGCACGCCAAATGAATGATTGTAATCAATGTAGTTAAGATCTTTGGGTTTGAAATTGCTCTATGGAAAGGAATTTTTTTCTAGTCAAAAATTAATAAATTAAAGGCAAAATACGTAAGAATAATTTAATTATTAGCAGGTACAGAATTCAGAAATCGAAATTTCAAGTCAATAATATAAAACTACTTATTAAAATCAGTTAAATAAACTTTCAATCAAAAACATAACACGAGCCCTGTGCTCAAAACAAAGAAATTATTCATTCGAATATTAATTAAAAATAAAATATTATTCAAAAAATCTTTGCTAGCCACAGCCATTAGTAAAAAAAAAAAAAACTAATCATCCAATCATTAATTAAAATTCCAATCAGTTGGAAGATAGTTAAAATACTAATTCAATAACCTTAATTACTCATCGTCAGATTCTTCAGAATCAGTTAAATTATGAGTGATAGTCGCAACAGTGGAATAGCGTTATACACATCTGTATATTCTGAAGGAATGATCCTATCCTTCAGAAGCGTCAAAAGATCTTTTATCTTAGCCTGTGAAATATGCATTTTGGACTTGTACGCTTTTTCCAGAGGTGTTCGTATTATTTTGATGCATTCTTCTTTCTTCTTCGTGCTTCGTGTTTTACAAAGGTTAATTTCCTTGAAGTTTGGGTCTCTTCATCAGATTACGGACAACGTTTCCGGTAACTAGTTTCGACGCTTTTAGCCAGTCTTTTTTAAATTTGCCTACGGAATCCGCTGCTGAGAAGCGTTGCCGAAGTTTTCTCTTCATGATTGCCCAATATTCCTCGATGGGGCGGAGTGGACCTCAGGGTAATTTGGCGGATTCATATTCTTATCAACATATCGCACGTCGTGGGTTTCCATCCACTCTCTGGTGCGGGCGGCATAGTGGCAACTAGCCAAATCGGGCCAAAATAAAGTAGAGCCCCTGTGGCGTCGAATCATTGGCAGAATCCTTTTTTTCAAACATTCCCTGATATATAGATCGGTTGTCATCGTGGATGTAGTGATGAACGCCGTAGATTTCATGCCGCATTCGCATATGGCCTGCCACACCATTGCTTTAGACCCACATTTTTCGGCATATTTTGACGTTTGGTTCTCATTCAGGTGTTCTCCTTTGCGAACAGTATATAGTACTGAGGGCCGGGTAGAACATAATAATCCAGTTTGACGTAGGTTTCGTCGTCTTGAATTATGCACACTTCATTTTTGGTTAAAACTGTGTCGTATAACTTTCGAAGACGATGTTTAACATTTGCTGCCTGTTTTGCTGTTCGTTTTGTGTCAAAACTGGTACTATAAAGCGTTTACAGCAGTTTTACCCCTTCCTTACTAAAACAATGCTCCAATAACAATCATTTAACACTAATTTTGAGTGGGTAAAATAAAAAATCGAGAAATTATTTAAGTTAGGAAAAAAATAACTGTCCTTTACTTAAAGTTATTTATTTTTTATATTATCACCATAATCATCAGTCTTACAGTTTTTCACTTAGACAAAAATAATAAAAAACTAAAAATCTTCTAAAAGGGGTATTACTCCGGAAATACAAAAAAATATTTTGGTATTTATCAGCCTAAAATCATTTTACTTACGTAATAATCAACAAAACATAAAAAAGTCTTCTGGGTGGGTATCACCGCGTAAATAAAGAAAATAAAATATAATTAGTTACCTAATTATGTAAATAAGGATAAAATATACATCCTACCCCAAAATTTGGTCGAGTTCTGGTACCTACAGCGTATATTATAGACCAGTTTTTGTCGGTGGATTTATGCACCCTAATATTTATTTCCAATCATACTGGACATGATAGTCATTAGTTTTACTGTCTTTTCTCTTAGACAAAAATAATAAAAAACTAAAAGTCTTCTAAAATGGGGTATTACCCCGAAAATACGAAAAATATTTTGGTATTAATCAGCCTAGTACCTATCATTTTTCTTATGTAATAATCAATAAAACATAAAAAAGTCTTCTGGGTGGGTATTATATATCGTCACTGGAAAAGCAAAACTACTAACATCCAAAAGGGTCATTTCGAGAAAAAGCATTTTAATGGATTTTTTTGTCTTTACACTGTCATAACTTTTTTTCTTTGGAATGAAAACGGAAGCTGTAAAGAGTAACATATCATGTTCTTTTTTTATCTGCACGAATCATTTATCGTATTGTACATGTGTTCAATATTTACGGAGTTACGTGTCGCTTTAGCATTAATGCTCTCAATCCTAAAAAAATGCTGGTAAGACAAAATTACTAACCTCCACATTAAAGTTTTAGGTAAGGAGTCAATAAATACGTACGATTTGTCTCCTTTTACTTTCTCTTGAGAAAAAAATACTTACTAAAATATCAGTTTTGGTATTTTCCTGCTATACCCAAAATATAAACAAACTAAGTACTTCCTTAATTTTGTTTTTAATAAATACTTATGTGTATAAGATCAACCCGATCAAATCAGTCTTAAAAAAATCAATTTTTCCCTCTACAGTTAAAATCATTAGCATGTTACACACACAAACTAATTATTTTAATTCATTCATTAATTTATTCATTCAATATTTTTTTGCAGACTATTATGGATGGTACGAGTACCATTATCGTTCTTGCTTTCGTCGGAAGCAGATGTGAACTCGAGGAGCTACCAATTGATCTAAAGCCCCAACAAGTAATTAAATTCTATACCAACGCAATACTACTACAACTACTTAAAACTTAATTACTTGTTGGGGTTTTAGATCAAATTGGTAGCTCCGCGAGTTCACCTCTGTTTCCGACAAAAGCAAGAACGGTAATGGTACCATCCATAACAAGACCTGCAAAAAATTAGTGAATGAATAAATGAATGAGACTTACTAATCCTCCTTTATATCATCTTCTTCGTCAGTGTCTGGGAGCGAGTCCTGAAGGTTTGGAATACAAGGCATATTGTTGTATTCATCGTGGTATATTTCTGGGATTACTTTTGAAGTGCATAATTTCCACAAATTATCGTATTTTTTTTTAGAAATAGGCAGCCTGGTCTTGTTTATTTTTTTAGCACAGTTTTGTTTTTTCCATTGACAGTTAACTCTTCTGCTCCTGCTTCATCAGCCGCCATTGTGTATTTGATAGAAGCTTTGTCAGAGTCGGACTTATATATATATATATATATATATATATATATATATATAATATTGTTATTTTGTTTTCTATGTGATGCTATTTATAATTATTTATTATATTGTTAATTATTTATATTATTAATTATTTATATTTTAACATGAGTTCGTCGAAAAGAAAACAAGAACTATATTTAAATTTACCTTCGATGTTTTTCCTACAAGGTTACCTTTGAAAAAATGGTCTCCAATGGCATCCCAACCTTGAAAATCTGAGTGTTTTAAAATAATGGTGTTATAAGGCTTCGGATTTTTTCTAGCCAGCGAAAACACAGTTCCCCATTGTGATGGAGCCCAGATAATAGTATTTGTTACACTTCTCTCGAAAATAGAGTGAACCGAATCGACTGGCATGTAGGTGTGGCCTGGCAGAAGGTGAATGATCTGTATGCTGGAAAGGTTATTGCATTTTTGTAGGCATGTATGGATGCATGCAAGAACTATCCTGTTCTTATTTTGACCTGGACATGAATCACAGTACAGTAGAAGGTGTTTTACTGTCTCTCGATTGTCAACAACTTTAATGTATCTTTCTAAAATGCTGCATATTTCGTTGGCTCCGCGTTTTCCTTCTGTTTCGTTCCAGGAATAACAGTATGCTCCTCTTGTTTTAGATTCGTAGATACACAAATTGTATACTGTTATTTTACGGCTATAATACAGGAGCATACTTTGGCCATGTGGAGTGTTTAATACTTTTTGTAAGTCAAAAGATACGCAAAGAATTGTTGCATCTTCAATATTTTGGTGCACTTGAAAACGTTCGTTTGTATCTTGTTTGTCTTTTAGGTGAAGAATTTTTTCTTCGCTTCCATCCTCGCTTCAGGTTTCCTCAAGGATATGTCTGGGTGTCGTTGTTGAAATCCAGTCAACCATTCTTTGCCTGCCATCTTTGTTTCATTGTTGAAGTTATGAGGAATATTATTAACATCTGCGAACTGGTGGGCCAATTCCAAAACTTCCTTTCTTGTGAATCCAAACAATCTCGTTCCTAGTAATTTTATATGTTCTACCAGCTCTCGTTCCATCTCATATGTGAAGACACTCCTATACCTATACCTAAAAGTACAAGATAAGTAATTAAATTCGCTCTAATTCTGGTTCAAAGCGCAAAAGTTGTAAAAATATTAACGAATTTATTATACTATTATAGGTACATGCCTTTTGCAGTTGGAATTAGTATTTTGTTCTAGTGCATGTCTTCTAAGAGTCTTGTGGGACGTTAAACACTTTTGAAGCCAATAGCCAGACCATTTCATTACTATTCACAGCTTCAATAGCCTTCTTCATGGAGGTTTTATCCCAACCTTGTCGGTCTGTTTTTCTAGAATAGTTTCTAGGCATGATGTTCGATTATCTGGAAAAAGAAAAAAAGGTGGGTCAAATGGAATAGTATGCTATTTTACCCGAACAAGGTGTATGCCATTTTGTCCACTTCATAACCTCTAACATAAAAAAATCATAACTAAAAATGTAAATAGAGTTTTAAGATTTTAATACATTCTCGGCGTTGTTTAGTAATATTACAATAAAATAACACTAATAGAAACAAAAAAACGTACAAAAAGTACTTACTTTTACCACGACACAAAATCCATCTGCGTAAAACTTGTGACTGCCAAAATTATACAATCATCCGCCCGCACCACGCGGCCCACAGGAGGCGACTAGCGTCTTCACAGGTTACGACCTGTTACTAAGCGGCACTCTAGCGGCCATTGCGAGAACTAGCATGTTTCTGGTTTCGGAGAAATGGAAGTGTGCCATTTTACCCGCCTATGCCATTTTGTACGCCTCTCCCCTACGTAAAAATAAAAGTAAGGTTAAGCCTTGAAAAAACCGAAAGGTACTAAAAATATTGTGAATATACAATAGCTGGTTATATATAAGAAACAATTAAAAGATACTTACCGTGAATCGATGACCACCTGCTGAGATGGAAATGACTTTTCCTCATAATATTTTTTTCACAATTTTTTACGTTGACACTGCACGACGTCAGACACGAGAAAAAAATGGCGGCGTGAAGGTTTGACGTTTAGTGTTGCCACATTAATGACAGGTGTATCGAATGCGTTCGGAAATTTTCATGAGCAGACCATAGACTTTGACTGGCAAGGCAATGAAACGAAATTCGAAATTGGAGCACAATTACCCAGTGGGAAGCAAAGTAGGCACAATTTACGGTACGTCGATTTGCCCTTATTGTTAAGAGAAATGATAATTTTCCGCACTTCTTCGGGCACTGGTTTACCTCGTGCCGTTTTTATAGAATAATGATTAAGAAGTAATGATAATTTGCTTGTAATTTGGCTTTTTATATAGCCCGTTGACATATTAAATGACAGAGAATATTCTTTATTCAATTTGAACTACTTATTATTTTACATCATACCACTTAAAAAGCAGTTTTTATTTTAAATAGACGACCTGTTTTTCGTCAAATATGAACTAGACGTAATCTTTTGCTTACAAGATGATAACTTTATGATAGAATTACATTAAGATCGTTAAAATGATCAATCACACTTTGTACAACACAAGATTAAACTAGGTGTAATGACCTCGTGTGTAGCGTATTCCATTAATCATCAAAGTCAATCCGAGATTAAATATCTGCCTTACAATTAAATATTGTATTTTGAAGTGCAACTAGACGATCTATTATGCATTGGGGCTCGTAGCATTGAGCTGTTTATCTCGCTCTTGAGCTTGGGTAATTTTCTCATGTAAGCCTACTACTACTGCCACAAATGGAATTCTGCTAAGTGCGTCTGCATGCGCCATCTTCGCATAATCTTTTATATACTTCCTGAAATAAGACGTCAATCCTATAAAGCTTTGGACCTGCTTTACAGTTGTTGGTTCTGGGTATCGTGCTACAACTTCAATCTTATCCGGGGTTGGCCTCACTTTTCCATCTTTGACCATATGGCCTAAGTACTCGATCTCATGGCATATCAACCTGGCCTTCTTCCAGTTAATTTCGAGCCCGTACTCTGCTGCAACCCCCAACACTCGTCGCAGTCTGCTCAAAGCTTCTTGTTCGGTCTGGGCTGGAATAATAATGTCGTCAATGAATATCATGACAATGCCTTCTTGTGTTAAATCTTGAAATATATATATATATATATATATATATATATATATAATTATTATTATTTTTAAAGGTCTTTGGTATACAAAAATAAATAAAATCATGTCAAAAATGATGGTAAATATTGTCGATATAAATCTTAATTAACAATGTCTACAATCATGTTGATAGAGGATACCAGAGAAACAGAGAATAGTATAAGTGATGGAACTATTGGTTTGACAGACCCCCCTTTATAGATTCTAACCATAAAGAAACAGGACATGAGGAAGCCAAGACAACCAAAAATAAGCACTATTATTTCATTCGCTTCAGCTTTTTGGATCTTCTGCTTGTCTCCATCGTCAGTCATTTGAGACTTGGGTGAGGACTCCAACGAGGAAAGTTCCTCATGAGATCTCTTAAATTTAGCGAGATGCTCTCTCTTTAAGCAATGAAAACATGCTATTGGAGTTCCTCCTGATCTACATATCCAATCTTTGGGGTGAGTAGAACAAGAATTTAAGTAATTACACGTGTGGACTGCATCTGTTGCACTAGTAACGGTGAACAGCTCATGACATGCAGATATTGTTAGTGTCATAGTTCCTGTGCTTGATTGACACATTTTAGTTATATTTATGCAACTGTCAGTGGAACTTTCTCCTGGCACGTTCCCTATGGAGCATATTAAAATTATGATTGAAACTTTTGACGGAAAATTTGATTTCATTTTGTTCGTATGGCCATGCCCATGGCAATGCTTACATTGTAACCTCTTGTTTATAGCCACAAAAGTATTTGAGGGCTTGCGTTGTTCTTCTTGAGCTACATCCGCTTTAGTTTGTTTACTTTTACACTCGTAGCGTCGATGGCCCGGCTTGCCGCACTTATAACAAGGTCCCTTGTTATCGAGTCTTTTGCCGAAATCGCTCTTCTTAAAACGTAGTCGCTTACATTGTAGCTGTTAATAATCAGGCCCACTTTGTGATAAATTATTCTGAGAACCGAGAGAACGTCGTGACATTTGGGTTACCATAGCTTGCATAGTTTCACAGCTTTCAAGAACTACCCCAACACTGCTGTCTGTTATAACGCCCAGCATAATGTCCATTTGCTGCCTTTCGGTTAAATCTATTTAGTCCTAGTCGCTTAATCATAGCAGTCATGCGACCAGCATACAAAACTAGAGAATTTACCCGATTACTTTTAAAGTTCACATTTTTTTCCTTCGTGGTGAAAATATTTGCTGCCCTAGGATAAGCAATAAACAAGTCTTTCTTAAATTGTTTCCAAGTTCTTTTCTTAGGGCTCCACAGCTCAAACCAAGCTTTCCCTTCACCTTGTAAAGCCTTGAATAAGCAGCGGCGCTTGCTCCAGTCAGTTTATTTTATTTTTATTTCAATTAGGTCCTTATCTCACTTTACACTTCGGAGAGTTTTTGGGAAATATCCCACCGCTGTGTTAATAAAAAGAGGATAGTCTTCACAATATTTAATAGGGTGGTCACAAGGAAACACACTACAGTGAGGTGCAAGGGTCTGGTTCAGACTGGCTGGTGCTCTCCTGGTAAGCCTTTGCGTGTGACGTCACCCGATGACATTGTATACACGCTCCCGGCCCCTCACGTCCCACCGCAGCATGCAACATTGTATGCCATTGCTGACATACCGCTAACAATTGATATGGCACTTGAAGTTAGAAGATTGAATCTTTCTTTTACAGTAAGTTCCCATTACAACTGCACAGTTTGCCAAGGATCTGAACAGTTTTTTATCTACAATAATTTTTCAACTGAGTTCTCATCACTTTGTGTTAACAGGTTTACTTTTTCTTGGGTGCTACTGGGTAGTGGAGAACCTGGAGCCGAACACACAATCGAAGATGATTCTGAGGACCTTCGTTGATTTTTAGTTATGACACCAGCTGATGCTGCTGAAATCTTTTGTCGGGGGTTGAAAGATGTAAATGGTGTGAAATACACAGATGAACTTTCTTTCTTGAAGACCTTGTTTATTTCAAAAGCTAACTGATAAAACCTAGAGCTAGTTATTCTTTTTAGTGGGTCACTTTTGAATTAATTATGTATTAAAATAATGCATAGCCTTCTTCTGGCAGCATTGTTTAATGGGCCACTTTCTTGAAAACGTATCAATAGGCCCTATCCTTCATTACAGGAACTTAAAATAACATACAATTTGACTTTTAACAGATTACAGACTTCAAAAAAAGGAAAAGGTTCTTTGTTTAACTGTATTATACAAAACAGTACAAAAAACTTAATTGAACATCACACACCAGTGTCCAAACCTGGCAAAATGCGCACACATCACACAGTACCACATTATAACAGGAGGACATTCTCACACAAATTGACCTAGCCCTAAACTAAGCTCTTGGTTTAGGCTGCGTTTCCACGAAAGGAAAAATTAACCAATAGGATTACTTTATTTTACTAGCCTCGCAACACGTACCCAAGTGTCCTATTGGTAAATTTTGCCTCGCAACACCACCACAGCTCTGCAGATCACCAGAGCTCTGGTGGAAACGCAGCTTTATACTATGTGTACTAGGCAGTACTAGGCAACAATACCTAAACATGCTTCTATATGAAAATGAGAAATATTTATTTATCCCACGCACAGCCCCACCATCACCACACCAGGTCAAATTAAATTTATAATTACCTAATATTAAAACCTTAAAATGTAGGGTGCGGTAGTGTGACATATAGGTCCTTACTCTCCAATGAGTTGTTACACTTGCTAGTACCGCAATGCTGGTATTCTGTGGAGCCCCAGACAACCAGATCGCGTGCGGCAGCAACCGATATGTACCTAACACCTCTTTAAAAAGAAGGTACAATATAGAGAAATAAGTATTTGTATAAATAAGGACTGTATCGTTAATTATGGGCACTGCATAAAAATACGTAGTTTGGTTTTTTATCACTTTTACGCTTTTTTTAGTTATTCTATACATTTTGAATTATGTTTACAATCCCTACAAATCAGTAAATATAAACTATTTATTGCTCTTTGCCTAGTTTTCGAACTTTACGCTTGATGTCTCGCATAATGTTTTGGACAACGCTTCTTCCTAACTTTTTGGCCGTCTGATTCCAATGCCTCTTAAATTATTCTAATGAATCGGTTGACCGGTCTCTTTTATGAAAAAATGAAAATGAAAATGAAAATTTTATTGATAGCATTTGTTACAAGTCAAAAAAACACGTACTTATTGTATAAGACACAATAGGTTCATTTGAAGGGTAGACAACTTTTACGCAGATTCCTCTTCATCAAAGCCCAAAATTTTTCTATCGGGCGGATTTCTGGGCAATTTGGTGGATTGTGTTGCTTGCTCACAAAATTAACATTTTCTTTGCTGTACCATTGCAGCACCGACGAGGCATAGTGACAGCTAGCCAAGTCTGTGCAAGTGTTTAGTTAACAAACTTTATTTAAATGTCGAAAAGTGTCACTCCATAACGTTCTCTCGTAAACGTAACTGCCTCGTGTACAATTATTCTCTTAATAATACCGTAGTTCAGAGGGTTACACAGGTAAAAGATCTAGGTGTTTACCTTGATGATGAACTGCAACTTACTTTACATATTAATAAAATGGTCTCTAAGGCCTATAAAATGTTGGGATTTATATTTCGCCAGGGTAAAGAATTTAAAGACCCCAACACCATGCAGCTTCTTTTTAATGCGTATGTCAGATCAACTTAGAATACGCGTCCACAGTCTGGAGCCCTCACTTTCAAGTGCATACTGACGCAATAGAAAATATTCAGAAAAAGTTCATAAGGCGCATGAAATACAAATTTAAATCCTTTGATGTTAAGAGAATTGCGTCTCTTCAAAAGAGGCGTGATATAAAGGATCAAGTGTTCTTGTATAAGGTTATTAACGGTTATATAGACTCACCCAAATTGCTTTCAAACATATTCTTCCGGTGCCCTGATCGACGAACCCGTTCCTCGAACCTATTTGCCATCTCTTCTATTCGGACTGCATATGCAAGAAATAGACTACTTATTAGAGCATGTAAAAAGCATAACCAGCTATTTTCTGACATTGATATATTTAAAATGAAAATGAATCAATTTGTTTCTGCAAGAATCAATAAATCAATGAAATCTTAAAAACAGTATATATATAGTAATTGCTTTAAAATAGAACAGAAAAGTGAAATAAAGTGAAATAAAATTAACAAGAATTAGGCCATGATAATAATACTCTGCAACCATTGTTAAATTACCCGAATAATGCAAAATGTTCGTTTATGAAAAAGTATTTTTTTAAAGTCTTACCTGGGCAACTGAAAAGTTTTTCTTCTATAAGTGGAAACTATTTTGGCTAATGTATTTTTAAGCTATGATTGTATCTCAATGTGTTATATTTTGCTGTTTGTTTCCCTAATAAAAAAATAAAAAATAAAAAAAAGTCTGGCCAAAATAGTGTCCGGTCTTTATGTTTTTTCAAGAGAGGCAGCAATCTTTTCTGGAGATATTCCTTCTGATATATATTAGCATTCAAAGTTTTGTCAGTGAAAAATGGTGTTGAGATCATTCCGCATTGACAAATTGCTTGCCAAACAAGATTTTTTTTGCCGAATTTTTCGCAAAAAAATTGCTTTATCTGCATTACTAACGATAGTCCCTTCTTTTACTGTGTAGTATTGTGCACCAGGTAAAGTTTTATAGTCGAATTTGACGTATGTTTCGTCATCCATGACGATGCATTGTTTTTTCTTGACTAAAATATCTTCATATAACTTTCGGGCCCGAGTTTTCACGGCGGATGACTGCTGAGATGTTCGCTTTGGCTGTTTCTGTTTCTTATAGGTCTTTAAGTCATTTCGCTTTTTAGCTCTTTGTACCATACTAATACTTGTACATGCTTTATTGGCACAATCTCGAACAGAGAGCCCTTTTTTCGAGGCAATCAACTTGTATATCTTTTCGTCCAATTTGGGTCTTGAAGGATCTGGTTTTCTGCCCCTACCAGGCAAATAGTAAGTAAATGTATTATTTTTATGACACAATTTTCTTTATTGACATATGATCGATGTCAAGTTATTATTTTTATAACCCACAACTTTTTTATTTGGATACTTTTTGTGTGTATAAACGATACGGTCCTTAGAAAACACTTAAGACTCGGAAACCAATAATAGTGCGCATAACAAAAGAAAAATGTTTAAAAAAACAAAAAACCGCTTTCAAAAACGCAAAAAATAACTATTAGATTAGCGCATATAGCTTTTACATCATGTTCAAGGATACTCTGCAACGACTGACATTATTTATTATCTTTGAAACTCTTGTTGTTGGTAACACTTCCACGTTTTCGCCAAACGAAGTACTGGCTAACATCGTAACGCCTTGCTGCTTGCCGAGTACTTCTTTTTGGATCCTGATAAAAGTATCGTAAAATGCGTTCATCAAGGCTTTGCTGGTAACGCCTTCCACGGCCGCGAGGCCTGTCTCCGCCTCGTGCTTGGGCGTGATTGGGCACAGCAAACTGTCCGAATTCCCGCAGATTTTGCACCATTGCGTTAATCAATCTTCGACTTGGAATAGGTAGGTTAGGATATCTTTGGTGAAATAAATCTTGAGCCCTCGTCGCATTGTTTGCTTGGTAATAAAACATTACCATGTCAGACCGCTCGATATTTGAGAACGGATATGCCGCAGGCATGACTATTTTTTATTAATTTCCACTTATCTTATTTTGTTTATTTACCTACTGCTTTATTTCGTATTTTAACACTTTCATAACATGAAATTGTCACTGTGTCTTGTCAATTTATTACTCGTCTGATCGGTTGGTTTTCAAATAGGTTTTAATATGATATGTAAGGTGACCAAAATTTTGCGTTATTTAGGGAAACATTTTTTTTAATGATAAATTTTGTTTCAGTTACCTACCACCAATTACCCTGTACTAATATAATTTCAATAATTAGTTAACTTGGAAAAATTAAGTTAGGATCACGACCCCGCAGTCACCCTGATGTGGTTATTTCGGGAGGTCCATTCCATTGAGTTGGCGAGTCACCGCCTGCCATTTAAACCAAAGTAATTAGCATTGACCAGGCAGGCGCCGTAGTTTCATCAATAGCCTAGTTCACCAATCCATATCAGTTCATTCATAGAACCTATTATTAGTATTCCCATCCTTCTTAAATAGTCTTTACACTGACCGGTGGTTGTCCGTGGGAGCATACTTCTTTAGTTTGAACTCAGGGACAATCGCCGGTTGGTGTCCCATAACTTTACTAAATTAAACTTGTCTAAAGGGCCTCTGCGTGTTGGCTTCGGCTCCATGTACGCCTTCCAAAGGTCCGGGACTTCCATAGTCCGTCGATTGGTAAAGACATACAAATAATAATAATAATAACTTTATTCAACAAACAACTAACTAATACAATTTTAGTAGGTAAGATAGCTTAATTACTAAAACACATCTATCAACTAGCACATGTTAATTATGTTATTATATTAAGAAAAACTTACTGTTTTGAGTGGGTGGACATTGGCCCATATTTTAACACTCTCCCTCAATGTTTACACACTTCAATGTATCTCTTAAGTTTAACATCCTAACCAATTTTACAAATCTTTCACCTGATAAAGGCTTAGTCAATATATCTGCAATATGTTCAATTGTTGACACATATTTTACCTTAATAAAACCTTCTACTTTCTGTTTGATAAAGTTAAAGGGTATAGCTGGGTAAGCATGGCGAAACTGCCCTTAGCGAAAAAAATAATTTCCTTTTACTGGGTTATTAACCTTTACATATGTAGTGCTTTCACCAAAATTTAAGTCTCAAATCCATCAGGTTTAAAAAAAAACCGCATATAAAGAAATATATTTTTTATTTTATTTTAGCCAAAGTATTAATCCGATTTCTTTGTAATTTGGATATGTTGTATATACAATTAAGGTTGCTTTCTAAAAAAAAATTAATGATTTATCTCTTGAAAAAAACAAAAAAAAACGAGTTAATAATTTTCAAAAAAATTAAAAAAATACGTGCGAGATTGCGACAATTTCCAAATTTACATATTTTATGTAGAATTTAATAATGTTTAACATATAATTTTTTTAATAACTAAAATTGGGATTAACATTGTGAAAAACTTGAATTTGTAACATCCCATACATTCTTTTCAAACAAAATAACTTCTACGTATTACACTATGAAGTTATATTCCAACGTATTTTGAATTTGGAACGCGACTTATTTTACTGACAAGGAAAGGTACCCAGTACACAATACACAGGACAGTTATGATTCTTTTTATGTTGTAAAGATAAATAAACAGGCAATTTGTTTGTGTAAATAAAAAGATAGGTCACTATACCAGGCATATTTCACTTCTATACAAAGCGACAAAGTAGGTCCGATCAACACGTAAAAGTATTGAATACATATAAAATATATGTATATTTATTATTATTTTTTATTTAAAAAGTTTTGTAAGTAGGCCCTGTAGGCACTTTTACAAGTCTGAGTCTACCAGCGCTTCCAAAGAGACCACTGTTGAGAAGAAGCGCCGCAAGAAACTCAACAGTAAGCCGTTTTTTCCAAATAAATCACATTACAATACTAAACTTAAGCTACACAATTTAAATGTCACAGGGATGTACAGGTCCCAGTAGTAATAATAAAAAATTGTCGGACTAAAATAAATAATACAATTTCGGAGATGTAAACAGTCTCCAAATGTCAAATTAAAATTAAGAATTAAATATAATTAAAAAAAACACAAAACAAGGGAGATGTGGAAAGTCTCCACGGTCAATTTTGGAGATGTAAAGAGTCTCCAGATGTCAAATTAAAATTAAATTAAATTATTAAAAAAAAAAAAAAAATACAAAATAATAAATAAATAAGGGAGATGTAGAAAGTCTCCACGGTCAATTTTGGAGATGTAAAGAGTCTCCAGATGTCATATTAAAATAATGGGTAATCATACAGGGAGATGTATATAGTCTCCACGGTCATTAATAATTGTAATATAAAAAAAATAATCAGTCCCAAGCATTGTCATCATTCATATACTCTTTAATACTATAATAAGCTTTAGAAATTAGTTTACGTTTAACGTAACTCTTAAATTTATTTTCATCACACTTGCTCGTAAATGGTGTTATTCCATGCCTGTATACAGAAGGACAATGGCCTAAATTGTTCCCGCGGGAATTATGGCGAGTTTGTCATCCCTAGGGAGTAATGACTTTCTTTTTAAAATTTGCAACTCTTTCGTACATAATTTCTGACTAAGGAGGTTTAATATTCAGCCAAAAATTAAATCGGTTTCTAATTTCATCTTTAAAAATTAGCTATAGACTAACTTACATTACACAAAACCTATATGCTTCATTAAACTTCATTATTTTTATACCTATTTCAAGTTTATATCAACATTTATCATTAATTTTAGTAATTATACATTTTTATCAAATTGGCTAAATCTGGCTCGAATCCAGGTCGAAACTAAACGCAGTATCTATGGTCACAAAAAAAATATCGTTTCCATTTACGTTCCCGTCCGTCAAAAGTTATTTCTTTATATTTTGCAGAGTTAAAGTGTTTTCTCTTTGTTTTTTTCCTCGCAAATGTGATGAAAACCATTGTGTGTATCACAGGCAGTAAGGGGATTACTAACTCGAGTCATTAAAAGCCCTCCGCCTTCGGCGTCGGGCTTCTAACACTCTCGTTAGTAATTCCCTTCATACTACCCTTGATGCACAATGTACTATTACTGATAAATGAGTAACACTACTTGGGAGCTTATTATAGAACCTTATACAATTACCCATGAAAGAGTTTTTTATTTTGTGAAGCCGTGTAAAGGGCACTGCGAGCTTATTTTTATTTCTGGTATTAACATTATGTATGTCACAGTTCTTTCTAAAATTACTGATGTTCTTATGAACATGCATAATGTTTTCATAAATATATTGACTGTATACAGTTAATATATTCGTTTCTTTGAACTTATCTCTAAGAGAGTCTCTATGACCCATCTTGTAAACAGCACGAATAGCCCTCTTCTGTAGAACAAAGATGCTGTTTACGTCAGCACCACTTCCCCATAGTAAAATACCATATGACATAATACTATGGAAGTAACTAAAATAAACTAATCGAGCGGTTTTCAAGCCTATTAGATTCCGAATTTTACTAACTGCAAAAGCTGCAGAACTTAGTCTATTCGCTAATTTAGCCAGATGAGGACCCCATTGGAGTTTTGAGTCTAACGTTATACCAAGAAATACTGTATCATTAACTAAGTCTAATTTGTCATTTTTAATAGTTACAGTAGTTTGTCTATTTTTCACATTGGTTGTCATAAATTTAATACATTTAGTCTTTTTCTCATTTAGTAATAAATTATTAACACTAAACCAATCTACTACTTTTGATATAGCATTGTTTACATCCACATTAAACTCCTGTTGTCGTTTGACTTTAAATACGAGTGAGGTATCATCAGCAAACAATACTATATCATGGTTGTCCTTTATAAGGTATGGTAAATCATTTATGTAAATGAGGAATAGAAATGGACCCAAAATTGAGCCCTGTGGCACGCCCATTGAGACCAAAGACCCAGGTGATCGTTTTCCATTCACGTCTACCCTTTGTATTCTCCCGAATAAGTACGTTTTAATTAAGTTTAGCGCAGTACTTCTAACTCCATAATGGTGTAGCTTCCTGACCAATGTGTCATGGTTAACGCAATCGAAGGCCTTGGACAAATCACAGAAAATACCTAAAGCATCATGTGACCCCTCCCAGGCATCAAAAATATGTTTAATTAGCTCAACACCAGCTTCGGTTGTCGAGCGACCCCGAGTAAAACCAAATTGTTTATTATGTAATAAATTATTATCTTGAAAATGTTGCATTAACTGTGATAAAATTAATTTCTCAAAGATTTTACTGAAAGTGGGTAGTATCGATATCGGTCTAAAGTTAGTGGGGTCAGAAGTACTACCCGTTTTAAATAATGGAATTATCTTGCTATGTTTCATAAGATCAGGAAACTCACCACAATCAACACAGTGATTAAATATGATCATTAAGTCAGATGCTATGACTTCCATTAAGGATTTAAGGACGTGAACCGAAACCCCCCAAAGATCATTGGTTTTCTTAATGTTAATTGATTTGAATGCTTTGATTACATCCAAGGCAGTAACGTGCTTGAATTCAAAGTGGATACTGCATTCAGACACGTTATCTTCTAATAATAAAATGGCAGACGCCGGCGAAGAGTTCAGACACTTAGTCGTGGACACTGGTATGTTGGTAAAATAATTTTCAAATTCAATTGCGACATCTAAATTAGACTCTAGGATTTTACCATCTACTTTTAAACGAAAGTCATTAAATTCCTTTTTCCGGCGACCTGTTTCTTCATTAATTATTTTCCAAGTCGTTTTAATGACATCAGAGCTATTCAAGATTTTATCACTTAAAAAGTTTTGCTTAGCTATACGGCAGTCTGACTTGAAATTCTTAGAATACTCTTTGACATGTTCCTTAAACTCTTCACTAGCGTTAAACCGTCGTTCCTCATATAGTTGATACAGTATTGCTCTTCGTTTATGTAAGTCCGCAGTAGCCCAGTCACTGAAAACCTTTGCGCCACCGACCATGACCGATTTAGATGTAAATATCATGTCAAATTGTTTCATGAATGTGTGAAAGAATGAGTTGTACATGTCATTAGGGCCCTTATCAGTTGTTAAAAAGGGCAGATTATGCACTAGGTTATGTCGCATTCTCTCGACACGACCTGCAGTAAGTGGCACAAAAGTTATTTCCTTATTCACAACATTATGCGATACAAACTCCAATTTAATTAATTGACCTAGATGATCCGATTCCAGGTTACTGATCAAACTCTTACTAATAGGAATTATATCAGTAAAAATGTTATCAATACACGTGGCGCTAGTGTCAGTCACTCTAGTCGGCTCCATAAATGTATGAGCCAGTCCGAAAGATTTGAAAAGATTTATCAATCTGGAGCTTAGTGAACTATTTTCCAAAATATTAACATTAAAATCTCCACATATAATAACTTTTTTACTCAAATGAGATAAATTGATTAAGATAGTTTCCATGTTCTTTTCAAAAATTTCGAAATTTCCTAAGGGTGGCCTATATACACAAACTACTATGAATTGCTGTAATTCTATTGCAGCGAGTTCTAATGTACGTTCAACAGATAAGGACACAATGTCCTTACGTTCTTTAAATTTAAATTTATTGTTTAATATTATTAACGACCCACCATGTATCGAGATACTTCTTGTGAACAGACTGCCGACCTGGTGGTTGATAAAATTAAACATAGCCTCGTTACTAGTTAACCAGTGTTCCGTTATACATAAAATATCAATATTATTACTATTAAGAAATAACTCAATTTGGAGGTCTTTACTTCTTATACATTGAATATTCTGGTGAACAAGAGTGATACTATTAGATACTTTGCTGCCAGATTTGGCCTTACATTTATTGCGATTTATATTGCTAGAGTTGACGCCCTCTGTTGTCGTTTCATTTAATTTAAATGATTGATGGTATTTGGAACGGTTTCCAGGTGCATTTTTGGTTGCTCAAAAGAAGCAGGAGCCAAATTATTGGCTGAAATATCAAATAAATAAGATAGCGACATAGCTATCTGTCTTTTAAGATAATTGGGAAGGTAAAATTTCCCTTTACTCAAAATGTAATTATTACTAATATAATTATTAGAATCAATAATGTCAATCTTATCATTATATTTACACATGTTATAAAATGTCATATTTAGATTATGTCTTATATCATTTTCTTTCTGTGACAACTGTTTACAATAAGGGAATGTAAACAATATGATTTTTTTTACTACAAGACTATTCAATGTTTGAAAAAATGAAATTAATTTATTTTTGTTTACATTCCGTCTATTTCCTATAAGAATAAGCAAAGTTGTGTCAATATCAATATTTCTGTCCTTAATAATTTGATTTTGGATATTTTCCAAGCTGCTTAAAGGTAAACAATTGCTGATCACACTATGTCCCTTAGTGTATGAATTCAATATTGAGCCCATATTACTACCAATTTCATCGCAGTACATAATTATGTCAGGTTTATGTTTATATGTCAATGTGTTAGTACTGTCATTATTTACTGTAGGAAGTGTAGGAACACTATGCGCAGGAACACTGAGTGCACTGAGTGCAGGAACACTAACACACAGGCTCTGCTTCAGTCCGCTGGTGGCCGGACAGACACTCATGGTTTGGCAGACACATGTGTGATTGTCCGCCAGTGACTGAAACAGCTCTAAATTATAGTTGAGCTGCCCTATTAGGTCATCCATACCTAAAGAATACTCAGCTATAATTTTTTTTGAGTTCTCTTGCAAATTATTTAATGTTTGTATTGACTCCTCCAAATTCTGTATTTTTAGTTGTAACATTTGTGTGTCAGTGTCATACTTTAACTTATTACTTCCTAACATATTGGCATATCCATTAAGTTTATCAACTAGTTTTACATTTATTTTATGTAATATCAATTTTGTAGTATACCGTTTATTTTGTGTTAACAACCTTTGAGATTTTCTTATATATCTATTTAATTTAATGTGTTGTTTTAGTTTATTCCTGCTACAACTACTTAACCTTGTTGTGGTGGCAATGTCATTAGTTAAATCTATGGTAACCACAGGATTGTCGGTTGAAGCAGGAATCAACTGAGGGTCACTCGCTACCAATTCCTCAAATAATGATTGAGTGTGTACCTCTGCAGTGTTTTGGTTGGCCTCTTGAAGCTCGTAGATCTGTTCGTGGGCATCATGCAGCGCTCTCTCCAGGGAGTCGACGTCCTTCAAGGCCTGCTCGTACAGTGCGGTACACTCAGAGAATTTTTCCACTGTTTCTTGGAGCTTGACCCGTTCCATGTTTATGTCATTGTACTCACTTTCTAGTAAAGAGAGTTCCTTTTTTAACTTATCCCTACTTTCTAGAATTGGTAGTAGTTCCCTCTCACTGTCCTCTCTCTCACTGAGTAATTGGGCACACAATTCCTTGGATTTTTTCAGCTCTAACAACGTTATTTGAAGTTTGTCATTTTGTTGCTGACGCGCAGCGACAGCAGCTGCCCTTCGGGTCATCATTATTACAAGGCTTTGATTAATTAAGATCGTAAAAAAACAGAAATTGTTTGTCCAAGGAATGCAAGTTTACTTACGTGAATATAGTAACGTTACTAGTGTCTACACTGCACTATAATTATGTAATTTCATCCAGCGGCTACCACAGGCAATATTTATAATAAATAGTGCCTAAACCAAGCCGACAAGTATAAGATGCAGGCACCGAATTCAAATTTATAACCTATAACGGTTACAAATTTAATATGTTTCGGAACACTATTAAACGTCACTAAAACACTAGAAATATATCACTAAGATAATATTTGACTTGTAAACTGTCTGTTTAATGACAGTTACGCTTAAATATACAATCAATATAATTAAAATAAGAATATTTTATATGGACATAGCGAGATCAGCTGCTTATTCTTTGACAGCCAGTGTTGCCATCCTATAATGCTGGCCGAACGCGCCTAAATAAACCATATTAACTCCTATTGAAAGTTAATTTTTCGTAGTTTACTGCGAACGTATAGTTATACCTACGTTTGCTCGCTCGAACGGTAGGGTTATCAACACATCGAAAATATTAATATAAATTAACAGGTATACATTATGAGAAAAGCAGTTACTTGAATAATCAAAATATAATATTTATTTGTTATTTTTTATTGTTTTACACAGGTTTTACATATGATTCAACTTTAAAAAATGCTGTCGCAAGTTTTTGTTGGACCGGAATAATCGGTTGTTAAATTTCAATACGGTAAAAATTCGAAATCGAATGAATAGTTTTAATAAATAGTGACGAGGGAAGCAAAGGCATGGTGCTTCAAATGGAATCTTTATCAAAATCTGAAATAAAGAGTTCCCTGGTGATGTAAGCGACATCTTTGTGAAGTTTTCTAAGAAAATTGTTTCCAACGTTTTTACGTAAAAGGTGAATGATTCCGTCGGCATCTTCAAAGATCCGTAAAACTTCGATTTATTATTAAATGCTTTATAGTGTGTATACATTCTAGTTTCATTCAATTCCGGCACTTCTTTTTGACTCTCGGTAAAATCAGGACACTGATGTGCCTTGTTGCATTTATATAGTAAATATCCAGCTACGTAAGTTAAAGCGTTCTCTGTCGGAAGATCAAACCGATAGTCAGAATCACCATTAAGTGTCAACTGCGTAGGAGCTGCTTTCGCAGATGCGACTAAAATGTTTCGTGAATTTCCTTTATCTGACAATGTTTCTCTATGGACGAGTTCTGAAAGATCTTGGCAGTTGCTTGTTTTCGAATTTTTAAGCATGTTGCTCAGAAAAAGTTTTGAAAAAGCCCTTGTGAACTGTATCGGCGTAGGATCTCGGCAATTGCCACCCTGCTGACAAATATTGCCAAAAAAAAATTCCAGTGGATCTTGGTTCAATCTTCTAGTAAACAAAAATTTAAACCCTTTATCTTTCAAATCCTTGTATAGAATTATAACAGACTGTATAGTTATTTGAATATTTTTGAATGTTTTGATCCGGTTAGTACTGTCATGCCCAGTTTTCAAGCTTACAGCTTAGTTTTTTTAAATAGGTCCTGCACTTCTTTCAAGATTTCGATTTGGTATTCCTTTAATGAAAATGCTATTTGATATTTATTCGTACATTTAACAGCGCTTGAATTGAGGACATCGAAAAAAATATTATTTTTTTCTACGAATTCAGCTGTTGCTCTAGCCTCTTAAGTGCAGCATACACAGAAAAGCTAAAAATTTGTGTAGCATACTTGACACGCATTTTTTGAATAAAGGGTGAGTACTATTAAATTGTCGCCATGTGAATTAACGTTTACAAAATGAAATAATGTTATAATAACTCTTTTTTTTTATTATAAGAAAGTTCAAGACAAATAATAGATCAGCTAACACAATTAAGGTTTCTCCAGAGCACGACGAGAGAATTCGCGGACTTTACTCTTGACGCAACTCATATAATTTTGCACGGATTCATTAGTGATCAGTTTTGTACATTTCATCCACTTTCTTTTAAAATCGGGCAATGATGTGGCCGGTTGGCATGTTTTCCGCAACTTTGTTTTAATATTAGCCCAGTATTTTTCTATCGGCCGTAGTTCTGGGCAATTTGGCGGATTCATATTCTTCGGCACTACATCGACAGAATTCTGATTATACCAATCCAAAGCTCGCGACGAATAGTGATAACTTGCCAAATCTGGCCAGAACAATGTTGAAAAAGTAGGGGAAGCAGGGGGAATTGCGTTCACTTAAAGTAAAATGTCCATATTTTTGCTTATATCAATTTTTATTAGGAGAAAATCAAACATAACATAAGTGTAACTAATCAGTCATTAGAAATTGAACACGAAACATTGTTATAACTCCTAGATAAGGAGCAGTAAAATCTAAAAAAAAAACACTTTTGAACGTCATTACCCTCAGCTATGGGTAATACCGTTCGGGCAATGGGGTTATAACGCTCAAACCGACATAAGCCCAAATAGTATAATTGAGATCAACTTTTGTTGATTAATAACATGAGATCAGCCCTTAACAACTAAATTAACATTGCTTGTCTAATTAAAGCATAAATTATACATAGTAAAGCGGTATTTTTTTGGTACAATCAACATATTAATATTACTTTAACTTTAGGAACATAAGTCGCATATGTACCCCTCTGCCGAATCCCACCCTGAGCACATAGCATGGCTCCATAGCCCGCATACGGTACAGCGGTACCATATCTCATTATTTCGCCCAAATTCCCTGCATAGATTACACATGTTATCGTTGTTGCCTTCATCATCCATGTCATCATCACTGTTGTCGTTGCAAATAACGGAATTTGACTCACTATCAGACTCTGATGAAGTTTCTTGTAAAACTTTACGTCTGTAGCTTTTTCCACTGTCTTTCTTTCCTTTTGCTGCTCTCTGAGTTTCACAATTCTTGCCTTTTTTATTGCTATTCTTATTTTTCAAAACTGTTACTGTTGATGTGTTAGAATCCTGTTTTTTGTTCCTAAGACCTCTCTTAGTTGGAGCACTCTTCTTCTTATTCTTTTTGTTTTCTTTTTCTTCTAAGACAGCTTTTAATGGTGTTGATGTTAGTATGGTAGCATGTTGTTTCCTTGTTCTTCTTTGAGTTGGTAACGATGGCTGGATTATAGGAGTGGTTGCTATATCAGCGAAATGCACATCAGTTCGCCTTTGACCGTCAACCTGTGCTGTAGTAGCTGTATCAGGAGCAGGTGAATGTAAATCAGAAACAGGTGATTGATAGCGATACCGAGGATCATTCGACGAGCCAGGGATTGGAGATTGCACTTCATTAGCGGGCGTAACCATTGATGGATGCACTGGAGTGGTAGGTCTTAGATTCATTGTCATGCCAGGTGTCTGGGCTAGGACATGACTGTCGATTGTAGTGTCTTCAACAGCCTGCATTAGTTGGTCTGAGTTTTCGGTCATCATTGATGCCGCTAAGAAGTCTTGTTCTGTAAAAACATTAGGATTCAACGGATATATTCCCGTCGCTCGGAAGCCAGCTTCTCCTTTACTTATATTAGCAACTTGTGCGTAGGCTTTGTTGAATAAAGCTGCAACATCATACGGAGTTATTTTAGCCATCAAGTGTGTCTTCATGTGTCTATTACACTCATGCCTGTAAGCGGCTTTCAGAGGTCCATAAAAAGAAACATCAAGAGGTTGAGTCCTGTGAGAGCTGTGTGGTGGAATAGAAAGCATTACAATGTGATTCCCTTTGCAATAATTGTAAGCCGGAAGTGATATATGGCTGCTGTGGTTATCAAGTATTAATAGGACAGGGTGTTCTTGCGTGGGTTTAGCATATGCAGCAAAATGTTTCAACCAGTCAACAAACAAATCCTCATTAATCCAACCATTTTTAGAACAAGTGTATATTGCACCAGGTGGTCCATCCTTTTCTAACAACGGTGTCATCCTTTGTCTAGGAAAAATAAACATAGGCGGTATGAAGTTGCCAGCTGCACTCATAGCACACATGACTGTTATGTTTCTGCCTCGTTCACCGCTCGTAACTGCTCCTACTCTTCGCTGGCCTTTCTCTGCAAGTACCTTGCCTGGATCTGTAACGGTTGTAACCCCGGTCTCGTCAGCATTATACATATTGTTAGGTAGAAACTTATGTTTTTCCATCAAATCGCCAAGTATATCAAAGAAGCGAGTAATTTCCTCCTTATTGAAAGCAGATACCCTGTTTAAGCTCGTAGCTTCAGCTTTGCGTACAGTTACGGAAGAGTTGCGTTTCATGAAGCCTTTTACCCAGTCTAATCCTGCCGTCTGGCTATTTTTATCAAAGTTATTTTTGATATTTTTCATCTCTGCGTACTTAAAAACCAATTTTCTCAAATCTGTGACTGTTAACCCATAATACAATGAACCTAACAGCTTTACCTGTTCAGCAATTTCAATTTCTTGATCTTGAGTGAACACTGGTCTACGTCCAAGTCGGGGATTAACAAGGTTGTCGTT
Source organism: Acleris sparsana (assembly GCA_923062465.1). Lineage (NCBI taxonomy): Eukaryota > Metazoa > Arthropoda > Insecta > Lepidoptera > Tortricidae > Acleris > Acleris sparsana. The sequence goes on along the minus strand of OV281298.1, from coordinate 13,585,312 downwards.
CATCAGTCTCTCTCTCAATGTAGAAAATGGGATCATGAATGTAATCGCTGCTCTTCTTTTAGACATCCCCCCCTCAATCGCGGCTTTTGCATTAATTAAGTTTTGCTCACTCCATGCCGCTTTAGCGGTGGTTCTCTGACGATTTCTTGGCATTTCTGTAAGAAAAAAGTAAGTGGGTAATGGCGTTCACTCAGGGGAAATGGCGTTCATCCGAGCACTATTACCCCTAACGGCCGTTTCGTATTAAAATTTAAAATTAAAATTATACTCGTAAGATTGTGCAATAATATCAACTTGAGCTTTACCTTTAGTTGTTTAACAATAAGAATAACGAGGAATACAATATATAAATGTGTAATATGAAAACTTACCGACAAAAACATCCAGTGAAAAATAAGATCGAATTAGCTCCAAACAAACACACAACTGTCACTCTCACGTTCTTCGAGCGGACTGGTGGGGCCGGTCGCCACTGGCTCAAGCGTCACTCCCCGCTCCCTTCCACCCGCACGCCGCCATTACACGCACTAGTTTTATCAAGTTATTGAGGTGACCGCCATTACCCGGTGACTGGTATTACCCCTGATTCCCTACGTTTTTTTACAAGTGGTAATAACCGTTTATTTAAGCATTCGGAAATATAAATATCCGTGTTTATTGTGCCAGTGGTTACAAAAGGCGAACTTCTCATGCCGCACTGGCATATCGCTTGCCACACGAGGAACTTCTTGGCGAATTTCTCTACTGGAGTCACTTTTTCTGATTCATGTAGACCCGAGACGTTGCGAGAAGAAAAGTACTGGTTTCCAGGTATTGATTTGAAATCAGCTTTCACATACGTTTCGTCATCAATAATTAAGCAACCTGTTTTTTGAACTAACAAGGTGTACAGAAATCTAGACCGTCTAATTGCTCGATTATACTGTTCTACAGTTCTTTTGGGGGCTTTTTGCTTCTTGTAAGTAGATATACCATACTTTATTTTTATTTTTTGTACATTTCTTTGACAAGTACCAACTTTTTTGGACACATCTCGAGAAGAGATTGCCGGATTCTGATCAAACAGCTTACACACTTTTAAATCCAATTTTTTGTTCCGTTTCCTTGTAGGATGGCCCTCTCGCTGCTTTCTTTCAATATTTCCACCTTGTTTTAGTTTTTTTAGGGTCTTTTGCACTCTTCTCCGACTTGTATTGCACGATTTCGCAAGATCCAAAGTGGACATATTGGGATTTATTGAAAATTCTCGCAAAATTAATTCACGAACGCATTTTTCTTTTGACGACATCTTGACTGATAAGAACAACTGAATGTTCTTTTAATCAGTAAGACATGCAAATACGTTCTAAATTTGAAATATTATAAGTTTAATGAAAAAGGTTGCGTGGCCGAAAAAAAAATACGGGAAATGTTGGCGACAATTTAATAGTACTCACCCTTTATTGTTTGGTTCTATGTGGTTTTCGGTTATTTTATGCATAAGCCTTAAAAAAAAATCTTTTTGTTGTTCGTATGCTAATTTTATGTATTTCCAAGACACTTGTTTGCCATCATTGATTTCTGTTTACCATAATACGCCGTAGTAGGACATTTAAAAAAATTGAGGGTAGAAGTACCCTCCATAACATAATAATTCTGCCTTCTACGCTATCCATTGTTTCACAGACCAAATGCATACTGAACCATATTGTAGCCCTTGGAATTTTTATTCATGTTCTTATAATAATATCATGTTGCATATGCTTAACATCTATACCATGATTATTTGATGATTTTTTAAACATAACTTATCAGAAGTATTCATCGAAGTCTTTTTTAACTACTTACTTTGGTTCATATGGAGAACCGTCCATATCTCTGCTTTTCCAAAGACCAGGCCCATAATTTTTATCTTGTAAATATCCTACATAGTGATCTACAATACGGCCTAAAAATCATTAGTGTAACGGTTGGGCCCAAGACTATGGATGTTCGCCGATCTCCTTTGACCATAAAGGAAGTTTCATTAAAATTCTTCTGAAAGTAGGAATAAATGGAGGATAGTAATATGCATTCTTGTTGTCTTGTAAAACTGGATTTTGTTTTTTCGTATCTTCAACAATATTGTTAAACCAATTTATAAATTCAAAATCTTCGTTATTAATCGCATCATCATCAAAGTCATAACTTTTATTCAAGTCCTTATCTTCAGAAACAAATACACCATCAACTGCAACATCGCGTAGTAATAGTTCTAATCTAGCCTTGATTTCATTATTATATTGGCCGAGGCAAAGTTTTATAACGTCGTGAATGATATTTTTTGCTAATTGGTAATTTTCGCACTTTTTTAAACAAACTATACAACGGATATAAAAATATTTTACTTTGGAATCAAGGTTTGTTTTAAAGCAACTTAAATTGTGTAACACTTTAATAAAGTGACTCGTGTCAAGTCTGATAAACGCACTTGGTTTTTCAAAATTACTACCCTCTAAAACTGTAAATAAATGTGTGATGTAGCTTTTTGTAGTGCAATATAATGCAAAAGCTTGAATACACGCAGAAACTAAAGCTGATGAATCATCGGTTATAACTTCAGTGGGCGGAGTATCTACATATGACAGCCACTTCCTTTACCAAAGCAAAATCGAATGTTCTGAATGAGTCAGTCACCATTTGAAAAATTGGCACAGATGTAAGTTTATCATTGGCTGTTAATAACCCTACATATAAAAATAATCTTATTGTTGCACTGGTACCATCTGGCAAATAAATATTTTGAAAAAACGATCCAGTTGCATCTATCGTGATTGTTGCTTTTTTAAATTTAGTTTGATAATTATTGTAATACTGAATTTGATCATTACTCCAAAAATATAAACGAAAATCTGGAAAGATATCGAATTCTCGAATTATGTTAATATTATCTCGAGCTGATATTTTAGCCATTATAAACAAAGACAATATTGGATTTGAATGTGGTAAATGTTCATGTCTAGCTTCTGACTTTATATTTCTTCAAGAAGAAATAGAAGGCAGTACAGGTGGAGCTATACGTTCAGTACCAGTTATAAAATCTGATGCCAACTCATTGTGTACTTTAAGAGCAGATTTATGACAGTCTTTGAGCTATTTGTCTTCTTCTGAAAGGTGTAAGTTTTGATTTTTGTACGGCGTTATGTTTAAACGTCTTATCAAATTTATCGACTATACAATTAAGTCATTATTTTTTCTGTCTTTTTTGAATTATATATGCGAATTTTAGCATCGCACTGGGAACATTTACCTACTAAATTAATTGAATCATTACGAATTTTGTGTTTCTTAAGGGTCCACGTGCATGGCAATTTCGAATGAATCCATAACTTTTCCTTGATTAAATGGCTCCACTTGAATTTTGGCAATGTCTTATACTTAAAGACACTTGTAGTACCGCTTCTTCTTCTATAGATACTTAAAGGCGTAATTTTGTTCCAGTCATAAATATCGATATAGAAAGAAAATGTTTGACACTTGTGATTACTTATTATAAAATCGTAGTTTTCTCTTCCCGACGTCGTCTGTGAATTCTGTGATGCTGGAGAAGTACTGCCTAATGAATTTGATTCCTCATTTGAACTTTCAGCATAATTTATAATTTCGTCGTTCGGGGCAAATATCGCACTTCGATGACGATTAAGTGATAGGTACAATGCCATCGGTGACATTGTATGTTCCAGTTTTTTAGACATCTCTGTAAAAACAGGATCATTATATTTAATGTTGGAACTTTGTAATTGTTCAGCATGTTGAAGAAAAATTTTTTTCTGGTTTTCGAAGTCAAGTTTTGGTTTACGACCTCTGCTGATTACGAATCTGTAATATAATTTGTACATATGTGAAAAAATAACTTCTTTCAAATCATAATATTAGGAATAGGTCAGTTAAACTGAAGTCTGCTTTTGGTAAAATTGTGGGACGCCGACTTCAGTTTGACTGACCATCTATCATTTGAAAAAAACTTTTTTTTGTTTTTTTTTGGAGGCGGTTTTTTGTTTTTTAAAACATTTAATTTTTATTTTATACTTGTTAGTGATCATAATTAACCCGACATAAAAAGTTGAAAAATTTGGAAGAATACAACCAACGGTTTAAACGGTACTTAAATAATTATTCCCTACTATTTATTAAGGAGTTGTACCTTCCATCATCAGCTGGCCTTAAAAACTTGAAAGAATACAACTAATGATCAATACGTGCCTATATTACTTAAATAATTAATCCCGAACTCCCAACTGTTAAGGAGTTGTACCTTCCATCATCAGCTCAGGAATATGAGATGATGACTGCCAGACGTAAATACCTGACTAGCTTTAGAGTATTCCCGGACAAACATACATATGTACGGGTCAATTTTATGAAGTCGGTTAAAATACCAAAGCATTCTCCTAAGTGGAACAATTACTTTTCTGAAGACCGCATCAAAATCGGTTCAGCGAAACGCTAAATAATCGCGGACAAACATACATTGTACATACATACATACACATACATACGGGTCAAACTGAAAACCTCCTTTTTTTGAAGTGGGTTAAAATATTAAAGCCTTCCCCTAAGTGGAACAAATACTTTTCTGAAGACCACATCAAAATTGGTTGAGCCAAACTCGAGATAATCGCGGACAAACACACATACATACAGGTCAAACTGAGAACCTTTTTTTTTGAGGTCGGTTAAATATACAACTTGGCATTACTAGCTCAAAAAACGAAATTTCACCTCGTCGAACCACTGAAAGATCAAAATGATGCTGTCCACACTAGCGATCGATCGGGAAAGGCAACCAACCTCTCGACGATCACAAGTCAACATTTAATTCTATTTTTATCAACATTTCTATTTCGAAATTTGTATAGGTAGGTATGGCAAAGACAAAAAACCGTTTTTGAAATGCATTTATGATCCGTATTATTGGCTAAAATAATATAAACTTTATGTGAAGTTTCTGGAATAGTAAACCATTACATAGACCATGTCATTATAGATATTATGTACTTACGTTATAGTCATCAGGAAAACTAATAACACCGATAACAGATTCATTGCATATATGAATAATATTTAATAATTCCAATTAAACTAACTGTATTTAAGATCGAGCTAATAAATATCAACCGCAACACAACTAATTTAGTTAGTTTTGACGCATATTGGTTTCCCGCCACGCATTTTTTCTTAATTTTCTTTTTTTTAATTTTCAACATTGTTACGTTGGACTATGGTCACGCCCTTAAAACCTAGTTGTAAATATTTGCATTAATTGTTTTTTTACGAAAATGTATGCCCGTACTAGTCACAAAATTGTATTTATACAGTTATTATTATATATATTATATTATAGGTACACTTGTCGCAATACTCGCAATTAAATTAAGATAAATCTCATAAAATATATCAATTTATTTAAAGTGTATGTGTGTGTGTGTGTGGCTGTACCGGTTAATTTCCTTAGCCTTAAAAGAAGAAATGTCCTGTATTTTGGATATATGACCATAATATAGGAGTGTGGTCAACCTAATTGATATATTTACATTAGAAAAATTACAATTGAATATCTTTATAAACAGACAACGAATATAAAATATTAGATGGTGGATATTTAGTTAAAAAAAATTACTAAAAGTTGAACTAGTTTATAGTTTCTGTGATACTACGAATCTTAAGATATTTACATTTTTGACTTACTTATAATATGTGGACTGAGTGAGCACTCACAAAAATTTATTATACAAAAACCTGCCACGTTAGTGGTTCGTTTTGTATTTTACAAATTCCCATATTAATTTTACTAAACTATACACATATTTAGCAGTTTAAATTTTCAGTTTTTTTATCAGAAATCGGGTTTTCGAAAACGTGTGGATTGAGTGAGCATAGTAAATTATTTGTAAAACCTTAAATACGTAACTAGGTGATCTACAAATTATAAAGGTAATTTAGCATAGGTTTTACTAAATATTAGTATATAAATATTATATGTTAAATGAATACATTCACTGATTTCGTTGGTAGAGTGAGAACTGAGTGAGGAGCACATGTAAAAGGTTTAATTTTTTTAATTGTGGTTTTACAAATACAGAGATTAGTTTTACAATTGTTTTAGAACTTTTACTAAATGAACAGCATTTTATCTTTTTTTTCTAAAGGGTGCTCACTCAATCCACACGCACACGTAACAAGGTACCTATATAGGTAATCGTATGACGCTTAAGTAAAAAAAAAAGATAGGTACCTAGGAAAAAAATAACGGACACCAGTATAAAATTGTTACGTATTTCATTACAAAAAAAATATACATATTCCTATGTTAAACCTATGTTTATAATAAGTAAGTAAAGTTGGTAAAGTCGGGGTCAATAGAAATAATAAAAGATGTAAGCAAAACCAAACGGACCTATTTACCATAGTCACGTACTTTTGGACATCGCGGAAGATATATTTAATGATGTTCACGCTTGATTGTTACTTTTACATTCTGTTTAAGATTAAATAACTATTAACTATAGGTTTTTTCGAATCAAAACTCGTTTGCAGAAATATTGAGGTTATGTGTCAAACAGTACTGATTTGTTTGTAAACAAATAATTTTATCATTTCTATTGATCCCGGATTTAGATAATTCAATATTTCTAATTTGATGAACACTGTTTCGTGTTGATTGATCACTTTATACTTAGGTATATCATCTTAAATAAATAAAAATAAATTGCAACTACTGACCTTTCCTCGTTCACCGGCAAAGAGAAAAACGTTTCCTTTTTATTATTTTTGGTTCTCTTGTGTAAACACCCAGTCACACAGCAATAATGAGTCATTTTTTTAAATTATACATTCACCAAAATAATTCAAAGAAACAACAACAAACCACACACATCTAACCGAACTTGACGTAATGACTAGAATGTACCTACTACCACAGATTAAGTAAGAGTGTACTACTCGCCTACTTGCATCTCGCTTGACGTGTCTCGACCATGTCTCGACACTCAAAAACCGGTCGAGCGAGTTGACATCGCCGCGCGCGGGCATCCTTGATGTATTAGCATCGGCAACTATGTTCCGTCAGGCGGTGATTATCGGACGTACCTCGCTCAGATAAATATCTGTTACGTAGTAACTCTTACTTAATCTGTGACTATAGTAAAATTAATGTGAAAGAAATCACAAAGTTGACATACGGTTTCAAATGGGGGCTTCTGTCAGAAATCGATTTATTTAAAAAAAAACTAAATCGATAACATATATTATTTAATACTTTAATAGTTTACGCTTCGATTGATACCAAATACAGTATATGGTCGTGGGGAAATATTTTGCATAAAACCTCTTTCAATTGCAACGTTTAAATGGTCAGTTCTACGATTCGCTGCCAAAGGGAGTAGTTTGTTTATGTTTTTTTTACCAATAATTTAGGTACGTGAGGACAAAAATATTGTCATCAGTAGATAAAGACACTATTATTCTTTAAATAACATATGCCAGTTATGTCAAACTAGTAGCAATTTCTGTCACAAATTATCAATAACAAAAATAGCCGTACATACCTAACGTAATGAGTGTCGCTTTTGACGACCGATTACCGAACTTCCAACCACTTCAAACCACAAAATACACTTAACACAAACACTACACAATATGTTACACTTCGCAACTTAATACATATCAGGCCGATTACAACTAGATTAGAACTCTTGTTTCCATTACAAAAGTAAACAAATAACCTACGTAACGGCCAGCAATTTACGAACAAGTCAGAACTTTACGCACTGTCATCAATGGGACAGCTGGATCCGAAGCCAGCGTTAGTTTGGGTGTGCCAACTGGATCGGTCTATGGGCCAGTTGGCTACATCATGCATGTGAACAGTGTGTCGAATGTGGTTAAAAAGTGTCAAGTATGCATGTACGCGGATGACATGTGCCTGCTGTTCGCTGGCAAGGATATCGCAGACATGGTGAACAACGTGCAGGAGGACTTCGAAAACATCACAAAGTGGGCGCATGATAATGGAATAGTCTTAAACATAAGTAAAACTAAATGTATGCATATTTTTTCTCCGTACAATAAGAAAGCAAAATATATAGGCCCTGTTGACATTAACTTAATAGGACATACATACCAATGCCTACACGGCAACAAAGTAAAATGTAATTGTAACACATTAGAGGTAGTTGATAAATTTAAATATTTAGGATTGTTAATTGATAATCACTTTAATTGGAAACTTCATATTATTCAAGTCTGTAACAGGTTAAGAGCGATACTAGGTCAGTTCTATCACTTAAGTAGAATAGTTAACAAGCGCACCCTGCACATTGTTTACCATGCGCTCGCTGACTCATTGCTGAGCTATGGATTGAGCTGCTATGGGCTTACCTTTAAAACGTATCTGGACCAAGTGAGACAATTACAAGTAAGGTTAATTAAATATTTAGTACCCAAAAAAACTAGGGATAAGTATAAACATAGCTATGATAGATTATTTTCGATCTGCAAGATTCTACCCGTGCATTCTAAAGTTGTTTACCTAAATATATTAGATAGTTATTATACCGATAATTTTAAAGTAAAAAAGCAAAGTAGTCATTGTACTAGGTCTATTAGGAGGGGAGAACTGTTCCAACCACCAGCTAAAAACTATTATGGACAAAGAACTAAAGAATATTTGATTCCCAAAATTTATAACAAATACCCCCTACTACTGGATGAAAAAAAATTAAAAATAGGCTTCTTGAAATCAAAAATGAAACAAATTTTATGGTCTGATAAGTTCTGTTAGGTGGTTTTTAAAATTAATTGAATAAAGTTATAAAATGCAGATGAAACTCATAACCATGCTGGCACTCCAAATGTAAACGTAAATTAAGTTAGTAAGTAAGTAATCACTAGTATCTATGTACCTCCCAAGTAGTATTAGATTATTGAGCGCATCAGTCGCCAACAAACTGACACACAGTTTGGCGACATTTAGAGTATGGTACTATGTAAAAAATATATACTTATAATAAATAAAAAAAAAAAAAAAAAAAATCTCCTTCTCCAGCACAGCCTTGGAGAAGGATTTTTCCAAAAAATCACACGGGAATTCAGTTTAGTATTTCCGTCAGTTATAATTTTGGAATATCTGTTCGTCTCGTTCACTATTGGGTCAATTAAGTCATCGTCACAAAATTTAAAAAAGATGTCAAGTGCAGTAGTGTTTTCGTCCATAGTAAAAGTCGGGCCCGGTGTACCACGAAATTCCTAGTTTTCCGAGAAAATTTGCATGATCACTGGTCCAGTCAAAGATTAGGTGGTCGATGGGTAGCAAACGCTGCAAGGATCTGTCTGCATCTGCGTCTTCCTGATTCAACCACTCCTGTGCTGCTGGCTCTAACACGTCAGGTAAAAAGACTGCTGCCTCTAAATTTGAGAAGTCTGGTGTTTGTGGAATTTCGTCGTCGTCGTCGTCGTCGTCGTCGTCGTCGTCTACGTCACTCTCTGATTGGATTTCCGCCTGCCAGCTCTCGAAAATCGCTTCCGCCTTGTTTGTGTTAAAATCTAACAAACAAATAATTATAATGAGCTGAAATTCTGATAAATGACAATTAAAGCGATAATTGATATAAATTGACAATACTTACCACAACCGTGAATGACTTTTGATTTTGGCGGCGGTTTTGGGGGTTGATTTGATGTACATTCTGAAATTTACAAGACAGAGTGTATTCAGAAAACAGAAGTCGATATTTTACATGTATATTAAGTTGTATTTTGCTGCAGCAAAACTGAAAGATTTAACATACATACCTGGTTTGCTAATAGTTTTTTTGCCTTTTCCCTTTTGTCCTTTACTAGATGTAGGCTTCTTTGGGGCATCAGCTTTACCTTGAGACGTTTGGGTTCCTAAAAAAGTGATATGGTTTTAAAACTTAGAGTAAATGCAAAAAATAATAATATTACAAAACAAAAAGCATAGTTAAGTTCCCAGTCGTCCAATCAACACGCATCGGTGAATAGCCGGGGACCTCGATGCAACTGTCCAAACTTGTTGTGCTACAAATAGACAAATTACATTTACAGTATTTAATGGCTTGTCACTAAATATTTAAGAAGAATTTTAGAAACAAAAACGTCATTTATTTTACCAAGCAAATATTGTATTACCTTGTTGGAGTGCCCCAGTCGTGAAGTACTTTGTTACACGAAGGCGTTGATGGTGAATTCAATGGCGGTGGCTCTACTTTGACATCTTCCAAGGTTCTACAAGATAAAACATATTAAAAAAACTACTCTTAATATATGTAAAAATACTTATATGAGTAATTGTATGAGTAATACTAAAGTAAAAATATAGGTCTATTCTTACCACGGTAAGAACCCGTTAAGAAACCACGGTTTCTCGAAAGTTTTATGAGTAATAAATAAAATTAAGTGCATAATAATACAGGTATTGTACCGTATCTCCCATGGTCTCATTTTTGGAGACGGGGGCGTCGATGGTGTACCCTCCACTAACCGACACGGAAACCGATTCGGAGACAGCTTCCTTGAATATTCGATTAAATAATTCTGAGGTTAACAACTGCATGTAGGTCTATGTGTTTATATAACAAAGCAGAACTTAAGTTTAAGTGTTAAAACAATTTATTACAACTAAATTGGAAGATGACTATAATAATAAGATTCAGTCCATGTGCTTGCTCAAAAGCACCCGTGTCGTCCTTATTAATATGTATGAGCACTAGATAGTTAAAGAAAACTATATGTGTAGTCTATTCTTATATATTATTATTACCTTGGCCGCTTGCGTGGAGGTGTATCAGGCAACAGAAATCGCTCCAGTTCTTTTTTCCGTTTTTGTTCAACAAACTGATGTTGAGTAGTAGCTGGAAGGCCTCTTAACACTTTTTTTGTGTCTTGAACAGCCTTCCTTATTAGCTGCTGTTCTTCTTCATAAGTTCTAAAGAAAAAAAATATCCATGAAGCCCAAATTTACTCGTTAAATAGTAATTCAGAAAAACGTTCAAACATACAACCTTTGACTGGTAACCTATCGCAACCTCGAAAAGTTTTTGACCGAATTTCATTTGACCGAAAACATTTCGTTTTTTATCGTTTCTCCGATGGCACGATTCGTCATTTTTTTATTTCACCATTTGACTTTAAGTAAATGGTTCGTTAGTCCAAGCAACTTCTCTCCTTGTAGTCACGTACCCTATGTATTGTTACGTATTTTATTTCAAAGCCCATTTTTCAAAGCCCATTTTTCATTACACCAATGCTACAACTAGCCTGTGGATCGTTTTGTATTTTGTTTCTTAACCCATTTTTCACTTCATCAATGTTACATATAGATTTTGCTACGTTACGTCAAATATTCATTTCGGCCAAAAAATCTTGCTTGTAATTAGTTTCAACTATCTACAAAATGCAACGAGCAAGACGAGTCAGGGCAGAACCGACTCAGATAGGTTAGGTTAGAAGGCCAAGGCGGGAGCTTTGCTCCCGCCTTGGCTTTCGAGGTTATTTTTTTTCTGCCCCGAAAAACTTGCTTAAGTATAATTTATCCAGACAATGCAAAGATCAAGACAATCAGGGTAAACTATGAATAAACTATGAATAAACTATGAATAAATTAGGTATACTATGAATAAACCGAGCCGTAATATTGGGCAAAGGATACTAAGGTAAAATCAGAAATAGGAAAAAGACAAATAGACAAAGCATTACATTGGACAACTGTTGATACGCCGAAACCAGTAATGAGGTATAGATAATTTGTCAAATCGTTAAAAAACCAAAACAAGTAATGAATAAATAAAACTATTCGAAATGATCATTCGGCCAAACGTAAAAAAACCCAAACCATAATTGACGAAAAGTATTTGTCGAACCAAAATTCGGTCAAACATTTTTCGAAGTTGTGATAGGTAACCCCTTTGACTAGGTCCCGGGATAGACACAGGATCATCGACAGGGAATAACTCCCTTGGAGAAAATTTGCTTGTCCCTCCCCTACCTCGTCCCCTACCACGTCCTCTCCCAAGTTTCTTACTAGTACCAGAACCACTGTCAAGTGGTGGTTTCAGTTGTCAAGTTGTCAAGTTGTCATTATCAGAACAAAGTTTTGATATTTTTTTATTAAAATGACCTGTTATACCTTATAAAAATGTTTATTTTTCATCAAGTAAATCATTACAAAATGTGTGTAATCGTCAATGAATGTGACAAAATATTTAAAGCCTTCTCGAGAGTCTGGTGTAATTGGGCCACACACATCACTATGAACTAATTCTAGCGGTTCTGTTTCCCTATGACCTGTCCTATTAAATGGTAATCTTGTCATTTTTCCTAATATGCAGTCTTCACATAGATCTTTATTGTATGCAACATCAGGTAAACCATTTACAAAATTTTTATTTGATAGTAGCTGTAAATTTTGATACCCTAAATGGCCGAATCTCCTAATTCTCCTATGCCATAGTTTTGTATCTTTATTATTCATGTTTGATAAATTACAATGCAATTTCTCTGTTACTATTTGTATTGAATACAATTAACCTTGAGGCCAATTAATCATAATTAATTATTTTATTGGGTTATATATTTTTACCTTTCCACTAGAGAATATAATATCAAATCCAGCACTTTCCATTTTAGAAACAGACAGAAGTTTTTTTCTCAGTTCTGGTACAAAAAATACATTTTGTATTAAATGGTACTTTACGCAGTTGTGTACATGTGTCTTAGTTTGAATATTACCTATACCAACAGCTTCCAACGATACTCCATTCTTTGCAGCCGAAATTAATTTTGGCTTTTTTAATTATATGTAACTACAGAACAAATCTTTATTATTAGTTAAATGGTCTGAACACCCTGAATCAATGTACCATTTCAAATTATCACTTTTCTCACTATCACAATTAAAAGCATTATGCTCGAACCCACCAGACCCCATATACGTATTACCTCCTCTTCCATAGGCACCATCTTGTCCTCGTCCTTGATTGAACCCTCTGCTGCTACTGGCACGACCACGACCTCTACTGTACGAATGTCCTCGACTAGTTACTGCTCTGCCCTGAAAATGTCCATGTTCTGAAGAATTCCCACGTCCTTGCGAATGTCCACGTCCTTGAAAATAACCTCGTCCTTGAGAATATCCATGTCCTTGTAAATGTCCTCATCCAGTATAATTCCCTCTCTGTCGGCACTGATATTTTTTGTGTCCAGGTAATCCACATATAAAACAAACAAATGCTGTATCATAACTCACAGTTTCATTCTTTATTCCTTTGTTTCTAGTTTCCTCTTCTCCAAGTAACCGGTCTTTCACAAAATCTAATTTTAAATCCTGGATAGTTTCTAATGTTGTCACCACAGTTTGATACGATTTTGGCATCGACGATAAAATGTAATTAATTTTCTCTTCTTCTGTGAGTTTAGTACCGGCGTCGTCCAGCTGACTGAAGATATTTTCTATGTCTGAGAAATGCTGACATAACCTGTTGCGTTCATTAAATTTAATCTCAGATAATTGACGCCGAAGAAACGTGCGACTCCTGACACCTTTTTTCATAAAGTTACTTTCCAAGTTTTTGATCATGTCGTATGCAGTGCTCTCATTTTTAATATACTCTAAGTGGCTATCCGCCATTGCGGACACAATAATGTATTGAGCTTTCGCCTCATCCTTCTTGTTAGCAGCAAGTTCAGAGAACTTAGGGTCGGTGATAGCCGCTTCACAATCATATTCCTTCATAACGCATTTTAATCGAAAAAACCAATTTGAGAAGTTCTAATCTGAGAATGGTTTAATTTGTGCGTGGTAATTGTTCTTTTCATGTGCTGACATTTAGCGTGTTTAAATCTGTCCAACATTTATCAATAGTTACTCCTTTGCGTACTGGGCCCATAACCTTATGATTTATTTCTTCTTAGGATCTTCAAATAAAACATATTTCTTCCATAACTTGTTTTATTTCTACTCAACACAATACAATCAATTATTACATTTTTAGTAACCACATAAAACAGCCATTTCCTCCGGCCATATAATAAAAGAGAAAGTGTTGCCACAGATTAAAAATACTCATCGTAAAATGTGTTTGGAATATAGGACTTCGATCCTTAACAAAAACAATACAATATTTCTTCCAAAAATATTCATTAAGTACCTTAATTACTAATACTTCACTGACGTATCACAGTAGCTATGCAGTGTGCTGCATAAGTAGAAACAGTACCTATTAAATTCAAAGAAAACATAAAAAAACTTAAGTATTAAAAATCTTACCAACGTAACCACCACCGATACCACCGATATAACACGCTACAGCAAAATACGCTATCGCGGCGAAACGCGAATAGGTGAAAAGCTACAAGGAATTTTTGATTTCGAGGTATACGACTAACAAACGGAAAATACTATAGCAACCTATAGTATTTTCCGTTTGTTAGTCGTATACCTCGAAATCAAAAATTCCTTGTAGCTTTTCACCTATTCGCGTTTCGCCGCGATAGCGTATTTTGCTGTAGCGTGTTATATCGGTGGTATATTTTGTTACTCGCATATATTTTTAATAGATTTTTATAACATTAGCAAATTTTGATGTAGCATGTATTATCAATAGCCTATTTAGTTAGCTGCATATATTTTCAATAGATGTTTACAACAGTAGCAAATTTTGATGTAGCATGTATTATCAATAGCCTATATAGTTAGCCGCAAAAAAAAAATTGTCGCATTTTAACTGTCCTATTCTCACGGGTCGTGAATATAATACGTGGTCAAATTGACATTTATCAACTTTTGCACTTGATTGTTTCTGTGACAGCATATATTGTCTATTATTTTATTAGTCATATCAGTGATATGCACAACGAGGTTACATATCACACTCATAACCAGGAGATAAACTACAAGTGCGAAATGCATTTACAAAACAAAACTATAGAGGTATAGTGCTTCATGGAAATATTGCGATATGTTATAACGCATTACAAACAAATATTTATGGATGTGAAAAGCGACTCCAGTGAAGAAAGGCAGGAGAGTAAATATACTATGGATTTTATATACCATTGTAATTTGCGACCAGAAATCATACTACAAGAAAAAAAATCTGTTCAGAAATTTTGAGATCGCGGCGAAACGCGAATAGGTGAAAAGCTACAAGTAATTTTTGATTTCGAGGTATACGACTAACAAACGATATTTTTAATCTTATAAAATCAGTCTACAGAACGTTTATTTTAATTGTACCCAACCAATAAAAATCTCTCTTCTTCTAAAAACCAAAATAAATAATGAAATATAAGATACTTATCTATCACATTAGGTAATGGTTAAATCATCTAGTTGGAACATAATTGATACATCAGCCTTACAATTTTTCATAAAAAGATCTAGCAACAGTTATGTGAATAGAATATCAAATCTAATTTTGATTGAAGTTCATTTGATTTTGTTTGCAAGCTTTTTATGTAATTTAACACGCACGTACCGATTTCGTTCACTCCGCGATTGCCCTCTCCCTCGTGCCATACGTAACAAGACACGTTATCATTTTTTATGTCACAAAGATAAAATGTGGATAGGTACATCTCCTTTAGGGCATGTCATTGTTGCTTGTAAATCATACACTGAAACTATACAATTTTCCGGAGTATTTTTCTTATCGTTGTACTATTCTGTTCTCGATAACGTCTTTTCATGGATGTGGGCATCAAATTTGCTTTTTAACACAATTTTTTCGTCTTCTGTTGCATTAACAAAGGCAGTGCATTCTTCGCACTGATCTTTCTTGGGTTGTATAAATTCTAAACTCATTGTTAAAAATATGGTTATACATAAGATAGTTGGCGTATGGAAGATCTTTTTCTTTCCGGTCTCGAGCATAATCTCTATGTAGTTCTGCGATGCTTTTGTGACCGTCTATGTATTCTCTGTTTGTATCAGCACGACAATAGTGACTTTCTATCCGCGGTATACTATTGATATGGTCTCGAACACTCATTTTAATAGCAGGGTCTACACATTTATGATTAGCGTGCTTACCTCGTTTATCCAGAGTTAACACGCTGTCATCTGTCGCAGTTTTTTTTACCACAGTAGCTATTTTGCGGTCAGATATATCCAAGGTTGATTTGAAAAACTGTTTGCAAACTTTTACTCTTTGCTGATTAATAGTAAAATAGAATGCATTATTAAGGCCGCGGTTACTATTATGAACCTTGTATGAATATTTTGGCTGGATAACGGAAATATGACGTCAAATATATTCCCGCTGCCTTTGCAAATCTCCGATTTCCCAGTAGTTGTCAAAAATATTTTTGCGTTGAGAAGACAGTTAAGTTTGCATATAGTACACTGTTCTTTCATGCTTCTTTCGGGTACAATACGTTTGGAGCGAGATATTTATGATTTACCTGAGTTCCTTAAACTTTTTGCAGTGTTACGGATCCAATTCTCTGGTTCGGCTTTCCTTTTTCTCTCTTTCCGTTGGATGGTAGCATTTTCATTGACAGCATTTACCGTACAAGGCTGTATGTCATCATGATGGTCGCTGGAGGAGTGTATCTCGTCATCAGAATTCGAATAAGGAACAATAGAGAAAGCATTCAGTGAACCTACATTACTGATGCTAGGCATTGTAACATCTGGCGTACGATTTTTGTTATTGCGATCAACGTTATGTGCCAAATGGTTATTAACAAAATAATTCTGTTTGTTACATTGACTTGAAGTAAATAATTACGGTTAATCAAAATGTTTGAATCATTATCTTCACTTTCTGATACGGAATTACAAGATGAAGACAAAGCATTGTTTACATTATCAGGTTCATTAAACGTGTCATTTGATGGTTCGATCAAAGCACTCTTATTCTTAGAATCGTCTAAATCACAAGTGTCAGTAGAACTGCTCGACGAGGAGGAGGAACCCGAGCTCGAGGACGAAGTGGACGAGGAGGAGGAACCCGAACTCGAGGACGAAGTGGACGAAGAGCGTGAGCTGCGCACACGGTTTATTATTTCATGGGACTCTGTGTTGGCTACTTCTTCATAGTAGGGATTAAGTGCAATCAGATCTTGAGGTGAGTCAAAGTTTTGATGGACTTGTTCTATGCTGTCTGGCTGGTTATTTTTTTTTTCTCTTCTGTGGTCGAAGTGTTCTTTGGAGAGTTTTGAACAATATCTCCGGGTATCTTAGCTGAAGTTTCACTGGTAGATGGACCTTTTTTTTGTGGTTTTTTATTCCGTTTAGTAAGTCTTTTACATTTTTTGACACACTCGAGTTGGTTTTACTATCGGTCGAAGATGAGCTAAACTGTGAATGTATGTTGGTAAAAGTGGGATCCTTTACGCTGTTATCGGATGAAAAATCTTATGGTTCTGGAGGACCACAATCATACTCGTCTTTCTTAATGGGGGGAGTATGTACAAAATGACATATAGTTTTGTTTTCGTATTATAACTTTTAATTGGTAGTTCACTGCACAGCCATAGCTTACATTAATCATCTTTGGTCCTTAATCTATCCAACCTAATAAACATTTTCAGTAAAAAATCAACAGAATAAAAAATAAAACATATTTAACTGAGATCAGTCATAATCCATTTTGTCCATATGCTTCGGACATAATGACATATTGCTCATGGACAAAATGACATACAAATAAAGGGTACACAATTATTGGCATAATTCGCAAATGAAACGCTTAGTTCTTCTTGGAACATCGGCACAGGAAGCATGAGCCCAAAGCGAACATTGTAAGCACCGCAACCAGTCTTCTCCGGGTTTAGATCTTGAATAGAGGTCGTTACAATAAATACAAGCACAATCCTCTTCGTCATCATGAGAAACGGTAGGAAAAGCTTCTTCCTCGTCATTGTCTTCGAACATTTTTTTGAAGAAGATGATCGGTGGCTTTCTTGGCTATCAGCAGTATCTAAAACTGAAGATGTGCCGGGATTTTCTTGGCTATCAGCAGTATCTAAAGCTGAAGATGTGCCGGGATTTTCTTGATCATCATCATTACTTACAGATTCTTCAATATCACTAACATTTGACTCTGTGTTGGCAAACTGTATGTATGGCTGCAAAAATGTTGCATCTCCAATAGTCCGTTTCAGGTGAAATTTAATACTCTTTACGCCCGCTTCCCATAATCCTCCGAAATTTGGTGATCTTGGCGGAATGAATCGCCATTTGGTGCCTTCAGAATCAAGAAGTGCAGCAAGTTCCTCGGGTATACTAGCTTTACCAATTTTCCATGAGTTGAGCAGTTGTTTGCTAGCTGCGCATTCTTATGTGCATCATTTAGTAAAAGTTGTGTAAGTACATTCTGTTTAGTCATTATTATAGGATGCTTTTTCAGGAACTCTATATCTGCTTGTCTCAGTCTACCTCCAACTCTTAATACTCCTTTGTCGTCAAGAAAGGGGTTAAGTGCAAGCAAACGACTCCCTTTATTTAATGGTCTGTTATTTTTCATAGCCTCAAATTCATCTGGAGGTTCCAGTTGCTGCGCCAACTTAATACAAATGGTAAGTGCTTCTTCACGTTCATCATGTGTTACATATTTAGGTAAATTGTCTTTATTGATTTCTTTTCTTTTCAGGTGCAACCATCTCATACAGTAGCCAACCACTGCGGTAAGTCTCTTCAATGATGAATATCTCTTTGTCAAGTTCACTATAAATATTTCTTCAACGTCTGTTGCTGTAATGTTACAACATTTAATGTTTTTTTTTATTTTCCAGGTAGTATCTTCTGCTTCACAGGTATGTATGTTCAATTCTCTTTGGTGTAAAAATGTTGGACCTTTTAACCATAAAGTATTTTCTTTTAGTTTTTCAGGTGCTACTCCTCTCGATGCAGGGTCTGCCGGGTTGTCTTTGGTATTCACATGTGACCAAGTTGTCTTTAAGGTGTTATCTATTGTTATAACTCTTTCTTTCTTTACAAATGGTGTCCATTTTAACGGATCTCCAAGTATCCAAGCTCAGCAAGCAAGCAAGCTCACTTTGGAATCAGTCCATGCGTAAGTATTCTCTGTCTCAATTCTCATTGCTGTAGCAACGTGTTTCAATAGTTTGCTTAACAACTCTGCAGCACAAAGCTCAAGACGAGGCAAGGTAAGTTGTTTCAATGGTGCAACTTTAGTTTCTTGCCATGATCAAAGCCACATGTACTTTTTTATCTGATTGGATTATTCTGCAGTACGCAACCGCGGCATAAGCGGCCATAGAGGCATTCGCAAATCCATGTAACTCTACAAGTTGGTTCGTTTTTGCTGTCCCAATCCATCTCTCTAGCTTCACTTCCCTTCACTTCTAGCTCTTTATCCATTACAGAATGACATCCACTCCTTTTTCAGGTTTTCTGGTAAGTCTTCGTCCCAAGATAACATTTTTGCCCACAATTTTTGCATGAAAATCTTCGCTTTAACTATAGTTGGAGCCAACCATCCCATTGGATCAAACAATGATGCTATAACAGTCACAATATATCTCTTAGTTACTCTTTTGTTAAGTAAAGTATCAATTTTGTTTGCTACTAAGAGTGTCTTCATTTGCATTCCAGGTGATACCAAGTGTTTTTATAGTCTCTTCCCTGTTAATACCTATCTCTGTGCTCTTGGCTCTCTTCTCCATCGGTACTGTTTCCAAAAACTGTTTGTTATTTGAAGACCATTTTTGTAGCTCGAAGCCTCCTTTTCTCAATACATGTATTAATTGTCTCTTCGCATCTAAAGTAATTTCTTCTGTATCTCGCCCGGACAATACATCATCCATATAGAAAGAATTGTTGATAATTTCACGTGCTCGGTGCTCGTGTTCGGTGTTGGCTTCATCAATTGCTATTTGTCTTAGTGTTTTAATTGCCAAATATGGTGCACATGCTGTACCGAAAGTGTCAGTAAGTAACCTGTACTCTTTAATCTCTTCATCTGGACTAAACCGCCATAATATTCTTTGGTAGTCTGCATCTTCCTTCTTTACATTTATTTGTCTGTACATTTTGATCACATCTGCTACAAAACAGACTTTGTACATTCTCCCATTCTCCACCTCATCAAAATGTCTCTTAACTCCTCTTGGAGGGATGGTCCGACTAACAGCTGATCGTTTAGGGCAACTCCATTGGTTCCTTTACAGGAAGCATCGTAAACTACTCTCACTTTAGTAGTGTCCTTGTCTTCACGTACCACCGCGTGGTGTGGTAAATAGACGGCTCTCTCATGCTCGCTCGCTCTCTCGTCATCGACTAGCTCCATGTGATGTAACGTTAGGTACTCTCTCATGACCTCATTGTATGCTTCTCTCAACTCTTGATTTGCTGACAGTCTTCTCTCGGTACTCATGAATCTTCTCAAAGCTATTTCTCGTGAATTCTCTGGTAAAATAGGTATTTCACTTGTGAATGGAAGTGTCACAATATACGAGGGGTGGCTGAAAAGTAATCTACCTAACAATGAAACAAAAGACTGTCGTGGCTAATTTTTTTTTATTTTTCTATATAGTCCCCTGCTAGTAAAATGCACTTATTAATTTTTTCAAATATTGAATTTAAACCATTAAAAAAGAAACTTTCGGTTTGTCGTCAAAAAAGTCAGTAACCGCAGCCTTCATTTCGTCATCGCTCATAAACCTTCGTCCCCTGAGGTCTTTCTTGAGAAGTGTAAACAGAAAATAGTCACAGGGGGCTAAATCTTGACTATAAGGGGGGTGGTCAATGGTTTCGAAGCCATTGTCTTTAATTGCTAGCTTCGTTGTGCGGGCGGTATGCACTGGTGCGTTATCGTGCAAAATCAGAATTCCTTTGCGTAGTTTACCTCGCCGTTTTTCTTTTATTGTGTCTCTTAGTTGATATAGTAAGTTTGAGTAATAATCAGCATTAATTGTAGTTTTCTTCGGTAAATAATATATGAGCAAAATCCCTTCTGTGTCCCAAAAGATTGTAGCCATAAGTTTACCTGCCGATGGACAGACCTTGAATTTCCGAGGCGGCTTCTCATCCTTAAATTTCCACTGTAACGACTCTTGCTTACTTTCTGGGTCCCATTGTTGAATCCCAGTCTCATCACATGTTCCAATTCTAGAAATTATTTCTTTCTCTTTCCCTCTACTCATGTCCAAAAACTCTTCGCAACATTTCTCACGCCTCTCTATGTCAAATGCAGTCAACATTCTGGGGACCCAACGTGCACTAACCTTGGACATGTTCAAATGCTCATTAATTATTTCATTGACTCGCTCTTTACTGACGCCCACATCTCTAGCTATCTCCCACTGCTTCACTCGTCGGTCCTCTAATATATATTTTTTCACCCTGGCTACACTTTCATCGGTGACGGCCGAAACTGGTCTTCCGCTACGAGGATCATCTTCCAGGCTCTCACGACCTAACTTAAACTGCTTTGACCAAAACTTTATAACAAATTCGGAAGAACACGAACTGCCAAACACACGTAACATACGCTGTCTGATCTCCGAAGGCGTATTCCCTTCTTTAGTCAAAAACTTAATCACCGCACGCTGCTCGATTTTATCCTATTTCACTTTTTCTACCGACATGTTTGAAACAATTGTAGGAGACAAATAAACGTGATGCAATAAACAAATGAATGTAATACATTTTGAAAATAGAATAACAAACGAATATAAATCCATACCAGCCAGCATTATTTTTGTATATATTTCTGACCAAGGAGATTACTTATCAGCCGCCCCTCGTATCTCCCATTTGGTTCTCTAGATCAGTGTTGCCAGATAAGAATTTTGTAAATCTGTAGGTTGAGGCTCAAAAATCCGTAGAATTCCGTAGATTGCTATTAAAAAAATCTGTAGTACTACAGGCTTTTTTTAAGCCTTAATAACTGACTTAAACATAAGGTCGATCTGTAACTTCGCCGTATTTGCCCAAATATTCGTGAAGACGTGAAGTACAACCATTACATTTTGTTTACAGTTATTTAGTGAAGCATAATTAGTAATGCCTGCACTGCACTTCCCATATTTTGGACAAATACGTCTACGTTAATATGCGACTTACGAGGTATATATATGAGTTAACACAAAAAGTCATATAGGTAGATAATTTTTTATTTACTTATTCTAAATCACTTTCGTCATCGTCAGTTTGTTGGTCTTGTCCGTATTTGTACATATTAGCATTAAACAGCTGCAAATGCTCCTGCGTGACCTCCACCTCGTAGCAGGTTATTTTAATTCCTTTTTTTGTGTGCAATAAGCCTTTGATTGATGTAGTGTTTAATTTATTTCTGGTGTTTGTTTTCATTAAATTTATTGCTGAATATATATATATAACACTGTGAGGACGGTCGAAGAATCAAACTAAAAGCGTTTAGATGTAACTGAATTTATTAGTTCTTGACATTTAGGTAGTTAAGTGTACTCTTTTAGTGATCACCAAGCAGTCCAGTCCCTAACGCGTGCTGCCTTGCGCTTTTATCCAGAAGCAGTGTCGACCAATCGTGCCGTTCCGCCAATCGTAAGCCAGCGCGCGTTATCACAAAGTAACTTCCGTTTCCGGATCTTAATTAATTATATAAACGTATTTCTAAAGTAAATCAAATTATAAAAGACAATAAAATTAGAAAACATAATTAAATAATATAAGAACCATTTATACATAGATGCTAACAGTCGGCCTTTCCTGTCTTTTTATCGTCTCGAGAAATTAGTGTACAATGGAAAGGAGATAATAATATTTCAAGTGCTACATTTAGGCAGTAAGGCGAATCAACCTTAAATATTCTTAAAACTGTACTATTATTAAATGATTATACATATTTACAAAGGTCATGTAAGTAATATTCATACTCACTTATTCCTTACAAATTGATATTCTTAAATAAAGTAAACAATTTAATTTAATGTGACCTCTACGCCTACGTATTCACATTATTGAAAATAATTGAAAAAAATAAAGCGCACACGGGAGCCTCTCAATATCTCCAATATGCTTACAGTAACGTACTAGAGCCCCTTCATGTCTCTAATACGTATAACTGAACTTCATAATGAAATAATACTATAACTTGTTTGACTACTGTGGCCTCTACGTATCCACAATAATCATAAAACACACACGGGAGCCTCTACATATCTCCAATGTGCTTACAATAAACAGTGACTTAATAGAACATATCTCTCATATATTTAGATTATATGTTTGAGTTCAATAAACATGAAATCAACTACTTTGCTTTATAATATTACTTCTTGTGATGTTACAATCTCATTGTGTGCAACTGCCATAACTTAATTTATCATTATTATTATATCGTACACCTCTAATTAATTATGCTAATTGCTAAACCTTTAAATGTTAAATATTTTAGTAAAGTCATTGAATGAATTAAAAGATGGACTCAGTCATTTTCACTACTAGAAGTTGAATCACTATTTCTGTTAAAAACCATCCAGCGATGAATTTTATCGACTGAAAAGATACCACTAAATACTTTACATCCCTTTCGCGATATCGGAGTATCTTCTATCACATACCTATCATTGTCTAGAACTTTAGTTATACGATAAGGACCGCGAAGCTTAGGTGTTAATTTCCTACTTTGCCCGGTCGAAGGTATCTCTCTTTCTACCCTTACAAGCTCGCCTACCTGAAAAGTTAGCCTTTTTCTGCTTTTATCAAAGACTTCCTTTTGTCTCTGCTGATTTAATTGTATTTGCTGAGATACCTCATTTCTAATGGTTGCCAAGTCTTTTCCTATCTCTAAGTTCCCAGCCTCGCTATCTTCAATATGCGACCGCAACGCTGAGTCAGAAGTACCCATTAGTTGAAGACCAAATAAAGCCTGAGCTGGAGTTTTACCCGTCCCTTTGTTTATGGTATTATTTAACCCCCATTGTATTTCAGACACACAGTCATCCCATAACCGTTCTTGTTTACCAAGCATGGCAGCGGTAAGTGAAGACAAGACGGTCCTATTATAACGCTCTACCTGTCCGTTAGCGCGTGGCGTTGCCGTAGCGTTTAATATATGTTTAATTCCGAGCGAATGCAGATATTCTTTGAATCGACTAGCTGTAAAAGAGGTAGCCCTATCTGAAATCAATCGTTGTGGTACTCCAAAAGTATGAAAATAGCTTTTCATAGCTCGTATAGAATGACTGGTTTTAGTGCTTCTAACTGGCACTAAGATTATATATTTAGTAAAGGCATCAATTATCAAAAGTAAATAAGCGTTCCTTTTTTTACTTCTGACAAATGGACCCAGATGATCAATATGGATCGTGTGGAAGGGATAATCAACCTTTTGTATAGGGTGTAACTCTCCAGCCTTTTTGCCCGCTGGAACTTTGGAATGAGCACACTCTAAACATGATTCGACGTATTTCTGGACAAACCGTCTCATTTTGGCAAACCAGAAGGTGCCCTTTATTTTCTCTAGGGTTTTATTAAACCCAAAATGGCCTATGTCGTCATGGTTAGACTTTAAAACTTGCCACCTAACGCCTTTGGGTACAACCCAGCGATCACCGTCTTCAGTTTTCCTAAACAACAACCCTCTTTTCACTAAGAAATTATTTTTTATGTCTACTATATTATTGTTTTCTTTATCATTTAGTACCAAAATAATTCTTTGCAATTCGGGATCACTTTGTTGTACTGTCGTTATCCAATTTGAATCGACATTCCTAACCTGAAGACTAAGACTACATTCGGGATTGGTTGGATTGCGACTTAGCGCGTCGACATGTGACATGGTCAAACCGGGTTTATAAATAATATTAAAGTCATACTCCTGTAAAACGCTCCACCATCGAGCCACTCGAGGCAACATATCCCTTTTATCAAAAGTTGCTCTAAGCGAATTGCAATCAGTTACTATAGTAAAAGAAATGCCTAGCAAATATATTCTAAATCGCTGAACAGACGTGACAACAGCTAACGTCTCTAAATCGTATGAACTGAATTTGGCCTCCTCAGGCGACGTCTGCCGACTGTAATAAGCTACCGCGGTGAAAGGAGAGCTTTTGTCACGCCTTTGAAGAAGCATTCCTGCTACTCCCATTTTAGAGGCATCGGTATGCAACTGGGTCTCGTATGCGGGATTATAAAAGGATAGTATTGGTCGTTTGACCAATTCTTCCTTCAAAGTAGAGAAAGCTTGTTCCTGAGCTAGACCCCATGTCCATCGAGTATCTTTCTTTAAAAGTTGCGTCAAGGGTTTCGCAATAGCAGAAAAACCCTTGATAAAACGTCTGAAAAAACTAGCAAGCCCTATAAACTGCCTAACTGTGTGCTGGTCAGTAGGTGTAGGAAACCTCTCTACTGCCTCTATTTTATTTTTTCCTGGGCGAACACCAGCCTCACTTATTTCGAAGCCTAAATAATGAATTGATTGCATCAAAAAGTGACACTTCCGTATGTTTAACGTCAGACCTGAAGCTCGAAACAGATCTAAAACTACACGAAGCTTTTGAAAACCCTCCTCAACCGTCTTCGAGGGAATATTTACGTCATCCATGTAAGCTAAAGCATCCTTGAACCTAGCGTTTCCTAGAATATTATTAATTGTTTTCTGAAACGTTGATGGCGCATTTACCAAACCAAATGGCATTCTAGTAAACTGATAGTGTCCATCAGGCGTAACGAAAGCCGTCAGATGCTTTGAGGTATCAGACATAGGTATTTGATAATACCCCGAAGCTAAATCTAAAGTGGTATAAAATTTATTTCCAGATAAACTGTCTAATTGGTCATCAATCCTCGGAAGAGGATAATGTTGCTTTACTGTGCGTTTATTAAGAGCCCTGAAATCCACGCAAAGACGGTAATCGCCAGTTTTCTTTTTAACCAGTAAAATTGGTGACGCATATTCCGATGTAGACGGTTGGACTATACCCGACTCTTCTAACTCCTGAACAATGCCTCTAACCACTTCGCGCTCTGAATGGGGCAGACGGTATGGCCTATACACGACAGGGTTGACATCGCTTAATTTAATTTCCATTTCAGTATTAGTCACACAACCCAATTCCTTGACCGAAAAGGCGAAGCAATCTCTGTATTCATTTAATAATTCAATTAACTTACTTTTCTCTTCAGCTTTCATTTCTGTATTCATGTTAACCATCGCCTCATCGATCAAAGAATTGGCATCTGAACCTGAACTTGATTCGACTCGATTTACATCGGAGTACTTTTCCAATGAGTTATATTGTTTAAGAGACATAGCACGGGCTAGTAACGTGTCTTTTTCGAGCTGAAAACCATCAGGAGCTAAACCTTTAACGACGATCTGACCATAACCATCGGATACACGGATGACACACTGAATAACCTCGTACTCGCGTTTTATTTCCTGACAAAAACTTGGTTCTATGAAGAGATCACCATTGTACAGTGGTGATGAACGCACAGTCACAAAAGTATATCCTTGAACATTCACCGAGTCATGAACATGCAGTAATATATTTTCCTTATGATGTGTTATTTTTGTTGTTATATGTAGTTTATCATTTGTTTTGTACACAACTACATGATCCTGCTCGGTAAAAGTTTGCCCTACCAACAGTGGTACCTTCAGAAAATGGTCAGGAACCACAAGAGCCTCTAAAGTGGCCATCGCTGAGTCAACTTCAATTGCCACAGTTAGTTTACCTATACACCTTACAGCGGAATCTCCAAACCCTCGGAGTATCGGTAACTGAGTAAGAAGCCAATCATCCGACAAAGTACGAGCGACAGATTCCTGAATCATAGTACACTGACTACCAAAGTCTACAAAGCATTCTAAATCTACGTCATTGACTTTGGCGGTTTTAAAATATTTTATATCATTATCCTGTTCCTGAGATATTCGCAAAACTACCTTATTCTCAGGGTTATCTTTCTTTAAAGGGCAGTTACTAACGAGATGTCCTATTTTATGGCATGAGTCACATCTTTTAATTGGTTGTTTACACTTATAGTATGGGTGTCCTTCTTCTAAACAGTTATAACATTTGCCAGAAATTTTGGGTTCGTTATTA
The DNA here is from genome assembly GCA_923062465.1 of Acleris sparsana. Taxonomy (NCBI): domain Eukaryota; kingdom Metazoa; phylum Arthropoda; class Insecta; order Lepidoptera; family Tortricidae; genus Acleris; species Acleris sparsana. The sequence continues at coordinate 13,558,273 of OV281298.1, read as the reverse complement.
CCAACTGGTTTGAATGTTTTGTTGCGTTTGCTGTCGGAAAAGTTAGGTTGCACAAACGTATTGGTCCTTTCAGATCGTTTCATTACTTTAACGCTCCTTAAAAATACTAAAAGCTTATCAGGCTCCGTAAATTGGGCCGCTTCAGCACTGGTTCTTACTGATCTATCCTCTATGCCAAACAGTAAGCAATCTATGGCGTCTTTGCCTGTAATTCTACAACGATTTAGGAAAACTGATTTTTCGTAAAAATACTCTTCTAAGGACTCGCCAAAGCGTGCTTTGCAACTTAACATTTCCGTCAACAACTGCCCGTAATTTTCATCACTTGGAAAGGCCATTTTTAATTTTTCTTGCCATTCGGACCATGAAAACAAAAGGCTTGGCAGGCCTTGGTACCACTTTTGTGCGAGACCAACTAATTTGGGCAGAGCGTAATGAATTATTTGTCGCTCTGTCCAACCGTAAATTTGCGCGCATTCATTGACTTTCAGTATCCACATGTTAACGGTTTGGTTTCGTTTAGCCGGGTCAAACTCAGGAACTACATTAATAGATGGAAATCGTTCATTACTACCACCGGTATTTAAAGTCTTAATGAGCTCCTTAAATTGTACAGCAAAGTTCATAAAATCACTATTTAAGTTATTAGGAACAGGTTGTTCGCTTACTGATTCGGTGGTGGTCAACGGCTGACTGCACCCAGGCTGATCCGGATTAGGAGATTGTCCTCGCTGGGCGAGCCGCTCGTTCAAGTGCCGGCGCCGCGTTGAACTGGACGATCGCTGCCGACGCCTGGACCGCTGCTCCCGCCTTGCTTCGCGACTGCGTTTGCTGCGACGCCTCGATCTTCTACTTTGATGTCCCGACGAAGAGTCAGACTCATGAGAGGAAGAATTCTCTCTCAGTCGCTTACGACTACTCCGCTCTTTTCCCATTTGGACGACTGAAAGAACGGGCAAAAAGTTATGTTCTAAAAAAAATAACCGGTAAAATATAGTTTCTCATGAACGGTTGCAATTCAAACAAAACATTCCTCAATTGTAAAATTTAACTTTGAATGTCTCCTCGATTTTTAAATGGAACGACCGTTAACTCAATAAATAATACAACATGACTTGAAAATTGAACGAATAGTATGAAACGAAAACGCCGTTAACTCAATAATTCAACTTGAATTTAAGATTTAACGACTAATTTATGTTCAAACAAAACGGCCGTTACCTCATTAATATAACTTTAAATTAAAATTTGAACGAGTAGTTTACATTTAAACTAAACGGCAATTCAATGATACCACTTGAATTAAAAATTAAAAAAATCTGGGTAATTTATAACATTTCCCTGTCGATCCGTCGACTGGTCTTATGTATGTGCATACTCGTATCATGTTAGCTTTCAACAATTATGTGCTAACTGTTTTAAACATTGCACACATCATTTTAAAATATTGAAAAAAAAAGATATAAAAAAAACAATAGTTTCACACAGAACAAGGGTGCGAGGAAAATCAGTGTTGATCATATATATTTTTTTAAAAAACGTACCTTTTATGAGCGTGATATCCTTTTCACTTGGAATTTATTTGCACGATAACCACTGCTAATCCCACTTTCTGAACTGTGAGGACGGTCGAAGAATCAAACTAAAAGCGTTTAGATGTAACTGAATTTATTAGTTCTTGACATTTAGGTAGTTAAGTGTACTCTTTTAGTGATCACCAAGCAGTCCAGTCCCTAACGCGTGCTGCCTTGCGCTTTTATCCAGAAGCAGTGTCGACCAATCGTGCCGTTCCGCCAATCGTAAGCCAGCGCGCGTTATCACAAAGTAACTTCCGTTTCCGGATCTTAATTAATTATATAAACGTATTTCTAAAGTAAATCAAATTATAAAAGACAATAAAATTAGAAAACATAATTAAATAATATAAGAACCATTTATACATAGATGCTAACAACACATAAAGTGTTAGTCATCTTAAATTAAGTAAATAAGTGCAAGGCGAAATATATTGACATTAAAAAACAAAAGAATCGAATGTCATTGGCATCAAATGTATTCTCGGGATTTTAAGGGATTATTATAACCAGCCAGCATTAATAAACATCTATCAATAATATTTTTGGTTGTAACCTCTTCAATACTGCTTTTACATGACAAGGTACCTAAAGATTTTTGAAAAAATCATCATGTTGCTCCAACCCAATTCATTTGAGACAAACATATATTAGTGCGGAAAGAGATGTCACATTAGTGTACAAAAAATGGTAGGTGTCGCTGAAACACAAGTGTCAAAAAAAAAGTTTGAAATGTTTGACATCCAAAAACACCAAGTTTATGTTGACCTAGAGACATCTGGTTTTTTGAAAAAATATTCCTCTTCAAGCCATTAACAACATACGTTAAACACAAAAGAAACGGATCAGTAGTTTTTAAGATATTTAGAAAAGTAAAAAAAACTTTCTAGTGACATTTCAAGGAAACTGTCAATAATTATGACATGAAACTTGGCAGTTTAATAACTGTCATTATGACCAATACATAGGATATACTCATTGGCTAATAACGCCAGGGGCATTTATTGTTCCCTTACCCGGCTATAGCCTTTCTCACAATCTAATCGGTAATCAAACCATGAGTTAATATTAGCCATATCGAATAGATGCATTATGAGGTCCATTTCTTGGTTTTATGCCATGACCTATATAACTCCATCATTTGATCACAAATGTCTACCCCGCCCATATATTCATTGTACTTTTTAAACATGAAAGGACAAGGTATGTAAATATACATTTTTTGTTTTTTGTCCCAACGCTGAACATTTTCGATAGGCTAGGCACCTGTGGCAGTTGATGCCATCAAAATTGATTTGCTATCCTTCCATTTTATAAGGCAAATGTCTTTTTCATTGTTGGTAATTTCATTTATCTTTCTTGAACGTGTTACATTTAAATCGGTTGTTTTGCAGAGTTCCGGTCCCCTCAATCGCCTCGGTCAACATTTTTTGCAACAAGGGTAGTGTGGTAATTTACCTATCAAAGTATACAAAACTTCTTCTTGGTAAAGTTTTGATTAACCTTACTACAACTGCAGGTCCAAGACCTAATGAGCGGTCTGGAAACGGTGTTGTATCACCTTGGTAGATTTCAAAATCAAGGTCTAGTCCATCGGAGTTTGTAACTACAAAGTTTTTTAAATCGACTGGTCTGGGTTTAATAGCCACGTACTGTCTGATGGGACATTTACCCAAAAATGGCACCATTTGCTCATCAATTGAATATGTACTCTTTGTTCGAGGAAGTTCTAAGCATCTTTTTCGCGCAGTATCAATCAATGGTTGTGTACAATCCATATACGGTTTTGTTGTTTTTCTCCCTGAGTCACAGATGCTTTGTCAACAATGTGTAAATTTGTTCTCACTGTAAAGAATGTGTCTCTTTTCATAGTGTCGGCAACACAGTCTAGTTTGAATCTTGCCAGCCATGCCATCTTTAATCAAGGGTATTTGATGCAAGACAAGACTCCATTGATACCAAAAAAGACTTTGATTTCAGCAGCTGTGACAAGAGGCTTGAGTTCCATATTTTTTGTAGTCTAATAGTACACATTTGTACTCAGAGCGAATATCTCGTAAATATTTTCAGTGAAATATCTCTCGAAATACTGAGCTGGTGTCAATACCTGAAAAAAATACCGAGGGATAAGAAATAAGAACTGAAATACTGTTTTTTCGCATATTTTATCACAAATAAATAACTACATTATATTTTTCACATTTTAATGACAAATTTAATGAAGTTGAAAATAATATTTCCTATTTCAGTTATTGTCTACACCACAGTAAGCCATACTTCTAACTTTCCTACGCACACGGCTCATAAGATTTTGCACCATCTCATTAGGACACCGTTTCGACGCCCATGTCCATATTTTTTGTAGCTCAGAGACCGATTTTACTTCTCCGCTTTTCTTTTTGAAATTCCCTTTATAATACTCCAGTACTATTCAACAGGCCGGAGTTCTGGTATATTTGGCGGGTTACATACTTGGGGTCGTACAAGTTCATCACTGGTTTTGCGTAATGGGAACTGGCTAATTCTGGCCAAATCAGCGGTGGAGAGTCGTGCTTCAGATAATAACGAAATGCAATATTCGACGCCTGGACATTTTTTAACAGGCGATCCATTAACGTCTTACCCTGAACAAGATTGTACTAAAGGACCCATCGGTCGTGTCAAATTTTGGGATCAACGTAAGCGTATGATACAACAATTTTGGAAATAATGGTACTGTACTGGTTATTGTTAAAGTCGATAATGTGACACTATTGCGATGGCCCATGGCTAGAGTAATAGAGGTGTTTCCTGTGGCGGATGGCTAAGTGAGAGAGAGCACTTTACATTAGGACACCGAAAGGGGCTGTTGTTAAAACAAGCATATACAAAGTGTGTGTGCTTCCGATTGAGCATTAGTTTGTCAATGTTCTGCTTGGTTGCGGGTATTTATAGTTAAATAAGAAATGGGTCTTAACTAGTTGTCTTTTATGTTAATATAAAGGTTCTATATTAATATACAAGTGTTAAGGTAAATTCCTCATGCTTGTGATTACATGTACCTAAACATTTCACAAGTTGTCTTTTTAAATAAGTCAAAGAATTTAAGTAGCTTTCTCGTACTCGAGACTTAACTACTTCATACATTTATTATGATTTTTTTATTTTGTTCGAGCGTTTAATTAGCTTTCTCGCGCTTGAGAGAATGTACGAAACCTTCATGTTATGTATTTTATATACTTAACTCATGTTAAATACTATTGAAAATCCTAAAAAGTCAGAATGTGACAACAGTCAGAATGCTACGGCATTAAAAATCAAGGTTTAGATTAATATTATAAGAGAAATACAGTTTCTTCAGTATATATTTACATGTTTTATTGAACTAAACAAACATGTTTGATTGTATTTCTTTGTTCTGTAGAACAAAACAATATAATGCGACAGTATCATTGGAATAATCAGACAGTAGAAAGTCGTCTTCAAATTTTGAAGGAATAGATACTTCTGATGGTGTCTTAAAATTAGTCCTTTTGCGCCTTACGTATAGAGCTGTTTTTATGTTGTTAAGTGTAGGAATTGGTGTCACAAAATGAAGGCCTTTACTTTTCATCCCCTTTTTGGTCTCTTTGTATAATTGAGGAATAGGTGTATCGGTATTTTGAATATCCTCTTTTAATACATGCACTGAAGTATCTACGTCATTTTTCGCGTAATTAACCTGGCATACGTGAGATTTTTATTTTTGTATCCGACTACTCTGAAAGAGCTAGACATTGTTTTAATATATTAAGAACCCACCTTAACCATTTACGCAAATATGATTATTTATTGTAATATTTTATCACCCACTCAAATATAATATAATTACTATGGAAATTATCGACTTACTCGTAGCTCAACTGATCCTGTACACTTTTCACTTCTGACTTTACAACAGTTCCAAACACTTTATTATTTAATACAACTATAAATACGGACTTTACATTAAAATTTAAAAGTTAAAGTTAAAACTAAACTTATTTAAAATAAAATAAAATAAAACTAAGCTACACAAATATTAAACAGTTCCATATAGTTCTCCATTTTTAAAACAACGTCGTGTATAAAATTGTCTGCCATTAAATAGCAATAGCCATCCACCTTTGCGATTTATAAATTTAATTTCATCCATATTACTCACTTGGAATAGCAATGACGGCGAATGAAATATGTCAATAACAAAGAAAATAAACTTCCTTTCCTGTGTGACATTAAAGATATTGAATACCTAGACACTGTTAGATTACTAAAGGAAAAATGAGATCATTAATAGAACAAAATCATTTTTATTTAAACAGCAAGGCTACCGTTGTATACGTATTCAGGGTTATAAACATCGGCACGCTTTGGTTTCACTCCTTACATACTTTCGTATGGTGGCTCTCTAATGATGTTAAAGCGAAATGTTACTAAAGTGTGCAGATCTTTTTAACGCTGACTGTACCACTATATCTACAGGAGACAAGAAAACTATTATATTTAGAGAGACAATGACAAGTATGACAACCAGTACAAGCGATTCTCACTGGTCATATTAGTATGACATACCAGTATGACCACCAAGAAACGGGGTCTTAAAATAACATGAAAAACTTACTTCACGAAAAACCAGCGGCCTTTAGACATGACTAAAGACACAATTGGGGAGGGGAGCTAATCCATCTTACTCATTAGAGCGAGATAGTTTAACTCCCGTTTTATTTAACACCCTATTTAGACATGTCTAAAACAGCTCAGAACTTAAGTCCTTGTTTGCATTAAACTTAACTTTAAACAATTCTTAGTCATCATGACGTATTTTTTATAATTTTAAGTTTTGGGGTATATATTTTTATTCTACGTTTTCATTCTGACACTTTTTCAAGGCATTCAAATGATGATATGAACCCCCGCTCCAGGTCAGACAAGTGTTTCAAATATTTCGCATTGAATATTTTATCAACTCGTTTTCTGTTGTTCACGTTAAAGATATTTTTCGTCAATCTCATGTCCTGAAGTCTAGCTTCTTTTCGCAGTCTCTATACTCTATTTATTTTATCATTTGAATTAACGAACTTTAAGAAGCAGTGATCATAAACCTTTTTGTCGGTTTTTATTATAATAGGTTTAACATTGATACTCAATCCATATTAAATGAACATGTTGGAAATTCTCAATAATAAATTTAAACAAAACTTGTTATCGTAAAACAAGGAAAAAAAGAATGACGGGGTAATTAGGAATAAATATCTCCTTTATAAAACTGCTCTGTTGTGCCATTACTATTTAAGAGAGATCGGCTGTTTTTATTTTTTGCTAGGAGCGTGTGTATTTTGCTACGAGCTTTTAAATAGTAATGGCATTAACAGCATTGTTTAGAAAAGCAGATATTTATTCCTGTTTTCCCCGTTTTACGGTACAAGTAATAGACAGTGGATAATACATAAAATACCATACACTCATACTAATGCCAATTTTATTTTTTATAACTGTAGGGACGTTATGAGGTAATAAACAACAAACAAAAACGTTTCATTGTTTTATTCAGAATCTAATTCAGAATCAACATTAGTGTTTATAATAAAATTCTCAACTGTGTTTTCTATAAGGGAATCTAACTTCAACATGTTTTCTTCCTCTTTTATGACATGGTTAATACTGGACTTCCAATTTTCAGCAGTTATTTTGGAAAATGCTTCTTGTTTTTATTTTAAAATTTTATTATGTGTGTGTGGCTATGTAGCCTTTCACCTGCGACCAAATCATCTCAATTGGATTGAGTTCACAGTGACACGGTGGTAATCGTAACACTGTGAACCCCATCTCTGTCGCCATTTCATCAACTACATATTGCTGAAATCTTGGCTTATTTGCTTTTACTTTGGCTAAGAGTTGAGCCCGCACTTCTTTTAAATCAAAACATTTTTTTTTTCTCATAATAATTTTAAATGTCCGTCTTTCTTGTATTGGAAGTTGGTATACGGTCTTTCCTCCTTGAATGATAAGACGCGTTATCCATAACGATAATGGAGCCTTTTTCAATTTTATTGGCGAGGCCTGAAAACCACTTCTCAAAATTGTAAGCGTCCATTTCCGAATGGTAGTCGCCATCTTTTTATTTGGCTTCTAAAACCAACTCTCCTTCTTCAAGGAATAAAAATAAATAAATAAATAAATATCAGGGGACAATGTCACACCAATTGACCTAGTCCCAAACTAAGCTCTAGGCTTGTATTATGGGTACTAGACAACGATATAAATACTTATATAGAGAAATATACTTAAATACATAGAAAACATCCATGACTCGGGAACATATATTCGCGCTCATCACACAAATATCTGCCCTTACCGGGATTTGAACCCAGGACCGCTAGCTTCGTAGGCAGGGTCACTACCAACTAGGCCAGCGCGCGTCGTCAAATCCACCATCCATCCATCGGATGATCCTAAATCAGAAATAATTTTGTATTATTATAGAATTAAAAAAAGGATACAAACAAAGTGAGACATTACACAATATAAAAAAGCATTTGCTCTATCATTGGAAAAATCTAATACAGTGTAGGTATATGTATATGCCATAAATGTAACTAAGTAGTAGTGGTACCACTTGTATGATTTAAATAAATAAAAACTGTGTTAGACAAATATTATTCATTAATCATCATCTGATCTCCAGCTCAAATCATGTGGATTACGTATTATTATTGATTCAGGAAATCCAGTTTTTAATAAAATATATATTATATTTTGGTGGTTATGAATACTCTTAGTTACATCTTTCTGCGTAGTTTAGGCAAATAGGCCCTACATATTCCCATCTCTGCTGATAAGTCTAGCTAGAGTATAGATCTGTGCGAGAACATACCTACCAATATGCAAAATAATAAGTCTTTTGCCTTTCCCAGTTGGAGCTCTTAAGCCAGTTGATAATCCCTGGCGGTGAGCTTCTTTGTTCGATTTGATTTGCGTATCCTGCCAAAAAAATAACTAACTATTAACCAGCCATTCTAAAAAAACATAGAATTAGGAAGAGTAATAGCAACCAAGAATTAACTGGTTTATACCTTCGTTCACCCAAGTTTCGTCAAGATAGAATATTTTCTTTCCCATAGTACTTCTATGTTTTCTTATTTCACTTTTATAATTAATTCTCCATACAATTATTCATTATTAATTAATATTCGTTCACCCAAGTTTCGTCCAGATAGAATATTTTCTTTCCCATACTTCTATGTTTTCTTATTTCACTTTTATAATTAATTCTCCATTCAATTATGTGGTTTTTATCAATTAAGGCACTCTTGCGAGAACGAGAACTTTGTAAAGGCTGCTTCGGGACAAATAAGGCAGAGAGTCATCATTATTAATTTGTTCTAACACTTTATCAAGAGTAGGTATCTCATTTTTAAATAAAAACCCATGAACTATTCTTCTAATTCCTGTCAAAGCGATTTCATCCAGATTGATTAATTTGTATGGGTGTCTGTTTCGACAATCAGGAGGAGGCTTTACCTCACCTGTGGTTTTTTCTTTAATTATATTATACACAGTGCCTATGGATATTCCAGCGGTTTCAGCTGTCTTCTTTACAACGTTCGAGCTACGGAGATGTTCATCTTCAGGCCACATATCCACTATCATCTTGTAAATATTTAAAACCGTTTGTTTTTCACTGACGGATAAGGCACTCTGTTTCATTCTTTTCTTCTTGGTTGATTGCGAATGACGACTTTCAATTGGCATTCTCCCTATTTCGCTAGGACCGGCTTCGGCGTCATCCATTTCGAAATAAAGAATACTTCGTATTTTCACGGAAACATACGAACGTGTAATGCTTTTTCAGTCAACCTCAGTACTTTTTGTACTGTGACCGACTGAAATACTCGTAGCAAGACGCGTTCGTCCATTTCCGTGAAAATACGAAGGAAAACAATTATGCACTACATCTGTACTTCTTACATACACGAATTTTGCCATCATTAACTGTAAAATAAAATGCGTTATTAGGCATTCGTGGTTTTATATTAAGGATTTATTTCCGTAATACAAGCCCTTATATAAGCACGTTGCACTTCTAGATCGGGTATAATAAATTCCTGTAATTTTCGAACAACGATGATCAGTCCTCTCTCCAATATTATCTGAACACTTTAGTCTGCAGTTGCAAACTAGCTTCATGCTTCGTGCTGGCACTACCTTTTTTGATTTAGCAACCGATGATATAGGTCTGACCGCTGTTTCGTAATTTCTTAGCTATGTTTTGTTTCCATGCACTTCCATTTCTTTTACGTTTTCTCGATTTTTTAGTATTGGATTGCTCCTCTTCTTCTCCCACCAAAGGGACGTTATTGTCAACTGCAGGTGAAGAACAACTTGAGGTTGATGAAGAGCTAGAAGCTGGTACTAAGCAGTTATTTGTATTTACATCTAAAAAGGTTGGGTCATTGTCGCTCAAGTCCAAATCACTTTCGTCGGTATTTATTGGAGAGACATGATAATTTGGCTTACAAACCGCTGCTGCTCGCCGTCTCACATCAGAACTAGGAACTGCAGCACAAGTGTTTGATTTGTTGGAACTAGATGAACTGGAAGTACTCGATGACGAGGTGCTATCAGACGACGAACTATTGCTTGACGACGAGCTACTAGAGCTCGAACTTCTTTTACGTGGGCTTTTTAAATGAGGTATCTATCACTTTTACTACACTCTGGTCTGTGTTATTTTGGGCAGTAAATTCAAAAACCTAAAACATATAAAAGAATCGAATAATTTTGATACCTTGTGTATTTTTTTTGTTATTGAACACTATATTTAACAATCATGAACTTTCATTTGAAGATCTAATCTGTAACAAATTAGTCCAGTTCTGTTTTTGGTCACGTGGTGGTGTATCCTCTATTATAGACGGACTGGAGGGCACGATTTCTTTGTCAATTTGCTAAAAATAAATTTAACTAAAAACTTTAAATTTTAAAATGGTAATAATAAAGTAACTGACCTCATTTTGTTTGTGATAGATCACCATTTGGAGTATGTGGTCCGATCTTTCCTTCATTTTAATTTAAGATTTAAGTGATCTTTATTCAGCCTGGTTGTTTAATAAAACATAATAAAAAACAAATAGGCAAATGAGCCTTTAACGATCATTATTATTGAAATAAAATACAGACCTATCATAAAGAAGTAGAAAAAAGTATATAAATAATCAATATAAAAAGGCCCCTTCTTAATAATACCATAATGTCATCCACAATGTTTTAAAAGGAAGCTTTGACAGTACCACCACTTTAATAATTTTGGTAGGAAATAGTCTTGGTGTGGATAAGTCTGGTGTAGATAAATTAATGTCAACACTAAACACTATTGAAGATAGAGGAATAGGTAAAATTATATTGTGTGCGCTACCATACTCACAAAGTATCTCATTTAGTCATAATAATAGAATAGCTCACTTTAATTCAATAATATATAATGCTATATGCTTTAATAAAAAATATCATTTCTTTGATTTAAACAAATTTATAAAGCGCCTTGATCTAACATCAGGAAAAATTCATTTGCCCAAGAAACATATTTTGGCCTTGGTTGATCTATTAGCTTTTAATATAGAACCAAATAGATATAATAGTTCACAGCCCCAACAAGCCAAAATTGGCAATAATGCTTTGCCTCTTGATTTAAACTAAATTATAGGACAGCGGAAACACCCTTGAGTATAAATTTAATTCACCAAAATATTCAAGGTTTTTCCAGCAAAGAACTAGAAATAGGGTTGTTGTTAGATAATGAAAATGTACAAATAATGTGCATTACTGAACATTGGCTTAGACAAGATCAATTAATTTTTGATTTTTTTAATTTTAAATTAGTAAGTTATTTTGCCAGGAAAAGTGCCATTCATGGTGGCTCTTTTATAATTATTAAAAGTACTCTTAAATCCAAAGAAAGAAAGGATATTGTAAAGCAATCGATAGAAAGGATTGTAGAAATTTCATGCGCAGAAATAGAAAGTTATATAATAATATGTGTTTACAGACCACCATTGGCTGATTTTTGCACATTTGAATCCACTATGGAACATGTGTTAAAATTAGCATGTAATAGCCAGAAGCATGTTATAGTTTGTGGAGATTTTAATATTAACTTACTTGAAAAGTCAAATAATACCACTAGGTTACTAAGTTTAAATCTTTTAATTTAGGTAATCTGTTCTTTGAACCCACTCGGATAGGTGTTAGTAGTGCAACTTGCTTAGATAATATTTTTTGTAACTGCGATTGTTTGGATAAAGAAATATTTAATTGTTTTAATTCTGACCATAGTGGTCAGGAGGCATCTTTCATCTCTGATTTTTATCAAAAACCTGACACAATAACTTACCGACCTATAACTAGTAATCGTTTGAAATTATTCAAAAATAAAGTTCAGAGTAATCTTTCAGTGTTACCTTTTTCACAGAATGAATGTAATAGTATTTATAAAGACTTGTTTGGCGTAATTCTACATCAATTTAACAACAATTTTAAAATTAAAACTATTACTAGGTCGAAAACCAGATTTAGTGAATGGGCTACTGCAGGCATTCATAAAAGTAGAAATAGGCTTTATGACTTATATAGAGAGAGGGAGGACAATAAGAATGCTGATTTCCTAAATTATGTTAAGAAATATTCGAGGACCTTTAAGCAAGTTTGTTTAACTGCTAAGGCATTTTTTCTTAGTCTTAAACTCAAATCATCTGAGAACAAGGTAAAAACTGTATGGAATATTATAAATAGAGAAACGGGAAAATCAAAAACTCGTGATAATCAAGTCACCCTGAACACAGGTAGCCATCCAATCACGTCAAATAAAGATGTTGCATTAGCATTCGAAGATTATTTTTCCAACATGGCAATTAATACTACGAAATGTCTTAAATCATCCGCGGTTGAAGCTCAATCATTACTTTGCACTAATGTCAGTAAATGTAATATAAACTTTGAATTCAGCCCTGTAAATTCAGATTCAATAGTAAAGATATTTAAATCGCTTAGTTTAAAAAAGACTGAAGATTTGTGGGGCACATCAGTTAAAGTGCTCTTTCATATCATAGATGTAATTGCACCCCATCTAGCATTAATTTACAATAATTGCATATCAGAGGGGATCTTTCCAGATCTCATGAAATATAGTAAAGTCATACCTCTTTTTAAATCAGGCGAGATGAGTGATATAACGAACTTCCGTCCCATTTCCATACTACCAGTTTTAAGTAAAGTCTTTGAGAAACTAACTAACTAACTAACTAACTAACTAATGCTGAAGGATCCCCTATTTTATAAGTACTATGTATTTAAAGAAAATAAAGAATTTTGAATTTTGAATTTGAATTTTTGAAGGATATGTTAGGACACTTTAACAGAAATAAACTACTTAGCAATAACCAGTTTGGCTTTACAAGAGGTCGATCAACAATTGATGCGGCATCGGTACTCATTAAATATATATATAACAGTTGGGAAACATCTTGCGACGCAATTAGGGTTGCCAGGCCATAAAATGCAAAGGCCGGACTGCGCACTATATAAGGCCGGACATTTTGCCCTAAAAGCCGGACATGTTTTTTTTATTGCCAAACATAATGTTTTTACAGCTGGGCTGTTGAAAAAAGTATTTATGCGTGATGTAAAGTGAGGATGAGATCGAAGATGGAGTGTGCCAGATATATGCATATTCAAAAAAACATATTTAAAGATGGACATAATATTGATAATAAAAAAACTCGTTTACGAATTTGAAATGTTTATTAAGTTACACTATTACAGTTTTACTTACAAATGAATCATCAGTCTTTTGTACATTATTAAGTATTATTAAAACTAAAAAACAAACGAATATAGCTCTCTTTTGGCATTCTTAATACTATAAACTAAAAAATATAATAAAGCAAATAAAAATAACCATTCCTCTGGAAAGTAACAAAAAGATAATATTAATTTTACGGTTAGGTAAGAATTTACTTTATGGTAGGTATTTATGGAACAATTTAAAATCTTTAAAAAATAACAAAAAACTACATTTGCACCTACTTTGTCAAGAATGTCGTTTTCCTTAGAAATCATATCGTAAAATTCTTTACATGTTAATTTTAAATTGCATAATAAGAACATCATCTTAGCAATTGTATCTGTTTGCAGTCTACTGCGTTCCTTTGTCCACTGGGCGTTTATTAAAGAGAAAACTCTTTCAACGTTGGCATTATGGCCTGGTATTGCAAAATAATATTCTGCCAACTTAAGCAGTTCCGAATAAAATTCTTCATTATTAAATGATTTAAAATACGAGGTCCACTTCTGATGTGCCAACAGCTTTTTAAAGTCAGAGTCATCTTCGTGTTGCTTTAAAATTTTTATGAAGTTTTGCCACTGATCAAAAAATTTATTGTCATTTAACTGTACATTTTTCCTAGACAAAATGTCTATCGTTTTTGCCCCTTGTTCCCAGCTTGGAATATTAGCTAAAGTCATGCACTGAAAGTGTTTTAAGTTAGTACAAAATTCACTGGTCCAGGAATCCAGGTAATCTTTGGCAATATTGTACATTCTTCTCATGTTTTGTTTAAAATCTTCTACCTCATCCCGACGAGCCTCCGATAAACGCCGTAAAATTTCGGTCACTTTCATTGGGCAAAAATTTTGTTCCAATCTTTCGTTTATATTTTCCACTATTTGCGAACACTGCTCAATTACTTCATTGACAGAAATATCAGCAGTTTCAGTGCGTTTGATTCGGCTTTGGTATATTGACATGAAAGAATGTAAGAGCCATAAATAAAACTCAGAGAAGTCATTTTCGAAAAACATTTGCAATGTTCTGGCCGGATAACTCAGTGAAAGAAAGTATGACTTTAATGGCTCGTACATTTGCAAGATTCTCTCTATGGCCGGATAAAGAGAGAGCCAGCGGGTTTTTGAATGACTAAGCATACGTTTAAAATCAATTTCTAATTCTGAACAAACTTTTTTTAAAGCTTCAGTACGAACTGTGAAGCTGGCAAAATGGTTGTGCATTTGCATCACTATGCTGTCTACACAGATTGGTAAAGATTCGATTGCGTGATGTACGGAATTGCTGAAGATATGTGCAATACATCCAACACCGACCATATCATCGTTTTGAGTGACTGATTTGAGTCTACTGTAGACGCTATTGGTCCCACTTCTCTCTCTACCGCCAAAGTTAGTATTGGTGTTGTCCGCTGAAAAAGCAATTAATTTATCCAATAAGTTTTTGCCCGTCAAAATGCCGTGTATGTAAGTAGATATTGTCTCAGCAGTCTCGTTCGGTAAAGCCTGTAGTTCCAGTAATTTAACTTGAATTCCTCCCTTTTCAGGGTTGAAATATTGTATAAGCACAGGAAATAGCTTAATAGCACCATGGTTGCTACTGTCTGTGGAGGCGCTCAAGTATCTGATTTTTGACACTTCTTTTAACATATTTTCTTGGGCAAATGGGCCTAAAACATTTTTTAGGATAGCTTCAGCTTTTGAGCGGGAACAGGTTACATCTTTTGCGATTTTCGAATCTGGATATATACTCTTGCAAAGTGGAGCTGTGCAATCGAGTGAGTTAAATGATTCGTGATGTTTAACGGTATGATAAACCAGAGTAGCTTCTGTGGCCCGAACGCTCCGTTGAAGACTTAAGTTCGCATTGGATTCCATGAAAATATCAATTCTTGATGTAGATGCCGTACTACGAATCTTCATTTTGTGTTTTTCGGTATTTAAATGCTTTTCTAAGTCAGCTTTGCCCTTATTAGCAATGGAAATTATTTGATCACAAATTACACATTTTGCGTCCCATGGCTCTTTGCCAGATTTGAACATCTTGTATTGACTTTTTAAACTGTCAGAAAATATACATTTTCTTTTCAACATGACTAATAGAGAGATCTGAAACAAAGATGTTTTACTTGTATTTGAGGTTTGTCAATAACACATTAATGCTACAAATAGGAAAATATAAAACTAACTCACCAAAAATACGGTCGCCGCTAACTTAAATACTTAATTGAACGTGAATACACGCCAAGGACGCACAAGCGCCACGCGTTCCTAGGGCAGACTAACGGGCGCGAACCTACCTGCGGACGGCGCGGGCAGCGGGGCGGGGTATTTAGTCACGTGCACGCCACGTGACGTGCCGCGCGGCGCGGCGCGATGCGCGGCGCGGGCGGAAGACAGTTTGCAAAAGCCTGACAAAAGCCGGACAGGCCGAACACGTACATATTTGGCCGGACGCGACCGCAAAAAGCCAAACATGTCCGGACACCTGGCAAGCCTAGACGCAATAGGAATATTTTGTGATCTTTCTAAAGCTTTTGATTGCGTGGAACATATGACCCTTATTTTAAAATTAGAACATTATGGATTGTCCAATAAAGCTTTAAGCCTTATGTCTTCTTATCTAAGTGATAGAACTCAAACAGTTGTTGTAAACAAAACGCAATCTGTTGGAGCTACAGTGAAAATAGGTGTGCCTCAAGGCTCTATTTTAGGTCCTTTTTTATTTTTGGTTTACATAAATGACTTACCACCAATAGTAGATGAACTTTGCGATATTGTACTTTTTGCTGATGATACTTCACTAATTTTCAAGGTAGATAGAAAAACCGTAGACTACAGTAGGATAAACGCCACTCTAGTTAAAGTACATAATTGGTTTATTAGTAACAACTTGCTACTAAATGCCAAGAAAACTAAATGTGTTAGGTTCGCTTTGCCTAATGTTAAACCGGTAGATTCTAGTATTTTTCTAAATAACGAGTGTTTGCTAATGGTAGATAGGGCGGTTTTCCTAGGCATAACAATAGATAAAAAATTACAATGGAGTCCCCACATAGCTGCACTGGCAGGTAAACTAAGTTCGGCAGCTTACGCCGTTAGGAAAATTAGACAACTAACTAATGTTGAGACAGCTCGCTTAGTTTATTATAGTTATTTTCATAGTGTTATGTCTTATGGTATTCTGGTTTGGGGTAAGGCAGCTGACATACAAACTATATTTGTGTTACAAAAAAGGGCCATTCGTTCTATTTATAATTTAAATTCCCGTGACTCATTAAGAGAACTTTTTAAAGAAATTAATATCTTAACTGTAGCGTCTCAATTTATTTACGAGAATATTATTTATGTTATTAAGAATTTAGATTCGTTCACCAAAAACTCAGATATACATAATTTAAATACTAGAAATAAAAATAAAATAGCTATTCGAAAATTCCGTGTCCGTAAAGTATATAAATCATTTGTTGGTCAATGCATTCATTTCTATAATAAATTACCTGAAGTATTTTTAAAGTTACCCTTTCCAGCACTTAAAAAATATTTGAAAAGGTCGTTAATGTCTAAAGCGTATTATAGGGTCGAGGACTATCTAACAGACAAAAATGCATGGCCTACACCCGAAACTTAGTCAATAGTAATTTGTTCAAATGCAAAGGCTTTATCCTGCTTTTTCTTGTCTGGGGGACACCGTTGATGCAGGAAAACATATCGAAACTTTTATGTGGTCATCTTGCACCATCTCATATACACATATATAAATAGGTACTTGTAGTTATTTTATTTTATTCTTTTCTATCTTTCTCTCCCGTAAGATTTTTGGCATGTTTTCCTGCTGAACTACTGTTATTTGATATTATATTTAATTTAATACTTGTAGCTTTATATAATGCTCGATTAAGTTGTACATACCATTGTAATTTGCAATATGAAATAAGTTTAAAAAATGACTGACTGCTGAGTTTCTTGCGGCGTTTCTTCTCAGCAGTGGTCTCCTCTTGGGAAGCGCTGGTAGTATCTTGACGTGTAAAAGTGCCCGAGCGGCCTACTTACTAAATAAATTTCTTTTATCTTTTATCTTTTAACACTACAATTTTTGTTATTTAGCTTTATAAAGTGGACGTTGGTCTATAATTATGAATTTTAGTACTAATAAACAGGACTGTAAACATAGTGTAACTTATAGAACCATGATTTTAGGGATTATTTATTCATTTGGTTCAGGGGGTGATCAAATTTACGTTGTATTTCTTGTAGGAAATGGGATAGTACATTTAAAATCACACTAAGTAAGTTAACATCTTCATACTTTAAGCATTTCCCAAGTGAACATTTATAAAATTCTTCTTTTATAGATTTGTTAGATGAGTTTCCCAAACGCATTTTTTCTTTGAAGATAATTTTCTTTTCACGTTTTTTCCCGGCAGTCTATTTTCACATTCGAGTTTCTCCCCTTGCGAGTTTTATCCAGTCGCTTCTTTTCCTAGCATCATATTTTCACTGTCGTGCTTTTCCCGTTCTATGAATCAAATTTGACAGATTATGGATTATTTGGCCCTTATAAAATACACCGGGGAAAAATGAAAATTCATTAAAAAGGGTAAAATTAAGAATGGGAGAAAATGCAAAAAGATTTATCGCTTCACAGAAATAATAATTTCGTGAAAGTTATCTAACAAGTCCTTTTATATCTTCTTTGCGAAGACCGAGATCAAGTAGATTACAACGTGAGATTCATGTTTGGTTTACCAGTAACGATTTGGAATGAGTAGTGGTTGTGAGCAAATTAGAGGCTTGGAAAATCATCCTATTGATAGATCTGAAACAACAGAAAAATAAAATATATATACTTATGGACGGTAGATGATGATAAGTATCTTTAATTAAATAGAGCCAACAGAATTTCTTAGATAATTTTCAAAAAGGGCGAACGGCGTTTAAGTAATACCTAGTTACATGTAACAAGCTTATTAACGAACGTTAAGTATGAGAAAGTTAAATAAGGCAATACATAAGACTAAGAGGGATGACATTTTATGTTGTAACTCTGAGATTTCAATACCAACGATGGAATTGTGTTGTGGTCTTTGTTTGTTATGGTTTGTTTAGCAAAAATATAGATAAGATAAATGTACATTACATTGCAGTTCGAGTTATAAAGCGTACTATTCTGGATAATGTAATATTATGAGGACGTAGCTTTATAGTCCAATTAAATCAAGCAATTGGATTGTGAATTCTTACATTAGATAGCATCTGAGTTTTGACCCAAAACTTTGTGACTTTATTAATGCAATCATAGATACCGCGACATTGTTTGTTCCTCCACGCCGACTTTCTGGATTAGGATATGCCGTGTTAATATGAGACACAGATACAGACAAGATAGTTGTCATAGAATAGGAAGAGCCTAGACACCTATACAACATTATGAATTAAGAGGGTATTTTGCTTCTCTTTCGAGTTCTTACTAATTATCTGATTTAAATTTAACGCAGTCATCTGCGTTAAATTTAGTAATGATTTCAATTTTTTTATCTGACGATATGTTGTCGGGTAGATAAATTTTGTACTTTGTGAAATTTTGTGATAGACCAATATCTGAAAATTTGTTACTGATAATTTGCAGGTCTTGAAATACTGTTAAGGCATCTCTGCCAAGAGATCCGTCATCAAATTTTGAATTTAGATCTGAAATAATGGATGAATGGCTAAACTAAATATGGCAGGACCAAGTGGTCTCCCTGTTGGCAACCCATGCAAGATGAAATAGTTTTATCCCCAAAGAGTAATTTTGAAGGTGCCCACATAGGCATTAGGTGGTAGGCATTACCACAAGTAGGTGTATATTTCTGGAAGTTCCTTTTTAATAGCTGCTAGAAGGACACCACGAGTGACCGAATTAAAAGCATTTTTGACATCAATTTTAAGAAAAACCTCGGTCCGGTGTATTATACGGTTAATATATAATAGATGATGTGGTTAAATAAAAGATAGTATGAGCTTCCATGATGTGTTCTTTTTTTGAAGTGTCACCCTGCCTCTCCACCATAGATAACATAAATTGTCTATTAAGCATGTATCACACATCTCCCCCATGTTTATTTTAAGCCTTAACATAACTAACTTAACATAAACATAATCAACTTAAGTCATAGTCCCTTAAATAATCTGGCATTCTTACTTGTCTACCCACCCTTGTGACTGTCACATTCTCAGGCACATTATTTGAAACATCAATACTAGGACTAATATTATTACTTTCAGATATGGGTAGAGTTGTACCCACAACAGCTGGTACATCAGTCATCACATCTCTTTTGACAGAAAACTCGTTTGCACTTGGCCTAATGTGCTTTTCATTTCTCCTAATTATATTGCCTTTTTCATTTTTTACCATGAAAGATCTAGGACCCTCTGCTTTATCTATTATCTTTCCTTGAGACCAGTTCTTATTAGGTACATTTTGAATTACTACATTATCACCAATATTAAACGACTTCTTTTCTTTTGCACTTTTGTTATAGTTGGTCCTTGCTCTTTCCTGGTTTAACAACAGCTGATCCTTAACATTAACACATAACTTTGGTTTTAATATATTTTTAGTACAAGGTAAATTAGTTCTCAACAATCTGCTCATTAACAACTCTGATGGACTATATTCTAACCCTGCAACTGGACTAGTCCTGTAATGCAACATAGCTAAATCAAAACTACTCTTTTCCTCAACACACTTTTTCATAATATTTTTTACAATACCTACAGCTTTCTCCGCCAACCCATTAGATTGTGGATAGCGTGGACTTGACTTCACTAATTCTATATCATACTTTTGTGCAAACTGTAAAAACTCAGAACTTCCAAAGGGCATTTTATCACTCACTATACACCTAGGAATACCATGAGTACTAAATATTTTCATTAATGTAGTTATTATGTTCCCCGCTGTTTTATTTTTTAAAATTGTTACTTCTATCCACTTGGAAAAATAATCTACTATAACAAGATATTCATCCCCTGCAAAGTGACACACATCCATTCCTATTTTACTAAATGGTAGGTCAGTTATTTCATGTGATATAAGAGGTTGTTTACAATTTGATGGTCTATACTTTTCACAGAATTTACAGGATAACACATATTCCTCAATACTTTTTGTCATACCCGGCCAATATACAGATTTTTTTGCTCGCTTTTTACATTTTACTACTCCAGTGTGACCACTATGAACAATTGACAATATATTTTCTCTCATTATTTTAGGAATAAGTACTCTATCTTCATAATAAACTATATTATCTTTGACAGTCAAATTATTTCTTAATTTATATAACTTCTTTAATTCTTTTCCATATATATTTCTATCATTGTTTGGCCACTCAGTGTAATACCATTCAATGATTTGCTGTAAATTACCATCTTTTAATGTTTCCTTTTGCATCTCTTGTAATTTAGTTTTTGATATATCTAATTCGTTCTCTAGACCATAAACATTTTCTGAATTAAAACAATGTACTAACTCTTTTAAACTTGCGTCTACTGTTGCATTATTTTTATTAAAGTGCCTGGACAAATAATCTGCAATGTACATTTTTGACCCAGGAATATATCTTATTTCAAAATCATACTTTAAGAGTTTGAGCACCATACGCTGCAATCTTGCCGAAATTTTACTTATATCTTTATTCATGATGGCTACTAGAGGCTTATGATCAGTCTCAATAATAATCCTACGCCCATACACAAACTGATGATATTTTTCCATTGCTGAACAAATTGCAAACAGTTCCTTTTCAATTGGAGCCCATCTTTGTTGACATTCAGTATAAGATCTTGAGTAAAACGAAATTGGCTTGCCATTTTGTAACAAACATGCTCCAAGCCCACTTTTGGAACTGTCACTTTGCAATGTTACATTGCCATTTTTTACTAAAACTGATAATGTAGGAGCAGTAGTCATTTTTAACTTAATATCATTAAATGCTTGTATTTGCGAATGGCCCCATTCCCATACAACTTCTTTCTTTAATAAATTTCGGAGAGGCTCTGTTGTTTTTGAATACTGAGGTATAAATTTACTTAAATAGTTACACATTCCTAAAATTTTTTGTAGTTCCTTAACATTTTTGGGTTCTGTATAATAATATCTTTGACATGTTCAGGATCAGGTTTTATTCCTGACTTTGACACTAAGAGCCCTACATACTTCACAAATTCGCTTCTAAATTGCACTTGATTGCTATTAAATTTTACATTGTATTTTCTAGCCCTATTTATAACTTGACACAATATTTTATCATGCTCTTCCATGTTGTCTCCAGCGATAATCAAATCATCATAATACACATTTACACCCTGTATATCACTAAATATAGATGTATTAATACGTTGCATTACCTCAGGTGCAGACGAAATGCCGAATGGCATTCTTTTGAACCTGTATCGACCAAATGGTGTCCCAAATGTGCATAAGTTTTCCTTGTCATCCAGAGTTACTTGAAAAAATCCATCCTTCATGTCTAATACTGTGAAGACTTGTTTACCTGCAAGTGAATGGTATATTTCTTCAGGCGATGGTATTTGATAATTTTCCCTCAGTATTGCTTTATTTAATTCTTTAGGATCTAAACACAGTCTAAGCGATTTATTTGGTTTCTCTACAATTACAAGATTATTGCACCAATCTGTTGGGCCCTCAACTTTTTCAATTATACCCCTATTTCCATAACTATCTAGTGTTTTTTTAACCTATCCTTAATAGCTTGTGGCACTCTTCTTATTGGCTTAATAACTGGTTCTACATTTTCTTTTACTTTTATACTATATGTGCCTATATTACCCAATCCTGAGAAGACATCAAAATTGTCTTTAACAAAATTTTCCTTGTCAATGGCTACTATACTATCTATCTTTTTCATTAAGTTGAACCTTACACAGTCAGGCAATCCCAATACAGGTTGTACTGGCAAGTCCACAACACAAAACCTGACTTTATGTGAAACTCCTTTTACAATACAATTTAGCTCAGCGCTACCCTCTGTTTGTATGTGCTGACCATTGTATACTACCAGCACCGTGGATTGTCCCAGCAAAAAACCATCTTTCTTTATTTCATTAAACAATTTCAAGGGTAATGTGTTACAATCAGCTCCAGAATCTAACTTAAACTTAATATTTGTTCCCTCCACATCAATTATTTCATACCAACTTAGTTTTTTATTTATGGTACTCACTGTGTCTATTATAAAATCTTCAAAACTGGAGTTGTTGTCACTTCCTCCTTCCTGCATTGCATTAACCTTTACTCTGGATATCTTCTTAGTCCTTGTTGATTCTTCTTTTTTATTTTTATTGGAGCGACATACAACGGCATAGTGGTTGTACCTGTTACATATGGTGCATTTTCTTCCAAACGCTGGGCAATTTCTTCTCTCATGCTCCTGACCGCAACTTCCACATTGAAATTTATTCTGGTTGCCTCTCCAATTTGCTTGCCCTTTTCCTTCCTTCACCATATTCACTATTTCTTTCTCTTTTTCCTCCATCTCTTTTACTTGTTTGCTACTTTCCTCGGCTACCCTGCATAGTGTAATGGCCATGTCCAGACTTAATTCACTTTCCCTCAATAAACGCTCTTTTGTGCTACTGTCCTTTATTCCAATTACCAACATGTCGCGTATCAATCTCTTTTCGTCCTTGAAATCACATAACTTTGCTATATTCTTCAATTTTGTGACAAAGTGGTCCACTGACTCGCCTTGTTGCTGTCTCATGTTAAAAAAATTGTAACTATTGGTAACTTGATTAGTTTTACTTCCAAAATGCTTGTCGAATTCTTTAATTAAATCTTCCCACGACTTTATGATTTCAAGGCCATTATATACATCTATTATGTCTTCACCTGCGCAACTAAGGAAAATGGCAATTTTCCTCTCATCAGCCTCTTCTTCAAGCCCTGATGCCTTTAAATAAATCGTTATTAATTGCTTGAACCTTCGCCAAGACTCCGCATCGCACACCGTGTGACCAGTAGGTGGCTTGAGACCATGTGCCACATTTGCCTGCACTCCTTTTGCTTCCGCCATTATTTCTTATATTCCACTTAGGATTATCTGCACACAGCTTTTTTACATGTCTTTACACCTGACACCATGTATTATACGGTTAATATATAATAGATGATGTGGTTAAATAAAAGATAGTATGAGCTTCCATGATGTGTTCTTTTTTTGAAGTGTCACCCTGCCTCTCCACCATAGATAACATAAATTGTCTATTAAGCATGTATCACACCAATCCAAAAAGAACGTGCAGCGTAAACAGCTGCCTCACAACCTCCTTTGACACCGAAACCGAGCTGTCGAGACTTAAAAGTGTCTGACAGCCTCTTGTGAAATTTACGACAGCAAAGCTTCGATGCCAAGCGCATAAGCGTGCAGCCGACCGCTATCGGACGGATACAACCATCTTTTTTTGCTAACGTTACGAGATTAGCGCCATAAAGGAGTGGGACAATTTCGACGTGCACACGACCTGATAGCATAAGGTTAACTAGAGCAGTGAGGTTAATAATCAAAGTTTGTCCCGCATCCCCTATAGACGGGGTAGTTAGGTCTTTAAGATGCTGTGGTGATAAACCGTATAACCCGCCAGCGGGACCATTAGGGAACAACATAATTGCCTGCCGTAAGGAATCTTCACCAACTGTTATTCCAGAGTCATCTGCTGAGGGTGGATCAGGCAGCAAGGTGTGGGCTGGTGGGAGCTTGGCAGAGTGCGCAGCCAAGTCGTCATTAGAAAATAAAAACCGGGCAGCTCCACTCACATTACCTTCAGATACTTTATTTTCTATTGATTTTATTTTTGAATATTGAATGGGTGGTTTTTTTATTAGTCCTCTTTTATATGTAATTTGATAATCACAAGGTAGGCCTGTAAAGTTTAGGGAGCTATTTTTTATTTGGTTGGTCAGTTCTGCTTTTGATTCATTTGCGTGCAGTACAGAATATGAAAATGTGAGCAGACGCGTCCAAGCTGCGGGAGAATGCCGTGGTGGCTGGGCTGCCCGCGGGAGCAGCGGCAGCGCGGGCTACGAAGCGCTTGGCAGCGGGGGATCGACCTCCATGCGTGTGCCATGACGGCGCGCTGTGTGAATCGCTAGCCCACGCTGACCCTTATATATTTTATTGTCCCCACATATTAGGCACCCTATAAAATCTTCTGCCGAAAAACAGGGCTGAGAGAGCATTACATGAACAGTAAAAATGTAACAAAAGATTACCTATACAACACAAAAAAGAAGACTTATAAAAACAATAATTAAAGGATAGCTGTAATTTTTCAATATAAACAAAGGTGGGGGGCAGGGCCGGTGCTCGCGCCGAGGCAGCTGCGCACGGTGCAAGGAGCGCGGTGCGCGCTAGACTTGAAGGCACGGTTGCCGCCGCATTCATTACAGAAGTCACTGTCAGTATCATCATTACGCACAGAAATTATAAAAGGGTCCAATTCCGTTTCTGTTACCTTTTATCGAACTTTATACTTATTTTCTACATTAATCTGTGCATTTTTTACAATCGTTGGCTGTGACACTATCAAAACATTATTTTATTAGGTTCTCCATTTCTTTGCCTGGAATTCCTAAATTCTTGCTAGCAATTTTTCGTTTTGCCAAACTACATATCAGCTCGATTGCATTTAAGTAGCAATGATATGGTGGAAGTCTCTACACCTCATGACCATGCTGCTTCGTATATCGGAGTTGTTTTTTTTCATGGACAATGTACATAAGCTCAGCCTTCGTGAAGTATGGTTCATATAGAACTCCATTTTCCGTAACACATTTCTGAATGTCAGCCTTTATATTATTCATATTTGGTGGCTTATTGATTTGTGTTACATTATAGCTAGTTTAATCCATGACGATGACACTGGGCTGGGATAGGTTAGGTATTCATTTTTCACGTAAGCATTTCATGAAATTATTTCTGTTCATATCATCACGATTATCTGCTATTATACACTACGGTGTACGTGTTTCATCAAGGTAAACTATTAATTTTCCTTATTTCGCTTCTAATCAATTGTTCGAAGACATCTATGTCGCCACGCAGACAATTCAAACTTTTGATTAGGAAGTTTTCTATCATTTTGGTTCTTTTTGAACTCAAATCCAATTGACTCTCTTAAATCTGCAAGCAAACTTTCAACTTCACAATGGGGGCAAGATGGGGGGGTTAAGAGGCAGGATGGTGTTTATTCCTCTTCGCAGGAAAAGCAAATCAAAATATCTTCTGGGTCGTCATCATCTACACCGGCACATGCTGTGTGTGCCCAGCGCCTAACCCCACCCAATTTTCAGACGATTTTAAATATGAATTATTTTCATCATTGCAATAGATGCAGACAGTATCTTCTTGGGTCTTCTTCCCTTGACCCTTACCTTTTCCTTTGTGCTTTTTAGCCGTCTTTTTAGTTGGGTAATTCCCGCGAGTCATAAAATTTTGAAATTTTTGTTTTTTTTTTCAAATATTGACGATTTTGCAGCATCTAATGCTTTAAAATCGGTTTCATACTCCCGTATAGTAATTTATTAAGAGAGGCCGCGTTGTACAACTTATAGATTAGAATATTATTGAAAGAAGGTATTGAAGGCGGAGATGGTAATGAAATATGAATGGATGGTAATTAGGGTATCGGGAAGGTAATGAAATTTGGTCACAATTTTAATGAAATAGGACTAGAAGGAAATTAATATGTATGGAGGGTAATTAGATTGGGTAAATTTATCACTGAAAGGATTGATTCAATGAAATAATACAAGTTTGTAGCATTAATCATCAGTCTTCTTTATTTGAAAATTAAAGTCTTATCAAAAATCAACATTTACCACAAAAAAAACTTATATAACCTATTGTATATAGCTTGAAAAGTTCACAAAAAAAACAAGTCATACATCACAATTATATAGATCAGAATAAACTTAAAATAATCAACAAATAATCAATCGTAAGTATCTATTAATTCTAATCACACATCACAATTATAGAGATCAGAATAAACTTTAAATAACCGAAAACCTTTTTTCAAAGTATAAGTAACGTTAAGCACCCTGGTCTCGTAAATAATACCTTTTTTAAATGTTAGAATACCTAATTTACTAATGGAAACCTTAACGAAATCAGTATAAAAAACTTAATAATATCTCACTATGACTTACAAATAATTATTGCTTTGGCAGAAATACCAACTTCAATCAATACAATCAATACGTTTATTTATTAATCACTTAAAATAAAGTTTTGGTATTTTTTTTAACACAAATTGGCTTCTGATATTAAAATATCGGATTCAAGTCCCCGAAATCTCGATTCCAGCCCCGTTTTCAAATTGTCTATTAAACACATAATCTCGATAGGAATCCTTTCGGGCAACTTACTTTCCTGCGTGAGTATATGGTCTCTCATTATTCTGTGGTATAGGGGGAGTTTAGACAAAGTAACATATTTCTCGCCACAAACTTCGGTAGTTACTTCGTAGAAAATTCTTATTATTGGGACAGCTAATTGTATTACATCCCAATCGTGTGGCGATAATGATAAATCCATTCTATATAACGCCAACGTGGCAATTAGGCTATCTTTCGTTTCCAGGACGCGACGTAACATATCATAGGTGCTGTTCCACCTCGTAGGACAGTCCTGCTTCAATTTTAGCTCCACCGCACCCATATTTTTTTGCATTTCTTGCAATTTTGACTTAGCCTGTGAGCTTTTTTTAAAATATTGCACTATAGCTTTAACTTTATTGATTGTTTCTCCAATCGTGTTGCTCATAATTGGCTTGTTTGACTTGGATCCGAGGGCGTCTTGTAGCAACAAATTTATTTTATGAGCGAAACACCCAATCGATCGCCAATCACCGGCCTTTACTGCTGCTAAAATGTTAGCAGCGTTATCAGACACAACCGCTGTTATTTTGTCGTCGATCTTCCACTTATCAAAAATATCTTTTAAAAAGCCAGCTAAATTATTTGCCGTATGAGTTTCCGAAAAGTCTACACAATCCAACAAATAACTCTTCAATTGAGATTTGCGGTCAATAAAATGTGCCGTGACCGCGACGAACGAGTCGTTATTCATTGACGTCCAGCCATCGGTCGTCACACAGACAGCATCTGCCTCTTCTACCCCTTTTTCCACTTCAGCTCGGACTTCCTCATAATATTTAGGCAATAGGGTGTTAGATACGGTCTTTCTCGTAGGAAGTTTGTAGCCTGGGTTGAGCAATTCTATAAATTTTTGAAATTCTGGCTCTTCTACCACACCAAAAGGAAAATATCCTTTGGCGATCATTTTTATTAATTGTCGGTCAAGATCATTTGATTTACGTACCGGTAACGGTTTTGTCGAAATTAAATATTCACTAATAGGTTGATTCCTTGGGTGCGGTGGAGGAGGCCGAGGAGTGAACGTTTGCGGTTCAACGGGTGCGGCTGAAGACGCTGAAGTTGCTGATTCCATCTCCAAAATCGGTGAGCTGGTGCTGGCTGTGACTGCTGAAGTTTGCCTCTCCAATCTCTCCATAACAATAGGTATCGTCGGATGCTTTCTGTTCATGTGCCTATTTAAATTGCTTGACGATCCGACTTGAATATTCAAAATCGATGAGCAAAAATGGCATTTCGCCTGATTATTGTCCAGTTGTTCGAAATGGTCCCAAATGGGACTCCGCTTCTTACGCGTCGATTTCATTATAAACTACAACTACACTGCACTGCACTATTTTGATTAACCTCTAAAGAAGAAAAGTTTATGTACACTTAAAATTAAAAGTACATATAATAGAACTAAACTAAAACCAAAATCACAGAGCACAACACAAAATTATGTACCTATAATAGTTTATAATCCACGAATGAAACTAACGAAATACACTGTTTAGTTTAATTCAACTTAAATATGCAATTTTCATACCAAAATTTACCAAATCCGCGCTCTAGATATCTCGTACGTTACGTACGTTAACAAACAACGTCAAAAGTAATAACATAATAAGCCTGTGATCAAACAAAGTTATGCTCTAATTTTATAACCGTAAGAGCAATTTTTGCACTTACAACTTTTAGCGACAAAAGCGTCAATTATAACGAAATTGGCGTCCGCCTGACACCGACCGACCGAACGTTACCGTTTGGAGCCGAATGAGCGACGACGGCGGCTCCGGGCTCGCTCGGCGCCTGTCTCTCTCTGTCGGTTCGGTACCGAGTCGCTGCTGTGCGGCACAGCCGGGTACGTATTATAATGTATAAAATCAAAATATATACGTTTACAATGTATACGTTCAAAATATATAAAATCAAAAAAAAAATGGTCAAAAGAAATAACAAACAAAATTCATATAGTACGTTTTTCATAATGGTCGAAATACATACACTCAAAATGGCTAAGTTCACAATATATATGT
The DNA here is from genome assembly GCA_923062465.1 of Acleris sparsana. NCBI lineage: Eukaryota > Metazoa > Arthropoda > Insecta > Lepidoptera > Tortricidae > Acleris > Acleris sparsana. Next base: position 13,529,399 of record OV281298.1, on the reverse strand, counting down.
TCGGAATATATACAATCAGAATATATAATAGTTGAAAGAAATAACAATTGAAATCCTTAAAAAACGTTTTCTATAATGGTCAAAATACATAAAAACAAAATGCCTATGTTCACAATTTATATTTTCAAGAGAGTGGGTAGTAGACATGCACGAGAGTCAATAAGTGGGTAGATACATTATTTGGTCGGTCGTATGAGTCTGTACTGCAGTGTGATTGCTGGTGCAGTGTGCTTTGTAATTGTTGAGTAATAATGTCGGAAGATACGAGGGGTGATCCAAAAGTAATGATAATTAATATGTAAAACAACTCAAGTGACCAAAACTTAAATTTATTTCTCGACGTAATCTCCAAATAAGTCTACACACTTATGCCATCTTTTTTCTAGGCCGCGAATTCCATTAAAAAAAAATGTTTTTTCTTGACTGTCCAAAAACGCCTCCACAGCAGCCATGACCTCATTGTCATTCAAAAATTTCTTGCCTCTGAGGTGTTCCTTTAGCCGTGGAAACAGATAGAAGTCGCTGGGGGCGAGGTCCGGTGAATAGGGGGGGGTGATCAAGCAATTCGAAACCCGCATCCTGGATAGCAGCCATTGCAACTTTGGCCTTATGAGGAGGTGCATTGTCCTGGTGGAACAGCACAACAGACCGTAACTTACCCCGTCGCTTCTCTTTGATAGCTTCCCGCAATCTCTTTATTTGTTCTGCGTAATATGAGCCCGCGATCGTGGCTCCTTTTTCCAAATAATCGATCATTATTACCCCTTCGGCATCCCAGAACACGGACGCCATAACTTTACCCGCTGAACTGGTGACCTTAAATTTCTTTGGGGTCGGAGAGGACGGTCGTTTCCAGGTCATAGACTGTTGCTTGGTCTCCGGATCGAAATGGTGAATCCAAGACTCATCCACGGTGACGAATCGTCGCAAAAAAGTTTCAGGGTCAGCTTGAAATTTTTCAAGATTGACCTTTGACATCTGGTATCGAATCTTCTTTTGGCCGTCATTTAACATTCGTGGCACCCAACGAGCGGATACCTTGTTCATGTTCAAATCTTCGGTTAATATTCGTTGAATGCTGCCATACGAGATCTCCGTCATTTCATTTAAATACCTGATCGTCACTCTTCTGTCACTTAAAACTAAATCTTCAATTTTTTTGATGTTGTTGTCAGTACGGGCGGTGGACGGTCGGCCCACGCGGTGCTCGTCTTCAGTTGATGTCCTACCCAAGTTAAATTCCTTGCACCAACGTGCAACGGTAGAATATGGTGGTGCGGAGTCCCCTAATGTTCCCGCCAATTCAATATGTATATCTTTAGTACACATTTTTTTTATACAGAAGTACTTAATGACGGCTCTCACTTCATTTTTCTCCATTTTCATGTATTTATTCCGAACAGTCACAAACAAATGAAAATAACTCAATGACATTTACATATTTTTTTAATTTTTTTTTTTAATTTACTGGCCAGTAACCGCTTTAAAAAATAAGACCTCTTTTTACCGTATTCAGCCACGGATAGTATTCGATTATCACTATTTTTGGATCACCCCTCGTAGTATTGAGTTATTTAGAACACAAAAAGGTGGGCTAAAAGTGCAACGAAATGGTTTTGCTTACGTAAAAAATAGACAATGCGATTATAAAGTTTATTGGAATTGTGAATTTTACAACAATAGTACCTATAAATGTCGTGCTCGTTTGACAACTTTAACGGAAGGTGAATTATTATGGGTGTCATCAAGTAGTGGTGAACATAATCACGAACCCAACCCAGTTAGATCGAGCGTAGCTAACAATATTTATGATTTGAAGTCAAATATAAAACACCAGCGGACGGCAAAAACTTGTCAAATCCTTCAGGAACACATTGCCTCTACTTCTATGGATATTGCGAGCAATTTACCTTCCAAAGACGCATTGAGGCAAGTTGTGAGCCGAGAAAAAAAGAAGTTACTTAACATATATACAGAGCCCACTACATTTGATTTCGAGCTTCAAGAAGATGCCACATTAATCGAAGGGGGTGATAGCATTGTTATCAAGGACAAAATTTTCGGATCTACCAAAAGAGTGATGTTGTTAAGTACAAAAATGTTAATGACCTTTCTTGGACAAGCTTTGTACTGGGTCATGGACGGAACATTCAAGATCGTACCTACTGTATTCCAGCAACTATACACAATCCATGGCCCTGTGCTTAACAGTATTAAAACGTTTCCACTGTTATTTGTTTTATGTACACATAAAGATAAAGCTTCCTATGATGTGATGTTTGAATTGATCATTGAATATTGCTTTGAAAATAACATACGTATAAGTCCCACATTTGTCATAATGGATTTTGAAAAAGCTGCAAGTTTAAGCTTGAGACAAAATTTTGAGTCAGTGACTGTAAAAGGATGTTTTTTTCATTTACGCCAAATTGTATACCGCAAAATTAAAAGAGATGGATTGGGTAACAAATATAACAATGACCAAAAATTCAATATTGATATAAAAAGTATTTTAGCGTTGTGCTACATTCATCCTCAGAATATACCAGCGTATTTTAATGAATTGATTCAGTCATTGACCGACGATGACGCCCTAAAAATTGCTGAATGGTTTGGAAAACATTATGTAATTGGTACTAATAATCAACCACCACAATACAATCCCAAGTTTTTGGTGCTGCTGTAATATCCCGAATATCCCACGCACACAGAATAGTGCCGAATCATTCCATCATCATATCAACCAAATTTGTGCTAAGCGACACGTTGGATTTTATCATTTAGTAGCAGAACTGATAAAAGAGGTAAAAGTAAATGATGTATTCGTTAAAAAAATTGAAAACGGAGAACCTGAAGCAAAGAAAAGAAAGCAGACTAACGAAATCAATTTAAAAAAAATTGATAATATTTTGAAAAATATTACTGATTACACATATATCCGGTTCCGGATCCGGTGGAATTTAAGGCTATAGTTCTCACTGAAATCTACATGGATAAGAACTTCAACGTCTGTAAGGTTCCCTTTCAATGTCTTGATAGCAGATGTTTGTGCAATAATATTATGCGTATGCTTAAACAAGACGTCCATGTTGCCCTCTAGCTTTAGTATTAGGTTTCTAGGTTTATCCTCAAATGTCTTTTTGGTAGTTGTTATTGCCGTCTGCTGCTTTCCATTTTTAGCCATTTTTTTATATATTTTTTTCCATTTTTTTTTTTTTTAGATATGTTTTCTTTTCCACGATCCACTCTTTTAATGTTCAGAGTGTTGTCAAACTCTGAATAGTTCAAACTCTTGTCCTTGCAATTATTACAAGATCTTTTTAGATAAGTGTCATTATTAGAATCGCAACATAGGCAATCCAGCATCTCTGCTACTGTACCCATGATTTTAGCTGTTTTCAGGGATTGCAGTAGCAGGTTTGCATTACATAGGCACGTATCACGTTTTCCATCAGGGAAAACCGTCCAGTAAGGCCTATACTTACAAAATGTAGCGTAGCAGATTTTACCGTATTTCTTGCAATATTTGATATGCAAATTTTTCAAATTGTCTGTCAAATATCTTTTTTGGTGTTTGACACCGCCACGTTTGATGAATTCTTTTTTTCCGGGCGCTACGCTGCTAATAACGTCATCTTCCAAAAAATCTTGTACCTTCTGTTTCATTTCATTTGCGTTATTCTTCCTGGACTCTGACAATTTTTTTCTTATAGTGAATGGCATTTGACTTTTGATTTTATACTTTTTTAACTTAGAGTCGTTGCATAAAATGACGTCTTCCACAACTGATTTTTTTTTCAGTTTTATTTAAAGATTCATAATTTTGTTTTATTCCTCTAGATATTGTTTCATCGAATAATCGTTTTTTTTTGATCTCCTGAACTTGTTCCTCTGGTATGTCTTTAATTAAATGGTTAATTTTTTTTTCCAGGCTATCTTCTATTGTTATTTTTGCTTCATTATGTTTTGACTCGTTTTTTGGTTCGCTTTCTTAAGACATCTTTTCCTTTTTTTAATTTGTTGTAAAAATATATTGATAAAATGGCTTAAATCTAAATCTTATGATGAAATCGAGACTTTTATACGATAACAATTCCAGACCCCACACACGCACGCACGCACGCACGCACGCACGCACGCACGCACGCACACGCACACGCACACGCACACGCACACACACACACACACACACACTTTTTACCTCATGTTGTCGGAGGAAGAGCGGCGTCTCCCAACACAGGCAACATTTTGCCTAAAGGGTGACTCCATCCCTTGTATCATGTACCTCATGTATTTTATGAAAAAAGAATTTTGTATTTTGTATTTGTATTTGTATTTATATTTTTGGAATCGTGGAAGACGATGATGGTTTTTGTCGGACAAAAATTTAATTTCGATTCTTTCTATGATAAGATAGTGTATTTAAGTATAAATATCTACCATACATTTAACAATAAAATTTAAAAGTTAAAGTTAAAACTAAACTTATTTAAAATAAAATAAAATAAAACTAAGCTACTCAAATATTAAAAATTAAACATAAACACCACTATAAAAAGAACACCCCCTCTAGCAGGTCCGCTCGCGGCATGGTCCCTAAGACACTGGCTGCATTACCTCTCTGGATGGCTAGCCCAATCCTTTGGGAAAGGTAAGCGCCAGCTCTAGGGTCTCCGGAGGTGTCGATGAGCCGGGATGACAGGGCCTTAATAAAACTTTTCATGTCAGCTGACCAAGGTCCCATTGTTTCCACCGCAAGCGCCACAAATTCGTAATTATTTAATAATGATGAATATTTGCGGCGCTTGTTGGTTTGGGCCTGTTCAGCTGCTGCACCGGCCCGATTACGGGTTGTCTGGACGTGAGAAAGGGCGAATGTATCAACACACGTCGCGTCCCACACCAGTGCCCTACCTAGTTTCCACGGCACCAACGTAGCTCCGTCTGGTCGCTTGCCATCGTCTCTATGCAAACCTGCTGGTTCCAGGACAGCAGGCACAGAGACAGTGGCAAGCGAACGACGGATCAGATCATTAATTGTGCCGTGGCGGTACAAACGGCCAGAACTTCTAAAACATGAAAGGCCATGTCGTCCCAGCTCACTCACTTCCTTCCCGCACGTACAAGTATGAGGTTCACAGATTCTGGCTCCAAGCCGTAAGCTTATTGCAATTCGCAAGCAGCTTGGGTCCAAGACTGTGCCTATATTACGGGAAGGAAGAGCGTGGAGCCAGTGGCCTGATTCGCCTGCTGAGACAGCGAGGAGACGGGCGCGATCTAAATCGTCCGGACTATTTTGTACAAGAGATGCATGAATTGATTCGAGGCGAGGTGTATCCCATGCTCTTTGGATATGCCTCTTGACTGGCATATCCACTCCGGGACAAGACTCACACCAAGCATCCCTGGCCTCCACCAGGTTCGCCATCTCAACGTCAAGTATCTGTGGGAGATTTAAAATAATACTGACGAGAGACAACGAACCATAAGCGGAGGACAGGAAAGCCGGCAGTGCCACGCTAGAAGAGCATCGAATACCAAGTCCACCGAAACGAATTGGGAGAACCGCTTGAGTCCAAGACCTTAAATTAAAATGAATGTTTAATAATTTAGACAGAGTTGATTGAAGGGTAATATCTATAGAAGCCATGATGTCTGGAAATTTCCAAATTGGACAACTCCGTAATAAATACATGAACTTTGGAGTGAAAAGACAAAAACGAATAATAAAAAGCGCCATGTGGGGATTTATTTCGTACAAAAGGTCAGAAGTATTTTTAAAAAGATTTAATTTGCAATTTATAATGGGATTGATTGCTTCGTCAAAAATCGGTGAACCTAAAAGTGTTAAAGATGAATTTGAATGGACCGAAATGTTGGGTGAAGCTGCGTTAAAATTAGTGACGATATCAATTTCTTTTTCTAAAGAAATGTGATCTGGCACATACATTTCGCACTTAGTAAAGTTTAATGAGAGGCCTATAATAGAAAATTTAGTGATGATCGTATGCAGGTCTTGTAGTACAGTTGACGCGTCCCCACCAAGGGAACCGTCATCAAGGTACCATAGATTGAATTTGGAATTTAGATCTGAAATAATTGGATGAATGACTAAACTAAAAATTACAGGCCCGAGTGGGTCTCCCTGTTGGCAACCCATGCATGAAGATATGATTTTGTCACCGAATAGTAATTTTGATGGTGCCCCATAGCATTGCCACAAATAGCCGTATAATTCTGGAACTTCTTTTTTGACAGCAGCTAGAAGGGCACCACGATCTACCGAATTAAAAGCATTAAGATAGTTGTAAAAATTAGAAAACTTGTAGAAATATTAATTACGAGTTGGTTAATAACGTCATTTTATAAAATAAGAATATTTTATTTTCAGATATCCTTTAAATGTTAGCAACATTTATCAGTTGGTGATTTGGAACAGGGAAGTGATGAGATTTGACGCTATGTTTTCGACCCCCTAAGTTTAATAACGGGGGTAAACCTATGCCGCGAAACACCCTTATATTAGAATTTTGCGACGATTCTTTCCGCATACATAGATTTTAAAAAAGACTACCAAAAATACCTATTTACCGCTTGGAACGGTGATTTGAACGACTCGCGAGGACGACCCAGTTGCTATTGGTTTTTCCGTCCTTTTAGTTGCTACTGGTTTTGCTACGGTGTGGAAGTAATTATGGCCGTTTTACCCCTTCAATATTGCTTCCTCTTTTGGTTTGAATGTATTGTTGGAATCGCAATAATATCGCAATATTGGAAATAAGACGTAAGATTACGGCAAACTGCTCGAATAGAAGAATTAGCTTCAGTTTGATATGAACACGAAGCCACAGGTTCAGGTTCTACGTGCGACTCAACTGCTGTGTCTAGCTCCTATAGCTATAGCTATATTAATATTAACATATTAATTTATATGTTCATATTAATAAATAATATAAATATGATCGAAACTCCTCTCGCATGATATTTTTTACTTCTCGATTGAGTACTTCAATTTAAATGGCATTATGCCTCTTTTACAGGCATAGTTGTGGTTATAATCAACCCGTGTACATACGTAAAACTTAATTAAACAGTCCCTAAGTTTATTTTTTTCTGTTTGGGCCAAAGTTTCACTTTGAAGCGCGTTTCTTTGGCCCTCGATTTTTCATTTAGTAAAATGTAACGGTTTGCAATGAAATCACAAAGAAACCTGTGCATATTGATTACTTATGTAATATAACCATTACAAATATTTAACAGGTGTACCTATAATCAACATAAAGTAGGTAAGTTCCCTATAAAAATATTATACTAGGTAGGCACCTAGTTAACATACAGTCAACTCTAACTAATCAGTCTTCAATATTGAGAATCATTAGGTAATATATCAGACGCGTACTTGCGTAGCGATTAATTAAATCAACAAGGACTAAACTAAACATTATTAATTTTAGGTACAGTAAATAAGCGTTTTTTCACAAGTTTAGGAACATTACTTTTCTTAATGACTTCTTCCCAACGGTTTAACTGTTCATCTTTTACTGCAGGCCATTTCCAGAATTTTCCCCTCTTCATGCAACTTACTAGCACTGCTTCTTCGCATACTGATATATTTTTTCCTCGATAAATGCGTGACTCCCATTTAACCAATACAGGTCACCGACACAATAGTAGTAATTTCCACCCCGAAGTTCCTGCTCGATAACAGCTTCTTCTCCAACATTATGGCTCTGGGCATTTGCTTGCACATTCTCCAGCAAAGATGTGTTAGCCACGACTTGGTTTTTATCATTACAAGTTTTCACCTCATTGCCAGAGGCAGATTTTCTTTATCTTGGTCTTCATTCACTGCATTAAAATCCAGAGAATCTGTCATTGAAACCTGAGCCAGTGGTTCATCCTGTGCTGGAATGTTATCATAGCTGTTCCTGGGATCGCTATGTGTACCGTCTTCTGAATTATCCGATTGATCTCGTGCCGTTATGAGATCTTCAGTAGATGACGCGAGACTTACCTATATCTGCGTCACTGCTCTCTGTGGAGGATCTTTTACAAACTACGGCTTTCCTGTTTTTTTCCCTTTTTTCTTAGAATTTGTTGTGTAGTGAGCTGATAGGTAGGCAGTTCTTGGGGGGAAGACAGGTGTTAGCTTCAATAATAAAACAGCCGTTGCAGTGGTCACATGGAGAAATGTAATGTATTGAATGAGCAACGCTTATACAGGAAGGAACGACTACCAACCTAATAAACTTAAACTACGTTCTGTTGGGGTTGCCAACATGCTGGGGCCTGGGAAAGAGACCTTTATATAGTATTGAACAGCTATAACTAAACAATATAAAGCAAATCAGTACACTGGTACCTAGACTATGGTGTTACTAAGATAATCTAGAGTTGAAATAATAATAATTTTTGTTAAAAAAATATATTTTTATTACAAATATGTGTGGTTTCCTTATGAAATTTTAATGGAACTCAACTTTTATTAATATTTGTTTACTGCATTTGCAGTAAAAATTAAAACTTACATTTAACTATAAATTATCACCTTTAACCAGTCTCAGTAGGTACAGAAAAAGGGAAACCTAGTAGTGTATTATAATTATAACATTACTTATTTATATTTTTCGTGCATAAGCCACGTAATGAAAAACAACAAATGCAATCAAGGACTCTATGCAAAGTACTTACAATAGAGAGGATATTTACTTAGTACGACTTAATATACGACCTTAAAACTAAAGAAAACATTTTACCTTAACTTTACTACAACAATATTACTTATTCAATAGGTAGCACAGAAAAGCCACTTAATGAGCGCTTATATACTTTTTTGTTAGACGTCATGAGGTCAACGACCCTGACCTTGTTATCCTCACCTGGATATACTTTAACTATACTGGCCATGGGCCATGTTAGAGGCGGGGAGTTAGGCATAATTACTAAGGCACCAACTTTGACATTCGGCTGGCTATCACGCCACTTAGGACGACATTGTAAGACATTCAAATAATACTTGTGCCATACCTTCCAAAAATGACATTTAACTTTGTTGCACATCTCCCAAAACTTTAATCTATTAGTTGGTGAGTCAGCTAAATCCACTTCAGGGAAGGACGTCATTGAAGTACCAATCAAAAAATGACCAGGCGTAAGATAACTATAGTCATTGATATCATTAGCTGTAACAGGCAATAGCGGCCTAGAATTTAGTACAGCTTCGATTTGACATAAAATTGTATTTAACTGCTCATAAGTCAAAACATACTTTTGTATGATGCGTTTTAAATGGTATTTGGTGCTTTTGACAGCAGCCTCAGCAAGGCCAGCAAACACTGGTGAGTAGCTTGGCACAAAATGGAAAGTAACATTTTGCTGTGTGGCATAATGTTGCACCTGTGTTTGATGATCTTGAGAGTTATTTAATTTGTGCAACTCAACTAATTCATTCCTTGCCCCCTTAAAACATCCCGCATTATCGCAATACACATCGCTCGGAAAGCCTCGTCTCGCTATAAAGCGTTTAAAACATGCAAGAAAACCAGCTGTGGTCAAGTCAGATGACAGTTCCAGATGAATGGCTTTTGTTACGAAGCACACCAAAACACATATACAGCCTTTCGTCTGTAAAGCTCTTCTCACACGGGAATTTTTTACAGTTATAGGTCCTGCGAAATCGATACCTATTTTTTGAAATGGCCGGCATGCGATAACACTGTCAGGTGGCAAGGAACCCATCAGTTGTTTTGCACACTGAGCCTTCATTCTGAAACAAGACACGCATTTGTTAACAATGTTTTTCACATAGCTGAGACCATTAACAATCCAGTATTTTTCATATAAGCTAGACAATAATAATTTAGGCGGAGCATGTAACAGTCTAATATGCTCATGGTACACAATAAGGTTGGTGATACGAGACTGTCGTGGTAAAATTACCGGGTGCTTTTATGTGAACGACACATTAGAGTCTTTTATTCTCCCACCTACTCTTAAAATACCTTCATTGTCAAGAAATGGATGCAAGGGCTTAAGCGAACCTTTAACATTTTCCTCGTTTGAATTTTAATCATGAATTTCGTGCTTGAAATGAATGCTCTGTTCGTATTGTATAATTTTAAGCAACGCCTTTTGTAGCTCCTTAAGAGTGAGGCAACTAGTGATAGTATCACTTTTATTTTGGGTTTGAGAACACTTTTTATTTTTTAAATTGTAACAATACTTAATTATACAGGCCAATTACTCTTACCATTTTATTTAGATCCGAAAACCAATCACCGAAACCATAAATGTCAGGTTTCTTTTGAATAATGAGAGATACCTTGTCACCAGAGAGCAGCATTTTCGTCTCTGGTAGGTCATTGACCGCCGGTAGGGTAATCTTGTTTTGAAAGGTATACTTACCATTCTGCAGAAAGCTTGGGCCTTGCAACCACATGATTATGTTGCGCAGCTCGTCTGGATCAACTCCTCGGCTCACACAGTCAGCTGGATTCTCGTCCGTAGCCACATATAGCCAGTGCCATCTAGAGGTAAGGTCTCGAATCAACTTGACCCTATTGGCCACATAGGCCTGAAGCTTAATAGGCTCTGTATTTACCCAAGCTAGTGCAATTTGCGAGTCGGAAAATAAATAAACGTTTTGTATTTTTAACTTTAATCTTAGCGATTCATAGACTCGAGTTATTCGTTTGGTTAGTAAAACCATGGCACATAACTCTAAGCGCGGTATAGTTAGAGTATTTTTGTTACAGGGGTTGATTCGAGACTTAGCACATAGTACGGAAAGTGAAGCATTACCATATTTGTCAAGCACTCGGATATATACAGCACAACCAAAACCCGTCGTGCTAGAAGCGTCAGAGAAGCCAATCAATTGTATTGCATCCGCATCACTAGGGATGTGTAGGTTTCTATCAAAAGTTTGGTTACCATTTTTCAATAACTCAAATTTAACCAAAGATGAATGTACACCATCAATCAATTTTTCCTTAACTTGATCATTGTAGTGTTGAAAGTTACATTTCTTTGCTACTTTCTTTAATCGGATTATATAGTCTTCAATTGTCTCTTCTGATGTTTGGTTACATTTTCTAAATTCAGCTCGATCTACAGGGATGGATGTTGATTTATTGCACCGATCTTCCAAGATTTTTAAAAGCTCTGTATATGTTTTTGTTGTAGGTTTTTGTGGGGCACATTTGTAATTTAAGGTTTCTAGCACTCTTGGTGTGATTTTTGTAATTAGCAGTGCTACTTTCTTGTCCTCTGGAACATCATTTAATGTTATTAGACACTGCAACTGTGTTTCGAATGTGTCAAAATCACTGCCATCAAATGGGTCTATTTGGTAAATCCCTGGCATCATTTTTGCTTCCCGAGCTGTTTTTTCTTTTCTTTGCTTTGTTCAGTTGACATTGCCCTTTCAGTTATAGGTTTATTTGCTACTTGTACACTCCCGCTTTTAATCGCTTCCCTTAGTGTTTTTCGCACTTCGTCTATTGTTTCACTAACAACACGGACTTGTAGTTCTTCCGAAAGAGTAAGTAATTCACTTTTACTAAGGCTTTGAATAAAGCTAGTCTTTTTTCCGTTATTCCTTTTCGATAAAGTTCACTTAGCGACATTGTCTATTTTTGTCTTTTTATTTTGACATTTACATTGTAAATTTGACATTAGTGAACTACTTCAAGTGAAACAATTATGTTGCTAGCACTGCGTGCAAAATGGCTGCTCTTGTGGAATGTCGTTTGTCACCCAACATTTGTGGCCTACTTCACACTGAGCGTGCCTCGCTTTAATTTGTAGATTTTCTTACAAGCAATCACTTTTTAGAGGTTTTAATACACACGCGTAACTTCGTTGATCCTCGTCGCCACTTGTTATACTTTAGGTAATTCGAATAAAACCATAAATTAATTAATTACTGTTTATTCGTAGTAACAACGTGCAACCGGTATGCGTTATCCAGAGAGAGAGAGAGTGTTGCCATCCGAAAGGAATAATGTTGAGTTATGACAACGATGAATCCTATTTCACCTTAGACGGCAATGAATGGCAGGGTAACTTTTATTTCCAAAACGCCAATGACCCAAGTGAAGAATCGGTAAAATATGTGGAGCACACTAAGTTTCCAAAAAAGGTTTTGTTATGGCTTGCAATTAGCCCTCGCGGCATGTCGAAACCGGTGTTTATTTAACCACTCACTTGCTTGCGACTTCAAAAAAGGGTGACCTAAACCGCTTGGACATTCCGTAAACAAATCGGTGCGGTGTTTGCTTTATTTGAAAATGTATAACTTTGCTTGTACTGAAGTATTTGCTAAGGTATTTTTTTCATTGTAAAGCTAAAGAAATGGAGAATCAAATAACATGTATATTTTAGCATGTATTACCTAAATAGCTCCCATACAAAATAAATTGCCAAAAAAACGGTTTATGTACCTACTAAATTTAGATCTTTTTGTAATACCAATCACCAACAAAATCAATAATTTAATAACGAAATAAAACGTTATTTAAACACAATATAACACACACTTCACAATCACGTAATCATAATAAGGAAATAAATATGATTAACATATTATTTCAGTGTAAATAAACAACCGATACGTCATTCTGCAACACTTGTTCCGACACCTTGCAAAACAAAGTAGATAAAAAATTGTTTTGGTTTCTCAAGTTTACTGTAACTTTTTTTAAATGTTCTCATGTTGGTAGACTGTGCTTTGAAAACAATTTATACCATATATATGGAGCCATCCACAGAATAAAAATCATAAACCGCATAAACTCCGCTGGTAGCTACGGCTACCGAAAGCAATTTGTAGGCGTACAAAGTTGGTAGCTCCAGTCACCGAAAGCAAGTGAGTGATTAATCTGGTTTAGCAGTCAATGCTGAACTGAAAGATGCAGGGTTGTTTGCCGATTGTACGTGGTTTTATGAAAACGCATCATAGAAGAACTAATGTTGTGTTTTGGCCCGATCTAGCATCCAGCCTTTATTCAAAAAAGACCCTGACTAAAATGGAGGAGCTAGGAATCTCATATGTACCAAAAGATTCAAATCCGCCTAACGTACCACAACTTCGCCCGATCGAAGATTATTGAGCCAATCTAAGAAGGCGTGTTTATGCGAATAATTTCCGGCCAAAAACTATACAGGCTGTTAGTCGAAAAATTGAATTAGAATTATACATAATGCCAACATCGACTTACACAACAGCCATAAAGTTCCAGCAAATTGTTGAAAAGCAGCACGCATGGGGCAAAATTATTTTTTACATTAAAATATGTTAGTAGATTGTTTATAAAAATACATACCAAATTATCGTTATAAACATTTATTTTATTTTATGAGGTTACAAACATTGTGCAAATTTCATTCCGCATATAGATTTTAAAGAAAAGGGTTTAAATATTACAGGAGAGTACTACGCTAACATTTTACGCCAATTACGGAAGCAATGTAAGAGAAGAGGAGAAAGATGCTGCCAAGTGGGTGATCGCCAGGGAGAACTTGAAGCTGAAATATTGGGCTGTCACTGTTTGTGGGTTCAATTATATCTTCCTCTAACATACTTTTGACCTGCTGTATAATGAAAACTCACTTTTTTACATAAGTATTTAATTTTTAATGCACATAGTACACATTGCTGCCTACATGGTAAGGCCTAATCATAAAGAAGAAACGGAAACATAGACAAAAATATTTATAATAGCCGCTCATGTTGCTATATGAGAAAAAAGGTACATTTTAATGAATGTCCTATACACCTGCTTACTAATTTCTGGTTTCATGTTACCTGGTAAACGGTATGGTTTTACATATACTGGTTTCGTGTTAGGTTTTACGGTGATACTTTGACTCAGTATATTTGTAGTTCCTAATTTATCTCCTTCCAAGTAAAAGACATCCGCGTATTTTACGCAAACTGATTTAATAAGGTTTTTCTCGGTTGCATTTAAATGATTTAACTTAAATGTGTTTAATAAACGTGTAACTCTATCTACCCCAGTCTCATATTTGCAGAAAAGACAAAATTTGTCATTATGGGCGTATTATTTTCATACAATGTTAAATTATTGGGAACTTTATCTATATGTATCACAGATAGGGTTGCACCTGTATCTAGTAGAAATGTTACGTTATGTCCTCGTATTTTAAATATTACGTAATCTAAACCGTCACATGTTAATATTTTAGGAACGAAAATATTCTAATAGATTTGGTTCATCTCTATTTACCTCAGTCTCGTTTGTGGTCTCCGACGGACCAGAGGTCATAGCTGTGTACATGTTAATTCGATGTCCACGTGTTCCTCTTGTGCCACGGTTTCGGTTAGAGTAATAACTCGATGTACCACGAGGTGCGCCAGCCTGCATGTAACTCGCAGGTGCTGAGTACCTAGAGTAATTACTTAGAAAATTACCTCGGCCCCTGTTGTAATTGTTAGGTGTCCAATTGGTCCGGGAACCTCTTCCTCGATAACTCTGCCAGTTGTATCCTCGACGTGGATACCGTTGAGGACGGAATCCCCTTGTATGTTGATTTCCTCGTCTCATATTCATTACCACAGGCATGGGCTGGGTGGGTTCTTCATCTCGTGCTGCCTGAACCGCTTCCTTTAGCTCCTTGTAGTTGCGCGCCGCTATTATGGTACCTAAACGGCGATTTCGTAGACCATCTGCAAACTTTTTAATTGCTAAACTTTCGTTTATTGGTCTCAAAATTTCGCATGCTGCGGTATTATGACCCGCTTGCGTTATCGTAGAGATTCGTAAACAACTCTTCTATTGTATTGCCAAATTCTGTAACTGTCTGATTATTTTGTGTAATGTTAGTTAACTGTATTAACAATGAATTTGCTGTTTTCAAACGAAACCTCTTCCGATGTGACAAATTGGATTCGACTTAAAGAGTTGCCGGTGAATCAGCCCATGTTGATAACAGAGTGTGATGCAACACCCTCACGTTTCACACCCGGCGCCAATGAAACCGTGGTGAAATTTGAAAACAAAAATCTAATGACGCTGCCATCACGTTTCAATAACTTGGATGAGACGGTAATAAAAGAGTTGGATGAGGGGAGCACTTGTTTAATCAATAAAGGACCAATCGGACGAACATATATACTAAAATTTGAACGAAAAGAAGATTAATATTTTTTGTAAGTGTATAATTGAATTTATATAATGTTTTTTACGGGTAAAACAAAGAATAATCAAACATGCATAATAATCATGTTACTTTTAAGAATATTATTATAATATTATCTTTCATATGTACTCACATAAATGTGTAAACAACCCAACTACCTCTAATGTAAAATATGAAGCGATTAATGGATTAAGTTTTTTATTTAGCAAAGCGATTTGTATTAATTTCATATGGTATTTACTTCTTTTAGTTAAGCATGGGTGTAATTCGGTTAAAAAATGTGTCTCTACTGCGAAACCTTTGTTACTTTTAAGAATATTATTATAATATTATCTTTCATCTGTACTCACATAAATGTATAACGCTTTGTTAGTTTTAAGTATATTATCCTTCATAATATATTTTTCACTTTAATAAAAAACATTTGAATGTTTTTTATTATCTTTCATCTGTACTCACATAAATGTATAACGCTTTGTTAGTTTTAAGTATATTATCCTTCATATCTTTTTTTACTTTAATAAAAAAACATTTGCTTTGCTAGTTTTTAAGAATATGTTTCTTTGTTTTACTGTTAATAAATAATAATATTCATATACAGTTTTATTTAAAAAACATATAACTATTAAATGTGAGGTGGGAGGGAGGATATTAATTTTACCACCTAGTGGTATTTTAGTTTCAGCACAAAATGGATAGTAGTTGTGAGAGTTGTGTAAGGATTGTGGATAGTCCAAATCCAATTCTAATATATATCCAACATCAGAATCTGCCTCTTGCGTTGTTATATCAAAATTTTGAATCTCAGTTTCACTTAACCACCTATTATTGATTGGGAGGCATCATCGCATAGCATCACCATACAGATTATTAATATCTAAATAAATGATAAAATTACTGTCTTGTTTTACATCATAGTCTTTCATAAAACGATTATTCGCTTTAGCGTGATTTGACCCTTGACTAATAGAATAGAATAGAATAGAATATTTATTAGTAAGAAATATACATCGTCATTTTAAAATTACTTATGCGTTAAGTTTAAACTAATTTTATACATTCGATTCAATATGTTCATAATATTAATCTATACATATATGTTACAAACACTTGATACATTTAAATTAAATTATTAATGCAAATAACATGATTATATTAGTAGGTAAGCGTATCTCTGGGCTTTCGACACGTATACTCATCCCTCTAGGAAGTCCCTAATAGAGTAGAATGCTTTATCAGTGCAGAATGATTTCAGTTTGTGAGTGAAGGAGTATTCATTCTGTGCAATGCGGATTGTTTCAGGGATTTTATTGTAAATTCGTGCACCCATCACTTTCAGGGACTTTCCCGTCTTCTGCAGTCTGTGCACGGGGACTGCCAGTCCCGGCTGCCTTCGTGCAGAGTAGCTGTGACCTACTGCGAACTCATTTAAATTCCTCCTCACATATTTTCCTACCTCAAGTATGTATAAAGAGGGAACCGTCATTATCTTTAGGTTAGTGAAAAGTTGTTTCGCAGGCTCATCTGGCGGTACACGGCATATAAGGCGAATTGCCTTTTTTTGGAGTAAAAAAGGTCTGTCTCTCTCAGCTGCTAAGCCCCAGAGGTCAATTCCAAATGTTAGATGGGTGTGAAAATATGCATAATACGCGGTGAGTAGGTTGCCCTGAGATAATGTTTTTTTGAGGCGGGATAGGGCGTAGTATGCAGAGTTTAGTTTGCCGCATAGTGTGTTGATGTGTTCACTCCACTGCAAAGAACCATCAAAAGTGAAACCCACATAACGAGCACAATGAACGGGTGCCATCCGGGAGCCATTGATAGTTACGTCTAGTTGGGGCTGTGTCTTCCGGTTGAGTGAAAATTGAAGAAGGTTAGTCTTCTCGATGTTGAGTTGCATGCCATTGACATCGAACCAGTTCAGTAGATGAAGGACTGTTAATTTTACATGCACATTTTACATTTAATACCACCTCAAATAAATAAATATTATAAATTGTATCATTTCATAATCAGTGAATAGCTCTAGCTCAACTCCACTATACTTTAGCATAGCGTCCCAACTCAAACCGGGTTTGACGAAAGTTTTCGAAAACTTCTGCCAAGAGTAAGACGTCTGTTTTCAGATACAAGCCGCAATATTCTCCTAATGTTTTAATTTTAAATACATCCCATACATTTTTTGCATGTTGATAGTCCTCTTCGGAGATTTGAGAATCAGTGAGTTTGCTGTAAAAAGCCCCTCCGTACCGACTTGGTACGTAGCTTTCTTGAAGTTTATCTCACCCCCTTACATATTCGTAGGGATAAACACCTTTGCGAGATAATAGTTGCAAAAGATTCTCTTCCTCAATATGAAATTGATATGGTGGTGAGGGTAGTAGTGATGGTAATAAATTAGGTAATATCTTAAATTGTTCACGTGATAGGTTTTTAACTAGTTTTTCCAAGCTACTTGACATAAATTTGTAAGAGTCAATAAATCTTAAAACCATCCCACCATCAAGTTGCTCATTGAAAGAAGAAACTTTCCCTCAGATTTGGCTAATTCCTTTATAAATAGATGACTATCATACCCACTCAATTTATGGAAAATCATCATCATCATCATCATCATGTCAGCCGAAAGACGTCCACTGCTGGACATAGGCCTCCCCCAAGGCTTTCCACTCAGACTGGTCTTGTGCTTTTCGCATATTTATGGAAAATGACAGGCATAAAATGAGGAATTTTATAGTTTAAATTACAAGAGTTGTGGCTTTACCCCTTATTTTACCTGTAAGTTGACATTTTCAATGAGCTTTCCACAAATATGACAGTAGTTACTAGTAGATCAAGTGCTAAATTATTATTATTATTACCACCACAGCTTTTAGATGGAATAATATTTATTAAGATCTTCGCAATATTTTGCAAATCTTGAGAGATGCTTTCAACAAAATTTTGCACACTATCCTCACCGCGGTATTTCACAAGTTTTGACAGTTTCTCATCATAATCACAATTAATACAGTATGCAAAGCTACATGGTATACGAGGGCTGACAGGTGAAACCCAATAAGTAACAAAAACCATGTTTCGAGAAAATCGAAATCAAAAGTTTAGAGTGTTATGAATCTACGTTCTTGAACGATAACGAAGTAAATGTTTTAATTATAAATAAGTAAATTATTAAAGATTGTTATTTAGATTTTTATGCATACTTTCATCATTTACATAATTAATTATGGGTAATTTATTGTCATCAAGGAGAGAGTTATTGGGTTTTACATTAAAAACAATCACAGAATATTTGTAATAAATGGTTTTATTCCACAAGATATTAAAACATAGAAGGCTTTTTCTCAGCAATATGACATACAAAATACACAAAAAAATTGACATAATTTTCAATTTAATCCGAGTCTGAATTATCAGAAGAAGGCACTAAGTTAACGGTATTTAAGCTACGGATCCAGGGATGAAGTTCTTCGGTAATGATACCTTTTTTGCACATAGTTTCCAGATCTTTTTTCTTTGATGCACTGATGGGCAAAGGTTTGTCGTATAACAATTCTACTTCTGTTGGATATTCAACACTAACGACAGAAGCGGGGTTTGACAGAGCACGTAATCTCGTTTTCGGAGTATTCCTAGCCGTGATTGATGAGGACACATCCATGAAACGGAAGTCATCTGACAAGTCATAATTAAATAATATTTTGTATCTCTCCCCCTTTACATACCTTATCCTTTTAATTTTTAGCCATTGCACTTTTTCATTCAAATTGTCTTTTTGTGTATTTTTTATTATTTTAGCAGCTAGTTTTTTAAGGTCCATCATTTCATTATATTTGAATTCCTTTACTTTATAGTTATCGACTTCATATTTAATCGTTTCGCTATCAGTTTTCTTAGTTTTTGTTTGTTTCTTTCTTGCTTGTTTAAAAACATTCTTCCAATCTGAGACGCTATTTATAGACACATTTTTAGAAGCACCCTCAATCGCCGCGTGCATGGAGTCAACTTCCATGTGGCTATGTCCACTTTCTAAAAACTTTTGCTCGATGATTTCTAACTGTTGGTGATTTTGGACAGCCCACAAAAGAAGCGCTGAAATGTATTCTATTTTGACCACTACACGTGTCAGAAAAAATTGTCAAATGCTTAACATCCGTTGAAAGACAGTTTGTCAAGTAGTAATGCAGACATGTACCAATTTCAGAGCTCCCTTTTTTCCCGTTAATTTCTGACCAACATAAACAATACGCATCATTGGGCAAACGAGCCTCATAAACGGTAAAATTATACAACACTAGCTTCCGCAAGTAGTATAAAATGCTTTCACCTCCTGAAGGTATCTGAAGAACTGCCTGTAAATCTACTGTTATAGACATGAAAGTAGAATCTGTGTTTGCTCTTTTTTTATCTGCCTCTTTTGCATCGGCACTCATTTTTTTTTTATTAATGTGATCTTGGTACTCGGATTCTAAGGACACTTTCGCATCACCAGTAGCTTTGTTGTATGTACTGCACACATTGCATAAATCTTTTTTTGGTTTATAAAAACTTATGTTGTACTCACTACAGAAAATACTGCGATATTTATATTCTGACAATATTTTTCGTCCAAACTCTTCGCATTTTTCTTTGTAAAGTCTATACATGTTGCTGACAGATTTAACATCAGGCGACAAATATTTTTTTTTACTGTCTTTACGACAGTAGTGGGACTCCATGATTGGGAAAGATTCAATGTGCTCTCTAACAAATTTTACATCGTTCTCATCTGTCTTGTTGGGAGGTTGCTTTTTACCTCTTTGGTCCTCTGAATTATAAATACCCAAACTATTTGTTTTTGCCACAGCATCACTAATAACATCTACAGAAATGCAAAGCGTGGCAAGAATTTTTTTTTGACAAACTTGAATCTTTTCTGTGTCTTTGGAAAAAAAACATTTTTTGCTAAATGTTCGCGCTTTTTTTTCTGAAGATCGCAGCTCGAGTCGAGTTTTTATTTCTTGCACCGTAATACATGACAAGATGTAATTTTTTCTGCCGACAAAATCCAAACTGTAATAGTTTCTACATAAAACATTTCTGTCTTCTTCAGAAAAAAAACTTGAGCATTTAAATGAACATTTTTCACAATTCACTGATTTAGGTATTTTCGGAGGATATAATTTGCCATTAGACGTGTATGGCAGTCCTTCAATTCTTCTGATCTTGCTTAGGTTTCTTTTCCATTCTTCAGGTTTGGCTTGCATGCGACGTTTTAGTGGTTTTACTGACGACCAAACTCTTTGTAAAACGTCTTCTAGAATCAAAGTTGCCATTTCCAATTTTTTATTTACGTTTTGAATCTCAAGATTCTCTCTTTCTATGTCAGCAGATGAATCGGAATCACTGCTGCTTTCCACTGTATTAAGCATAAAATCAGGATCCAGATCTGAGTAGTCACTGCCAAACAAAGCCTCCTCTTGATCCAACTGTTTGAGTGCCTCCACGTCAAGAGATGCTTTGCCCGTCGAAGGACCTATAATTAATTTTAGAGTTTATTACTGCGTACTAACTCGCACATAACACGGAATAAGAGTAGCTTTCCGCGCGCGATTATGTCCGCGTGGAAGTCGTTTATCGCCGCTCCCACAGGAATCGGGTAATATATAAATAAATAAATAAATAAATATCAGGGGACAATGTTACACCAATTGATCTGGTCCCAAACTAAGCTCTAGGCTTGTACTATGGGTACTAGACAACGATATAAATACTTATATAGAGAAATATATACTTAAATACATAGAAAACATCCATGACTCGCATGATCATCCAAATAATCGCGCTCATCACACAAACATTTGCACTTACCGGGATTTGAACCCAGGACCGCTAGCTTCGTAGGCAGGGTGACTACCAACTAGGCCAGCGTGTCGTCAAAAAAGTATGATAAGTACTTTGCGCAAGTTAAGCTACCTCTATCCAAATTTCATCAAAATTGGTTTAGCGGTTAAGCCGTGAAACCGTAACAGATACACGCGTAGAAATCAGTTCATGAGGGAATAGCGTCAAAACAGGTAACTTATTTTAATCCAGGACATGAGCTATATCTTACCCAAATTTCATTTAAATCAGTCAAACCGTTCTTAAATTATAAATTAAGTACCTGATAAGCAAAACTCAGTTTAGACAATTACCTGACAATGATTTTAAAATCTTACCTGGAGATAGCAAATCACTCAGGTTAACATAGTTTTTCATCTCATTAAGAACATCAATTTGAGTTTCGTCTAAATCTGATGAATTATTTTCACTATCATGGCTACTTGTAGGTGGTGACCCTGAAAAAAAAACAAGAAATATGCCTTTAATTTGATGATAAAACCCAATAATTAAGATTAATGATGATAGGAAGAGAATTATAGGGTTTTAGCTGAGAATTTATATTTTGTTTACTTACTTTGTGTTTCATTTATCACCGGCTTTCCTTTTTGTACTCCAAAATTTGCATCACTTTTAGTACTAGGTTCATCATCAGAGTGATTTATCATCCTTTTATCTGAAAACGTCAAGTTATAAAGAAATAATAAATAAAATAAAAAACCAACAACAACAGATATTGGGTTGGTGGCGCGATAGCTCTGGTGTCCGTAGGTCGCTGCTGTCTGCCTCTCTATCCTCTGCTTCGCTATTCCCTTTTTATTCCTGCCTATAGTAAGGTCTGTGCAACTCAGGGAACAATGATTGACTTCTTCTTATTTGAATTTAACAAGTATATTTCAAGCGTATAAAATGTGTCCGTTACAGAGCAGGTAGTTAAAAGAAGTGAGGGAGGAAATGACTCGATACAAATCTTAATAATACTAAAACTAACGTAGGGGGGCAGCACTGTCGCGGTTTACGCTGTGGCACGATAGAGGGCGTTTAGATGGCCTTAACATGCCGGCCGCCTTGGAATGCTCCTGTTCCAACACTACGACGCTGGGCAGGATACGTGGGCTTCATCTGACTGCGATGGTAGGGGGCAAATCTTCGAAAATGACCTCCGTATGGTCCCAGATGCAGTCCGGATCTCAGCTGCTCGGGATACGCCGTCCTTGCCTGGGTATGTGCGAACAATTCTGCCTAGCCGCCATTTTAGAGGTGGTAAGTTATCCTCCTTGATAAGAACAAGCATATTGTCTTTTAGATCTTGAGTATTCGCCTTCCATTTGGTGCGCGTCTGCATTTCTGCTACGTACTCCTGAGACCATCTTCTCCAAAAATGCTGGCGCATCTGCTCGACTCTGTCGTATCGAAGCAGGCGATGTGGGGCTGCCTCTGTCAGATCCTCGCAGGCTGGCGCGATCAGGGACCTTCCTATGAGGAAATGGGCTGGTGTAAGTGGGGTAGGATCGTTGGGATCTGAGGACAGAGGTGACATAGGTCGGCTGTTAAGTACAGCTTCAATTAGAGTTAAAACAGTTGTGAATTCCTCAAATGTCAATCGAGCATCCCCAACAATTCGACGGAGATGATGCTTGCACGATTTGATCCCCGACTCCCATAAACCACCAGTATGAGGACTATAAGGATGTATAAATTTGAATTTAATGTTTTGATTACCAGCATAGTCTATAATATCATTTGAGTTATTTTGAATAATCGAGCAGAACTTTTTCTCAGCTCCGATAAACGTTTTCCCGTTATCTGAATATATTTCAGTCGGTTTGCCACGGCGAGAAATAAATCGTTTTAACGCTAAAATGTAGTCGTTGGTTGAGAGACCGCTAACTAACTCCAAATGCACCGCGCGCGTCACGAAACAAACGAATAAACAAATGTAACCTTTAACCAAGCTACTGCCACGGCCCTTACGATTAAGTATTGATACAGGTCCTGCATAGTCCACTCCGCAATACATAAACGGATGACCCGGGTGCAGACGTTCACCGGGTAAATTACCCATGATCGGGGTTAGCGTCTTACCTTTCATACGCGTACAGGTGATACACTGCATCACTACTTTCCGAGCAAGGTTTCTGCCACCTATTGGCCACCAACACTCGCGCACGGCACCCAGTAGCAGCTGGGGTCCGGCATGTAACAATCGCTTATGCTCATCTCTGAATAACAACCACGTAAAACGATGTTTACTACACAATAACACTGGATGTTTTTTCTCGTAACTAAAATCACTCGCATTTGTTAATCTACCACCAACTCGTATAACCTGGTATTGATCTAAGAATATGTTTAAACCCGACAATCTACAATTCCGCTTATTAGGGATAGGTATATTGTTTACTAAATTATAATATTCATTCGGGAACATTTGTTTCTGCACAATGATACTTAGCGAGCGCTCGGACGCGCGCAGCTCTGCGACTGATAACAATGAACCGGTTTTCCGATGCAGTCGTTTACGGCGTGCGTTATACAAGAATCTAAGTACATGAGCAAATATTCTTATTAATTTACTAACACTCGAATAGTTGTCGAAATTTATTATCGGATCATCTACGCTTATCAATGTGACCGATAGTGGTTTGATCTCTGGCAATTCACGCGGTTGATTATAACGGTTGTACTCCCGGGAATCGAAGACTTTGTGTTGTAAAAATGACGGACCGTACCACCAAAGGCTGCACTGACTGAGCGTATTGAGGTCAACGCCCCTAGACACAAGATCAGCTGGGTTTTCTTTGCCGTTTACGTGTAGCCAGACTGAGTCACCGGTTAATTCGTTAATTTCCGTCACTCTGTTTTGAACGAATTGCTTAAGAAGGTACGGAGACATTCGTAACCAGCCGATAACTATAGTTGAGTCTGTCCAAAAATAAACGCGATCAAACTTTAATCTAAGGGATTCTACAATTTTGTGATAAAGTCTCGCGCCACTCAGTGCTCCTAGGAGTTCTAACCTTGGGATAGTGGTTGCTTTTAGCGGTGCTACTTTACTTTTAGCACAAAGTAATTTAACTGAGACCAAAGAATCGTCGTCATAAGTTCTTATATATGCGCATGAGCCATACGCGACCTGGGAAGCATCCGAATATATGTGAAGTTCCGTATGTTGCGTGTGTGCGCTTCTCGCATAACGCGGAACTATAATATTTTGCAAACTATCCAACGTACTGATAAAGTTACTCCAAGCGCGAATGACGTCATCGGGTACGGGGTCGTCCCATCCGATTTTACAAAGCCATAGTTTCTGCAATATTATTTTCGACAAAATGACCGCTGGCGCTAATAGTCCTAGAGGGTCATAAATTTGAGAGATGATTGAAAGCATTATACGTTTTGTTAGATTAGGCGTACTTTCTATCTTCGAAGTGAAATGTAATTCGTCACTACTACTTAACCAACCTAAACCGAGCGTTTTGTTTTGCTGATGTTCACCTATAGATAACTCCATTGAGTCATTTGACGTAATGTCTAGATTGAACGTCCACTTCCGAAGTGGGAAGCAACCTGATCGCAGCACTTGGGATATTTTTTCACACGTGTGCAGCAGAACCTGAGCGTCATCAGAACCAGTTATTAAGTCATCGACGTAAAAATCTTCATTTATTATTTTTGAGACCTCAGGATCGTCACAGCACTTTGCGAGTTCCTTCAAGCACCGCATGCTGAGATAAGGCGCTGAGGAAGTGCCATAAGTCACGGTATTTAGTTGGTAAGTACGTAACGGATGTGAAGGATGATCACGCCAGAGAATCAATTGCAAGTTTCTGTCATCTGGGTCTACGAGTATTTGACGAAACATCTTCTCCACGTCCGCACACGCTACGAACTTGTATTGCCTAAATCTAAGTAGAATACTGAAAATATCGTTTTGCAGTCTAGGACCCGTATAAAGAATGTCATTAAGTGACTTACTTGACGTAGTTTTGACACTGCCGTCAAAGACCACGCGTAATTTTGTCGTTGTGCTATCACGAAACACGCCGTGGTGAGGAAAGACAAAGTATGGGGACTCAAACGTTTCGATAAGACTCATATGACCCAACTGAATATACTCATGTATAAAATTGCTGTACATAGTTTTGTAATTGGGATTACGTTCTAGCTTACGTTCTAGCGACATAAACCTTGTCTCAGCAATTCTATACGAGTCTCCGAGTGAATCAGCTGTTTCCTTTAAAGGGAGCCGCACACTGAATCTACCGTGCTCGTCACGTGATGTCGTGTTGCTAAATATCTCTTCGCACTTGCGCTCATCTAATGTGAGTGCACTCGTATTATTAGGTTTAGGTATCTCCTCGAGTTCCCAAAACCTTTTCATTTGCGTATCTAAATTTGTCGTATTAATTAAATTACATTGAACCTCGTGGTTTGTTAAATCGAATGAATGAATGCTTCCCGATATTAACCAGCCTAATTTAGAGCTCTGTAAATATGGTCCGCAAGCTAATCGTATTTTCTCTCCATCTAACAGTTCCCAAAATTTATCCGCACCTATCAAAACGTCTATTTCTGATGGCAGGTCAAATGTGGGATCTGCTAAAGGTAAGTTCTCCGGTATACTAAACGCCTTAATATCTAACCGCACAGTGGGCAAGGTAGAAGTGATACGCGGTAGAACTATACACCTAACGTGTGTATTATAATCGCATGACTTTGATCGCAAAGTAATATCGCATAGTTGGCTCGAGTTAGTGACCGATTGCCCTACACCCGAGACACGAACAGTGGACTGTATAAGAGGAACTTTTAATCGTTTTGACAAAGTTTCGGTGATGAAACAATGCTGGCTGCCACTATCAAGAAGCGCACGCGCATGATGGTATTCGTTTTCGGCATCAGCTATTTCTATGACCGCGGTGCATAATAAAACCGGTTGCAATCCTCTCAACTTGGTTTGCAAGCTATTATCACACCTAATTTCTCTCGTATTACGATCGCATTGACTGTGAAGCGCCGCTGACACGGCCGCAACGTTACTATCAGCCGGCAGTGCATACGGAGCCCGCCCGGCGGACAGTTGCTTATTATCGTCTTGTAAATGCAACAAGCCGTTATGATTTTGCTGGCATTGCCTGCATGGACCGAATGTGCAAGCCAAGATAGTATGACCTGCTCGTAAACAATTGGAACACAAGTTATTTTTCTCAACGAATTTAATTCTATCCCGGACAGGCAAATTTAAAAATAAAATACAGGTATATAGTGCGTGATTACCTTTACACATCGCACAAATACGAGTTGGTTTCTCCGATTGTTTGCTACGCGTAGTAACGAAGCTTTGAGTGTGTTGCTGTGATTTAAACTGTGTTTTCTTAGGCTCATTGTTGGATGATCTGCTTTCATGTTGGGATTTTAAAGTGCTAGTGTTCTTGTTGTGACTAAGGTTAATCATCTCCAACATATCAGCTTTATTTTTAAGAAAGGAAAGCAGACTATCCAACTTTAATGGCGAATCACTGCGCAGATCGGAAGTGATAGTACCCTTTTGTTTCTCCCACTCTCGTTCAGTGGTAGAATCTAATTTAGTGACAACTAAATATATTATAAGCGTATCCCACGAGTCAGTGGGTTCACCGATAGTTTTTAAAGCACGTAAATTTCGATTAACGGTATCTATCAATTTTCGTATCTGCGCAGGAGATTCCTGCTGAATAGGTTGAAGCGTAAACAGTGATTTCACGTGATTATGAACCAGAAGACGATTATTATGGAACCTTTGTACTAATAAATCCCATGCGCTAGTGTAGTTGGCCGCGGTAAACTCTAAAGCACTAATAACCTGTAGGGCAGTACCATTTAACGACGATCTTAGGTAATGAAATTTGTGAATAGGGTCCAGATCAACACGTTTATGTATCATGGTGACGTATGAGTTTTTAAATTCTAACCACTGATCATAGGAGCCGTTAAAGGACGGTAGCTTGATTTCGGGTAATTTAACGGACGTTAACGTAGCACGCGCATTACACTGGGAATCAATTTCGGTATTCTCCTCAACCAACATACATTTAGCGGATGTCATTAAGCTAAAATAAAGTTCTTCGAACTGTTCGCGATATTCGAATTGTGTAACTAACTCAATTTCGTCTACTTTTGTCTCAATCTCCGTCTGAATGGAATTAAAATTATTAAATATATTTTCTAAATTATTTGTTTTTAATATTAATTCAGTTTTGCGAGCTTCATTTAATATTTTATGCTCCAAACTGTTAACATATTTTTGAAATGAGGTTAACCGTAGCTTAGCCGTGCCTCTTTGTCTCTTGAGGTCGGCCATGCGGTCGGTACTCTTATCGCGTTTTTGCGGAGATTTCGGCACTTTTAATTTATTAATATCACCGTCGGCTGCTTGCGCATATTCATTGTCACTCATATTGGCGGTTTATAGAAATAAGGAACACTCACGTGAGCCGTAGAGATCGCAGATGGGCCGCGGTCAGGAATACTCGATTGACACGTGGCTCTCAACTGGAATGAGAAATCACAACACAATTAGTTAAATATGCACCTCAGGATGGGATGGGAACAAGGATAGGAAGGTCTGACCGTTTCTCGTTGTCTTCTCTTCTGAAGATCGGCGATGCAGTTCAATTGTGATCCGGTTCGAAGGACCAAAATGGTGGCGCGATAGCTCTGGTGTCCGTAGGTCGCTGCTGTCTGCCTCTCTATCCTCTGCTTCGCTATTCCCTTTTTATTCCTGCCTATAGTAAGGTCTGTGCAACTCAGGGAACAATGATTGACTTCTTCTTATTTGAATTTAACAAGTATATTTCAAGCGTATAAAATGTGTCCGTTACAGAGCAGGTAGTTAAAAGAAGTGAGGGAGGAAATGACTCGATACAAATCTTAATAATACTAAAACTAACGTAGGGGGGCAGCACTGTCGCGGTTTACGCTGTGGCACGATAGAGGGCGTTTAGATGGCCTTAACATGGGTTTTACTTTTAAAAACTTTGTACGAAATAACTACGAATTATGTAAAGTATTCTGTACAAGTTTTATTTGTAAAATAGTTCAATGCAGTAAAAGAATCACTTGAGATAGTTATTGTTATATTTAGTTCACGGTCATTAAAAAAAAACTAACTTTCGAAGCTTACCTGCGAGTAGGTAGTTGGAGGTTATAAAAACCAAACAAAATTATTTACCTGATTCTGCACGTCCATGGCAGGCTAAATTCACCATTTTTCTTGTTCGGGAACTCATTTTCACTTAACATAATCTAACAATCTTATTAGAAAGCACCTTTATCTTATTTTCCTTCACTTATTTTTATCGCCAAACGCACGTTGCGCACGAGTACTTGAAAGAACTAGCATCAACATGCGTTGTCGGTTCTGTGGTCGACTACGCTAAATCTACTTATTGGGTTTTTCCCCGAAAGATTATTGTGATAGTGTTGCCAGATTTATAAATTAAAATCCATTAAATGATTTTATCTGTGGTGTTATGTGATTATTTAAAAGGTAAAATAAAATATGTATATTTATTAGATTTTACTTGGAAAAAAATTGGTGTTTCTTCACATCATTACTAAAAGGCAAAATCTTATATATTAAAATAACTGATTTTACTATTGTATAAAAACGTGATTATTGAGTTAAATCAAGTGTGGTAAATGCCTATAGATACACATATGCACTTTTAGCATTACATGTGACGTACAAATTAGTCTGTATTCCGATTTATACGTTTTTTTCACCAAATTATCGAAAATAAATTGCTGTTTATAGGGTTTATGCATAACTGATTTTTCTTGTGCCGATTATATCCAGATATCTGTAAATGCCACTCGAAAGATCGCAAAAAGTAGCATAGGAAAAGTAAATAAGCTGAAGTTCGTAAATTTTCGATTTATCGGGTTTCACCTGTCAGCCCTCGGTTCGTGAGTATTGTAAGTGGAAGTAGAATCATTTTTTAAATTTCTGTCCATGGGAATAAGTATGGACTCATAACAAACGGTACTTTCATTTTGTGGGAGAAATTTTTAAATTTTATGAATTTATCCTCTTTTTTAGGTAGTTGTATAAGTTTATTCCCACATCCAATCGTATGATGAAGTTTTAGCTTTCGATCGTTGGAGAAATGTTGTAAGCACCCATCACATAACCACATCTGATGGTGATGACTTGAAACATATTTTGCTATAAATAGCAGATTAGCCTACTTCAATTTTTAATACAACAAAAATGCGTTTTTTCACCACATTCAAAGTACAGTAAATTCACATGACGCATCTCTCCACTAGTCACTTTCGAAATACGTAAACGTAGGTACAATATTAAAATCCTTCCTATTCTTCCCATCAACACCATACACATTAACACTTAGATTATTTAACCTTTCAAAACGTTTAATGTCTTTAAAATTCACAGGACACTTAATGTCTTTTAAGCACTAAGCACAAAGAGAATACGTTGCAAAATGAGATCGCCGAGAACAAAGACGTGCACTTGTGACATTGACTAAGTTTCGACTGCCCGTGAGCAGGGGTCCGCGAGCAACGGGGGTTTTTATGGCTTAGGTATGCAAAAAAAAGGTTTGACAGTGAATTAGACTAATTTTGTTATTTTGACTTTTAAGCGGTGTTTCAATGCAAATAATCCTCTGTGGCTGGCTATAATATCCACTTTCACGATCCATCTCTTAGCAGATTACACAAGCAGACCTGAGCACCTGCTCGCGAAAACTGTGTCTCAAATAAAAAAGGATTTGTCGTATCGGTGAAAACTTCTGCACAAAAATGATATTATTATTATTATTTATTTATTTATTAAACCAACAACAAAACTTAAAAATAAATCAAAAGCCCTGCAAAACTGTTTTAGGACAGTTTGACTGCAGGAAGACTTGAAAAGAACAAGAACAGTACTATAATCTTAATGTTATACAATGTTTAGTTTGACATACCAAATATATAATTCTAAGGCAGTGTATCTAATAGATGTTTCTTTAGCTTTCTCTTAAATATACTTTTATTTTGCTCAAGACGGATGTCCCCAGGTAAACTGTTGAGAATATATGGCAGGCGCTTTGTCAAAGTTCTGTCTCCGTAATAGTTGTTAACTCTAGGCACATCAAATTTACCGGCGGACACCGATCTCGTTCCATGATTGTGATCAATTCTTCACAAGTCATGCTGCCAACTGTCATGGTTATTAATAGCCAAAAGGTATTTGTGCTTTAAAGTGACGGGAAGTATCTTACATATTTTGAACAATTTTCGATAGTCACTTTTACAGGTATTTTTAAACTTTTGAGAGACAAGAAATTTTAAGAAACGCAGTTGCAAGGATTCCAGCTTATCTAAGTATGTTTTAAAAGTGAGACCATAACAATTGAGAGCATACCCCAGTACAGAATCTACCAACGCATAATATAAACATTTTAAAGTACCAACAGGAACCCTGTAACTTAGATGGTAGAATTTACCTAGCAAAACTCTTAATTTGTCACAGATGTAATCCACATGCTGAGACCAGGAAAAACTAGTATCTATTTTAACTCCTAAATATGTAACACAATCAACTTTATCTATAGGATTACATTGGCAACTAACTTGGTTATTATGCAAGCACTGATAACCATGGGCCACCAAATGAAAAGTAAAATCTGGTATTTTCAAATAAGGAGAGTGAATAACAAGTAGGTTAGTCTTCTCGGCGTTCAACAAAATGCCGTTGTCATGAGACCATCGCACTATTGCATCTATATGATAGATGGCACTAGTTGTCGGGTAAGCAAGGTTTTTGGGTTATATTAATATCCGTTGTCTTATTATTTCAAATGAACTGCGAAAAAGTCATACGGTGAGTCACAGTCATCCACTTGGACAATTACCTTGTATCAAAACAATGTGAATAAATAATAAAAAAAATATTCTTAAATAAATGTGTACTTTTACTACAGGAGGATCCAAGAAACGTGACGTAGACGGCGGCTCATCCGCCATGTTCTCCCCAAAAAATAAGACAACCCTTGACTGTTACACTGTAACAAGGTTTATCGCACTCTCTTACAATTACACAGACAGACACTATTACAGTTTAATCAAACAAATCAAATAACAACGGACTATTTCCTTATTATTGGAACGTGGTGAAGTCGGAATAAGGTTGGTTACGAGCCTCGCGTCTCTCTAGTCCTTTTCTATAACCCAAGTGGCCCTCTTTCGCTGTCCACTCGCCTCCCGGTCTCCCGCTCAAACCTTGACATTGACAGTTCGCCGGGACGCCAACCCCCGCTTCCGAACACACCCAAGTCTGTCAGACTTGACGTTCCATTACCCGCGCTGCGACATATATTTTATTTAAATAAAATTATACTATATTTTTACAAAAAAAGCAAACATTAGATGATTTATTCACGTTAGGTAGTCTAAATTCAGATACATAGGTTCTCTATCGGATATAACTAGGCTTAGGACTTTTCGTGGCATACCGTGTATCTAAAATCCATGGAGCCGCCGTATGTGAAATATAATTTTCGAAGTCAAAGTCAAAAGTGTGATGAAATATTAAATATAATAATTTATAATGTCGCATCATTACTGAGTTCATTTTAATCGAACGTAATAAATTGTAGCATAAACCTATATAGTAATGGATTTTAGAACCACGGTATTCTACGAAAAGTCCTAAGCCTAGATATAACTCAATGTTGTGTTATGAAAATATGGCGTTAAGGGAGCAAAATACAAATAAATAAAAGGGAGAAATCTACTTTATTACTCCTTAAACATAAAACAAAACCAGCTGCAACTTCATAATACGAACAGTAAAAAAACATATATATTAAGGAGTCAAGAAATAGATGCTTAATTTTAGTATTTCAACATGGCAAGTTTATTTATGCACTGTTCAAGAGGTATTACATTCTGTATATAAGAATTTACTATATAATGTATTTTAAAAATTCCTAACGTTGATTTTTTTCAATCGTTTGCAAAATATTGGCATATTTAATTCATTTCACAACAAGTTATTTATTTTATTTATTTATTTATTTATTTATTATAACAAACACAAATTTTAGATATTATACATTGTTCCACAAAACTGTTTACACAGTTTGACTGCGGAATCTTCGGTCCAGCTTGATGACAACAGATTACACAAAAGCGGTACATAATTAGATATACTTATATTAATATTTTTATATATTTATATATATATATTCTATATTTAGATGAGCATCGTATTCACAATGAATCCAGGAGATGCCTATGTAACTTAGCTTTAAATCTACGTTTGTTGGTTTCCAGAACAATATCAGCTGGTAATCTGTTCAGGAGATAAGGTAGACGTTTTTTAAGTGTCCTGTCTCCATAGTAGTTGGACACTCTAGGAACTGCAAATTTACCAGCCGATATTGCTCTCGTATCATGACAATGATTGACCAGACGCGTGTGCTCCTGACTGCCATGGCTATTGACTACTAAGAGATAATTTTGTTTGATTCCTGCTGGTAAGATTTTACAAATTTTGAATAATTTTTTAGGGTCATTTTTACAGCTGTTTTTAGTTTTTTTAGTAACAAGAAGCTTCAAGAATCTTATTTGTAATGACTCTAGTTTATCTAAGTTGCATTTAAATGTGAGACCATAGCAGTCAAGAGCATAACCAATTATAGAATCTACCAAAGACATATATAGACATTTTAGGGTACCAGTAGGAACTTTAAAGCTTAAATGGTAAAATTTCCCTAACAATATTCTTAATTTATTACAAATATACTCTACATGCGTTGACCAGGTAAAGTTTTCGTCAATTTTTAAGCCAATATAGGTGACCTTATTGACTCTTTGTATTGGTTGACATTTACAAGTGAAGGGGTTAATATTATTATGCAGACAGGCAAAACTATGGGTAAAAATAGGTAAGGGTTGTTCTTTGAGAATTAAATAGGGTGAGTGGATGATCATTAATTTAGTTTTATCAGTATTTAACACTATTCCGTTATCGTGAGACCATTTAACAACCGCATTCACATCTTGCTGCACGAGCGAGCACGTGTCCGCGAGATCGGTGCCGGCGCGCAGCGCGCACAGATCGTCCGCGAACATGTGCGCCGAACAGTGCCGCAGCGCGCCACACAGGCTGTTCACGTGCATCAAATAGCAGACCGGTCCGCATCCTGAACCCTGGGGCACGCCGCATCGAACCCATTGCTCGTCGCTGACACTCTCACCAACTTTCACACGGAAAGAACGCGCTGTGAGATAGTCGCGGAACCAATCGTTCAACGGTTGCCTCACACCGCACTCCCTCATAGCCGTTAAGAGTGTCTCAGTCTCAAGAGTATCGAATGCTTTTTTGAAATCGAAAAATATAGCTACTACAAGTTTTTTGTCACCTAAGTAGTTATTTATCTCGTCTGTAAATCCCGACAGCAGTGTATTAGTGCTTTTACCTTTCTGGAAACCATGTTGGCATTGACTTAATATGTTATTCTTTTGCAGATAATTTCCTAACTGGTCAATTATACATTTTTCAATTATTTTATCAACACTAGACAAAATTGATATAGGTCTGTAATTTGAGAAATCTTCATGATTCCCTCTTTTGTAGATTGGACGGACAACAGATTCTTTTAGTTTTTTAGGGAATTTAGCATTGGATACCGTTAGGTTTATTAATTGCGCTATAACAGGGCTAATTTTATCAACAATAGCCTTTAAGTCAGACATGCGTATTCGGTCGCTCCCTGGAGACTTCTTGCTGTTCATATTATTTATTATTTGTTTTACATAATCTCTAGAAACCGGTTGCCATCGCATACACATGTCAGACTTTTTTACATAGTTCTCCCTAATCAACCATTTATCGTTACATGAATGTTTTATGCTTTGAATTTCATCCGTAAATGTAGCTGCAAACTCATTACAGATATTTTTTTCATTATAACCCAGTTTCTTCATACATTTAATGAGGCTGTAATCTACAGACTGCTTTTCTTTGCCTAACAGTTTATTTATTTTATCCCAGATTTTTCTAATATTCCCATTACAATCTAATACCTCACCTTCCGTGTTTTCACCGAGCGGTCCCAACGGAAGACCAGCGTTGGCTTTACAGCCAGCACATGCTGAGTTGGGACCATTTCGCAACAATTTCTCTGTGTCTTGTTCTTTTTGTATCTATGTAATGTAATTTTTTGTATTGTTGTGAATAAATTTCTCTTTATCTTTTATCTTTATCTAATATACATTGCTTGTCATAATCGCTTTTACATTTGTTAATGGCTTTATTGCACTTATTCCTATACCTAGTAAATTCTAACCTTTTTAACATATTCTTAGGGTCGTTGCACCATGCTACATATAAACTATCTTTTTTAGAGATCATACTTTTTAAGTTATTATTTATCCATTGTTTATTATTTCTATTGCTTAATCTAGATATACTTTGAAATTTATAACATTCACTATAAATTTTACTGAATATATTTTCAAAATCTATATATAATTTAATAGGACACTGAATATTCATTAACTCATCAAAATTAGTTTGTAACAACTTTTCTCTCACTAATCGGTTATCAAGTACACGTCGAGCGGCTGGCGAAGACCGCGGCAGCCGCGACGGGGAGCTGCTGGCAGGAGTGTCGTTCCATTGTATCGAAGCCGCTACATAGTAGTGGTCCGATATTTTATGCTTAATTACTGCTGAATCTATTAAGGCAGAAGGATCTCTAATAAATATATGGTCCAGGCATGATTCCACCATCTTTCCCATAGTAACTTCCCTTCGCGTTACATCCTGAATACATGAGGTAAAACCATACTGAGCCAATATATTTACATACTTAACGACAGCCATATCATTACTATTCATTAGATTTATGTTTATGTCACCACAAAAAATAACCTTAGATTTTTCGGGTAGAGATGCTAATAAATTTGAAAATTCGGTAAAGAAATCCTGTAATCTATTTTGGTTATTAAATCTAGGCGGCCTGTACATAGAGACTAAATGAAATTGCTCACCACCTTGATGAAAGACAACGGATACGCACTCCGCCGAGCGCATGCCACTCGCGCCCGCCGCCGTCTCGCTCACTCGCGCTTGTAATTCTTTTCGTGTATATACAAGAACACCACCCCCACTACGTCCATTGCGAGTATATACATTGACATCAAAACCATCTATGTTATAAAAAGATATTAATGATGAATTAATGTTTGGCTCTGTTATTACTAATATATCTATAAAATTTAAGTGACCATTCAACGATACAAGAAGTTCACTAAAATGTTTCCTTATAGAACGAATATTAACATGTACTATACATATATCCTTCTCGTAAATCACTTGATCTCTCCAACAGCTTAAACTTTCGGCACAGATATAATTGACGGATAAATTAGAGATTGAGTCTATATTAAGTAATTTATCGAATTTTATTATTTGAATTAAACAGTTAAAACAGTCGATAATGTTTGACACGCCACTTATTTTCTGAGTAGCTCAGGAATTTCACTCTCAGATCGCACACATAAAGATTTACCCCCATCTGACTTCTTGATCAAGATTCTTCCGTTACTGACCCATATGTACCTATATACACCTCGTAGTTGGTTTTTAACTGCCCACAAAAGCGCTCTAGCACTCTTCGTCAGGTCTTGAAGTCGACTGTTATGGATTCGTCTTTCAAAACTGATATTAAATATAATACATTCGCGTTCGGTTTAAAGAATTTATTAATTTTACTATTTACGTTATTTTTTCCTTCTTCATTCCCAAAACATACTTAAGATGATTACACGCGCCGCTCACGTTAGTGTTAAACGTAAACCCAAAAGGAAAAGAAGTGGTGGTGGATTTGTAAATAACCTCATTAATAACTTACCCTTCGAACTGCATGTATCTGGATATAACTATTGCGGACCAGGAACAAAATTAAAAAAAACGTTTAGCACGTGGTGATAAGGGAGTCAACCCTTTAGATGAATCTTGTAAATTACATGATATAGCTTATTCACGAGACAGCACCCTAGACGGACGACATAAAGCTGATTTACAATTGGCGCAAGCAGCGGAGGAGCGTTGGCGTAATTCAGCTACGGTTAACTGGGGGTACTTTGATTTACGGGGTAACATTGACCGACCTTAAAACGATAACTATTTTAGTTGTTATCTTCTTAAATTGTTGAAGTCATTATATAACTGTATGAGTAGCTCAGTCCTGATGAAACATTTAATAGAATAATTAAATATTAAAGATAGTTTTTGGGGTGGCCAATGTTACCCCGTAAATCAAAGTACCCCCATTTTACGGTACCCCATTTGGTGAACGAATAACTGCCTTCGCGGTCGATAAGGTGATGAAGTACAAAACTAAGCGTGGTATGGGTGTTCCCCTATCTAGGGTGATTAAAGCCACCCGTAAAGCGGTTGTACACCACAAAAGTAAAACAAAGAAAAATGGGGGTAAGAAACCAATGTCTGCTAATGCACTGCTCAAGGTAGGTGTGAAGGCTGCAAAGCGTTACCTTCAAGGAAGAGTTGTAAAACCATCACCACGAGTTATACCAGTACCTAAAAAAGGGGGGTTTTTACCCCTAATACCGCTACTCGCTGCGTTGGGTGCAGCTGGTTCGCTCGCAGGAGGTGTGACAACGGCTGCTAAAAATATTTATGAAATGGTGAAGAATAAAAATAATAATACAGGCACCAGCAGCAGCGGTGCTAAAGTAATTGGTAAAGGTCTGTATTTAGCACCCTATAAACGTGGGATGGGTCTTTATTCAACACCTTATGGGAAAAAAAAACTAGGATTACCGAAAAAAGCTCTCACAGATAAAGACATTCTGAAATGTGTAAAGAAACAGAAAATCCCTTTCTTTCGTGGTGTTTTTATGCGAGATAATCTACCCTCTACACCACCCCACTACTATGAAACTGGTATTATTAATCTAGACAATCAACAAGGAGATGGTACGCATTGGTGCGCATATGCTAAAAAAGGAAACTTTTGTTTGTATTTCGATAGTTTCGGTGACTTGAGACCACCTCCAGAGTTTCTCAAGTATATGTGTGGAATAAGTGTGGAGTATAACTATAATCGCTTGCAGAAATTTAACACCGTCAACTGTGGACATTTATGTTTGGATTTCCTATGCAACACTGTTAAACATGTTTTGTTTTAAATAAAGACTACATACACTATGCAATTGGTTTCATTCACTCGATTAGCTTTTTGCCATCATGACGCTATCAACAATCACATTAAGCTTAAATGATAACGAGTCCGCTTTGAATGTGAATTTTTTACCACCTCTAGAGTTGGATGATGATGCTGATGAGTGTGCTCTCGTATATTTTAAAACTTTCAATTCTATTCCTAATGTAGATAAGAGCAATAATCTGTTTCATTATGGGGATAAGGTAATTGAGATCCCGGAAGGATCATACGAGCTCAATGATATAATAAATTACTTAAATCGGGAAATGATAAAGCTATCGAATGGGGATGGAGACAATTTGATTGATATTATGTTAAACACCAACACCTCCAAATGCATGATGTTCTCACCAAAGCTTGAGATTCACTTTAATCGGGAGAACACCATCGGATCTCTCTTCGGTTTTACACCAAATACGCTGAATGCGGGGAAGGCGTATTGGTCGGATCAAGCGGTGAATATACTAATAACAAATACTATAAGAATAGAATGCAATATTGTCGAGGGCTCATTCATAAACAATAAGCCGTCGCATATCGTCGGCCTAAGTCGCAAACCTCGTAACTTAATTTGACCAAATTTTACAGGAGGCACAAAAAACTTCATAACCAAAAATTTTGCATGAAGACTTGCTTGTTTTTTTTTTACTTAATGTTTAGTTAAATTTAGCCGTCATATTGTTAAAACCTTTTTTTGTTTTAAATAATCAGAACCTAAAAAAATTGGAGTTACGAGTTTATCTTGAAAATTTTAGAAAGCTAATCGGGAGTTAAGAGTTTTGCTATAAAAATCTGTATATAGAATAGAGGATTAATCTTTTGATGAAAATAAGATTATTCTGGATTAAATAAATAAAATACTTGCAATTTTAAACATATTTATTAAATTTTAAACAGAAAAGCCTCTTCTGGCTTCAAAAATGTGCGTATGTGCATAGCTGTCAGTCGCAACTGATATTTGTTTGTTATTATTTATCTTGATGTATTTCGGGTTAATAAAATGTGCAGATTTAACTACTATGTCAGTATTTTGTTCCCTATTAGCGGAATTAGGAGTAAACCTGACACCTCGTTTTGTGTATTCATCCGCGTATTTATCATTAGAAGCAAAGCAACGTGCACATCAGCTTGAACTATTATTTGCGTAGCTTGAGGAGTAGGTACGTGAGTTTGGCTCAGGTAAAGTTGATGAAGCATGATTATTTTTGACTGAATTAATTTGATGCAAACTAGCGGGCGACACACAATGTTCATGCTGTAAAGCTGTTGGCATACAATGTGACGTGGGGATATCTTGGTTAATAGAACCTTTTCCTTGTTGTGGGAAGAACTGAGAACTAGTTGGTAAAACATACGGCAAAGCTTCTGGTTCATGACTTGATGAGCAGATTTCATGGCTTGAAAAGCGATTTTTTTGTGGCGGAAAGCTCTTGAAACTAGCTGGTAACACACAAATTTCATGCTGCACAGTTGGTGAGACACAAGGTGGTGTCGGGTTCCGCGGTCTAAAACAAATCTCTCGTTGAGATGCATAGTGCTCTTCCTGCACTAAAGTTAAAGATCCATCGTATTGGTTTACATCGAAATTGTAACATGCATAATGTCGTCCTCCTACATCCGGTACGTTATATTCTAATTTCGAAAATATTTTCTGCAGTCTTGCTTTTCTTTGTTGAATCATTTTAGTATCTGCCTACAAAACAAAACAATATTATAATTAAAAAAACTTAAGTAGAGCACCTATTTTTTTTGATGGGACGAGTTCGACTAAGTAGATAATTATAACATAAATTGAAATAGTGACAAAAACAAAATAGATGTCTATTCGAACAAGTCACAACTACATACCTACTTAAGTTTTTTGCCTAAATACCTACATTGTAATGACTTTTACAAGCGGCAAAACCACCGGGATCAGTTACTTTCATTACTCGTTATCGTTATAATTCTAATAGGTACCTACTTAGGTACGTCGGGATTTATAAAAATGTATTATTTTAACACGAGATTCTCGAACAAGTCACAGAAAGATAAAATAATTTGCGTAGAAAACCACGTAACTAATCTTCATGCGTAAATATCCACGCGAAGCAAACCTCGTATGTCCACGGCACGCAACCAAACGATATTTTAAATAGTCTAATGTGTTTAAATATGATAAATATCTAATCAATAATACACAATCATTAAAATCGTAGAACCTTATTCCACATACCTGTTACTCAGCACCCGTTTTCTTCCTTAATATTTACACAAAACTGACGTGCAGTCACAACGCCATCTCAAAGGGAGTTACGAGGCGTTTCTTGTACAAAATGGCGGTCGGGAGTTGCGAGGTTTTCTGTTTTGCTTTTTAAACGTAAACGGTTTATTTTTGGTATTTAAGAGTTTTGCCGTTAGATGCGTTCAGAATAGTACTATCTAAAAGAGTCAAAAAATGCTCAACTCAACCAATAAAATAATTTAAAACAAAAATGGAACGTCTAGTGAAATTGTGTCTAACCCTATGGTTAGAAAACAAAGGCGTAGAATATAATTTATCTTTCGAGGGGCTGTCTCAAGAGAATTTAAAATGTATAAGAAGTATTTCGGTAAATGAAGATTTAGAAGAAGATGCTGCCAAGTGGGTGATCGCGAGGGAGAACTTGAAGTTGAAACTAACAGAGGAGTTAGAGACCTTTAACTGCTCAGTGTTACTGTTGGGGAGTAATCAGGGTTTGAGTAAAAAACTTCAGAAATTCAAGGAACAACGTGTACTCGTGTCAGAGGTTAATACAAGAAGAAAGATTTTGACATAGTTACTTAGAACTAAAAGCAATTAGAAACTGAACACATATGTTGCTAGTAGAAATGTGGTAGGCGCGTTATCAAGTGGCTTCAACTTGTACATGCCCCCGGGCGTTGAGAGAAGTGCTTCTTCTTTCAACCAGATTCACTTGATACCGGAAGGGGACAAATTTTGCTGAAAGATCGTCGAACAGGTCCAGTCGCAGTTCTCACGTCTGCAACTCTGCTTATGCCGTCTGACCCGGGATGAATGGCTACAATACGTCCTAGCTTCCATTTTAATGGGGGCAGGTTATCTTCCTTGAGAAGAACAAGGGTATCGAGCTCCAGCGTGTCTTGTCCACTTCGCCATTTGGTCCGTACTTGGAGTTCTGAAACATACTCCTTGCTCCACCGTGACCAGAAATGCTGGCGAAGTTGTTCAATGCGTTGGTATCGCGTCAGATAACGAGTAGAATTATCTCGGTAATCTGGAGCTGGCAGCGAATGAAGTGGGCGACCGATGAGAAAATGTCCCGGAGTCAACGGCGACAAGTCAGCTGGGTCCGACGAGAGAGGAGTAAGTGGTCGAGAGTTGAGTATCGCCTCGACCTGAACCAAAACAGTGTTGAGCTCCTCGTAAGTTAAGTGACAATTTCCCAGCACTCTTGACAAATGGAATTTGGTCGACTTGACACCTGCTTCCCAAAGGCCGCCAAAATGGGGAGAATACGCGGGAATAAAATGAAAATTAAGATCTTCGCCGACCGCATCTTTGGCCAACGAATTGCAGTTGCTTTTAAGGAACTTAGATAAATCATTGTATGCGCCAACAAATGAGGTGCCGTTATCCGAATAAATATTAGTCGGTTTTCCCCTGCGTGATACGAAACGGCGTAATGCCGACAAATAGTTGTTGCTTGTCAAATCACCCACGAGTTCAAGGTGCACTGCCTTTGTGGTAAAACAAATGAACAGTGCAATGTACACTTTGACTATTTTACAACCACGACCTTGACGATTGACTGCATTGAGAGGGCCGGCATAGTCGACGCCGACGCTGTCAAAGGGGAAACTGGGCGAAAGACGACTTTTGGGTAAATTTACCATGATAGGCGTAATGACCTGGCCTTTCATGCGCATACATTTGACGCATTTGTGAAAACAAGTCTTCGCCAAGTTTGTACCTCCTATAGGCCAATATGAATCCCTAATAGCAGCCAGTAACAGTTGAGGCGGTGCGTGCATTAACCGTTTGTGTTCGTGTTGAAATAAAAGCTGAGTAAACCGATGTGTGGACTGTATAAGTGCAGGGTGTTTTTTCTCGTATCGAAAATCAGAGTTACTGAGCCGACCTCCGACACGCATTAAATTGTTTTCGTCTAAAATACGTTAAACTTCACTAAAGGACTCTTTTTTGGAAGCGGTTGTTTATCCAGTAACAGCTGGTATTCCGAGAATGAGTCTCGTTGAGACAATTTAATGATTAAACTATTTGCATTCCTTAATTCGGAAATAGTAATATAATCTGTCGACGGTCGCTGCTTTTTACAAGAATTAATAAATCGTAAAACATAAGCAACAGTAGTTTTCAGCCGCGACAAAGTTGAAAAACGATTGAAGTCGATGAAACCGTTATCGACACTATTATTTTTAACGTTAACATGCAGCGAAACCTCAGAACGAGTTTCAGGTAATGTATTACATACTATTGGATTAGTAGGCCAATCTGATTGATCCTTTTTCAAAAAACTTGGACCTTCCCACCATATACTCAGGGATTGGATGGAGCTAGCCTGAACGCCACGCGTGATATGATCTGCCGCATTTTGATTTGTAGGAACGTGTCTCCAGACGCAATTGCCCGTTTTTTCTAAAATTTCGGCAGTACGGTTGCGAACAAAAGGTTGTAATCTGCTAGGCATCATTTTAAGCCACCCTAAAAGAATGGTGGAGTCGGTCCAAAACGTGGTACTTCGAATGCTAAGTCTAAGTGAATTTATTACCTTTTCGTACAGGCGAGCTCCAACCAACCCACCGCAGAGTTCCAGTCGAGGAATAGTAGTTGGTTTAATGGGAGCTACTCGGCTCTTAGCAACAAGTAATCGAACTAACACGTCTCCCAACTCATTAGTACTACGTAAATACACACATGACCCGTAAGCTCGCTCAGATGCATCCGTAAAAATATGACACTCGATGTCTTTGTATGAGTTGCATAAGACCTGTCTCGGAATGTGAATGCTGTTAAGAGCGGGTATATCTCGTACTATGTCGGCCCAGAGTCGACTGATCTCAGGGGATAGCTGTTCATCCCAAGAAAGCTTCTGCAACCACAGCTTTTGTAAAAGGATTTTCATAAGGACAACACAAGGAGCCAGTAAACCTAAAGGATCAAAAATTTGTGCTATGATTGAGAGCATATCTCTTTTAGTTTTACTCGTTGAAGTGTCGATGCCTATTGGGAAAAATAGTTGATCTGAACTAGATTGCCAACCGAGACCTAAAGTTTTACTAGGCTCAGCAGTTCCTATATTTAAATTTAACGGGGGCTGATTGGAATCAGACATGAATTGAGGCTCGTTTGATTTCCATTTTCTCAGATTCATACAAGCTGACTTAAGAGCAGTGGTAACTTTATTTTTAATTGACTCAACGTGGGTATCCCCTCCAGTCAAAAGGTCATCAACATAAAAATCGTGGACAATAATCTCACGGATTTCTTCATCGTCACACTCGAGACCTACCTGCTTGAGACATCTTGTCGCAAGGAACGGTGCATTGGCGGTACCATACGTGACGGTGTTTAACTGGTACGCCTTAAGATGATCAGACGGATCATCGCGCCATATAATCTGCTGCAAATACCTATCATCGGGATGAACAGCTATCTGCCTATACATCTTTTCGACATCGGCGCAAAGAATATACCTATACTGCCTAAAACGCAGTAATATTGACAGAAGGTCATCTTGGACTGTCGGTCCTACCATTTGGATATTATTTAAAGATACGCCTGAACTGGTAGGACTGCTGGCATTGAAAACAACCCTAAGTTTCGTCGTTGAACTACTTTCACGCAGAACACCGTGGTGAGGTATAAAATATGCATTGTGCTTAGCATCAATGCTCCTACACTCTGACATGTGACCTAATAATCGGTATTCTGACATGAAGTCTTTATACATTATTTTAAATTCAGGTCGACTTTCAATCCTTCGCTCTAAAGACAAAAAGCATTGTTTAGCACGACTAATGGATTCGCCTAAAATATTTGGGTTTTGTTTTAGTGGTAAACGCACACAAAAACGCCCGTCTTCCAATCGAGTTGTATTTGCTGTGAAATGCTCCTCACATAATTTTTCTTCGCGAGAATAATGGGACTCCTGAGGGCAAACTTCATCAAGCTGCCAAAAACGCGTAAGTTGGTTTTGGATGTCCTCATTAATTAACTCGATTTTACGATTGGAAGAAACGGTCGAAAGATGACAATTAATAGTGCGTGACGGAGACACTGTATAGCCGCTGTTTACTGGGCCAGAGACTAACCACCCGAGTCTAGTCTCGAAAAGTATCGGCCGTCCATTACCTAACGTTATTTTTTGTGATCCTAATAAGTCCCAGAAGACATCGGCGCCGATTATGAGATCGATCGCAGCCGGCGTATGAAAATTAGGATCTGCCAAACATAAATCTGACGGGATATTTAAGTTCGATAAGTCTATTTGGTGACAAGGTATATCGTCTGTTATGGATGGTAAAACGAAACAATTAAGTATAGTCGAGTAGATCTCATTTAATGATTTCATTACAACTCGACACGTTTTGCTTACGTGTGACGTGATATTATTAATCCCTACCACGGACTTATCGACGCGATCAGTTTGTAATTTTAATTGCTTACACATTTTTTCGGTTAGGATGCATCCAGTCGACCCACAATCAAGGACGGTTC
This sequence comes from Acleris sparsana, assembly GCA_923062465.1. Taxonomy (NCBI): domain Eukaryota; kingdom Metazoa; phylum Arthropoda; class Insecta; order Lepidoptera; family Tortricidae; genus Acleris; species Acleris sparsana. The sequence goes on along the minus strand of OV281298.1, from coordinate 13,485,404 downwards.
TTACGATATGTGCGCGATTATCATTATCGAATAGCTTAATTAGTGCCGTAGACAGTAGCACGTCCTGCCCGTGCGCAGAGTGAGATGGCGGGGCGACTCGGGCCGCCAACGTCACGGAAGTGCTGGGATGAGCGGCTGGAGCGAGCATCGCAGGCGCAGTCGCGCCGGCGTCCCTGGAGCTATCGCTTGTGTTCCCGTTACCTGATGTACGATGCGTCTCGGCAACATGAATTAACGAGTGATGCTTTCGCTTGCACACCTTACATCCAGTCTTCATACAGTGGTTAGCATAGTGACCACTTCGTAGGCAATTATAACACACTTTGTAATTCGGTAGTAATTGCAAACGATCGGCATTACTTAAAGCAAGAAACTGAGGACAGTTATTCAAGCTATGCTGACCATTGCATTTCGGACAAGGCTTAGCAGTCGAGTTATTAGGAGTGTGCTTAGTGGTTTGTGCGGCTAACATTGTTCGATGTTTCGATACGTGTTTGTTAGTCGGCTGACTCATTTGACTAGCGGACTGAATCTTAGATATCTCCAGTGTTTCTATTAAATCAGCGCGATTACGTATAAAAATTAGGAACGTTTCGAACAAAATGGCACTATTTTTGTCAAGACTACCCTTGTGCTCCTCCCACTCTCGGAATGTGTTTGTGTCTAACTTGTGTGTGATGATGTGAATCAACAGTGTATCCCAGTGTTTAACCGGTTCACCGAGGGACTCCAAAGAACGCAAGTTTTTATTTACTTCGTCAATCACACGCTTCAACTGTACTGAGGACTCTTTAGTGATCGGTTCAATATTAAATAAAGCAGATACGTGATTCTGCAATAACAACCGTTTGTTGTTAAACCGATCACATAAGAGTTTCCATGCAATATCGTAATTATTTGCAGAGAACTCAATTGACTTAACCACAAGTGCAGCAGAACCTTCCAACGATGCCCTTAAGTAATGAAACTTATTAATTGCTTCAATGTTGTCATTGGAATGAATTAAACTAGAAAAGGTGTCATGAAATTCTAACCAGTTTTCGTAGGAGCCGTGAAATTTGGGCAATTGAATCGTAGGTAATTTAACAAGCCTTTGTTTACAATTGGTACCGCGAGAACCCCGATCACTGCATGACTCGAAGTCATCCTTCTTTTTATTAGCCTGGTTCAACATTTCCTGCGCTTCAGCAAGTGTAGTGAAGTACTTAGACTCATAATCAGACCTTTCTGAGAGTTGTAAGTCTAGATTATCAGTATTGCATTCTATCTGTAACTGGATCTCATCATATTGTTGATACAATGATTCAATCTTACCCATTCGCAACTGCAATTGGATTTCCTCGGTATGGGTCATAGTAGAATCCTTAAATCCATTTACATATGTTGTGAACAAAGTCAGCTGACCTTTGATACTGCCTCTTTTCTTAATCAATTCCTTTTGTTCGTCCATTTTGGAAGGGTGTCAAGTAACAAACCTTGAATGTAAACAATAATATGAGTTAACTAAAGTGATAATTGTATAATACTAATCTGTAAACAACGAAGATACTAGGTTTCTAAGTAAATCTAGTTAATAAGTTGTAGCTCATAGGAAAACATCTACTTATAGGCTTTAGGTTAAGTGATAATTAATTATTAATTACTTTTATATTTAAGTCTCACAATTAATCAAGAAAAGTAAAATAATCTTAATGCTTAATTTTAAAGTTTAACCTATAAATGATAGTTAGTTACAAATCTCCTATTAAATAGCTTAAGAGCAACTCGATTTTAACACACTTTTATTTTAATATTACTCCTTACTTCAATCCTGCTATATATGAATTAATTGGAATCCTAAAATAAACCTCAATTTTGATATAAAATCTCAATTACATGAATAACGGTACACTAGTGGTACTTTTTGACGGCAAACCTTTGTACGTTTAGAACGTCGGCAATTTATAATAATAATTAGTTAATTTAAGTAGCTCTGAGCTACAAATACAACAAATACCATTAAGTAAATTAACTAATTTCACGTGTTTAACTCTTGGTTAATGCACATGTTAAACCGCCATATTGGTCAACCGAAGGTTAAATTAACAAAAACAACGAAATACTAACCTTATAATTCCTTAAATTACACTTATATACTACCTGAGTAAGAGTGGTGGGTTTTAATTAATACACTACTCTCAACACTGTATGGCTGTGATGTCCAGGAACCTTAGCTCCTTGGTAATGATGTCGACAGCGAATGACCTAGGGGTAGGTCTCAGTGCGGCTGGAGTAATAAGTCCTTAATTCCGCTAATTACTCTTAATTCTTCAAATATTGGGATAGTTCTTCCTTATCCGGTTCGATCCAGGACCATGTTGGGGAGTAATCAGGGTTTGAGTAAAAAACTTCAGAAATTCAAGGAACAACGTGTACTCGTGTCAGAGGTTAATACAAGAAGAAAGATTTTGACATAGTTACTTAGAACTAAAAGCAATTAGAAACTGAACACATATGTTGCTAGTAGAAATGTGGTAGGCGCGTTATCAAGTGGCTTCAACTTGAACAGTTACATTCAGGATATTGTGCAGAAGGTACACTGAGTGATATTTTAAGTGAAGCAGGCTTAAGAACCTTCCTCAGTGTTCCCGTAAAACAAAAAACTATGCTTTATCGAAATGAAGGGTTATGGATTTGTGAATGCACGAGTCCAGCGCATGGGCTCAAAATGTTTGTATCTGTGGAGATATAATGTGTTGCTGACATTGTGCTCAACTCAACCAATAAAATAATTTAAAACAAAAAATGGAACGTCTAGTGGAATTGTGTCTGACCCTATATGGTTAGAAAACAAAGGCGTAGAATATAATTTATCTTTCAAGGGGATGTCTCAAGATAATTTAAAATTTATAAGAAGTATTTCGGTAAATGAAGATTTAGAAGAAGATGCTGCCAAGTGGGTGATCGTGAGGGAGAACTTGAAGTTGAAACTAACAGAGGAATTAGAGACCTTTAACTGCTCAGTGTTACATTCAGGATATTGTGCAGAAGGTACACTGAGTGATATTTTAAGTGAAGCAGGCTTAAGAACCTTCCTCAGTGTTCCCGTAAAACGAAAAACTTATCGTAGCGCTGTGGAAATTTGGCTTTGATATGTAGCGTTCAAGCCCATATTTTGGTTTTGTATATGTCTGTACACTATCCCACTGACCACACAACTTAACATCAACCCTTTTTTCCACATTTTCAATTGTTTTTCCAAAGATGGCGTTATTCATTACTTTATAATGGTTTTTTTGAAATAAATTTTTCGCTTGAACCCTCATTCGTGAGTTCAAATCAATATATGATCTCAACCATGGTGATTGATTGAATGCTAAAATTTTAAGAATCTTCTTACACACCACCCCCTTTTCTAAGCACTGTTTGAGGTTGATGTAGTGCATAATGTAATTAGTTTTTTCATTGAATGTGAGTAATAACTTTTTAATTTTACCACCAGGTGGTATTTTAGTTTCAGCACAAAATGGATAGTCGTTGTGAGAGTTGTGTAAGGATTGTGGATAGTCCAAATCCAATTCTAATATATATCCGACATCAGAATCTGCCTCTTGCGTTGTTATATCAATTTTTTTTATCTCGGTTTCACTTAACCACCTAAAGTTATTGATTGGGAGGGATCGTCGCATAGCATCACCATACAGATTATTAATATCTAAATAAATGATAAAATTACTGTCTTGATTTACATCATAGTCTTTCATAAAACGATTATTCGCTTTAGCGTAACGATTTGACACTTGACTTATACCACCTCGAATACCTTTATAAATTGTATATATCGATCCAGACCGATTTCGGCCACAGCGACTAGGATCCGACTATTTAGAGCGTCGTTCGTGAGCTCTGTGATGACTAGCAAATATAAATTGTATCATTTCATAATCAGTGAATAGCTCTAGCTCAACTCCACTATACTTTAGCATAGCGTCCCAACTCAAACCGGGTGCTGTAACATAATGACATGGATCCAGCTCATATGTATTTATAGAAGTTTGACGAAAGTTTTCGAAAACTTCTGCCAAGAGTAAGACGTCTGTTTTCAGATACAAGTCGCAATATTCTCCTAATGTTTTAATTTTAAATACATCCCATACATTTTTTGCATGTTGATAGTCCTCTTCGGAGATTTGAGAATCAGTGAGTTTGCTGTAAAAAGCCTCCCGACTTGGTAGGGAGCTTTCGTCAAGTTTATCCCACCCACTCACATATTCGTAGGGATAAACACCTTTGCGAGTTAATAGTTGCAAAATCTTCTCGTCCTCAATATGAAATTGATATGGTGGTGAGGGTAGTAGGGATGGTAATAAATTAGGTAATATCTTAAATTGTTCACGTGATAGGTTTTTAACTAGTTTTTCCAAGCTACTTGACATAAATTTGTAAGAGTCAATAAATCTTAAAACCATTCCACCATCAAGTTGCTTATTGAAAGATATATATTTTTCTTTATTATGAGGGATGCAGTCTAACTTTCCCTCAGATTTGGCTAATTCCTTTATAAATAGATGACTATCATACCCACTCAAGTTATGGAAAATGACAGGTATAAAATGAGGAATTTTATAGTTTATATTACAAGAGTTGTGGGCTTTACCCCTTATTTTACCTGGTGACAGTGATCAATCACGCTGACTTGATTACTTTCAATGAGCTTTCCGCAAATATGACAGTAGTTACTAGTAGACTCAAGTGCTAAATTATTATTATTATTACAGTCACAGCTTTTAGGTGGAATAATATTCATTAAGATCTTCGCAATATTAAGCGCGTCTTGAAAGATGCTTTCAACAAAATTTTGCACACAATCCACACCGCGGTATTTCACAAGTTTTGACAGTTTATCATCATATTCACAATTAATATAGTATGCAAAGCTACACGGTATATGTTCGTGAGTATTGTAAGTGGAAGTAGAATCATTTTTTAAATTTCTGTCAATGGGAATAAGTATGGACTCAAAGTCTGCATAAATAACAAACGGTACTTTCATTTTGTGGGAGATTTTTTTAAATTATATGTGAATTTATCATCTTCTTTAGGCAGTTGTATGAGTTTATTCCCACATCCAATCGTATGATGAAGTTTTAGCTTTCGGTCGTTGGAGAAATGTTGTAAGCACCCATCACATAACCACATCTGATGGTGATGACGTGAAACCTGTGCGCTTATTAGCCTACTTAAATTTTTAATCCAACAAAAATGCGTTTTTTCACCACTTTCAAAGTATAGTAAATTGACATGACGCATCTCTCCACTAGTCACTTTTGAAATACGTAAAGGTACAATATTCAAATCCTTCATATTCTTCCCATCAACACCATGCACATTAACACTTAGATTATTGACCCCTTTCAAAACGTTTAATGTCTTTAAAATTCACAGGACACTTAATGTTTTTTAAGTTGAAAATGTCAGTATACTGCGGGTAAGATGTCACGTGTCACGTGTCACGTGTAAGAGCTCATATGAACCTTCCGGGATCTCAATTATCTTATTACCATAGCGAAACAGATTATTGTTCTTATCTACATTCGGAATAGAGTTGAAAGTTTTAAAATATACTAGAGCACACTCATATGCAGCATTATCATACAACTCTAGATGTGGTAAAAAATCCGCATTCAAAGCGGGCTCGTTATCATTTAGGCTTAATGTTATTGTTGATAGCGTCATGATGTTAAAAGGGCAATCGTATGAGTAGTGTGTTTGTGCCGGTTCTGACTCAGAGGAGGGAGGAGTGAGCTCGCTATAAGTCGTAGTAGTTCCAAAAAAAATCCGTATGAATGGTGTGAGGGCGCCACTAGCGCACATCGATAGTAGTTATATAAAAATCCGTATGAGGAGTGATATGAATGGTGTGAGGGCGCTACTAGCGTGTGTTGAAATATGAGGAGGGTGGGTTTTTAGTTAGCTGCGAGTCGTAAGAGTACTATCAGTATAGTATATATGTCGCTGTGTTGAGTGTTAGAAGTTAACACTTTTATTATCAAGAGCTCTGATTTTCATATAAAATGGGACCATCTAGCGGGGGTTGGTTGGTAGCAATTAAAGTGTTAATCGATCTCCATAGTAGTACACCTGTACCTACTAATAATAATAATAATAATAGGAGGATATATAACGCTTACAGCGCGAGTCTTAGTTGTTCGAAATTCGTAAATATATATTATCAGTTCTATCATTAGATCAATTCACGCGCGCACGTAACTCTCTTCTCTATACGCATTTAGTATGAAGAAATATTTAGAGGATGCGTCGCCGCTACCGCTGCCGCCATCACCACCACCGCTATCGCCATCACCGCCGCCGCCGCCGCTACTATTAATTACCGTTGCTCCTGTTATTATTATTATGATATTAAAACCATCAGACGTTTTTGTATGAATACCGTCGTCGTCGCCGCCGCCGCCGCTGCTATTACCTCTGCTCTCGCTATTATTATTATTTCATAGATATTTATTTAATTTTCTGTAAATTAGGTTTTTTATAATAAACATTCAAATATAAAAGTAAAATAACAATACTAATACAAAAAATATACATTATAAAAAACCTAACCTACGGGTGCCGCCGGCAGCGGGGCAGGGCTCAAGCTACCGGTCCTCGTTAAACACTTACATACTTTTACATCGAATTGTTGGTAGCGGTGGTGGTTGGACAAAACTCAAAGACCCAACTGCTGTTTTTAGGACCGCGGCAGATGATGGACACCCCTTGTTTTAAACTTTCAATATAGACGTCATCCAAATCACTAAATCTACTAGGTAAAGCTAGCTTCCCCTCAGATCCAACTACGATTGTCTGTAGTTTATCATTAAATTTTGATCCTTTTTTAAAACAGTCTACAATCGGATATGGGTGATTAAGTTTTAAATCTTGAGGCTTTAACCAGACCGTTGGATTTAAACCCACTGTACTGAGATGTCCAATCGACGCTAATTGGTTTGTCCCCGACATAATTATAAAATAATTAATTATAATTTAAATAAACTCACTAACGTAGTAAATCAAATGTTGCTATTCACTACTGTATCAGAGTGTGATATAATGTCTACTCAAACAGCTTGCATTCTTATATACCCTATAAAATCGTGTGTAAATTTTTCATTCCACACGGTTCTAGTCTATGTGGTTACTAGCGGAAACGTTACATTTGATAAGAGAATGTGAGAACAACTTACCTCAACTTTTGATAGGAACTTTTTTAGATAGGTATCACCATCCTCTTATGTCCTCGATTTTCGTGCAAGTCTCCTCGCATCTGGTAGGTGTGATATACAAAATTCATCAGCATCTGGATTATTTTCTAATTGATCCAACTCTTCACTAATCCATAGCATAGCATGCTCTAACATATGTTTATATTGTTTGCAGTTATCGCTCAAAATCTTTGGTTGTCTTATAGGTAGAATAAATGTAGTGGTGGTTGTAGGATTAATGGTTGTGGAAGTCTCCGTAGTAGTAGTAGTGGCGGGGTTGTTAGCAGCTGTAGACGGGGGGATTTTTTGTCTTGAAACTCGTATAGTCATCTCTATACCATCCGCATCTTGAATCACTTGGTGATACTCATTATTCGACCAAGATTGCTTCATATTAATTCCGCGTCTTTGACGATGATGGTGATGGTCGAGGTTTATTGCAGCAGTAGTAGGCTCCTTCAGAATATCCATTTTAAATATAATCCAATTACCATTAATACATAATGGTAAGTCCATAATCTAATCCTGGTGTACAATCACAGTTTTAGTTGCTACTGTAGTAGCCCTTTCCCCCATATAAAACTTAATATACCATTTTGGTAATGATGAGTTGGTGGTTATATTCACGTCTATTACACTTGCTCGTTTTAAAATCCATGATCGAGTACTACATGATGGTAAATAATCTTGATTTTTGGGTGATATTATAACATTTTTTATATCGGTATCACTGGTTGCTTGCAGTTGGAGCAAAATTGTTAAAGGCAATAAGTTTGAAATAAACGTATTGACAGAGTACTATTTAATCATAATCCACTGACTGGAATGAATCTATTCTCAAATAGATTTATAATGAAACCTATATCAACCCCAGCATTTCCGCTGTTGAGAACAAAGGACTTGAGATAAAATAATATGCAGTTGTTTTAGCGTGGGAAACTGTATGCATTAGCTGATAGTAATATCCGCAAACCTATGAACTAACTAATATCCCACCGCCTCGCTCATTCAATTTAATATAATAATTTCTAATAACTATGGAATACGAATCCTAAACTTCATTATACCTATACCTATAGGTACTAATATAAATTAAGGATATTATAGTACGTATATATACTTAGATAGACTTACCTTACAGATGATCTTCATCATCTTAACCTTAACGCTATCAACAGCTTGTTTTAACAGTCTGATCCATAATCCATATGTATTATTAATGGGGAAATCGGAGGTGTTAAATCTCGCTTCGAGGTCGGATCTAATGCTCTCATAATTTTTTAATAAACCAATTGACTTTATCATCTAACCCATATAATTATGTAAAGCATCGGAAATGATAACACAAATTGATGTAAATACATGCTTCATGTCAGTTTCACCGCAACCAGCAGTCAGATCACATATCTCACGTCGTCCTCATTATAACATTTAAAAATGGAGAATTTTTACTCGAACTATTCACCCGCCATTATACCTGAATGCTGTCAAACAGCGAGTGTAGATTATAATATTACCTGGTCGCTAGGTAATGATATAATTAAGAAGGTGCGTGTCTACCTGCAGCTGGAGGTTTTAGAATCGCGAGGATTCTTTAAACCGCATGTGAGTCTTAATGAAATGACGTTTTCAAGCGAAGAATGGTATAAATATTTCGGTGAACGTCATATAATGGAAGCTGTAAGAAGCTTTTTCAGCGAGCCGACAGTTTTGAAGGCAGGTGAATTAACACGTGATCGAATGTTCGCAGTATTTTCCACATACATAACATTACCAGCATATGATGATGATGACGAAGCGCATCCAAGTTAGTTGCTACGATACCAATCAACCTGTCAATCTTCTCTTATTATATCACTATGGAAAACTGCATGTTTGTTTTTATATTATAATCACAAAATACTCATAGGTCATGGCCCAGAATACGAAATTTTCTGTTACCTAATTGAATGGACTAGATGATTACACGTCATGGAAGTTCGCTATTAAATTGCTACAAATTCGCGAAAAATGTTTCGCACGTCAGTCTTACCTGATAAAAGAGATTCTACGAAACTCGAAGAGGATCAACAGGCATTTACCTTAATATGTCTACATTTAGAGCCTCATCTTTATCCGTACGTACAGAATTTGACATACACTAAAGAAGCTTGGGACGCGTTAGCAGCAATCTTCGAGGACGTATAAGTCTCATGAATAGCCTTTTAGATGAACATTTGGAAAAGCATAGCTCTATGCATGAGTATGTAGCAGCGGTGATGAATCATGCACAGAAACTCAAAGAGATTAATCAAAGTTTCGATGATGATTTGATTGCGGTGGTGCTTTTACGAGGTTTGCCTGATGTTTATAGACCGTTATGTATGGCTTTGGAGCACTCGGGAATGAAACTTACCTCGGAAAACGTTCGGCAAAAGCTTCTACAAGAGGACTCTAATCAGAGCTCATCCAATGATTCCTCGAATGTTAATTCTGCGTTGGTAGCAAAGAAACAACCTCAGCACTCAGTACCAAAGGTCAAGTGTTATAAATGTGGTAAGAAAGGCCACAAGAAACCAGACTGCCCGAAGCTGTTAAAGGAAACAGACGGAGAAGGCGTATCAACAGTTTCTACAAAGTCGAAGAAAGTTGCTTTATGCTGTTCACTGTCGGTTCACAAGTCCTTCAGCCCCTCGACGTGGTATTTGGATAGTGGAGCTTCTAATCACATGAGTTTTCAAAAACACTGGTTTAGAGACTTTAAGGTTACTGATAAGAATGTTGTGACGTGTGCGAATGATGACAAGATATCGGCCATAGGCAAGGGTGACATTATTGTAAGTTTGAAAGGAGTTTTGTTACCTATAAAAGATTGTTCTTTTGTGCCTGATTTGAAAGTTAATCTTTTGTCCATATCTAAATTGGTACAGAATGGGTGGAAAGTGATATTTGATTCTGAAGGTTGTAAGATGTTTCATCATTCGATAGGCCAAATTACGAGTAAACTTGTGGTTACTGCTAGTGAAGTCTCAGGTATCTATGCATTGGATGATTGTTTTCCGATGATAGAAGGGGCTCTAGCTACTGTACAAGTAGAGGACTCGTTGTCACTTTGGCATCGGCGGCTTGGGCATGTAAATTTGAATGATTTACGCAAGCTTCCTAACATCGAATTAGGGAAGAAAAGGGTAATGGAACCTTGTGTCGCTTGTATAAAGGGTAAGGCACATAGACCTTATTTACTACCTTTTCCAGTAGGTGAAGCACGGAGAGCTACAGAAAAACTCAAAAGTGCTTCCTATTTTGCGACAGGCACTATTGGTGGTGAAATATACAGAAAAGAATGCATCCAAAAACGGGGTTACTTGCCGTCTATCGTAAGCACAATGTCCCATCCTTGTTTTGGCCTGATTTGGCAAGTGCCCACTATGCTGGTCCGACAGTGGAGCTACTAAATTCAAAAAACATTGAATTCGTTCAAAAGCAAGACAATCCACCAAATTGTCCGGAGCTCCGTCCTATCGAGCGGTACTGGGCCATTGTGAAGAGGCACTTAAGAAAGGATGGTCGGGAAGCTGAATCAGTGGAACAATTCAAAAGAATGTGGTTTGCAGCTACTCGAAAAGTGACAAAAAGTGATGTGCAGGCACTTATACGTAGTATCCGCATAAAAGTCCGAAATTTCTACCGATGTAATTTATTTTCAATTTTTTTTCATTAAATATTATTTTGTTTGTTTTCGTTTTAATAATATTTAGCTAAATAAAGAGATAATAGCGAAAAAATCGTAATATTAATATATATATCTTTTTAGTGTCCGCTTAGTAAATTGAACAGTCCTTAGTACTTCCTCGTACGATATTTAGTTTTCTTATATAATCTCTAGAGCTTCCAACATGTATACGTGTTTCGCTGATACGAAAAGTGTATCACATTTAAGAGGTAATCGAGTCAAAGTCTGGTGAATATTTTGATAGTGTATAACCCCGAACATAGATGCGTTCCACCAGAGATTTCTACATTGAAGTGTCGCAAACGCAAAGCTGAGCAACAGCTATCTACGTCACAGACAAAATAAATCATTTTGTTTCGGATGCGGTACTCCAGGAACCTATCGCGCCAACTGCAGTAACTGCAAGAACAATGTTAGAAAACGATACGAAGATCCCAACCATAGAGATACAGATAGAGGACAAGACAGGCTACGCCTATGTACAGCTGAACGCACCAGTATTGCCGGAAAAACATTATATGACATTCATGTGCAAAGTGGAACAGTGTTCACTGAAAGGAAAGCCTTAAAAGCGCTTATTGAAAACGGCAAAATTACGATTATTATCGGGAGTCGAGAGCTGCCATTTACCATAACAGCAATATGTGAAGTAAACAACAACCGTACTCTCTTGGGCGTTGACTTTTTGAAAACCTCAAGATTCATCTTAAACCTGCCACAGAGAGCCTGGTATTTTCTGGACAACCCTAATAACAACTTCAATTTCATTCAAGTATTTTAAAATAACCCCGACCCGTAAAAAACACTCCAATTAATAAATGAAGAAGAAAAAGAAGACACTCTCAGACTTATCACACTTCATGAAATGGGCTAGAGAACTTCATCAATTCCCCCCGTTACCGCCATCTCCAGAGAAAAAAACCTAGGTGGCAACTACACATGCCCTAGAATGCCTATTAGATGCATTGTAAATATTTATTACATTTCTATTTAATTCTAATTAAAGTCAAAAGTCGTAACGTAAGAACCATACTATTAAATGCCAATTAAATTAAGCGTGATACAGATGTAGTGCATAATTGCTTTCCTTCGTATTTTCACGGAAACGTACGAACGTGTCTTGCTATTTCAGTCGGTCACAGTACAAAAAGCACTGAGGTTGACTGAGTTAGCATGACACGTTCGTACGTTTCCGTGAAAATACGAAGGAAAGCAGTTATGCACTACACCTGTAACAAGTCTCAGTCAAGTGCAGACACACTATCTGGCTGTTCTAGGGAGTCGGAGGAATCGCGGTTATAATACAGTATGCAACGTATGAAAACAGGCATTTAAGTAAGCAACAACTAGCCAGCATTTTCTAATACCTCACCTCCTCGAAACCAACATTTGCGTATTTCTCAACGCCCAGAAAATACAACCATCATGTTTTTTGCCAAGTTCAACGAGCTGTTAGACTGCCTAAAGTCTAAAGACTACAAACTCTGCAAGGCAAGAACTCTGGACACACCATGCACGCGATACGTGCCGCTACATCAAAACTACTGTGATGAACATCACAAATTAATGAAAATAACATGTAAAGCATATCATTACATGAATAAACAACTACCACTGGACGACGGCATACTTGCAGAAGTGGAAATCCAAATGCGAAAGCAATATGTACAAAGATTTGACATCGTCGAGGACTATGGACGTGAGAAATGGATGCATCACCTAAAACAAGTCAAGGCGGACAATTACCATTCTTCATTCATTCGGAAAGACACTAACGGTAACTATAGTATTGGTGATGAAGCGTACGACGCCGTGACATTAGATGAATCAGACCTAGAGTGCCCAGGAAATATAAGAACAATCGCAACATTAGGTTTAATACTTGGTAAAACATACGAAAACAACATAGAAAAACACGCTATCTCTGTAATAGACAACTTAAATTTAATAACAAATGAATTAAGTCAAACGAACGAAGATGATGATTGGTCATGTGAAAGCGAAATTAACTTAAGCAGATATAATGTAAATTTATATTACTATACCCATTATTTAAGACTATGACTTATTATACAAAAACTGTTCTTTTATACCATAATAAAAAAAATCGCATACTTAGTGGTCGTCTATCGAGAAATAACGTGACAACAAATAACGTGTAAGTGAATATTAATTTAAAAAATACATATTTAATAATAAAAAAATGTCGTCAAATCTAAGCAAGTTAAACGAAACCTCTTCCGATGTGACAAATTGGATTCGACTTAAAGAGTTGCCGGTGAATCAGCCCATGTTGATAACAGGGTGTTATGCAACACCCTCACGTTTCACACCCGGCGCCAATGAAACCGTGGTGAAATTTGAAAACAAAAATCTAATGACGCTGCCATCACGTTTCAATAACTTGGATGAGACGGTAATAAAAGAGTTGGATGAGGGGAGCACTTGTTTAATCAATAAAGGACCAATCGGACGAACATATATACTAAAATTTGAACGAAAAGAAGATTAATACCAACTTTTTTTAATGACCCTCACATAATTAACAAGCATTTTTTGAGCCTGCCGAGCACATCGCAAATCTCTATTTCACAGCTGACCTTCTTTGAATTTCATAAATATAGTGATTCAGTCTTTAAGTTAGAGCCAGTAAATTCAGATGTAGTTGCTAAATTATTTAGAGGTCTTAAATCAAATGCAGAGGGCTGTGATAGCATTAGTTTGAATATGTTGATAATGACCTTGCCATATTCTCTTGACATAATCACTAACTTAGTAAATACCTCAATAATAACATCTACCTTTCCCGACATCTGGAAGGTGGCCATTGTGCGGCCCCTACCGAAAATATCAAATCCATCTCAGCTTAAAGACCTTAGACCCATTAGCATTCTTCCATGCATGTCTAAAATAATGGAAAAAGTTGTCTGTTTCCAAGTGACCGAGTTCTTGGAGAAAAATAATATATTACCGGATGTTCAGTCGGGTTTCAGGAAGGGTCGGAGCACTGTGACAGCCTTGCTTGATGTCACGGACCACATACTGTGTGCCCAGGATCAAGGAATGTGTACTTTGTTAGTGCTGCTTGATTTTTCTCGGGCATTTGACTGTATTGATATTAATTTACTTCTGTCCAAATTGAGTTACTACGGCTTTGATAAAAATGCACTAAAATGGTTTAACAGTTACCTTAGTCGTAGATATCAGTGTGTGAGGTTGTGTCAGAGTGATGGGTCATCTCAAGACTCGGGTAAAATGGAGCTCACACGGGGTGTACCCCAGGGCTCCATTCTTGGCCCGATCTTATTCATATTATATGCTGCTGACATAGGGACACAAATTTTGGATTGCAAGTATCATTTTTATGCAGATGACGTTCAAGTATATATCTCGTGTAAACAATCTGAAATTGATAATGCAATACAAAAACTTAACATGGATCTTTCGAGAATAGCGGCCTGGGCCTCATGTAATGGTTTAGTATTAAATCCATCCAAAACTAAGTACCTAGTTTTTGGTAGCAAGCAGCAACTGTCTAGGCTTGCTCCTTCAAGGGAGGTTAAGTTGATGGGTGAACCTATTGAGAGAGTCTGTGAAGCGCGTAACTTAGGCCTGGTAGTGGATGGCGAACTACGTTATGAGAAACACATTTTAAATTCGGTGAGAGGATGTTTCTACAAGTTGAAAGTTTTGTACAAGATTAAGCCCTTTTTAAGTGAAGCCCTGCGAATCCAGTTAGTGGAATCTCTTGTATTATCTAAATTAAATTATATGGACATAGTTTATGGTCCACGTCTACTCTCAAAAACAAAAAGGCTTGTTCAGCGAGTTCAAAATGCCTGTGCCCATTTTTGTTTTGCCATTCCGTTTCGGGCGCATGTCACACCTTATTTAAATAATTGTAACATTCTTAAAATGCTTCATAGACGCAAGCTTCACTTGGCATGTCTCCTCTTCGGGGTAGTTAAGCACCAGGCCCCAGCATATCTCTTTGATAAACTGTCTTTTCGTAAGCAGCGGGGTACTCGGCTGTGCGGGTCGCAATTGTTGTCCCATCGACATGCGTCAGCTGCTTTTCGTGGGAGTTTTAGATATGTAGCAACAAAGTGTTGGAATAATCTGCCCCCACCGCTTCGGAACCTGAAATGTATACGTAGCTTTAAGGCTCAGCTGAGGAAACACTTGCACGAACACCAAAAAAGGCAAGAAAAATTCAGACATGATACTAGTTGTTACTAGTTTGAGTAGTTTGGTTCGAAACACATACCTGATTTTTATGTCCCAGAAGCACTCAGGAGCATGATGTTGCTTTAGCTGTATTTTATTGTGCAATTTCGGTTTTAAATATCACCTCATTTGGTTTTGTAGTCATTTTTGTAGATTTAATTTGGTTTTTCATGGCCCTAGACCTATTTTTGTTCATATTTGCTGCGAATTATGTAATATTTAATAATTATGTAATTGACCGTTGATGTTACGTAATTTGTTAATTTTACTGTCATAGATAAGGCCTAGTCTAGTTTATCTCACAGATTGTAGGTTAGTTTCCACAGACTGCATAAAGCTGCGCAAAGCGGTGTTTGCACGATGGCTTTATGTAGCTGTGTGGCATGTTTTTCACCTGTTTGTCTTGTCTTCTTTTTATCTTGTTATTTTTATTTTACTTTGTAATTTGTAGAACTAAGTGTGTGCGGTCGTAGCGTCATTGCGCCGTGACTTCACCAAATGGCCGCAACGGAAGACCAGCGCTGGCTCTGCCAGCATCACGCTGAGTTGCGACCATTTCGTGACAAATTATAATTTTGTGTTTTAATTGTTTTGTATAATTAATGTTTACACGTCACGAATAAATAATTTCTTTTCTTTTCTTTTTTTTTTAAATATTTTTTGTAAGTGTATAATTGAATTTATATAATGTTTTTTTACAGGTAAAACAAATAATAATCAAACATGCATAATAATCAGAGCTCAGTACTTGATCCCGCACTAAATCCCGCACAATTTATTGAATTTTTAAAGCGAGTGTCTTTATTGTACACCTGGACAACACCGGTTCCCTCAAGATTTATAATAAATCATATGAATTTAATATTTTGTAAATTACATTTAAGTGATTGTCACTATACATATGAGTATTATGTTTTATCAAGAATGTGGGATGACTTAGGGTGTTATATTGAGCATGTATTGAATAATGACTGCATTGACTCGTACCAACATTTTATTTCTTTACCGTCTCAAGCGGATGCTGCCTGCTTTGAACATTCTACCTTTAATACTGATTTGGGTCATTTATTTGTTCAAGCACTTTTAACAACTATGGGAAGTACTATGAATTTTCATTAGGTTTAAATTATATAGATACTTAATTAAATGTGTAAACAACTGTAAATTAATGGATTGTGTCTCTACTGCGAAACCTTTGTTACTTTTAAGAATATTATTATAATATTATCTTTCATATGTACTCACATAAATGTGTAAACAACCCAACTACCTCTAATGTAAAATATGAAGCGATTAAAGGATTAAGTTTTTTATTTAGCAAAGCGATTTGTATTAATTTCATATGGTATTTACTTTTTTTAGTTAAGCATGGGTGTAATTCGGTTAAAAAAATGTGTCTCTACTGCGAAACCTTTGTTACTTTTAAGAATATTATTATAATATTATCTTTCATCTGTACTCACATAAATGTATAACGCTTTGTTAGTTTTAAGTATATTATCCTTCATATATATTTTTTACTTTAATAAAAAAACAATTGCTTTGCTAGTTTTTAAGAATATGTTTCTTTGTTTTACTGTTAATAAATAATAATATTCATATACAGTTTTATTTAAAAAACACATAACTATTAAATGTGAGGTGGGAGGGAGGAGAAGGAAACGAAAAAAACATTCCATTTTTGTATAATTTCACCTTTATTAATCCAAGATTTTTCATTCATACCCAACCACTTAACATACTTTATCCCCCTTACGTTTTAATACTTTTTCCACAAGGTAAATGTCATGGTTTTGAACTTTTTGTAGTTCCTGCTCATAAAAACATCCCGAGATGAGTTCCCGCTCCATATCTTGAAGTAAGTATGTTGTTGGGTTAGTAATTAACACCTTGACGATTTGAAAAATTTCCGCGGTCCAGTTACCGGTGTAGCCCTTGGAGAAAGCCGATTTATGCTTGCTGATTCGCACGTAGTCATTAACCTTGAACTTGTTTGGAGGTTTGACTTTAATATAATTATTTACCTTATGGAGCAGTTTATTAGAGTTGGTTTTATTCACACTCATCCGTGCCATGCCTATGGTACTGTGTTTTTTATTATTATATTGTATAAGTATATCACTTATCAGTTTGGTCCAGTTATATTAACCGTTTAAACTGAAACGCTGCCACAACCAATGATTTACGGATCTTATTAGTCTAAATAATCTTGATTTTTGGGTGATATTGTAATCACTGGTTGCTTGCAGTTGGAGCAAAATTGTTAAAGGCAATAAGTTTGAAATAAACATACTGGTGAAGTACTATTTAATCGTGACCCACTGACCGGAATGAATCTATTCTCAACTAGATTTATAATGAAACCTAGCTCAACCCCCGCATTTCCGCATTTGAGAACAAAGGAATTGAAAATATATAAAATAATATTCAGTTGTTTTAGTGCAGGAAACTGCATGCATTAGCTGATAGTAATATCCGTGAACCTATGATTTAACTATATCCCACCGCCTCGCTTGTTCAATTAAATATAGTAATTTGTCAAACTAATCAAAATCATACAAAACACTCGATAGTTTTATGACATCACGTACCCTCATCGCTAGCATCCCCGCTAACGCCCCCGACCCCGCTAGCAACCACCAACCTTTTTACCAACCGCAAATAAACAGTGAGCCAGAACCCTTAATAACACCCTACTTCCGTGATATTGCAAAGAAAGTTGGCGTCAGCGTAGGTATGGTACAAAATATTAAGAAAAGAAATAATATACCGGATCCGGAGTCCGCTAGAGGTAGAGGAGATAGTTGCAGCTAGTTGTTCGTCATCATCAAGTTTAGTAGTAGCGTTGAGAACTTCGACGGATATTATCTATAATTCATTGAAGCTTCCGACCTATCTGCGGATCACATTAATGCGAGAAGTAATTCAGATTTTAAGCTCTATTGAAGCGAGAGCCGGTGTGTGCACCGACTGCGTTCTGGTATCCAAGTATGATCATAAGTGCCCCCGACAACTACGGACGTTTACAGCAGGTGAGCTATGGTTTTTGCCTGATTTCCATACTTGGATATGTCAGTTATGTAAACGCCCTCGCTTCGATATAATGTGATAACTGACTATTTAATGTGATAACCATCTACTACTGTGTGGAGTGTTCTGGCGTAATTTAGTGAGTGAACCGTGAGGGATTAGCACTTTGACTTATATGTATATATACGTGTGCGAGTAATAAGTGTATTATTATATTAAGATTGACGTGGTATAAAAAACAAGCTTAGCTGTTTTACTATTCAATATCAGTATATTAATAAACAGAGCTATTAGTTTTATAGGCATACATTTTATCTTAATCTCTAAGTAGCTAACGTTAAGGTTAAGATGGTGATAACCGTATATCTAAAAGGATAGAGCAGAGCAGATCTCTATCTAAACACCCCTCTTATCAACTGTTTATGAAGAGGCTGTTTAATGTTAATAACAGACTGTTGAACTGAATCAGGTTGTTAAAACAGGCTGTTGAACTGGAACAGCCTCTTCATAAACAGGCTGTTGAACTGGAACAGCCTCTTCATAAACAGGCTGTTGAACTGGATCAGGCTGTTAAAAACAGGTTGTTGAACTGAATCAGGCTGTTGAACTGGATCAGACTGTTGAACTGAATCAGGCTGTTGAACTGAATCAGGCTGTTAAACTGGATCAGGCTGTTGAACTAAATCAGGTTGTTAAAACAGGCTGTTAAACTGGATCAGGCTGTTGAACTGAATCAGGTTGTTGAGGTTGTTGAACTGAATCAGACTGTTAAATCAGGTTGTTGAACTGGATCAGACTGTTAACCTGAATCAGACTGTTAAAACAGGCTGTTTGCTGTTAATAACAAGCTGTTGAACTAGGCTATCGGTTTCCTATACTAAAATAACTGAATATTATTTTATCTCAAGTCCTTTGTTCTCAACAGCGGAAATGCGGGGGTTGATATAGGTTTCATTATAAATCTAATTGAGAATAGTTTCATCCCAGTCTTAGGAGATAAAGATAAAAAACTGTATTTTATTTTCTTATACTTTTATTTATTATTACATATAAGGCTAGATTAAATATGAATCGCTGGTGTACAAAGATAAGACAATATGAATAGCTGATCTAATGCTAAGAATTTTAGTTCACAATCTATAATGGAGGTGGAGTCATGAATACCATCTATGATTGCATAAGCATCTTCGATTGATGTTGGTCTCTTTAGCTTCAGCTGTCTGCTAAAGTAAACGAATCTGTTTTCATATGCGGTTTTAATCTGTGATATGCGTTCCAAGTGTTTGTTTACGCAGTTCGAAACTCGTTCAATATTACACCAATTGACTCGATCAATAACGATTGATTTCCCCCATTTTTATCAGTGATAAACAGTTGCGGGTTCGAGGTTGGATGCGCTTCGTCATCGTCATCATATGCTGGTAATGTTATGTATGTGGAAAATACTGCAAACATTCGATCACGTGTTAATTCACCTGCCTTCAAAACTGTCGGCTCGCTGAAAAAGCTTCTTACAGCTTCCATTATATGACGTTCACCGAAATATTTATACCATTCTTCGCTTGAAAACGTCATTTCATTAAGACTCACATGCGGTATAAAGAATCCTCGCGATTCTTAATTATATCATTACCTAGCGACCAGGTAATATCATAATCTACACTCGCTGTTTGACAGCATTCAGGTATAATGGCGGGTGAATAGTTCGAGTAAAAATTCTCCATTTTTAAATGTTATAATGAGGACGACGTATACGTATACGACAGATACGTGATCTGACTGCTGGTTGCGGTGAAACTGACATGAAGCATATATTTACATCAATTTGTGTTATCATTTCCGATGCTTTACATAATTATATGGGTTAGATGATAAAGTCAATTGGTTTATTAAAAAAATTATGAGAGCATTAGATCCGACCTCGAAGCGAGATTTAACACCTCCGATTTCCCCATTAATAATACATATGGATTATGGATCAGACTGTTAAAACAAGCTGTTGATAGCGTTAAGGTTAAGATGATGAAGATCATCTGTAAGGTAAGTCTATCTAAGTATATATACGTACTATAATATCCTTAATTTATATTAGTATAGGTATAGGTATAATGAAGTTTAGGATTCGTATTCCATAGTTATTAGAAATTATTACATTAAATTGAATGAGCGAGGCGGTGGGATATTAGTTAGTTCATAGGTTTGCGGATATTACTATCAGCTAATGCATACAGTTTCCCACGCTAAAACAACTGCATATTATTTTATCTCAAGTCCTTTGTTCTCAACAGCGGAAATGCTGGGGTTGATATAGGTTTCATTATAAATCTATTTGAGAATAGATTCATTCCAGTCAGTGGATTATGATTAAATAGTACTCTGTCAATATGTGTTCAGTATAAACATCATCTGATTTTAAACGTCAAGTCGCGTGTCATCTACCCCTATCCCACTCATATCCTTTCCTATGGAAAACGCGGGTAGAAACCTAACAGCGCTGACTGCCCTCCAACAACTGACAGTTCAGCTTAGACTACGGTATGGGTCGGTCAATGTCGAGTACGATCTCCATTCCGCCATTCGTTCAAGTTTACGATATAGTGAACGTAAGGTACATCAGCTACGCCGCCGCGTACACCGGGCGTCGTTACGCCAATTCAACGCAGAAGGTTACACCAAGAGAAGTGCGTAAGACCGGCAGCCACACCATCTTCTGCCAACGCGTAGCACCATAGAACCAGGTACGCGTTTTATTCCATTTCCCTTGCCCTGTCATCTTCATTTTGGTCCTTCTAACCTAATACAATATCTACTAATCATCTTTTCCTAATTTATCAAAATTTGCAAATCATCAATTACATTTTTTTTCATTCAATTTCGCAGGTAGACTTTATATCTTGTTCCCAGAGACAAAACCGGTAATTAAATTCCTTGCAGTAACACTACTTGTTGGATGCTTGGTCGTCCAGCAAAACGACCAGCAATCAGACAACTTTATAAACGGTTGCCTTTATAGTTCCACTGGCAACGCTGACGCTTTATGTCGGTTGTCATACTTTTCATTCTTTAACAATAACAAGACATTATAAATAGTTTATTTTGCTGTTTTAAACCACTTTTAAACGATGTCTACGGATAAAAATGCTGCTCAATATGCTCCCACAGATTCTTTGGATGAGTCGCAACAAAAACTTAGCGTTGTTTCAATGAATGTTCAAGGTAACTTCATGACTTCGTTGTATAACTTAGCGGGTGAAATTAGTGGTTCATCTGATAAGGATCCGGTACGAGTAGCGAAGTTTAGAGCTAAATATAGGGACATTGATAACATTCGGGATCGTTTTCAAGAGTCTTATAACATTTTTATGTCGAGATGTGAGGATGCGAATACACGTTCAGGCATTGAGGCACTGTTCAATAAATTTTACGATATGTACTACTCGGTTCAAGTATTACAGGAATCTATTTATTTATTTATTTATTTATTTATTTATAAAGTTTTGTAAGTAGGCCCTGTAGGCACTTTTACAAGTCTGAGTCTACCAGCGCTTCCAAAGAGACCACTGTTGAGAAGAAGCGCCGCAAGAAACTCAACAGTAAGCCTTTTTTTAAAATAAATCACTTATTACAATACTAAACTTAAGCTACACAATTTAAATGTCACAGGGATGTACAGGTCCCAGTAGTAATAATAATGAAATATATCCAAATGTCGGATTAAATTAAATAATACAATTTCGGAGATGTAAACAGTCTCCAAATGTCAAATTTAAATTAAGAATTAAATATAATTAAAAAAAAAAAACACAAAACAAGGGAGATGTAGAAAGTCTCCACGGTCAATTTTGGAGCTGTAAAGAGTCTCCAGATGTCAAATTAAAATTAAATACAATTATAAAAATAAAAAAAACACAAAAAATAAAATAAGGGAGATGTAGAAAGTCTCCACGGTCAATTTTGGAGATGTAAAGTCTCCAGATGTCATATTAAAATAATAGGTAATCGTACAGGGAGATGTATATAGTCTCCACGGTCATTAATAATAAAATTGTATAGCAAAAAAATAATAATATAATAATAATCAGTCCCAAGCATTGTCATCATTCATATAATCTTTAATACTATAATAAGCTTTAGAAATTAGTTTACGTTTAACGTAACTCTTAAATTTATTTACTGATAAATGAGTAACACTACTTGGGAGCTTATTATAGAACCTTATACAATTACCCATGAAAGAGTTTTTTATTTTGTGAAGCCGTGTAAAGGGCACTGCGAGCTTATGTTTATTTCTGGTATTAACATTATGTATGTCACAGTTCTTTCTAAAATTACTGATGTTCTTATGAA
Source organism: Acleris sparsana (assembly GCA_923062465.1). Classification (NCBI taxonomy): domain Eukaryota; kingdom Metazoa; phylum Arthropoda; class Insecta; order Lepidoptera; family Tortricidae; genus Acleris; species Acleris sparsana. Next base: position 13,462,847 of record OV281298.1, on the reverse strand, counting down.
CATGCATAATGTTTTCATAAATATATTGACTGTATACGGTTAATATATTCGTTTCTTTGAACTTATCTCTAAGCGAGTCTCTATGACCCATCTTGTAAACAGCACGAATAGCCCTCTTCTGCAGAACAAAGATGCTGTTTACGTCAGCACCACTACCCCATAGTAAAATACCATATGACATTATACTATGGAAGTAACTAAAATAAACTAATCGAGCGGTTTTCAAGTCTATTAGATTCCGAATTTTATTAACTGCAAAAGCTGCAGAACTTAGTCTATTCGCTAATTTAGCCAGATGAGGACCCCATTGGAGTTTTGAGTCTAACGTTACACCAAGAAATACTGTATCATTAACTAAGTCTAATTTGTCATTTTTAATAGTTACAGTAGTTTGTCTATTTTTCACATTGGTAGTCATAAATTTAATACATTTAGTCTTTTTCTCATTTAGTAATAAATTATTAACACTAAACCAATGTACTACTTTTGATGTAGCATTGTTTACATCCACATTAAACTCCTGTTGTCGTTTGACTTTAAATACGAGTGAGGTATCATCAGCAAACAATACTATATCATGGTTGTCCTTTATAAGGTATGGTAAATCATTTATGTAAATGAGGAATAGAAATGGACCCAAAATTGAGCCCTGTGGCACGCCCATTGAGACCAAAGACCCAGGTGATCGTTTTCCATTCACGTCTACCCTTTGTATTCTCCCGAATAAGTACGTTTTAATTAAGTTTAGCGCAGTACTTCTAACTCCATAATGGTGTAGCTTCCTGACCAATGTGTCATGGTTAACGCAATCGAAGGCCTTGGACAAATCACAGAAAATACCTAAAGCATCATGTGACCCCTCCCAGGCATCAAAAATATGTTTAATTAGCTCAACACCAGCTTCGGTTGTCGAGCGACCCCGAGTAAAACCAAATTGTTTATTATGTAATAAATTATTATCTTGAAAATGTTGCATTAACTGTGATAAAATTATTTTCTCAAAGATTTTACTGAAAGTGGGTAGTATCGATATCGGTCTAAAGTTAGTGGGGTCAGAAGTACTACCCGTTTTAAATAATGGAATTATCTTGCTATGTTTCATAAGATCAGGAAACTCACCACAATCAACACAGTGATTAAATATGATCATTAAGTCAGATGCTATGACTTCCATTAAGGATTTAAGGACGTGAACCGAAACCCCCCAAAGATCATTGGTTTTCTTAATGTTAATTGATTTGAATGCTTTGATTACATCCAAGGCAGTAACGTGCTTGAATTCAAAGTGTATACTGCATTCAGACACGTTATCTTCTAATAATAAAATGGCAGACGCCGGCGAAGAGTTCAGACACTTAGTTGTGGACACTGGTATGTTGGTAAAATAATTTTCAAATTCAATTGCGACATCTAAATTAGACTCTAGGATTTTACCATCTACTTTTAAACGAAAGTCATTAAATCCCTTATCTATCCTAACAACACCATGTCTTTCAAGGTCGATCCAAGTCTGGTTACCTAAAATAACATTATCACACTTTTCTGGAGTGTACACTGAGTGGCCAAATTTCAGAGCCTTGTACGATAGTTTGATTCATAACAATATAGAATTATCACAAATACAAAAAATGCATTACCTACTTAGTGTTTTAGAGAAAGAGCCTTTGAGTCTAGTTAAACATTTATAACTTTCAAATGACAATTATTCCATAGCATACAGGCTGTTGATAGATAGGTATGAAAACAAAAGGCTTATAGCAGACAAACACTTAGAGGCTATTTTATCATTGACAAATCAACAGAATCAGGCTAACTTGCGTAAGTTTGTTAACACTCTTAAGGAAAATTCTCAAGCTCTTCATGCGCTAGGATTTGACGTTAAGGCATGGAGTTTTCTATTGCTACACATTGTTCTACGAAAGCTTCCTATAGAGCTGCGTGGTAAATTTGACCTGGCCCATAGTAGTTCCCCAAATAGCATCCCGACATTTGAGAACTTTATCGATTTCTTGGATACTCATCTTAGGGTGTTGGAAACTGTCAGTGGAGCGAAGGGTCCAGCTACTACAGTACAAAGTAGTATATCTAAGGTCACATTCACCGTTAACTCCTCTCAATATTGCGTTTGCTGTAACGGTGAGCATGTGCTTTATACATGTGACAAGTTTAACAACATGTCACCGATTCAACGTAGGGAATTTGTAACTCAACAACGCTTATGCTTCAACTGCCTGAGGACACACTCGGTTAGCAAGTGTTTGTCTAAAAGCAGGTGTCAAGTATGTAATGGTCGTCACCATTCTAAGCTTCACATGAATCAACTTTCCAATCAACACAAGGTTATGGATGATGCTGCTATTGCATCCACATCAGCACCCGCACCCAAGTCTTCATGCTCAGATGCTACACTCACCACTGTTAGCTCTGCTGTCAAACCTTTCCGCAGTCATGGTGTTCGCAATGAATCCACTATGATGTTGGGTACGGCCTTGGTCGGTCTTCGGGATATCAACGGGCATCTGCATACTGCAAGAGCCCTGTTAGATTGCGGGTCACAAGTATCAATTATTACAGAAAATTTAGCTCAGAAATTGCGTCTTCCTCGTTCTATTTCTGGTATCCTATTTGGGTTGGGAGGTTCAAACACGCATCACACCAGCGGCAGTGTGGAGTGCACTATCAATTCTCTAGCCAAACCTTCCAAACCTGCTTTGGTGACTACTGCGGTTGTTCTCAAACGGATCACAGGGGACCTACCCAACATCAAGGTATCATCAAAGGTTTTACAGATGTGTAGGGATATTTCTCTAGCGGACTCTAAATGTTCCATTCCAGGTCCGATTGACCTGCTAATCGGTGTAGACCTGTATGATAGAGTTTTTGATGGTAGGAGACTGCAGCTAGGGGAAGGCTTACCTACTGCATACGCTTCTATTTTCGGTTGGGTTTTGATGGGCACCGCTCCTATGGACTCTGTTGTCTCCAATCATATTGTTGCCCTACATTGCGCGACAGATTTGGACTCCACACTTAACAAGTTCTGGGAGGTGGAAGAGGCTCCGACAAAAACCTTACATGACCCGGAGAGCCTACAATGCGAAAGGCATTTTGTAGAGACGCACACGCGCGATGAGACAGGGAGATATATCGTTCGGCTACCCTTCAAAACTGAGTGTAAACCATTAGGTGACACATACAATAACGCTCTTAAAAGATTTCACAACTTGGAGCGCAAACTGTTTAAGGACACTAGGTTGAGGGAGATGTATGTTGCGTTCATGGCCGACTATCTTAACACGGGACACATGCGACCAGTAACGGGTGCTCTATCTAAGGCGAGGTACTATATCCCTCATCACGGGGTGATTAAAGAAAGCAGTAGTACCACAAAGCTCCGAGCTGTGTTTGACGCTTCCGCTGCCAGTAGCTCAGGAGTGTCTCTCAATCAGGTCCTGATGCCAGGTCCCAAGCTACAGCAGAACATCGAGGACATCATCCTGCGGTTCAGGATGCATGCAGTCGTATTCACCTGCGACATCAAACAGATGTATCGCCAGGTTCGAATGCACGACGACGATTGTAAATTTCAGACCGTATTTTGGCGGGAATCACCCGACAAGCCGCTCCAGCAATTTGAGTTAACGACGGTCACCTATGGTGTATCCAGTGCAGCGTATCTGGCCATGCGTGTTATACACGAGTTAGCTATCATTAATAAGGGCACGCATCCTGAAGCTGCACGCGTTTTACAGGAGGACACTTTTGTTGATGACGTCATTAGTGGTAGCCATGACGTAGAGTCTGCTAGAGTCCTACAGCAGCAAGTAGTAGAGGTACTGGCTCAGGGGGGTTTCCAATTAAGGAAGTGGGCCAGCAATAGCAAAGATTTACTGGATGTTCATCCTTCTGATCACCTCGAAACTCCGTTTCGGTTCGAAGAAGGAGATAACATATTCAAAATTTTGGGTATCGAATGGAGCTCTAGTACAGACAGCTTCGTGTACCGCGTTTCGAAACTTGGGAAATGTTACACAAAGCGTGACATTCTGTCCAATATTGCACGACTTTATGACCCATGCGGCTATCTGGCACCAATCACCTTCTACGCAAAGGTAATCATGCAGCGCCTGTGGGCGCTCGACCTCTCATGGGATGATCCACTCCCTAAGGAAAGCGTTCAAGCATGGAATGCCTTCCTGGATGGATTCCATCTTCTAAATATTCCTAGAATACCTAGATTCATTCTAAGTAATCAGCCTGCGCGCTGCGAACTCTCAGGTTTCAGTGACGCTTCGGAGGCTGGTTACAGCGCGGTTGTTTATCTCCGGGTGCTCGACTCTACCGGGGAGGTAGGAGTTCATTTACTCATGGCCAAATCTAGAGTCGCACCAATAAAACAAAGGCTTACAATCCCTAGGCTTGAGCTGTCGGGAGCCGTGCTCCTAGCTCGCCTACTCAGCCATGTTGCGCAGGTTTTGGAGGGCAAGACCGTTATTTCTAACACGATAGCTTGGTGCGATTCTACCATCGTGTTATCGTGGCTCCGTACTCAACCTCATAGGTTGCAGACTTTCGAGGCGAACAGAGTCTCACAGGTTCAAGGCCTTATCCCATCCGTCACCTGGCGCTACGTGCCCTCAGCACTTAACCCGGCAGATTGTGCCAGTAGGGGTTTGTTACCACAAGACCTCGTGGCTCATGAGCTGTGGTGGTCCCCACCGTGGTTAAAAGAAGAGCCGTATTCTTGGCCATTGCCAATCCAGCCTTTGTGTGAGGACCTTCCTGGACTTAAACCCTTAGTTAATTCAACGTTCAAGGTCACTGACGCGAATGTAGAGACACCAGGCTCGATCATCATCAACCGGTATAGCTCTCTCTCGAGGCTTCAACGAATTCTCGCATGGTCGTTGCGCTTTTTCCATAACACTCGCCATCCCAAAAATAAAATTGAGGGTTCGCTCAGTGCTCATGACTTGCACAGTGCCCTTAATAGAGTTGTCAAGCTCGCTCAGGAGGACGCTTTCGCCGATCAGCTGCAACTCCTCCGGGACAAGCACGCCTTAAGATTTTCACTTGCTCGCCTGCATCCTTTCGTAGACAGTTCAGGGCTTCTGCGCGTGGGTGGCCGGCTTAGGCATTCTAACTTGCCATACGCTGCAAGGCACCCGCTTCTCTTACCGAAGCGACACCATGTTACGGATCTCATCATCGATTATCATCATCTGGCTAACCTCCATCTTACCCAATGAGCTCATCAACATTCTCCACCAACGGTTTTGGATTTTATCAGCTCGGCGTGTCGTTCGACACCGGGTTTTTCTTTGTCATTGTTGTCATCGCTTGAAGGCGAAACCATTAGAGCCTTTTATGGGTAATCTCCCGCCCAGTCGTGTGCGCGAAGCACGCCCCTTTCTCAAGGTTGAAATCGATTTCGCCGGGCCATTCAATATTAAGACCTCTAAGATACGCAATGCCAAGGTCACTAAGGCCTATCTTTGTGTCTTCGTGTGCTTGTCCGTAAAAGCGATACACTTAGAGGTAACTTCGGATTTGACAACCAACTCTTTTATGGCCTCCTTCGATAGGTTCGTCTCAAGACGAGGCATGGTTTCTGACGTTTACACGGACTGTGGTAAGAACTTCCAAGGAGCCAAGCGCCACTTGAGTGAAATAGACTCCTTTCTACATCAACAAGATTTAACTGACGCTCTCGCGAGGGCCAGCGTCAATTGGCACATGAACCCACCTTACGCACCACATATGGGTGGACTTTGGGAGGCTTCCGTGAAGTCTGCCAAAAATTTACTCAAACGTAGGTACTATTGGGGAACAAGTACTCACCTTCGAAGAATTGGCAACAATCTTCGCAAAGGTCGAGGCAGTACTCAATTTCAGGCCTCTGTGTCCAATGTCTGACGATCCGAACGACTTTGAAACACTGACGCCTGGCCATTTCATTATAGGACATCCCTTAGTAAGCCTGCCTGAACACGACTTCGAACATACTCCAATCCCACAGCGCAATCGCTGGCAACTTATTCAACAAGTTTCACAGCATTTCTGGCGCCGATGGCAGCATGAATACTTGCATAACCTCCAACAGCGCAAGAAGTGGTGCAAGGAAGTACCCAACCTTCAGTTAGGAGATCTCGTCCTCATCAAAGAGGACAACTTGCCACTACTTCAATGGCGAAAGTCGCGAGTATCCAAGCTCCATCCGGGCACAGACGGCGTTGTTCGCGTTGTAGAGCTCAAAACGAGTTCCGGTACTTGCCTCAGATCAACCACTAAGGTGTGCCCCTTACCGACTTATGATAATTAGAAGAAAAAAAATCATACAAACTTAGCTTTAGAACATTAGATTTTACGATATTTTCAAGGAAACTTCAACCATAAATATATATATATATAATTTCAGGGAAAATCATCATGTTGCGATATCATCTAAAGAGCTTGGCAGCTCTTTGGGGGGCGGTTATGTTCAGTATAAACATCATCTGATTTTAAACGTCAAGTCGCGTGTCATCTACCCCTATCCCACTCATATCCTTTCCTATGGAAAACGCGGGTAGAAACCTAACAGCGCTGACTGCCCTCCAACAACTGACAGTTCAGCTTAGACTACGGTACGGGTCGGTCAATGTCGAGTACGATCTCCATTCCGCCATTCGTTCAAGTTTACGATATAGTGAACGTAAGGTACATCAGCTACGCCGCCGCGTACACCGGGCGTCGTTACGCCAATTCAACGCAGAAGGTTACACCAAAAGAAGTGCGTAAGACCGGCAGCCACACCATCTTCTGCCAACGCGTAGCACCATAGAACCAGGTACGCGTTTTATTCCATTTCCCTTGCCCTGTCATCTTCAATATGTTTATTTCAAACTTATTGCCTTTAACAATTTTGCTCCAACTGCAAGCAATCAGTGATACCGATATAAAAAATGTTATAATATCACCCAAAAATCAAGATTATTTACCATCATGTAGTACTCGATCATGGATTTTAAAACGAGCAAGTGTAATAGACGTGAATATAACCACCAACTCATCATTACCAAAATGGTATATTAAGTTTTATATGGGGGAAAGGGGTACTACAGTAACAACTAAAACTGTGATTGTACACCAGGATCAGATTATGGACTTACCATTATGTATTAATGGTAATTGGATTATATTTAAAATGGATATTCTGAAGGAGCCTACTACTGCTGCAATAAACCTCAACCATCACAATCATCGTCAAAGACGCGGAATTAATATGAAGCAATCTTGGTCGAATAATGAGTATCACCAAGTGATTCAAGATGCGGATGGTATAGAGATGACTATACGAGTTTCAAGACAAAAAATCCCCCCGTCTACAGCTGCTAACAACCCCGCCACTACTACTACTACGGAGACTTCCACAACCATTAATCCTACAACCACCACTACATTTATTCTACCTATAAGACAACCGAAGATTTTGAGCGATAACTGCAAACAATATAAATATATGTTAGAGCATGCTATGCTATGGATTAGTGAAGAGTTGGATCAATTAGAAAATAATCCAGATGCTGATGAATTTTGTATATCACACCTACCAGATGCGTGGAGACTTGCACGAAAATCGAGGACATAAGAGGATGGTGATACCTATCTAAAAAAGTTCCTATCAAAAGTTGAGGTAAGTTGTTCTCACATTCTCTTATCAAATGTAACGTTTCCGCTAGTAACCACATAGACTAGAACCGTGTGGAATGAAACATTTACACATGATTTTATAGGGTATATAAGAATGCAAGCTGTTTGAGTAGACATTATATCACACTCTGATACAGTAGTGAATAGCAACATTTGATTTACTACGTTAGTGAGTTTATTTAAATTATAATTAATTATTTTATAATTATGTCGGGGACAAACCAATTAGCGTCGATTGGACATCTCAGTACAGTGGGTTTAAATCCAACGGTCTGGTTAAAGCCTCAAGATTTAAAACTTAATCACCCATATCCGATTGTAGACTGTTTTAAAAAAGGATCAAAATTTAATGATAAACTACAGACAATCGTAGTTTTGTCTGAGGGGAAGCTAGCTTTACCTAGTAGATTTAGTGATTTGGATGACGTCTATATTGAAAGTTTAAAACAAGGGGTGTCCATCATCTGCCGCGGTCCTAAAAACAGCAGTTGGGTCTTTGAGTTTTGTCCAACCACCACCGCTACCAACAATTCGATGTAAAAGTATGTAAGTGTTTACGATTTTTTTTATCTCCACAGAACCATGGATTCTGCTAAAGCTTGTAAATGTAAGCTTCTTTCTTAACTTTATTCTATTTAGTAGTATAGTTTTCTTTAGATACTCCCTACCTACTCATCATATAAGTATCAAATTTCTCTAGCTAAAAACATCCCAATTATATGTTTTATATGATATAAAGATAAATATATAAAACGGTTTAAATTGCTTTACAGGTAATAACAACAATGATGATGGTGGTGCTTGCAGCAGTAACAGTAGCACTATTATACCTACTTATACAACAATTCGAACCCCACTACAACAACTGCAACAACAAAAGCAAAACGAGGCGCAGGTGTTGGATGAGAATAAGGAGAATATCATATGTGAAGAGCAAGCGTATGAGAGTGATGACTCAGATACTTTAAATGTGTTCCATAACCAATGTAGAAATAAGTGGATTAATGAGTTCCAAGACAACTCACTAATTAAAAGATGGAAGCTTTCGATACCACTACACGTATTCACCCAAGAAGTGAGTAAACTGCTAAGGCGATTATATATTGAAGGATTTCATAATGATGATAATATTTACCTACTTATAGTTATGTGGGATGAAATAAATGCTGAAATTGAAGAGTTAGTTGGGGATATGAATGTAAACTATCAAGACTGGATAGTTTTGTTAGCTGGAGTGAATTCAGAATTATTCTCACGTGTTGTATTCAACTATAAATCTTTTAACTATTTAATCAATGTCATTTTTTGTGTTGTTGGTAATAATATTGTATTTTCACGTTCCTAAATTTATTGTTGTAATACTACTGTTGCTACTACTATAACACCATTTAAATTAGATATATATTTCATATATTATTATTATTATTATAATCTGAGGTATATCTATTTCATATTACAATTGCACGTATGAACGTAGGGACCCACCCTTTCATATGTTTTACATACTATTATAATCAAAATGTATTCCTATTTCATAAGATTTTTAATCCTATATATTTTATTAACTAAGACATAATAAATGTTTTTTCAAAGAATTATCATGCTGTAGCTCTTTTTAGCGATACCTACTACTATTATAATCAAAATGTATCCCTATTTCATAAGATTTTTAATCCTATATATTTTATTAACTAAGACATAATAAATGTTTTTTCAAAGAATTATCATGCTGTAGCTCTTTTTAGCGATACCTACTACTATTATAATCAAAATGTATCCCTATTTCATAAGATTTTTAATCCTATATATTTTATTAATTAAGGTATAATAAATGTTTTTTCATAGAATTATCATGCTGTAGCTCTTTTTAGCGATACCTACTACTATTATAATCAAAATGTATCCCTATTTCTTCCGGACGCTTCTACCGGGCCCTAACAAGGCCCGACGTAGACTTTTTAGCGTCCCACATAGGGGTAAATCACCAATCTAGGCGGCCAAATTTATAACTTCAAATTAAAGTGTTTTAATGAGTTTTATAATGAGTATGATTTTATGATAACCCTTAAATTGACTGTTCATCAAAGTGAACATACCTAAAATTCATTTTTTTTATGATAATTGAAAATGAAAAAGCGTTTGATTTCACGACTTTTTCATTTTGCCAAAATAAGGTGTCCGGTCTCTTGGGGTACCTATCAAGGTATGAAAAATACTCTATAATATTTACAGATTTATTAAAGTACAAATTATATCATCGTATAATTATCACCTCGGTTTGGTGACTTTGTTATGAGTTTCAGTAATTGAGAAGCATCTCTATTTCCAGAAGTGTGTAATGTTGTTTGAGTTGCATGCACCAATATATCTTTATCGACAATACTTCGAAGTTCTTCTGTTTTTCTTCTCTTAGTTCTCTCACTTGACTCATTAAAAGACTTTCCTTGCCGACTGTAACATTGTTTTTGTTGATTAACTCTTGGAATATCAAACGTTCCTTGTAACCAATTGTCATTATTCTTTAAGAATCTATCTTGTTTTTTCCGGGCCTTAATCCACCTTTGCTTGAATTGAGTCTTGATAAAGGAAAACTTGTGTTTCATGTCCTTGATTTGTTCTTCAGAATAATCTTCACACAACAGGTACTGTTCAAGATATTCTAATTTTGCTTCAAAACTATGCAAGTTTTGCTGTTGCATTTTATCAAATAATGCTTTCCTGGTTACAACCATCATGTTAGAACACTCTGATGGACCTAAAATAAAATAAATAACGTTTTGTCAAAAAATTAAAAATCGCTACCGTCAGGTTCATACTCCATTTTTAAAAAAAAGCACGGGTATGCACGGCAAATTTTTCAACATTATTTAAGGTGAAGTCTGTTGTCAATATTAAAAAAAGAAATAAAGCAGGGACGGACCCTGAAGTGCAACTAAAACACTTAACTCTATAAAATACTTGTAAAAATATATCATAATATTAGAGGTATTTTGATTCACTAAAACTAAAACTTTTTTATTTGATGTAGTAATCAAACAAACAATATTCACTTTGTAATGAAACTGTTTTAAAATGTAGACGCGAACTGATACGTGGACTCAGAAAGACGATTAAGTTTCGGCTGAGCTTCTGAGTCAACGCGTCGTGCAAGGGCCGAGGGAACTATTGTCCATTGTCCCGCGTCTTATCAACTTGAGCAGGTACCATTTTTTTTTACCTGGGACGTATTTTGGTAAATAGACTAATGACCGCCTAGATTGGTGATTTACCCCTATGTGCGGTGGTGATGGCGGTAGCGGTAGCGGCGACGCATCCTCTAAATATTTCTTCATACTAAATGCGTACCTATAGAGAAGAGAGTTACGTGCGCGCGTGAATTGATCTAATGATAGAACTGATAATATATATTTACGAATTTCGAACAACTAAGACTCGCGCTGTAAGCGTTATATATCCTCCTATTATTATTATTATTATTAGTAGGTACAGGTGTACTACTATAGAGATCGATTAACACTTTAACTGCTACCAACCAGCCCCCGCTAGATGGCCCCATTTTATATGAAAATCAGAGCTCTTGATAATAAAAGTGTTAACTTCTAACACTCAACACAGCGACATATATACTATACTGATAGTACTCTTACGACTCGCAGCTAACTAAAAACCCACCCTCCTCATATTTCAACACACGCTAGTAGCGCCCTCACACCACACCATTCATATCACTCCTCATACGGATTTTTATATAACTACTATCGATGTGCGCTAGTGGCGCCCTCACACCATTCATACGGAATTTTTTGGAACTACTACGACTTATAGCGAGCTCACTCCTCCCTCCTCTGAGTCAGAACCGGCACAAACACACTAGGGGAATCAGGGGTAATACCAGTCACCGGGTAATGGCGGTCACCTCAATAACTTGATAAAACTAGTGCGTGTAATGGCGGCGTGCGGGTGGAAGGGAGCGGGGAGTGACGCTTGAGCCAGTGGCGACCGGCCCCACCAGTCCGCTCGAAGAACGTGAGAGTGACAGTTGTGTGTTTGTTTGGAGCTAATTCGATCTTATTTTTCACTGGATGTTTTTGTCGGTAAGTTTTCATATTACACATTTATATATTGTATTCCTCGTTATTCTTATTGTTAAACAACTAAAGGTAAAGCTCAAGTTGATATTATTGCACAATCTTACGAGTATAATTTTAATTTTAAATTTTAATACGAAACGGCCGTTAGGGGTAATAGTGCTCGGATGAACGCCATTTCCCCTGAGTGAACGCCATTACCCACTTACTTTTTTCTTACAGAAATGCCAAGAAATCGTCAGAGAACCACCGCTAAAGCGGCATGGAGTGAGCAAAACTTAATTAATGCAAAAGCCGCGATTGAGGGGGGGATGTCTAAAAGAAGAGCAGCGATTACATTCATGATCCCATTTTCTACATTGAGAGAGAGACTGATGAACGACAACCTTGTTAATCCCCGACTTGGACGTAGACCAGTGTTCACTCAAGATCAAGAAATTGAAATTGCTGAACAGGTAAAGCTGTTAGGTTCATTGTATTATGGGTTAACAGTCACAGATTTGAGAAAATTGGTTTTTAAGTACGCAGAGATGAAAAATATCAAAAATAACTTTGATGAAAATAGCCAGACGGCAGGATTAGACTGGGTAAAAGGCTTCATGAAACGCAACTCTTCCGTAACTGTACGCAAAGCTGAAGCTACGAGCTTAAACAGGGTATCTGCTTTCAATAAGGAGGAAATTACTCGCTTCTTTGATATACTTGGCGATTTGATGGAAAAACATAAGTTTCTACCTAACAATATGTATAATGCTGACGAGACCGGGGTTACAACCGTTACAGATCCAGGCAAGGTACTTGCAGAGAAAGGCCAGCGAAGAGTAGGAGCAGTTACGAGCGGTGAACGAGGCAGAAACATAACAGTCATGTGTGCTATGAGTGCAGCTGGCAACTTCATACCGCCTATGTTTATTTTTCCTAGACAAAGGATGACACCGTTGTTAGAAAAGGATGGACCACCTGGTGCAATATACACTTGTTCTAAAAATGGTTGGATTAATGAGGATTTGTTTGTTGACTGGTTGAAACATTTTGCTGCATATGCTAAACCCACGCAAGAACACCCTGTCCTATTAATACTTGATAACCACAGCAGCCATATATCACTTCCGGCTTACAATTATTGCAAAGGGAATCACATTGTAATGCTTTCTATTCCACCACACAGCTCTCACAGGACTCAACCTCTTGATGTTTCTTTTTATGGACCTCTGAAAGCCGCTTACAGGCATGAGTGTAATAGACACATGAAGACACACTTGATGGCTAAAATAACTCCGTATGATGTTGCAGCTTTATTCAACAAAGCCTACGCACAAGTTGCTAATATAAGTAAAGGAGAAGCTGGCTTCCGAGCGACGGGAATATATCCGTTGAATCCTAATGTTTTTACAGAACAAGACTTCTTAGCGGCATCAATGATGACCGAAAACTCAGACCAACTAATGCAGGCTGTTGAAGACACTACAATCGACAGTCATGTCCTAGCCCAGACACCTGGCATGACAATGAATCTAAGACCTACCACTCCAGTGCATCCATCAATGGTTACGCCCGCTAATGAAGTGCAATCTCCAATCCCTGGCTCGTCGAATGATCCTCGGTATCGCTATCAATCACCTGTTTCTGATTTACATTCACCTGCTCCTGATACAGCTACTACAGCACAGGTTGACGGTCAAAGGCGAACTGATGTGCATTTCGCTGATATAGCAACCACTCCTATAATCCAGCCATCGTTACCAACTCAAAGAAGAACAAGGAAACAACATGCTACCATACTAACATCAACACCATTAAAAGCTGTCTTAGAAGAAAAAGAAAACAAAAAGAATAAGAAGAAGAGTGCTCCAACTAAGAGAGGTCTTAGGAACAAAAAACAGGATTCTAACACATCAACAGTAACAGTTTTGAAAAATAAGAATAGCAATAAAAAAGGCAAGAATTGTGAAACTCAGAGAGCAGCAAAAGGAAAGAAAGACAGTGGAAAAAGCTACAGACGTAAAGTTTTACAAGAAACTTCATCAGAGTCTGATAGTGAGTCAAATTCCGTTATTTGCAACGACAACAGTGATGATGACATGGATGATGAAGGCAACAACGATAACATGTGTAATCTATGCAGGGAATTTGGGCGAAATAATGAGATATGGTACCGCTGTACCGTATGCGGGCTATGGAGCCATGCTATGTGCTCAGGGTGGGATTCGGCAGAGGGGTACATATGCGACTTATGTTCCTAAAGTTAAAGTAATATTAATATGTTGATTGTACCAAAAAAATACCGCTTTACTATGTATAATTTATGCTTTAATTAGACAAGCAATGTTAATTTAGTTGTTAAGGGCTGATCTCATGTTATTAATCAACAAAAGTTGATCTCAATTATACTATTTGGGCTTATGTCGGTTTGAGCGTTATAACCCCATTGCCCGAACGGTATTACCCATAGCTGAGGGTAATGACGTTCAAAAGTGTTTTTTTTTTTAGATTTTACTGCTCCTTATCTAGGAGTTATAACAATGTTTCGTGTTCAATTTCTAATGACTGATTAGTTACACTTATGTTATGTTTGATTTTCTCCTAATAAAAATTGATATAAGCAAAAATATGGACATTTTACTTTAAGTGAACGCAATTCCCCCTGCTTCCCCCTCACGCTATCTCTGTAATAGACAACTTAAATTTAATAACAAATTAATTAAGTCAAACGAACGAAGATGATGATTGGTCATGTGAAAGCGAAATTAACTTAAGCAGATATAATGTAAATTTATATTACTATACCCATTATTTAAGACTATGATGTATTATACAAAAACTGTTCTTTTATACCATAATTAAAAAAAAACGCATTCTTAGTGGTCGTCTATCGAGAAATAACGTGACAACGCTTATTCGTGTACTTAGTTACCGTTTATCGAAAAATAACGTGACAACAAATAACGTAACGTGTAAGTGAATATTAATTTAAAAAATACATATTTAATAATAAAAAAATGTCTTCAAATCTATGCAAGTTAAACGAAACCTCTTCCGATGTGACAAATTGGATTCGACTTAAAGAGTTGCCGGTGAATCAGCCTATGTTGATAACAGGGTGTTATGCAACACCCTCACGTTTCACACCCGGCGCCAATGAAACCGTGGTGAAATTTGAAAACAAAAATCTAATGACGTTGCCATCACGTTTCAATAACTTGGATGAGACGGTAATAAAAGAGTTGGATGGGGGGAAAGCAAAAAATTCCAAAAAGAAGTGCAGAGCAGCAAACTAGATCGAAAAAACGGTGCGGCAAGTAGGGATTGCAATCCGGTCCGGCAGATCCGGTAATCCGGCCGGATCCGGCAATTTTTGGAAGCCACCGGATCCGGTAATAATCACCGGATCCGGAGTCCGGATCCGGTAAAGTAAAATGTTCTATTTTTAAACGAGAAATAGTGACTCATTTTGGAGTCCCGTTTGCATTTTATCAACGAAATATTCGAACGTCGCTTCGCTTGGCTCGTGTCGTGTCGTGCGATCGGTCCGACGCGACGTTGCCGTTCTCACGCTTCCCGCCAATCCCCACCCGCACCCGCAAACAGCGTCGGTCGATCGACTCGACGCCAGTATTCTGCCAGAGACTGTGGAGTGTGGGTGGACTGTGGTCACTGTGGACTTGTGGAGTGCCTACCTACTAATAGTGAACGTTTTATATGCATTTTTTAATAAATTCTAGTTTGTAACATTAATCTACGAGTTTTGGTTTTGTTTAATACGGTACAATAAACAGTTAAACTTATATGTATTGGTTTTTATTTTACTTTGCAGGTAAACTGAAATTCAAATATGTCGCTTTCAAAACCGAGTCATGAGCTAGGTCAAACCGGTGAAGATGGTGAAAAAAACATATGTATGTAGGATTAAAAAAAAAAAAAGAAAGTTAATAGGTTGGCAACACCGACTTTAGCGCGCTCTCTCTGGTCTATCGCATTATGGCGGACGACTGTGTTTTTTGGTATCGAATTTGCTAATTGTTAAAATAAACAGTAAAAAGTTAATCCGGCCTTTTATTTCCATCCCACAAACTTGGGGGCTCGCCCGGGATGGAAATATAATATAGGTAAAAGTGGAGAAGGCGTAATACCATTTTTGCGACTCGACACCGGCACGTGGTCGGGGTGTGGCGCTCGAAAATGCAGTAAGAAGAAAATAAAGGTGATTTTAAGGCGAAATTTAAGGTGAAGGTGAAGCAAAAGGTGTAAAGATGTCATTAAACAAGAAAAGCGATAGTGAAGGAGTCCCAGAGCAGCCGCCTAGTACTTCAAATCAACCGTTCAACATGATGACGACGGCGGGATACGACGGACTAATCGAAAAGTTCGATGGGACGGATAAAACCCTGAGTTCCTCTAAGTGGCTGCAAGATATTGATGACAATGCTCAGTTGTTTGGCTGGACACCGATACAAAAACTTATTGTGGCGCGGCGTTGTTTGACGGGGACGGCAGAGCTATGGGTAAAGTCCGAGAAAGTTTTTAAAGTTTACGAAGAATTCAAGACGGCTCTACAAAAAGAATTCCCGGACAGCTTGAACGTTAAGGAAATACACGAAATAATGTCGGCAAGGAAGAAGAGAAAAGACGAAACTTATTATGAATACATGCTCATCATGAAGGAATTAGGAAGAAGGGGCAAATTTGCAGACTACATAGCAATTCAATACATCGTAGACGGAATTGTCGACTATGAGTCAAACAAAGCTATTTTGTATGGAGTTACCACGTATCCTGTTCTCAAGGAAAAGTTAGCGATCTATGAAAATATGAAGAATATGGCAAAGAAACGCCAAGAGCCACCGCAAGCATCTACAAGGGAAAGAAAAGTTGATTATCCCGCAAAAACGACGAAATTAACTCGAAATTGCTACAAGTGCGGTGAAAAAGATCATATGGCGAGTACGTGCAAGAATGGTGTAAAATGCTACAAGTGTAATCAGTTTGGTCACATCGCTACAGCGTGCATGAATTTGAAAAATCAAGAAGTTGAGCATCCGATGGCAAGTAAGCAACGTGAAGTTAGCTATGGACATGGGGGCCGCGCGCCAAGATGGCAACCTCGCGCGATGTGCTTGAAGTCAGCGGCGGATGAAGTTGCAAATTCCGATAATGACATTTCTGGAGAATCTATGGATAATCAATATGGCGGCGCGAGCGGCGATACTACGAGTGACAGGAGCTGTCAATGTCAACAGGTGTTAAACGTAAACAAGACGCAAAATATAAACAAATCAGTGAAAATGTTAGAAATTGGTGGTTTAAAAGTGGAAAGTTTAATAGATTCTGGTAGTGACTTAAATCTCATAACGGTGGACTTGTTTTTTGAACTAAACGTAACGTCCTACGTCAAGGAGAAGATAGAGTTTTCTGGACTTGGTGATACGAAAATGTATTCGTTAGGGAAGACTGAATGTGAATTGAGTATCGATGGACACAGCTTTACTTCCATGTTTTTTATAGTGCCCGAAGGTGTAATGCCCTATAAAGTCATTCTAGGCCAGCCATTTTTACAAAACACAACACTTGTTTTTGATAGGGGTTTAGTGAATGTCGTGCCTCAGCAAAGCGGTAGTCTTTTACATTGTTTGATTACAGATGTCACAGAAGATCCAGTGGCTTATGTGCCAGACCAACAGTTGAAGGAAGAAGTACAAAATCTTGTGAAGAATTACCGTCCTGTGCAAATAAAAGAAGCACCAATTGAAATGCACATTGTTATGAAGGATGACATTCCAGTGGCACAAAGACCAAGGCGTTTGGCTATCACGGAGCAACAGGAAGTGGACAACCAAGTAAGTGAGTGGTTGAGTAAAGGCATTATTAAACCCAGTTTTTCAGAATATGCCAGTCCATTGGTATTAGTTAAAAAGAAGGATGGTTCGATTCGTGTATGTGTGGACTACAGGAAAGTAAATGAAAAAATGGTAAAGGATGAGTTCCCTCTCCCAGTAATAGAAGATCATATTGACAAGTTACTCGGAGCAAAGATTTTTAGTAAACTGGACTTAAAAGATGCATTTTTCCACTTAAAGATAAAAGAGAACTGTACAAAATATACATCATTTGTAACACAGAGTGGACAGTATGAGTTCACCAGAGCACCGTTTGGTTTATCAATTTGTCCAAACTATTTTACTCGTTTCATCAATTCTATTTTCAGAGATCTGATTGTGGAAGAAGGGGTTCTTATATTTATTGATGACATAATAATACCATCTGTAACTTACAAAGAAGGAGTGGTGAAATTAAAGAAAGTCCTGCAAAGAGCGGCAGAGTATGGCTTGCAGATTAACTGGACAAAGAGTGAGTTACTTACTACTAAAGTGGAGTATCTGGGACATGTTGTCGAGGATAGCAGCATAAAGCCATCATCTGATAAAAGTGATGCAGTCATGAAATTTCCCCAGCCTCGTACTCAGAAAGAGCTACAAAGTTTTATTGGACTTACCTCATACTTCAGGAAATTTATTCAGGATTACTCAATGATAGCAAGACCACTTACAGATCTACTAAAGAAAGATAAATATTTTCATTTTGGTGAAAGGGAGAAAGTGGCTTTTCAGATGTTGAAGCAAAAGTTGTTGGAGCATCCAGTATTGAGGATTTATAACCCAGCTTTGGAGACCCAGATGCATACAGACGCGTCTCAAGTGGCTTACTCGGCTATTCTTATGCAAAAAGATCCAAATGACGGTAGCTTTCATCCAGTATACTATAGCAGCAAGAAGACAACAGATGCAGAAAAGAAATACTCTAGTTATGAGCTAGAAGCCCTAGCGGTAGTTGAAGGTGTCAAAAAGTTTAGAAAGTATCTGATTGGAATTCCATTTACAATAGTGACAGATTGTTTGGCATTCGAGATGACCCTTAAGAAAAAGGATTTAGTGACCAGAGTGGCTAGGTGGGTTCTTCTCTTACAGGAATACAACTATAAAGTGGAACACAGAGCAGGCTCCAGAATGAAACATGTAGATGCTCTAAGTAGAAACGTATATGTCGGTATAGCAGTAAACAGCATTCATAATCAGCTAAGAGAAGCTCAGGATCAAGATGAAGGACTAAAAGCTATAAAAGAAATTTTAAAAGAAAAACCTTACAAGGACTACTGGCTGGAAAATAATATTCTTTATAAAGGTGATCAACGTTTGTTAGTAGTACCAAAAAACATGGAAAAGAAAATTATTGGAAATACTCATAGTAACGGACATTTTGCTTGCAAGAAGATGAAAGAACTAATTAACAAGGATTATTTTATACCAGATGTGGATAAGAAGATTAATGATTATTTGTTGACTTGCATACCTTGCATTTTAGCATCAAGAAAAAGCGGAAAGCAAGAAGGATTTCTTAACCCGATAGAGAAAGAAGCATTACCACTACAAACTCTACATCTTGACCACATTGGACCACTTACCGCCACTCAGAAGCAATATAATCATATTCTGACTGTTGTTGACGCTTTCACAAAATTTGTCTGGCTTTTTCCTACAAAATCAACCACCAGTAAGGAAACTTTGTCGAAACTTTATATTTTACAGCAAATATTTGGAAATCTAGATAGAATAATTACAGATAAGGGAACTGCATTCACAAGCAATGAATTTAGAAAGTATTGTGAAGATGAAGACATTAAACACATTGAAGTGACTACTGGAGTGCCTCGTGGTAATGGTCAGGTCGAACGCATTCATCGTACTATCATACCGGTGTTGACGAAGCTATGTATACAAGATCAAGGTTTGTGGTATCGACATGTCAGCAAAGTACAGAGAGCACTCAATAGTATGTTCCATAGAAGTATAAATACTACACCATTTAATCTACTCATTGGAAAGAAAATGAAGAATAAAGAAGATATAGAACTACAAAATTTGCTACAGCAAGAAAGTGCTGAAATGTACAATGAAGACAGGGAGGAATTGAGAATGAAGGCAAAGGAGCAAATTCAGAAAGTACAGGAAGAAAATAAGAAACAGTTTGATAAGAAAAGAAAGCAGAGTAATAAATATGAAGAGGGTGATATGGTAGCCATTAAAAGGACCCAATTTGGACCAGGTTTAAAATTAAAACCGAAATACTTGGGGCCATATCGAGTAACAAAAGTGAAAAGGAACGACAGGTACAATGTAGAGAAGGCAGATAGTTCCGCAGAAGGTCCTAACGTTTCTACAACGTGTGCTGAGTATATGAAGGCGTGGCCCAGTCATACTGATTGCGAGTAGGTTATTTTTTCTTTTTGTTTTGCTGATATCATTTATTTTTAAATTTTTGTTGTGTTGATGTGTTAGTCAGCTGAGCCAGATGTCTGTGTAGGGCATTGCATAACGTGTCCAATTAGAAGTAATTTAATTAGGAAGTCTGAGGCCAGACTTCAGCAGGAAGGCCGAGCTGTAGGATTTAAAAAAAAAAAGAAAGTTAATAGGTTGGCAACACCGACTTTAGCGCGCTCTCTCTGGTCTATCGCATTATGGCGGACGACTGTGTTTTTTGGTATCGAATTTGCTAATTGTTAAAATAAACAGTAAAAAGTTAATCCGGCCTATTATTTCCATCCCACATGTATATGGCAGTATTATACAAAATCTGCTATCGGGAACGACGCAAAATGCAAATTGTGCTTTAATGTTTTGAAAATTAGTAAAGGATCATACAAAGGCTTAAAATTACACCTAGAAAAAAAGCACTTCCTCAACGTAAATAAAATTTCATCAGAAAATAGACTGCTAAAGCGTTCGTTTCCTAATTCCGTTCCTAAAGCATCCACAAGTTCCACAGCATCAAAAAATGATGAACTATCCACATCAAATTATGAACCAGAGCCAGGACCCTCTACAAATGTTTTACAGCACGAAGTACCAAAGAAGAGACTAAAAACTCTTGACGCTTATCTAAATAAAGAAAATAAAATGGAGACTATAATTTCCGCATGGTGTGCAAAGATGGCTTCCCTCTCAGTACGTTTTGCACGTCAACGGATTTAAGAAATTTGTTTTTTAAGAGCGGATTTCAACTACCAAATTCACCTAACACAATAAGATCTATCGTGACAAACTTCGGAAATACCGTGAAAACAGATATAATTAGAGAATTTAATAACCTCAAAAAACAAGGCCAAAAATTTTCTTTAACATATGATGAATGGACCATCGAGAGCCTCACGTCGACACTCGGACTGAATCCGTCTGTGATCGGAACATGATGAGATGAGATTAGAGCGAGCGATATAATGAGCGAGCGAGGCATATGGGAGCTGTATGTATATGCCAAGGACTGTATACACCCGTTCTTAACCTATCTCGAGGTGTCTCGTCGAGTGTGTACAGCCGGCATAAAGCTTGATATTATTATAAATAAATTTCAAATTTATATTCATATCATAGTGAGTCTAACTCGATGCAATGATGGTCAACTCGTCAGCAGCTATGTGTGCAACGCTGTATTAGCTGAGGAGATAGTTGCAGCTAGTTGTTCGTCATCATCAAGTTTAGTAGTAGCGTTGAGAACTTCGACGGATATTATCTATAATTCATTGAAGCTTCCGACCTATCTGCGGATCACATTAATGCGAGAAGTAATTCAGATTTTAAGCTCTATTGAAGCGAGAGCCGGTGTGTGCACCGACTGCGTTCTGGTATCCAAGTATGATCATAAGTGCCCCCGACAACTACGGACGTTTACAGCAGGTGAGCTATGGTTTTTGCCTGATTTCCATACTTGGATTGGATATGTCAGTTATGTAAACGCCCTCGCTTCGATATAATGTGATAACTGACTATTTAATGTGATAACCATCTACTACTGTGTGGAGTGTTCTGGCGTAATTTAGTGAGTGAACCGTGAGGGATTAGCACTTTGACTTATATGTATATATACGTGTGCGAGTAATAAGTGTATTATTATATTAAGATTGACGTGGTATTGAGAACCGTGATTTAATATTATTTATTATTATATATATATATATAAATATATATATATATATATATATATATATATATATATATATATGTAGGATGAGTGGATTGGAACGTAAGGAAGAGTGACAGAGCAAGAATGATGAAAAGTATGTACGAGTGTGAAAGAGAGAGTGAATGAATGACTGGATTGGGAGAGGAGTCAAAAATGGCGAGGGAGAGGCTTAAGATGACTAGGCGTGGTGGTTGTTAAATTTTCACATTTTTCTTAATTATAAGTATACAT
Source organism: Acleris sparsana (assembly GCA_923062465.1). NCBI lineage: Eukaryota > Metazoa > Arthropoda > Insecta > Lepidoptera > Tortricidae > Acleris > Acleris sparsana. The sequence continues at coordinate 13,440,825 of OV281298.1, read as the reverse complement.
AAATTAAAAGTGGTTTCAGTTAAATCCAATCTCACAAATTGGTGTTAGAAGTGAGATTTTTATGAAAAAGTTAAGAATTTAAGACGAAGACGACACGAAAAATAAATCACCGTTAACCGTTACGACGACGCCACGCGACGCCTAAGAAGTAAAAATGCCTCCAAAGAGAAACAATGAGCAAGACGATGACGAGAACGAAACCAGTGAAACCACGACAGCAGGTAGCAGCGGTTTCCTCCATTTAACCGACAGCTTGGTTCCTAAATTCAGCGGGCAGGATAAGACGTACCCGGCTGCCCGATGGATTCACGACGTTGAGGACAACGCTGAGATATTTGGATGGACGGCGGTCCAGCAGCTGCTGATGGCGAGACGTTCGCTAACCGGCACAGCACAGTTGTGGTTGCGGTCAGAGCGCACGTTCAAGACTTGGGACGACCTAAAGACGAGTATAGCTAGAGAGTTCCCAGATACACTAGATGTGAAGAAAATACATGAGATTATGAGTGCCCGACATAAGAAACGTGATGAATCATGCCTAGAATATATGTTCATCATGAAAGAACTAGGAAAACGCGGGAAGATGCCTGACTACGTTGCTATTAAATACATTGTCGAAGGGATTAAGGACAACGAGGTAAACAAAATTATGTTGTACGGCGTAACAAGTTATCACGATCTCAAAGAGAAGCTAAAAATCTACGAGCAACTAAAAGAAAATATGTCCAGTTCAAGTTCAACACGTGATACAAATAGATCGAAGCAGGCTGAAAAGACGAACAATACAAATAACAGGCGAGTTTACACCCGATGTTACAGCTGTGGAGAAATGAGTCACGCATCATCAGAATGTCCGCATAAAGAAAAAGGATTGAAATGCTTTAAGTGCAATCAATTCGGCCATATTTCGACTCAGTGCAAAATGTCACAAGCGACAACTTCACGAGGTGCGGTTGTAGGCGGAAGAAACGACGTGAACGCAGGTGCGAGCGGTGACGTTGGCAACCTTGCGAAAAGAGTGCCTTCAAGCTACGTAGGTGGCGCTGCGGACGGCCCGCGACGGAATTTCGTTGGCCAGACTAACGTCATGGCAGACGGCGGTTATGTTGGCTGCGCTGACACAACAAGCATGATGGCCGACGAAGAATGTCTGTCAACGACTGTCAGATTGGAAGAAAATAACACGAATAAAGTTAAAAAGCCTATGAAGACCGTAGAAGTTCTAAATCAGAACGTGTTATCGTTAATCGACTCGGGAAGTGATGTGAATTTACTGCGTATGGACTGCTACACGACATTAAACGGACCGGAGTTCGAGAAAAGTGAACTTTGTTTGTCTGGTATCGGTTCAAATAAAGTGAAATGTGTCGGTCGCGTTAAGTTAAACCTCACTATTGACGAACAATCGTATGACGGAGTTGTGTTCTACGTGATTCCTAGAGACGCTATGCCGTATTCTATGATTATAGGCCAAGAGTTACTACAACATTGTGTGGTATTGATGGAAAACAACAATGTCAGGTTAAAGCCGGTTAGTAACTGGGTGTATGAAATGTGTGTGGTTGACTCTTCTGTTGTAGGTTGTGAGGTGAGTCCAGAGGTGCAAGAAAAGGTGCACAACATGGTGGAATCGTATGTTCCTAGGAAGACGAAAGAGGCGCCGATCAAGCTCAAGCTAGTGCTTAAAGACGAGGTACCGGTGGCACAGCGACCGAGGCGGTTGGCACCTAAGGAACAGGACGAGGTAGATAAGCAGGTAGCACAGTGGCTCGAAGACGGCATAATAAGGGTGAGTTATTCTGATTATGCGAGTCCTTTGGTATTGGTAAGAAAAAAAGATGGAAGTTTAAGAGTATGTGTAGATTATCGACGTTTAAACCAAAAAATTGTAAAAGATGAGTTCCCTTTACCAATAATTGAGGATCACATTGATAAGTTGTGTGGGGCAAAGGTGTTCAGTACCTTGGATCTGAAGAATGGGTATTTTCATCTACCTGTGGATGATGATTCAATCAAATATACCGCATTTGTTACACCAACGTCACAGTACGAGTTCCTGAAGGCACCATTGGTCACTCAACTTGGACTACCTGTTTGAAGTACCTACCAGGGTGACTCCCACCTCAGCCACTTGTATAGATAATGTCTGGTTAAACTGTCCTCATCTAGTTGGAAGCGTAGTGAACGGGGTCCGTTCGGATCATAAAGCGCAGATGGTGAGGTTACCTTGCGAGAAAAAGCATCCAGATCGCGTTATAGAAATAAGACCACTGGGCGAAAGTAGACTAGAATTACTAAAGTCAAACTTGCTAGTCTCCATGTCAAATTTACAGACAGAATCAAATGATCCGAATTATCTATTCAAGATGCTTCTAAATACAGTATGTAGAGAATTTAATAAAACTTGTGGTAAGAAGCGAATTAAAATTAGTAATAAAATGTCATTCAATGAGTGGGCAACTACCGGAATCCGGAAAAGTAGAGATAAATTATACCAACTTTATGATAGGCGATCTTGTACCACTGACGAACATTTCCATCAATATGTTAGGAATTATTCCAAATTATTTAAAGCTGTGTGCATTAAGGCGAAAGCAGCTCATTTAAATGAAAAAATAAAATCTTCAGATAATAAAGCCAGGGCAGTCTGGAAAATAATAAACACTGAGACCGGCAAAAAAAGTAAAAGCGAATCCACTGTTTCCTTGAAGATAGAAAATACATTAATAACCGACCCAGTAAAAGTAGCCAGTGAATTTAATAATTTCTTCTCAAAAATTCCTAGTGACATAACAAAATGTCTGGCATCGTCCACTGCAATAGCCCAATCCTTTCTATCTGAAAATGTAAAATTAGGAAATGTACGCGATTTCAAATTTCATCATGTTTCTCCCTTCGATATACTTAAGTCTTTTAAAATGATAAAAATAAAAAAAACGGAAGACTTATGGGGCGTGTCAGTTAAGGTACTTGAAACCATTCTGGAGGTCGTTGCTCCCACCCTAGCTCGTATTTTCAATAGTTGTATCGACAGTGGCATTTTCCCAGTTTTAATGAAATTTAGTAAGGTGGTTCCTATTTTTAAATCAGGTCATAGAAATAATCCTTCTGATTATCGTCCAGTATCTATCCTTCCTGCGTTCAGCAAAATATTTGAAAAAATAATGCTAACACAATTGACTTCTCACTTTAATACTAATAAAATTTTACACGATCAACAATTCGGCTTTATGAAAAGTAGGTCTACAACTGACGCGGGCGCAAGTTTGATCAAATTTATTTTACAGGCTTGGGAAGAGTCGCAGGACGCCATTGGAGTCTTCTGCGACCTTTCTAAAGCTTTTGATTGTGTAGATCATGGCACTTTAATTTGTAAACTTGGTTTTTATGGCATTAGAGGAAATGCATTAGATCTCATTAAGTCATATTTAACACAGAGAAATCAAAAGGTAGCGATAAATGGAGCCGTTTCGTCAGAGATAGAGATAGATATGGGCGTACCTCAAGGTTCTATTTTGGGCCCATTCCTGTTCCTTGTTTATGTAAATGATCTGCCGTATATGGTAAGCAGAAGGTCAGGCATTGTAATGTTCGCTGATGACACTTCTCTACTATTCAAGGTAAATAGGAAAGATACTGAACTCATTGAACCAAACAATACCCTCTCCATGATATCTGACTGGTTTGCTGCCAATAACTTAATGTTAAATCCAAATAAAACTAAATGTATAAAATTCTCATCAGCAAATTTATCAAATATAAACTTAGCCTCAAATATTAAACTTAATGGTGAAACCATAGACTTTGTAAAAACAACTGTTTTTCTAGGTATTACATTAGACTCGAAATTGCAGTGGGGTTCCCACATAACTGCGTTAGCAAGTAGGTTGAGCTCCGCTGCTTTTGCAGTCAGGAGAATAAGGCAGCTTACCAATGTAGCGACGGCACGGTTGGTCTACTTCGCTTACTTTAACAGTATAATTACGTACGGTCTTATTTTGTGGGGATCGGCTGCGGATATCGGTACAGTGTTTATTTTGCAAAAAAGGGCTATTAGAGCTATTTATAACTTGGGGTCGCGTGTGTCATTGAGGGAATTCTTCAAGGAAATAGATATTCTAACACTGCCGTCGCTATATGTATTTGAAATAATCATCTTTGTTAGGAAGAATCTACATAATTTCCCAACGAACATTGATAAGCCAAAAGCAACCAGGAGCACAGGAAAGCTCAAAACTACTTTTTATAGACTGGCCAAAACTTCAAAATCATTCTTGGGAAATTGTGTAAAATTCTACAATAAAATTCTAAAAAGTATTACTGAACTTACTGACTCTAAATTTAAATCTGTCGTAAAACAAAAACTAATTTCCCGAGCATATTATAAAGTAAACGATTATATCATGGATAGGGATGTTTGGCAGTGAGTCGTCCGTCCTGCATGAGTAATCTACGCTTAAAAAAGGTGCACCTACTGTACAAAAATACCGTGATATTGTAAACTATTTATAATTATAATGTAATGATGTAAACCTTTTTCTTGAAAAAAATATACTTTGCCGAGTTTCTTACGCCGGTTCTTCTCGGGGCAAAGGTTTTATTTTTCGAACCGGTGGTAATGCTTTTTGACATTCATAGGTGCATTATATTATGCCTAAATTGAAGAATAAAGAACTTTGACTTTGACTTTGACTTTATTTGGTCTATCTGTCTGTCCAAAAGTGTTCACCAGATTCATAACGATCATTTTTAGGAATCTAATTGCAAAAGGAGTAGTGATCATTTTTATAGATGATTTAATTATTCCAGCGGCACACGAGAACGAGGCAGTATGCAGATTAGAGGAAGTTTTGGAGATTGCCTCAGAATATGGCCTCCAAATAAATTGGAAGAAGTCGCAGCTTGTCCAACGTCGTGTTGAGTACTTGGGACATGTGATTGAAGACGGAAAGGTACGGCCCTCACCAGAAAAGACCGATGCTGTAGTGCGTTTCCCTGAGCCTACCAATATGAAGCAATTGCATAGCTTTATAGGATTGACTTCCTATTTCCGGAAATACATTCAAGATTACGCAGTAATTGCAAAGCCGTTAACAGATTTGTTAAAGAAAGAGAGTATATTTGAGTTTGATGCTACATGCAGAGCTGGGTTTCAAGAATTAAAGATGAGACTTGCTAGTCAACCAGTACTCAGAATATACAACCCCAGATTGAAGTCAGAGATGCATACGGATGCATCAAAGGAAGCTATCTCAGCTATACTGCTACAGCGAGGTGACGATGCACAACTGCACCCAATATACTATATGAGCAGGAGAACAACGGATCCTGAAACTCGATATACAAGCTATGAATTGGAAGCTCTAGCCATTATTGAGGGTGTCAAGAAGTTCAGATGTTACCTTTTTGGTACAGAGTTTAAAATCGTCACTGACTGCAAAGCTTTCACACAGACATTTGACAAGAAGGAGCTAGCCATGTCAACGAGAGTGGCAAGATGGGTTATGGATCTTCAACAGTATACGTTTGAAATAGAACACAGAGAAGGAAGCCGTATGAGGCATGTCGATGCTCTGAGCCGAAATCCATATGTTGCAGTGACAAGCGCGAATACCCCGATCACAGAAAAAGTGAGGAATGCTCAGGAACAAGATGAAGGGCTGAAGGCAGTGATGGACTTAATCAAAGAGAATTTGCAGTACAAGGACTTCTACGTAGAAAATGGTTTACTCTACAAAGGTGAACAAAAGCATCTGGTGATTCCTAGTGCTATGGAACACGAAATTATAAAAAGAGCACACGAGAATGGGCATTTTTCAAAAAAGAAAATGTTAGAACTAATTAGCAAAGACTACCACATTAAGAATTTGGAAAAGAAGATAGAAGAGTATATCTTGACTTGTATACCTTGCTTGTTAGCAGAGAGAAAGAGTGGTAAACAAGAAGGTTTCCTGCATCCTATCGACAAACGAGAATTACCCCTAGATACTCTTCATGTTGACCATATTGGTCCCATGACGGAAACAAAGAAATTGTATAATCATATTTTAACCATTGTGGATGCCTTCACCAAATTCGTTTGGTTGTTCCCAGTAAAGAGTACCACCTCCAGAGTGACAGTAGACAAGATCCTGATTTACCAACAATGTTTTGGGAATCCATCTCGGATCATCTCCGACAGGGGGACGGCTTTCACCAGCACCCTTTTTGAGGATTTCTGTAAGGACGAGGGCATCGAGCACCTCAAGATAACAACTGGAGTCCCACGGGGAAATGGCCAAGTGGAGATTATACACAGGCTTCTGATAAGGGTATTGACCAAGCTGTGTATTGAGGAGCCTACCCACTGGTACCGACATATCAGCAGAGTTCAAAGAGCAATTAATAGCACCCATCAACGGAGCATAAACACATCTCCATTTGAGCTATTAATTGGAACTAAAATGAAGAGACGAGAAGATTATGAGGTGTATGAACTGATAGAACAAGAGCAAAGGGACAGTTTTATGGCAGTCAGAGAAGAAACTAGAAAGAAAGCAAAAGAGCAAATCTTACGGATACAGGAAGAGAATAGACGGAGCTATAACAAACGAAGGAAAGAGAGCACCAAGTACCAAGTGGGGGATAAAGTCGCCATAAAAAGAACCCAATTTGGTGTCGGCATGAAGCTTAGACCGAAGTACCTGGGGCCATACGAGGTTGTAGAATGTACTGGACGGGACCGTTACAAGGTGAGGAGGTTGGACGACGACGCTGAGGGTCCGCGAGACACCACAACGGCCTGCGACTACATGAAGAGGTGGCCTGGCGAGGGATAGTACAGGTATGATCTCATTATCTATTAATGCCGCGAGGGCACCACTCATATTTTGTGCATGCACACGGGCTAAGCCCTGGCACGTTTGTTTTCCGTCAATGCTACTATTTTTGCGCTATATATGCGCTATTTTTTTTATATATATATACTATTTTTGTGCGCGGTAACGCAATATTTGTAACCTTGTGCCATAGGATGTCGATTCCATGTTTTTATATTTAAAGAAGCTATTTTAATGCAAAATAAGTAAGTTTTCATTAATTAAACCTATTAATAAGTAAGTTTTATGTTATATATATATATATATATATGTATATATATATATATATATATATATATATATATAACATAAAAACTAAAACATAAAAACTTACTTATTAACTAATAGGTTTAATTAATGAAAACTTACTTATTTTGCATTAAAATAGCTTCTTTAAATATAAAAACAAATATATATATATATATATATATATATATATATAAAATCTTTAAAAAGTAAGTGTGATATAGCTATAATGGTTAAGTCATTGATAGTTATCTGTGAAGATATATTAGTTGAGAAAATAGTATTGATAAGTACTATATCACCAGATGTTTGTCTATTTGAATCATTTTTTACTGCAGCTGATATAATTTATAAATATTTAGCTTCCAACGTGTTTAAATGTTTACCATTGTTGGAAAAAGTGTATTATGTTTTATTAGGTAGGTATGCGGGGAGAAACATGATGTGAGATTAAGTGATTTTTATATTCAGCACAGCGATTTTTTAACGCTTTTTAATACGGCGAACTAATCGATTTATGATGTGAAATTTAATGATTTTTATATTCAGCACGGCGATTTTTTAATGTTTTGCATCTATTAACTATCCAAAACTATATCTCTTCTATAATACATCCTGTTTGTGAAGATTAACCCGTGTGGTTGTCGGATTAGAATAACGCCACTCCTTATCCTCCTATGGATGTCGTAAGAGCCGACTAAGGGAATAAAGATTACTAAACATCATAGTATGATTATGCGTGTATGTGTGTGTATATGTGTATGTATGCATCTGTATATGATTCCGTATCAGTATTAAACTACCTCAATAGTTTTCAATTTCATGTGGTTGTATATAAGTCATAGTTTAAGTAGAATAGTTAAAAGATGTTTATTCAGTAAGTAGGCCCTCTTTTACACATCAAAAATCTTAAATATTAAGTTATAGATAATAATAATAGGTTAAGTAGAATAAAACGATAAAATGTTTATCGTTAGATTTGGTTTATAATGTGAAATTAAGTGATTTTCATATTCATCACAGCGATTTTTTAATGTAACTAGTTGATTCATGATGCGAAATTTAATATTTTTTATATTCAGCACAGCGATTTTTTAACTATGATGTTAAAATGTTATATTTTCTGTTATATGCTACTGTTACTACTACTATTATACCTACCACCTTTAAAATTATATCATAATTTCCCTCATTTATTATAATCAATTATGTATTTGATAATATAATCATTTTTGTATAATTATGCATAAGCGAGTGTGTTTCATAAGTTTTTATAAACATTATTATATCTATTAACTATTATAATCAAAATGTAGCCCTATTTCATAAGATTTTTAATCCTATATATTTTATTAATCATGACATAATAAATGTTTTATTATTATCACCGTTTCGATGGCTCTTTCTTCATGTAACGTAGTGCGCCGATCTTAACACACGCCCTCTATACCACACGCATGCCTACAGAACTAAAATATCTGGCGACACCACGGACCTGAGTGCTCCCGAGGGTAGGTCCTGTTCCTCACCTCACGCCTGCCTTCACCGGCCGGCTGCGGTGTGCAATGACGAGGAACAGACCCTCACCTCTGGCTTGCCTTTATTGGCCGGTCAGAGTGGAGTCGCAAGAGCTATATGCTCGAAGGGTGGATGTGTTGCATAAGTGGCGAGTGGGCACCTTATGGTCGTTTAAAGTCCAGAAGCACCTCTCCACCCTTAGCCCCTCTGGAACTGTTGCCTCCCTGCTGCTATATATATGTGGCTATTTCGGGAGGTCCATTCCATTGAGTTGGCGAGTCACCGCCTGCCATTTAAACCAAAGTAATTAGCATTGGCCAGGCAGGCGCCGTAGTTTCATCAATAGCCTAGTTCACCAATCCATATCAGTTCATTCATAGAACCTATTATTAGTATTCCCATCCTTCTTAAATAGTCTTTACACTGACCGGTGGTTGTCCGTGGGAGCATACTTCTTTAGTTTGAACTCAGGGACAATCGCCGGTTGGTGTCCCATAACTTTACTAAATTAAACTTGTCTAAAGGGCCTCTGCGTGTTGGCTTCGGCTCCATGTACGCCTTCCAAAGGTCCGGGACTCCCATAGTCCCGTGATTGGTAAAGACATACAAATAATAATAATAATAATAATAAAAAAAAAAAAAAAAAAAAAAAAAAAAAAAAAAAAAAAAAAAAAAAAAAAAAAAAAACCGCTGACGCTGTCTGTCGTGCTTTTTAGTTTTCTTTTTATATTAATTTAGTTTTTGGCCTTTGTGTTTCTTTTTATGTCGTATTTAAACGTCAACATGTCACATACAACACAATAAAATGCCAAAATAAAATGATAACTAGAGCGAAACAGAAAGAAGCGGACACTAATAAAACACGCCCTCCACCTCTGCCCGCCTCGTCCAGCTCCTCGCCATCGTCGTCGGGTGACGAGTTCGCCACCGCGGCCGACACCAGCGAGTCGAGCGACGAGCGCGGGCCGCCGCCTCCGCCGCCGCGACCACCTGCGCGACGTGGGCGACCACCGCTGCCGGCACGCTTGGGGCCAGCGGGGCATCCCGCCCCGCGCACGGCTCCCGCTACCGGTGGTTTAGTGCGCCGCATGCGATGGTCACAATCAAACAATGAAAATTGCATGCGAGCATACTACGGGGCTACAGAGGGAGGAACTAACCTCACTGCGTACCGTGATCGGATGCTGCTTCTGTTTCAGACCCTCGAGCCGGCCATCACCGTTACCGCCCAACGACTATCGGATCAAGTGCGGGCCATTCAGCGGCTCCGGCGGCTGGATCAGTCTGTACTTGATCGGCTCCGCCTGGAATCGCTTCCTATTCGTGCAACCTCCGCTTCGTCACGGGACCCTCCTGCTGCATTATCGGTTTCGATGCCAGTCGCCCAACACGTATTGTCAGTGCAGGATGATCCCGTTATCGACGTTGAGGATTGTACGAATATAAGTGTTACTAGCCAGGTAAATGAGCAATTGAGGAGGGCTTTGGAAGACGCGATGGCGCAGTATCGATCCACAACCAACTCTAGGCCTCGTCTACCACGCTTGCCTGCATGTAAACGAAATTTGGCGCTTATGGGAGCCCTAAACGCCTTGCTGGTATCATATTTACAAGCCAGCGAGGATATTATCGATACCCACTCAATTTTATACTGCGGGGCCATAGCTGCGTGCCGCGTAGCTCGTGTCAAGTTTCCGGACACTGACCGAGCTCCGCGTGCTCGCGGGTCTGTCCCCGCTTGGCAAGTACGAATTGAGCGGCGTATCGATAAGTTTAGGACTCTCATAGCAAAGCTAATCTGCTTCAGGGGGGGCAATGAACGCCCCCGTGTCATGCGTTTCGTGAACCAAGCCTTTGCTGGGACCGGAATAAGGCCCCAGCATTATATGGCTTGTGTCACGGAACGTATTGACTTCCTGAAGCAGAAGGTTTATGCGTGGGCAAGCCGTATTCGTCGCTTTAGAGAGCGCGTGGATAGATACCAACAAAATCGCCTCTTCCAAAGCGATCAGAGGAAGGTGTACAGAAAGTGGGAAGGAACTGATCAAGGTGTGAGCGATGGGCACCTACCGGATCCTGTTGCTATGATTGATTTCTGGCGCAGCATCTGGTCGGTGCCTGTCGTGCACACAGAAGGAGACTGGATGTGTGTTGTTGAACGCGCATGTGAGGCTATTGAACCAATGGGGCCTATTACTATCTGCCCCGAAGACGTAAGTTGTGCAATTCGAATGGCTCAGAACTGGAAAAGTCCTGGGCCGGATGGATTGCACAACTTTTGGATTAAATGGTTCAAAGCCTCACATGAGTGTTTAGCAGCACAACTCCAAAATGCCCTTGAGATTGGTTCCTTGCCACCTTTATTAACAACCGGTGTCACCTTCCTGCTCCACAAGTCCGGTAGTACCGCGGATCCAAAGAACTACCGACCCATTACATGCTTGCCTACCATCTACAAGCTCCTTACATCCATTTTGAGCACAAAATTAAATGCACATTTTATTGCAAACAACGTTATGGCCTCTGCTCAAAATGGGTGTAAGGTTGGGTCCCGCGGTACTAAGGAGCTCCTCCTCATAGACATGACCATTTGTCAGCAAGTTAGGCGAAACAAGGCGGCCCTCTCGGCTGCTTGGATTGACTACAAGAAGGCTTATGACTCGGTGCCTCATTCATGGCTCGAAAGGATCTTAGAGTTGTATAAAGTTGATGCAACTTTGAGGTCCTTTTTAGGTGTGTGTATGAGGCAGTGGGTCACAGTCCTTCGTCAACCAGGTGGTCGAGATGTCCCCTCTGATTTGCCTAACTTGATAAGGATTGAAAGAGGCATCTTCCAGGGTGACAGTTTGAGTCCTTTGTGGTTTTGCCTAGCCTTGAATCCTCTTAGCTCTTTGCTGTCGGATTCCGGGCTTGGCTATCGACTTTGTAGAGAAGCTGAAGTCATTTCTCACTTATTGTTCATGGATGACCTCAAACTGTTTGCATCGAAGCGCCAAGATCTTATCGCACTATTGAAAATCACACAAGAGTTCAGTAGTGCGATCAAGATGGAATTCGGTGTAGATAAGTGTGCGGTTATGCATGTTCAACGAGGGAAAGTTGTAAATTCATCGAATTTGCAACTTTCTGAGACAATGACTCTCAGATCTCTCTCCGAAGTTGAAACCTACAAATATCTTGGTATGTCACAGTCTTTGGGTATCGTGGTGGGCGATGTCAAGCAGTCAGTGAAGGAGCGCTTCTTCTGTCGCTTGACAAAAGTTCTTAACAGTCTTTTGTCGGGTGGCAATAAGGTGCGCGCCTTCAATGGCTGGGTGATGCCGCTGCTCACATACTCCTTTGGCATACTAAGATGGACTCAGACTGAGCTGGATGCTCTGGATAGGAGGGTCCGTCTACTGTTTAAATCACATCGCATGTTGCACCCACGCTCATCTGTTATGAGATTGTACATCCCGAGGAAATGTGGAGGTCGAGGCATTTTAAATGCTAAGAATCTCCACAACCACGAGGTGTGCAATCTCAGGGATTATTTCCTTAACAATGAGTGTAGGATGCATCGCGATGTGGTTGCAGTAGACAGGAACCTCACGCCTCTCTCCTTGGCAAACGGGAACTGGCGCAGACCAACGGTGTTGAGCACTGAGGACCGCAAGAGCATATGGAAGAGCAAGGAGTTACACGGACGTTTCTACCGGGCCCTAACCAGGCCCGATGTAGACTTTTTAGCGTCCGTGAACTGGCTACGGTTTGGTGACCTTTTTGGGGAAACCGAAGGTTTTGTCTGTGCAATTGCTGACGAAGTCATAATGACGAACAATTACCGGAAGTATATTCTGAGGGATGGCACGGTTGACATTTGTCGAGCGTGCCGTTGCCCCGGCGAGTCTCTCAGACATATAATTTCCGGTTGTTCGCATTTGGCCAACGGTGAGTACTTGCACAGACATAACCTCGTGGCCAGGATCATCCATCAACAACTTGCCCTTCAATATGATCTTGTTGATTCTGAAGTGCCGTACTATAAGTACACACCGGCGCCAGTTCTCGAAAATGGTCGTGCTACGCTCTATTGGGATCGATCTGTCATCACGGACAGGACTATTGTCGCCAATAAACCTGATATCGTGTTGGTAGATCGATCTCAACGCCGGGCAGTGCTCGTCGACGTCACCATCCCGCATGACGAGAACCTCGTGAAGGCCGAGAAGGACAAGCTCAGCAAGTACCTTGACTTGGCTCACGAGGTGACCGCCATGTGGGATGTTGACTCGACTATCATTGTCCCGATAGTTGTTTCGGCCAACGGTCTTATAGCGAAGAGTCTCGACCAACACCTCAAGAGACTCTCGCTAGATGGCTGGATCAAGGGCCAGATACAGAAGGCAGTACTCCTCGACACGGCACGCATTGTGAGGAGGTTCCTCTCTCTGCAGCCCTAACCACCGGTAGCTTGAGCCCTGCCCCGCTGCCGGCGGCACCCGTAGGTTAGGTTTTTTATAATGTATATTTTTTGTATTAGTATTGTTATTTTACTTTTATATTTGAATGTTTATTATAAAAAACCTAATTTATAGAAAATTAAATAAATATCTAAAATAATAATAACATTAGCGAGAGCAGAGGTAATAGCAGCGGCGGCGGCGGCGACGACGACGGTATTCATACAAAAACATCTGATAGTTTTAATATCATAATAATAATAACAAGAGCAACGGTAATTAATAGTAGCGGCGGCGGCGGCGGCGGTGATGGCGATAGCGGCGGTGGTGATGGCGGTAGCGGTAGCGGCGACGCATCCTCTAAATATTTCTTCATACTAAATGCGTATAGAGAAGAGAGTTACGTGCGCGCGTGAATTGATCTAATGATAGAACTGATAATATATATTTACGAATTTCGAACAACTAAGACTCGCGCTGTAAGCGTTATATATCATCCTATTATTATTATTATTATTAGTAGGTACAGGTGTACTACTATGGAGATCGATTAACACTTTAACTGCTACCAACCAACCCCCGCTAGATGGCCCCATTTTATATGAAAATCAGAGCTCTTGATAATAAAAGTGTTAACTTCTAACACTCAACACAGCGACATATATACTATACTGATAATACTCTTACGACTCGCAGCTAACTAAAAACCCACCCTCCTCATATTTCAACACACGCTAGTAGCGCCCTCACACCATTCATATCACTCCTCATACGGATTTTTATATAACTACTATCGATGTGCGCTAGTGGCGCCCTCACGCCATTCATACGGATTTTTTTGGAACTACTACGACTTATAGCGAGCTCAGTCTTCCCTCCTCTGAGTCAGAACCGGCACAAACACACTACTCACGCTATCTCTGTAATAGACAACTTAAATTTAATAACAAATTAATTATGTCAAACGAACGAAGATGATGATTGGTCATGTGAAAGCGAAATTAACTTAAGCAGATATAATGTAAATTTAAATTACTATACCCATTATTTAAGACTATGATGTATTATACAAAAACTGTTCTTTTATAACATGATAAAAAAAAACGCATTCTTAGTGGTCGTCTATCGAGAAATAACGTGACAACGTTTATTCGTGTACTTAGTTACCGTTTATCGAAAAATAACGTGACAACAAATAACGTAACGTGTAAGTGAATATTAATTTAAAAAATACATATTTAATAATAAAAAAATGTTTTCAAATCTACGAGGGCAGAGTGAGAAGTCTGGTAAAAATCATACTAAAGGTATTTTTTTCACAAATTAATTAATATCAATTTGTAATGCAGCCTTTTTGGAGGTAAATCGTATATTTTCAGCCAGTTCGCACGGATAGTTTTTTTTTGACAGCTATGAAAAAGAAAAAAAAACTTTGGTGTTTGCAAAGATGGAGAAAAGTGAGTTTCGTGTTCTGATTAAACATTATTTTTTGCGAAAAAAAACCATCACGGATACAAAAAAAAAACTAGACAAGTATTATGGGAGCTCTGCTCCATCCATTAAAATGATTCACAAGTGGTTTACGGATTTTCGTTGTGGCCGTACAAGCACTGCTGACGCCGACCGACCCGGACGCCCAGTTGAGGTCACTACACCAGAGATGATCACCAAAATCCATGACATCGTATTGAACGACCGAAGAGTAAAGGTCCGTGAGATAGCTGATATTGTAAGCATTTCAGACGAACGGGTTCGTAATATCCTCCACACTTATTTGGATATGAAGAAGCTCTCCGCCCGTTGGGTGCCGCGATTGCTCACAGTGGATCAAAAACGCACTAGGGTGGCCCTGTCGGAGGCATGTTTGGCGAAATTTAGGTATAATGAAAAGGACTTCTTGCGTCGTTTCATAACTGTTGACGAAACCTGGATTCATCATCATACACCCGAAACCAAGGAGCAGTCAAAACAATGGATTGCTTCAGGTGAACCTGCACCAAAGAAGGCCAAAGCAGTTTTATCGGCAAATAAAGTTATGGCTACTGTCTTCTGGGATGCTCGTGGTGTAATATATGTTGATTACCTTCAGAAAGGTAAAACAATTAACGGCGAATATTATGCCAACTTGTTACAGCGATTTCATGAAGTTTTAATGGAAAAACGACCCCATTTGGCGAAAAAGAAAATCATTTTTCACCAAGACAACGCACGGGTCCACACTTGTGCAGTTGCTATGGCTAAAATCCACGAGTTGCGTTACGAATTGCTCCCGCATCCGCCTTATTCTCCGGATTTGGCCCCCTGCGACTATTTTCTTTTCCCAAACTTAAAGAAATGGCTTGGTGGGAAAAGATTTGGTTCCAACGAAGAAATCATCGCAGAAACCAGTGCGTATTTTGAAGGGTTGGAGAAATCGTACTATACGGAGGGAATCGAAAAGTTAGAAAAGCGATGGACCAAGTGTATTGAGTTACATGGGGACTACGTTGAAAAATAAATATTTACTTGGACCAAAAAAATAAAAAAATGTTTAAATTTTTCCAGACTTTTCACTCTGCCCTCGTATGCAAGTTAAACGAAACCTCTTCCGATGTGACAAATTGGATTCGACTTAAAGAGTTGCCGGTGAATCAGCCTATGTTGATAACAGGGTGTTATGCAACACCCTCACGTTTCACACCCGGCGCCAATGAAACCGTGGTGAAATTTGAAAACAAAAATCTAATGACGCTGCCATCACGTTTCAATAACTTGGATGAGACGGTAATAAAAGAGTTGGATGGGGGAAAGGAAAAAAATGCCAAAAAGAAGTGCAGAGCAGCAAACTAGATCGAAAAAACGGTGCGGCAAGTAGGGATTGCAATCCGGTCCGGCAGATCCGGTAATCCGGCCGGATCCGGCAATTTTTGGAAGCCACCGGATCCGGTAATAATCACCGGATCCGGAGTCCGGATCCGGTAAAGTAAAATGTTCTATTTTTAAACGAGAAATAGTGACTCATTTTGGAGTCCCGTTTGCATTTTATCAACGAAATATTCGAACGTCGCTTCGCTTGGCTCGTGTCGTGTCGTGCGATCGGTCCGACGCGACGTTGCCGTTCTCACGCTTCCCGCCAATCCCCACCCGCACCCGCAAACAGCGTCGGTCGATCGACTCGACGCCAGTATTCTGCCAGAGACTGTGGAGTGTGGGTGGACTGTGGTCACTGTGGACTTGTGGAGTGCCTACCTACTAATAGTGAACGTTTTATATGCATTTTTTAATAAATTCTAGTTTGTAACATTAATCTACGAGTTTTGGTTTTGTTTAATACGGTACAATAAACAGTTAAACTTATATGTATTGGTTTTTATTTTACTTTGCAGGTAAACTGAAATTCAAATATGTCCCTTTCAAAACCGAGTCATGAGCTAGGTCAAACCGGTGAAGATGGTGAAAAAAACATATGTATATGGCAGTATTATACAAAATCTGCTATCGGGAACGACGCAAAATGCAAATTGTGCTTTAATGTTTTGAAAATTAGTAAAGGATCATATAAAGGCTTAAAATTACACCTAGAAAAAAAGCACTTCATCAACGTAAATAAAATTTCATCAGAAAATAGACTGCTAAAGCGTTCGTTTCCTAATTCCGTTCCTAAAGCATCCACAAGTTCCACAGCATCAAAAAATGATGAACTATCCACATCAAATTATGAACCAGAGCCAGGACCCTCTACAAATGTTTTACAGCACGAAGTACCAAAGAAGAGACTAAAAACTCTTGACGCTTATCTAAATAAAGAAAATAAAATGGAGACTATAATTTCCCGCATGGTGTGCAAAGATGGCTTCCCTCTCAGTACGTTTTGCACGTCAACGGATTTAAGAAATTTGTTTTTTAAGAGCGGATTTCAACTACCTAATTCACCTAACACAATAAGATCTATCGTGACAAACTTCGGAAATACCGTGAAAACAGATATAATTAGAGAATTTAATAACCTCGAAAAACAAGGCCAAAAATTTTCTTTAACATTTGATGAATGGACCATCGAGAGCCTCACGTCGACACTCTCGGACTGAATCCGTCTGTGATCGGAACATGATGAGATGAGATTAGAGCGAGCGATATAATGAGCGAGCGAGGCATATGGGAGCTGTATGTATATGCCAAGGACTGTATACACCCGTTCTTAACCTATCTCGAGGTGTCTCGTCGAGTGTGTACAGCCGGCATAAAGCTTGATATTATTATAAATAAATTTCAAATTTATATTCATATCATAGTGAGTCTAAAGTATAGTTCATATAGAACTGGCACATAGTTATGGACAAATAAAAAACTTTTTCGTACCGTGATAAAAAAACTGACTATCGCAATTTGATGACGAGACTTTGACGTTTAAATGTTAAATATACTTTAGGGCTGGCTTTGTGCACTTTTTTAGTTTTCGACAATGGAAATCGAAAATAGGAAATTAATCGTGAACAAATATCTAGAAAATCCTTATTGGTCTGGAACCAAGATTGCTAAGTCCCTTAAAATTCCAAAAACTACTGTCTGCAGGGTTATAAAACGGTATAAGGAGACCTTATCTTTCGAGAGGAAGACTCAAACCAATCGAAGGTCTGGCACCAAAGACAAGAATCTGGAGAAGAAAGTTATAAGGTCAGTTAAGCAAAATCCGGGTCTATCTGACTATGATTTAGCCCGAAAATTTAAGGAAAATCGCAGTACCGTGAGAAGGATTCGCCTTAGAGCTGGCTATAAGAGTTATAGAGCTATAAAACAGCCAAATCGGACCGTCAAACAGAACCGGAAAGCCAAAACTCGAGCTCGACGACTGTACGACCAAGTTTTGACAAAATTTAACGGGTGCTTGTTATTGGATGACGAGACGTATGTGAAGCTCGATTTTAACCAACTGCCGGGTACTAAATATTATATGGCCGACGCAAGAGGAAATGTTGGTGAGAAATATAATGTAACAATGCAGTTGTTACGCTCCTTACCCGTGTGCATTTTATAGACAAACTAGCCTTAATATCACTTTATTTTCACTTAAAATCACTTTCACATCTTGTATTTGTTTATCAACATCTGTAACTGTCAAACAGACAGCACGTCACCATAGATAAGCGATGATGTGACACTCCTATATTGACATTGTCAAATGTTAGCGACGCTTAGCCAACAGATGGCGGCACGAGCTATTCTCTATTACCTCTCGTAATTTTCAATTCTTTATTAATTATTAAATTAAAAGTCAATGTAAATGTAAATAATCTTTTAAAATCAAGTATAATAATAATTAAATCAATTAAATATTGATCATCGTTCTTTTTACTTTATTAACATTCAGCGCATGAGAAAATAATTGAGGGTAAGCTGGAGTCTTTCTACATGACCAGTTATTTTCCACTCATGACGCGCAGTAGTTTGCTAGGATTCCTTTGTTCGCCCTGCTAACATTCAAAATTAACCGAAAAGGGCGAAAGGTTATAAATAGGCCACGCTCACTTCATTCGGCCTCTTTGCTGCTCAACCTTAACGTGAAACAGTTAGTTATACACGTCATACTTTAACTATCTTTTAGAATCGGTGCAATTCCCCAAATCGGGTAAGTTAGTGCAACGAACCTATTTATCTATTTTATTTGCTATCTTGCTGTGTACCTACTGAATTTGTGTTTTACCTTTTTATAACGTGTTCTTCTAGATTCTTCCAAATTGTTCTTCCAACCTTTTTGTCCTAAATATCTGACCGTTACTTCATAACGGTCATTAAAGTAGGGACACCGAGTGATGGCACTTGACGTTTGACTTGACGTTTGCTCGCTCATGAAGTTCCCTAAATATTGACAGCAAGTATAAAGGAACAGATGTCAAACTTCATTGTTGCAGGCACCGGAATAGTGATGTACCGCTGGGGCTGTAATTTACCGAAACGCATTTATCGTAACTAGCTTCATCTTGAGATCGTTTTTATTTGCTTTTCGTTGCGTTCATCGTTTTAATCATAACTAATAAAAAACATGTCAAAAAAACAATTCGCGTGATGATAACAAAGGATCGCTGACTGGTACACTCAAAGTCACAAACATGTGTACACTTTAGTATACCCTGTCACTTTAATCGCTGTGAGATTTATATATATGGCAGTTTTAACATGATTAAATAAACAAGGTACTGAAACGTAGAGCTCGTCTAAGTTAAAATGACGCCCCTTCCACCGCAATTTACATGTAAGCCTATGAAGTTTTATATAGGTAACCACATATACAGGGTTATTGGTAAGTCGACCTATTCCCGTTAGGCACCTCCTAACGGGAATAGGTTAGGTAGTTAATGTTGTTATTTGTGTTTACGAATA
The DNA here is from genome assembly GCA_923062465.1 of Acleris sparsana. Lineage (NCBI taxonomy): Eukaryota > Metazoa > Arthropoda > Insecta > Lepidoptera > Tortricidae > Acleris > Acleris sparsana. Next base: position 13,421,405 of record OV281298.1, on the reverse strand, counting down.
TAACAGTTAGTTTTGATAGATTTAGTTAGTTAATTTTAAGTTTTGTTCGGACGTGACTTCCTTGTTGCTTCCTTTGTGATCAATTTTTTCCAGCAATCTTTAACAAAATTCATATTAATTTTAATAGCTCGTTAGAAAGCTGGAAAAACGTCAATGTTTTATGTGTAATCTGCACGCCAAATGTATTGGTAAATTTTTCTGTTTTCGTGTAATTTATGTTGGAGTTTGATAAAAAAACATGTATTTTTTAGTTTTCGGCCTCGCATTCTCAAACGTGTACAGATAATATTTTTTTTAATTTTGCATAGGAACAACAAATTCATCTTGTACAAAAGCAAATAAAAAATGTATGATTTAAATTTGGTATGTTTTTTAATTTTAATTTTTGAAGTTGCATTTGTGACTTTTGTTTTCGCCCGCTTCCTTTGTGATGATTATTTTTTCAGTATTTTTTAAATTATTTTTCTAATGTTATGCGTTTTTGGAGAGCTAAGAAAACAGTTAAGTTTTTAAAATAATCTGCAAGCCAAGTTTCATAACGTTTTTTTTTGTTTTTAAGGCATTTTAGTGGAAAGCGATCGCATAAAATATTTAAAAAAAATCGTTTTCCGTCTCGCTTTTTTAAATTTGGACTGATAATTATTGTTTTAATATTGAGAAATAACCAGTGTTTAATCGGTTTTGTAAATCACAAGAAAAAAAAAGATTTAAATTAATACTTTTTTTGTAATAAATTTTTCAAGTTGAATTTCCGTCTAATTTAAAAAAAAACTAATAAACGCGATAACTCAAAAATGGTTCACTTTTGCATAATGCATATGGGGGTCAAAATTATCGCAAATAGTCACCCCTATCACCTCCTAACGGGAATAGGTCGACTTACCAATAACCCTGTATATTGTTATGTTTTTTTTAGTTTGTATATTTTGACACAATATTTCAAATTTCTGACAATGTCGTCTTCTTCGAGCCAAACAGTTTATTTCCAGAGTTTGATCTAAAAACTCTATTGGCATACAATAAAACGTCTCCATATTTAACCCACGCCCTGAACTCACCTCCATACTTTACCTTTCACGCTTTTAATACGCTTTTTTTATTTATATAAGTACTTTAAATAAATCCTTTTTTGTATCCTCTTTTATTAAATTGTCACTCATTCGCTGTCAGTTTTGTCTTAACATTACTACGTATTGCGTACATGTGATCCGAATCTGTTTTACCTGGCGTTAAATTTTGGACAGCCATACTGCCCTTAATTGTTGACCATTGCTTTTCTATTTGGACTCCGTTTACGCTTCTGATGTGGATCTCGTCACTATGCCCAAACATACGAAAAGTACTGTTTTAAACAGTCAAACAAATAAAATAAATGATTAGTCATGACATGAATTTTATTGAAATAATTATGTCAACTACTAATTAAAAGACCTCGGTTCAAATTACCTAGTATCGAGTCCACGACGCAATGACTTGTCGATGAAATGAAAATACTTGAAACGTTGTCTTTGAAATAATATTCGATTAAAAGTCTGTCGGCAATTCAATGGTAAACCACTACTCGCACTTGACAGAATTTTTACGATAGTTAAATGGAGTGTTTCACAACACTATTGTCAGATGTGTCAAGTGCCATCACTCGTTGTCCCTACTTTAGTAATTATTAAATTGTTCTTTTGGCTTCGCTTCATTTTGTAATTGTAACTCCGTTCCGATAGTTCTTGCCACCGCCAATAATTAAAAAACTACGCACTATTCCCTCGGGCCTTCACCCCTCAACGGCGGCTGGCACGGACTATCCCAATGCTGGACACCAGGCTCACACAGCCAATGCTTGGGTTTTCCAGGGTCCACCGCTAGAAGTACGAGCTACGCTAACTGCAACGCTAGGGGTACAGCTCCGCTAGGAGTTACCTTTCTGAGTCGGGTTCTACGCCCTGTCTACCTACGACACACTACTTGGCCGGAGCGGCCTCTACTCTGGTGATCAGGATCGTCGTGTGGGTTCCGGTGCTACACACCGGGTGCTACCCCCGACGCCAGGGTCCAGTCACCGCGCACCGTCGGGCTGCCGACGGTTTCCTCACTGCCGCTCCACGTCACCAAACTGCGAGGGAAGTGCTAGCTCGCTTCGCAGAACCAGACCACCCCTACGAACCTACCCTACCTCTTCTGTTCACACTACCGGCATACTTTCAAAATAAACCTTTTAAACCACTTAGTGTTTTTACTTGCCACCCGGTAGGACGTGACAATAAGTTCATCAAACATGAAAAGTTTGCAAAAAAAATTATGATATGGCAGGGAATCTGCAGTTGCGGTCTCAAGACACAAACCTTCATTACATCGTCAACTATGAATTCGAATACATACATCAAAGAGTGTCTGCAAAAAAGAGTTTTACCTTTCATTAAGAACCACGATCGCCCTGTGAAATTTTGGCCCGATTTAGCCAGCTGCCACTATTCAAAAAAAGTTTTGGAGTGGTATGCAAAAAACCAGGTGGATTACATACCCCAAGAGCTGAATCCCCCGAATTGCCCTCAGTTTCGACCAATCGAAAATTACTGGGCAATTATGAAAAAAAAATTGAACAAGACCGGTAGAGTTGTCCAAAACATCGATTCGTTACGATCCACGTGGAACCAACAGGCCAAGAAAGTGGACAGAAGTATTGTTCAGACGATGATGAAATCGATCACGGCAAAAGTACGTCTTTTTTTACATACTGAAGAAAAATGATTATTGTTAGTTTTAATCTATTAAAAATATATATCTTCTTCAATTTTTTATCAAGGTACTTTGTTTTATTAACAATTTAAAAATTACGAGACCTTCGTTCCGTATCAATTCTATATGAACTATACTTTAACTCGATGCAATGATGGTCAACTCGTTAGCAGCTATGTGTGCAACGCTGTATTAGCTGAGGAGATAGTTGCAGCTAGTTGTTCGTCATCATCAAGTTTAGTAGTAGCGTTGAGAACTTCGACGGATATTATCTATAATTCATTGAAGCTTCCGACCTATCTGCGGATCACATTAATGCGAGAAGTAATTCAGATTTTAAGCTCTATTGAAGCGAGAGCCGGTGTGTGCACCGACTGCGTTCTGGTATCCAAGTATGATCATAAGTGCCCCCGACAACTACGGACGTTTACAGCAGGTGAGCTATGGTTTTTGCCTGATTTCCATACTTGGATATGTCAGTTATGTAAACGCCCTCGCTTCGATATAATGTGATAACTGACTATTTAATGTGATAACCATCTACTGTGTGGAGTGTTCTGGCGTAATTTAGTGAGTGAACCGTGAGGGATTAGCACTTTGACTTATATGTATATATACGTGTGCGAGTAATAAGTGTATTATTATATTAAGATTGACGTGGTATTGAGAACCGTGATTTAATATTATTTATTATTATATATATATATATATATATATATATATATATATATATATATATATATATATATATATATATATAAAATCTTTAAAAAGTAAATGTGATATAGCTATAATGGTTAAGACATTGATAGTTATCTGTGAAGATATATTAGTTGAGAAAATAGCATTAATAAGTACTATATCACCAGATGTTTGTCTATTTGAATAATTTTTTACTGCAGCTGATATAATTTATAAATATTTAGAGCTTCCAACGTGTTTATGTTTACCATTGTTGGAAAAAGTGTATTATGTTTTATTAGGTAGGTATGCGGGGAGAAACATGATGTGAGATTAAGTGATTTTTATATTCAGCACAGCGATTTTTTAACGTTTTTTAATACGGCGAACTAATCGATTTATGATGTGAAATTTAATGATTTTTATATTCAGCACGGCGATTTTTTAATGTTTTGCATCTATTAACTATCCAAAACTTCATCAACGTAAATAAAATTTCATCAGAAAATAGACTGCTAAAGCGTTCGTTTCCTAATTCCGTTCCTAAAGCATCCACAAGTTCCACAGCATCAAAAAATGATGAACTATCCACATCAAATTATGAACCAGAGCCAGGACCCTCTACAAATGTTTTACAGCACGAAGTACCAAAGAAGAGACTAAAAACTCTTGACTAAAAACTCTTATCTAAATAAAGAAAATAAAATGGAGACTATAATTTCCCGCATGGTGTGCAAAGATGGCTTCCCTCTCAGTACGTTTTGCACGTCAACGGATTTAAGAAATTTGTTTTTTAAGAGCGGATTTCAACTACCAAATTCACCTAACACAATAAGATCTATCGTGACAAACTTCGGAAATACCGTGAAAACAGATATAATTAGAGAATTTAATAACCTCAAAAAACAAGGCCAAAAATTTTCTTTAACATTTGATGAATGGACCATCGAGAGCCTCACGTCGACACTCTCGGACTGAATCCGTCTGTGATCGGAACATGATGAGATGAGATTAGAGCGAGCGAGGCATATGGGAGCTGTATGTATATGCCAAGGACTGTATACACCCGTTCTTAACCTATCTCGAGGTGTCTCGTCGAGTGTGTACAGCCGGCATAAAGCTTGATATTATTATAAATAAATTTCAAATTTATATTCATATCATAGTGAGTCTAACTCGATGCAATGATGGTCAACTCGTTAGCAGCTATGTGTGCAACGCTGTATTAGCTGAGGAGATAGTTGCAGCTAGTTGTTCGTCATCATCAAGTTTAGTAGTAGCGTTGAGAACTTCGACGGATATTATCTATAATTCATTGAAGCTTCCGACCTATCTGCGGATCACATTAATGCGAGAAGTAATTCAGATTTTAAGCTCTATTGAAGCGAGAGCCGGTGTGTGCACCGACTGCGTTCTGGTATCCAAGTATGATCATAAGTGCCCCCGACAACTACGGACGTTTACAGCAGGTGAGCTATGGTTTTTGCCTGATTTCCATACTTGGATATGTCAGTTATGTAAACGCCCTCGCTTCGATATAATGTGATAACTGACTATTTAATGTGATAACCATCTACTACTGTGTGGAGTGTTCTGGCGTAATTTAGTGAGTGAACCGTGAGGGATTAGCACTTTGACTTATATGTATATATACGTGTGCGAGTAATAAGTGTATTATTATATTAAGATTGACGTGGTATTGAGAACCGTGATTTAATATTATTTATTATTATATATATATATATATATATATATATATATATATATATATAAAATCTTTAAAAAGTAAGTGTGATATAGCTATAATGGTTAAGTCATTGATAGTTATCTGTGAAGATATATTAGTTGAGAAAATAGCATTAATAAGTACTATATCACCAGATGTTTGTCTATTTGAATAATTTTTTACTGCAGCTGATATAATTTATAAATATTTAGAGCTTCCAACGTGTTTATGTTTACCATTGTTGGAAAAAGTGTATTATGTTTTATTAGGTAGGTATGCGGGGAGAAACATGATGTGAGATTAAGTGATTTTTATATTCAGCACTGCGATTTTTTAACGTTTTTTAATACGGCGAACTAATCGATTTATGATGTGAAATTTAATGATTTTTATATTCAGCACGGCGATTTTTAATGTTTTGCATCTATTAACTATCCAAAACTTCATCAACGTAAATAAAATTTCATCAGAAAATAGACTGCTAAAGCGTTCGTTTCCTAATTCCGTTCCTAAAGCATCCACAAGTTCCACAGCATCAAAAAATGATGAACTATCCACATCAAATTATGAACCAGAGCCAGGACCCTCTACAAATGTTTTACAGCACGAAGTACCAAAGAAGAGACTAAAAACTCTTGACGCTTATCTAAATAAAGAAAATGAAATGGAGACTATAATTTCCCGCATGGTGTGCAAAGATGGCTTCCCTCTCAGTACGTTTTGCACGTCAACGGATTTAAGAAATTTGTTTTTTAAGAGCGGATTTCAACTACCAAATTCACCTAACACAATAAGATCTATCGTGACAAACTTCGGAAATACCGTGAAATCAGATATAATTAGAGAATTTAATAACCTCAAAAAACAAGGCCAAAAATTTTCTTTAACATTTGATGAATGGACCAAAAAAAGCCATAGGTATTTAAATCTTAACGTGCATCACAAAGAACTACATTATAATCTCGGATTGATAAGGATACATGGCTCATGTACTGCGGAGCATAGTATCAAAATAATAAACGAATGCTTGACAAGCTTTGGTCTCGACCTCTATTCGGATATTATTGGAATTACAACTGACGGTGCAAGCGTGATGGTCAAGGTAGGTAAACTTCTGCCATGTTTTCAACAGTTGTGCTTCGCACACGGTATTCAGTTGGCTATTGTCGACGTTCTGTATAAAAGTCAAAGGTTTGAACAAGTACAACTCGGGAATTTACCATCTGTTCAGACTCTATCAGATACAGAGGATGACGAGTGCGATGAAGACTCACATGTGACAGACGAAGAACAAGGAACGACGGACATGAGTGTAATAATGGATCTACATCCCCTTAATCTTGCATGCGTCGAATTAGCCACTGAAAACAATTCTCTTCTGCACAAAGTGCGAAAAGTTGTGAAATTATTCAAGAAGTCACCTACAAAATATGACTTATATCTTCAAAAATATGTTAAAGAGGAAACAGGTAAAGAACTAAGCATCATTTTAGATTGTCGAACACGCTGGAATAGTCTATTAAACATGATTGAAAGATTTTATATCATAAAAACCTGTGTAGATAAATCGTTGATTGATATAAAATCTAACATAAAATTTGCTGAAGTTGAGTGGTCAACCATTAAAGATCTCATTGACTGTTTCAAGCCATTTAAACTGGCAGTAGAAGCTATATGCAGAAGAGATGCGACACTTCTTACAGCTGAGACATTATTGAAATTCATTTTAGAAAAGCTTGACAAACAAAATTCCTCTTTAAGCAATAAATTGGCAGTTACATTGCGTGAAAGGATCATGGAACGTCGTAGTACAATAATGACTGGAATATTAATGTATATAAATAACCAAAAAAAATACGATCAATATACGAGACTGATGTTACGTTCTTAATGCCGAAACAAAATCTCATGCGGCAGGAAATGAAAAAAATATTAAACCAAATCATACAAGATCAGAACACTAATTTTGAACCTCATCCAGCAGAAGACAGCTCCAATTCAGAATCGGATTCAAATTTAACATTAAAAGAGGAATTAGAAAAGCAGATCATGGAAGAAAAAAAAGAGTTATGAGAAAATATTAAAAAAAGAAATGACTGCCTATGAAGTTGAAGGAGTAAGGGGAAAATATTTATCCTTTCTCTACGAATTCTTAACTACAATTAAACCTACAAGTGTCGAGGCTGAGAGAGCTTTCTCGGTGGCTGGTTATATTTGTAGCTCTCTGAAAAGTATGTTGGGAGACAACACAATTAACACTATTTGTTTCTTCGGTTTTACTTTCAGACCAAATAAGAATTGATTAGTTTTACTTACTTCATTAGCAATAAGAAATAATTATATAAAACATTATTTAGTTCTACTAAATTTACATAGAGTTGAGACTGTTTTAGACTAGTTAAGTTAGACTTGATTAAGTGTTGATTGTGAAATTGTGATATTCTAATAGCCTGCCTGCCTTTTGTTAATTTTTAAATATTAGATTGAGACTGTATTAGATTAGTTGAGTTAGACTTGATTAAGTGTTGATTGTGATATTAGATTCGAATAGCCTGCCTGCCTTTTCTTAATTTGTTTAAAAATATAGTGAGATATTTTGTTATTTTAAAATAGTGCAGTTGTATTATCTGCTTAAAAATAATACAAACCTTGTGAGTTCTTGATCTCAGATATTTTCAGAGTTTTATTTTGTAATAATTATAAATATGTTAAGTTGGCCAAGCTGAGGAAACGCTTGAATTTTATATGATTTTATGGTGAACCAGGATAATGAAACTTAAGTTTGTGTACCTGTGATTATGTGGTTATGGTTACCTAAAAAAAGTTGATTTTCTGAAACTTCAAATGATCTTTTCTTTACCGTATTTCCTTCTTTCCCCATTTTACCCTAAAAAATTTGAGAAAATAGAACATTTAGTTAATTTTAACCCTGCGGTACCAATCCGGTCGGATCCGGTTTGCAATCCCTAGCGGCAAGTTGTACAGCATCTTACTAAAAGATAAATCTCGTTGCATTTTAATGGACGACGAAACGTACGTAAAATATGATAGCAGTACATTACCGGGGCCCCAATACTACAATGCCGTCGTAGGAGAGTCTGTACCCGAGGAGGAAAGAACCATTAAAATTGATAAATTCGGGAAGAAAGTCCTGGTTTGGCAGGCAATCTGTTCCTGTGGCCTCAAAAGTGCTTCCTATTTTGCGACAGGCACTATTGGTGGTGAAATATACAGAAAAGAATGCATCCAAAAACGGGGTTACTTGCCGTCTATCGGAAGCACAATGTCCCACCCTTGTTCTGGCCTGATTTGGCAAGTTCCCACTATGCCGGTCCGACAGTGGAGCTACTAAATTTAAAAAACATTGAATTCGTTCAAAAACTAGACAATCCACCAAATTGTCCGGAGCTCCGTCCTATCGAGCGGTACTGGGCCATTGTGAAGAGGCACTTAAGAAAGGATGGTCGGGAAGCTGAATCAGTGGAACAATTCAAAAGAATGTGGTTTGCAGCTACTCGAAAAGTGACAAAAAGTGATGTGCAGATGTGAGGTGCACTTATACGTAGTATCCGCATAAAAGTCCGAAATTTCTACCGATGTAATTTATTTTTAATTTTTTTTCATTAAATATTATTTTGTTTGTTTTCGTTTTAATAATATTTAGCCAAATAAAGAGATAATAGCGAAAAAGTCGTAATATTAATATATATTTTTAGTGTCCGCTTAGTAAATTGAACAGTCCTTAGTACTTCCTCGTACGATATTTAGTTTTCTTATATAATCTCTAGAGCTTCCAACATGTATACGTGTTTCGCTGATACGAAAAGTGTATCACATTTAAGAGGTAATCGAGTCAAAGTCTGGTGAATATTTTGACTGTTATGCAGTGTATAACCCCGAACATAGTGCGTTCCACCAGAGATTTCTACATTGAAGTGTCGCAAACGCAAAGCTAAGCAACAGCTATCTACGTCACAGACAAAATAAATAATTTGTTTCGGATGCGGTGCTCCAGGAACCTATCGCGCCAACTGCAGTAACTGCAAAAACAATGTTAGAAAACGACACGAAGATCCCAACCATAGAGATACAGATAGAGGACAAGACAGGCTACGCCTATGTACAGCTGAACGCACCAGTATTGCCGGAAAAACATTATACGACATTCATGAGCAAAGTGGAACAGTGTTCACTGAAAGGAAAGCCTTAAAAGCGCTTATTGAAAACGGCAAAATTACGATTATTATCGGGAGTCGAGAGCTGCCATTTACCATAACAGCAATATCGGAAGTAAACAACAACCGTACTCTCTTGGGCGTTGACTTTTTGAAAACTTCAAGATTCGTCTTAAACCTGCCACAGAGAGCCTGGTATTTTCTGGACAACCCTAATAACAACTTCGATTTCATTCAAGTATTTTAAAATAACCCCGACCCGTAAAAAAACACTCCAATTAATAAATGAAGAAGAAAAAGTAGACACTCTCAGACTTATCACACTTCATGAAATGGGCTAGAGAACTTCATCAATTCCCCCCGTTACCGCCATCTCCAGAGAAAAAAACCCAGGTGGCAACTACACATGCCCTAAAATGCCTATTAGATGCATTGTAAATATTTATTACATTTCTATTTAATTCTAATTAAAGTCAAAAGTCGTAACGTAAGAACCATACTATTAAATGCCAATTAAATTAAGCGTGATAACAAGTCTCAGTCATGTGCAGGCACACTATCTGGCTGTTCTAGGGAGTGGGAGGAATCGCGGTTATAATACAGTATGCAACTTATGAAAACAGGCATTTAAGTAAGCAACAACTAACCAGCATTTTCTAATACCTCACCTCCTGAAAACCAACATTTGCGTATTTCTCACCCTTCATGGTCAACTGATCCCACATAAAATTCATCCCGCGGGATGAATGGCCCCTTTTGATTTTTTTCGTGGGTGACTCGACCCAACTGAGCCTACAGGCCCAGTTAACCACTTATCCCACTTACAGGTCTACTCAACCCGCGGGCTCATTCAACCACTCTTAGTATTAAAGAGTCTTCTCAGCCCGCGGGCTCAGTTTACCACTATCTATTAGGTATGAGTTGTCTGAGCCCGCGGGTTTAGTCGACCCCTATCCGAGGCTTAAGGGTTTACTCACCCTACCGGCTTAACTTGACTACTCCTTACCAGTTTAGGGTTGACAAAAGATATTATAAAAAAAGATACTATTTACTTCTATTTCGACCCAACCTACCCCATTTTACGGTAATTACGGGGATTCCCCTTATTCAAGTTTATCCTTTCGCATTAATGTAAAGAGGTTGCGTAACATTGTTAGTTATTATTATTACTGGCCTGCAATATCTTATTACTTATCACTCTTAATATGTCAGTAGTGTCATACCGACTTCGATCGTGCTCGATTATTCGTCTAGTTATCGCTTTTTAGAATAAAATGCAGCCATACCCGTACAAACCGTGCTCCCCATTATCTAGTGCAGATGCAATTGATTTTATTACTTCACAAAGAGGCGGCCGAATAATGATACGTGCTGGGTATAGTTACCGCGTTAAGAGAAAGAATAAAGACGACACTATCCTATGGCGTTGTGTAGAAAGTAAGTGCTATGCTGTAGTAAAGACAATTAATGAAACAAGTTCCGTTATCATTAGCGAAACTCCTCATAATCATGAGGCTAACTATGCTACTTGCGAAATAAAAAAGCACATGAACACCATTAACGAAAAAGTCGCCCATGACTTAATGACACCTGTGGCACAGATTTATGAGGATGTTACCGGCAAAATTCAAGATGCCGGTTTAGATAAAGTGACCAAAATTTCCTCTTTTGAAAATGTGAAAAAAAAATTATACCGGAAACGGTACAAGGCATTAGGCATAAAAAATATAAGTTTTAAACGGGCTGTTGATGTTGTAATACCCAACAAATTTAAAAACATGTTGTTTGCTGACTACACGGAAAAGAATACCAGGATTTTAGTATTCTCATGCCCAGAATTAAAAACTTGGCTATCGAAGGGTAAGATGTTTTACATAGACGGCACCTTTAAATCATGCCAAAGGAATTTTTACCAGCTTGTGACGCTACACGTCGACCTCGGTAGCGATAGAGAAAACATAAAAGTGGTACCAATATTATACGCGTTATTGCCAAATAAGAACAAACAAACATACAGCTTACTATTTAGACTCATAAAAAGTCAAGCAACGAATTGGAATCCCATCAATATTAAAGTGGATTTTGAAAAATCGCTCATGTCAGCAATTATTGATACATGTCCAGGTGTAGAGATCCAAGGATGCTACTACCATTTCACTAAATGCCTCTGGAGAAAGGCGAGGCAATGTGGCCTACAGAAGAATAGACTGGGCAAGGTCCATATCAAGCGACTATCTGCCTTGGCACATTTGCCTTTTGAGGAATTGCTCGACGCGTGGCTGTTCGCCTTAGATAAAGGACCGAAAACCAAAATTGGAAAATCCTTTAACGAATACTTCTATAAAACATGGATGGACCCAAAATCGATTTATTTTGGCCGGTGGACATGTCATAATCAAGTAAACCGCACAAACAATGCTATCGAGGGGTGGCACAGCAAGGTTAATAAACTTTTGAAACCGAAACCGAATATTATTCAACTTCTTGTAATACTGCAAAGGATGATGAAAAACGATGTAGAAAAAATAAGAAAAAATGAATTTTCTAAAAGAAAAAGCGAAATAATGGAAGTGAATGATCACATTTCTCAAACAGTGTTGAACTTAAAAAACAAAAAAAATAGCCTCGATTTCTGTATCGAACATTTAAGAATGTAGGTAGCTTCTTTTTTCTTCAAGCAAGCTTAATAGGCACTAATTTCCATGTTTTTTTTAATTTGCATTTAGAATTTACTTTATTTTGATGTACTGTCGTGGAAATTAAATATTTTTTTCATGTACCCGTGTTTATTACGTCCCATTAGTGCTGAATTTCATCACATTACCTTTTTAATACTTACCTTCCTCACGAATCCGTCTAGTGACAACCATTAAGCCGGTAGGGTGAGTAAACCCTTAAGCCTCGGATAGGGGTCGACTAAACCCGCGGGCTCAGACAACTCATACCTAATAGATAGTGGTAAACTGAGCCCGCGGGCTGAGAAGACTCTTTAATACTAAGAGTGGTTGAATGAGCCCGCGGGTTGAGTAGACCTGTAAGTGGGATAAGTGGTTAACTGGGCCTGTAGGCTCAGTTGGGTCGAGTCACCCACGAAAAAAATCAAAAGGGGCCATTCATCCCGCGGGATGAATTTTATGTGGGATCAGTTGACCATGAAGGGATTTCTCAATGCCCAGAAAATACAACCATCATGTTTTTTGCCAAGTTCAACGAGCTGCTAGACTGCCTAAAGTCTAAAGACTACAAACTCTGCAAGGCAAGAACTCTGGACACACCATGCACGCGATACGTGCCGCTACATCAAAACTACTGTGATGAACATCACAAATTAATGAAAATAACATGTAAAGCATATCATTACATGAATAAACAACTACCACTGGACGACGGCAAACTTGCAGAAGTGGAAATCCAAATGCGAAAGCAATATGTACAAAGATTTGACATCGTCGAGGACTATGGACATGAGAAATTGATGCATCACCTAGAACAAGTCAAGGCGGACAATTACCATTCTTCATTCATTCGGAAAGACACTAACGGTAACTATAGTATTGGTGATGAAGCGTACGACGCCATGACATTAGATGAATCAGACCTAGAGTGCCCAGGAAATATAAGAACAATCACAACATTAGGTTTAATACTTGGTAAAACATACGAAAACAACATAGAAAAACACGCTATCTCTGTAATAGACAACTTAAATTTAATAACAAATGAATTAAGTCAAACGAACGAAGATGATGATTGGTCATGTGAGAGCGAAATTAACTTAAGCAGATATAATGTAAATTTATATTACTATACCCATTATTTAAGACTATGATGTATTATACAAAAACTGTTCTTTTATACCATAATAAAAAAAATCTATGTGTAAACTATTTCTCCATTGCACCCAAACCCAACCCTGATCCCACGCACAACAATAATGGATTCGTTAGGAACATAACATATGGACGCTTACAAACTCTGCAAGGCAAGAACTCTGGACACACCATGCACGCGATACGTGCCGCTACATCAAAACTACTGTGATGAACATCACATATTAATGAAAATAACATGTGAAGCATATCATTACATGAATAAACAACTACCACTGGACGACGGCATACTTGCAGAAGTGGAAATCCAAATGCGAAAGCATATGTACAAAGATTTGACATCGTCGAGGACTATGGACATGAGAAATGGATGCATCACCTAGAACAAGTCAAGGCGGACAATTACCATTCTTCATTCATTCGGAAAGACACTAACGGTAACGTTTATATATAGAACTAATGGCTCTTTTTGTAACATGGCTTTTTTTTTACTTTTTTTAGTTCTTAAAGTTAAGTTACCTTATAAACTATTGTATGTCCGAAATGGGCAAACTGTTGAGTCTGGTGTATTATATATAACACCGATTGTACCTACACTATTTTGACAATAAATATATCTTCGTCTTTATCTTTATCTTTATAAAGTCATCAGTAGAAATGCAAAAACATAAAGTACAGTTGCCGAAAAGGCAATAGCAGATTGAACAAGGGCATAAAACAAATAATTTTATCCAAGACATAAATTCAGCATAGCGACTTTTTAAAGATTCGTTTAGATTTAGCATTGCAATTTCTATTAATTTCACATGGAAATATGTATGAGTGTAACTCAACTACATAATAGTATTGTGTTATATGCACCTACTTAAAAACAATGTTGATGTTGAGTTGAATGTCATAGCTTTCACGTTTCTTTTTACCTCAAGAAATAAATACAGCTAAAAGTGTTAAAATAGAAAAGTAATTATTGTTTAAGTCGAAGAATGTAAAAAGTTTATAAAATGAGTCAATCAGATAATTACAAACATTCAACAACATAACAAATTAGTAAAAAAAAATAGGTACTTAAAATGGAATATATGACAATGCGATCACGAGGCCATAATTTGGCAGCACCTGTCGTTACTGTCTTTGTAAATTGATCTTTGTCCTAGCTTTCCCCCCTGGTCCGCCCGTTGCTTTTTGAGGTGTTAAGTGCGCTTACGTGAGCCGTGCGCGCGCTGGTCGCTGAAAGCACACGCCGCTCTGACACCCGTTGTTGGTTTTCAAGCTGTTGCATTTATTATTTTCATTTCTTATTGTGTGTAATATTGTGTACCCAGACATTAGACTAAAGACGATTTTATTTCACTTTACACTTGTAGCACGCTCACTTCGAGCTAAACCAATTTAAAAAATGCTGCGTGTGGTAGAGTTTTGCCTGCGCTTGTGGTTTAACAATAGGGGACTAACTTTTAAACCAGACACAGAGGCGATCGAAAATTTGGGTTCAGACACCGTGAAGTGGGTGGCGGCACGAGAAAGTCTAAAGAAAAGATTGATTGAGGACCTCCGAAACAACAACTGTGTAATGCTTCACTCAAGCTATAGTGCAGAGGGAATACTCCTCGATATATTGAGCGCGAATGGACTAAGAAGCTGCCTCTCCGTGCCCGTAAAACAAAGGACGATCTTGTATCGTAAGGGTAATTTGTTTATTTGCGAATTGAGTAATCGTGAATGTGGCATTGCAATGCAGGTCTTTACGGATCCACTTCGACACCGTTATCACTTTCTCACAAACAAGAATTTAAGGAAGCATTTAATGGAAATACATGAATAGTTTTGAGACTTTTGAGAACTACTATGAGAAATAGAGCATTCCGGGTTGTTTAACTTTGTCATATGGTGGTTACTTATTTTAATATTGTTCATCTCCGGATGTATAAATGCGATGTATCGGTGAACCGATAGTGGCACTTTATTTTGATTATTACAATGACCTATGTTTCCTTTTTTTAGCGCTATTTAATTCATAATTGATTATAGGTTTCTGTTTTTTATGTGTGTATTTTTAGGCCCCCTAAGAATAATCATTGAAAAATTGGCCGCCGCGAGCAATTTGAATTCCATTGCGTAATTTAGCGAAATGTTTGCGAGTGAAAAAATAATTATTACTGTAAACTGTATACTTATTATATTTTGTGTTAAGTATACTTATCGATAAACAAATGCAATCTTATATCAATAGTTTGCGACAGATGTAATTTTCATCGTTATTTCCTGGAAATTTTCGTTTTTGTCATGCTACTTCAGTGAACCTCAGTACTTTTTGTTCTGTGACCGACTGAAATAGCAAGACACGTCGTACGTTTCCATGAAAATACGATGGAAAACACTTATGCACTACATTTCTACCTGCATTAATTAGTTGTTTTATGACCCCTGAGCTCTGTTTGTAACGACCGTAACCCGTTCGTTCTCATTTTTTATAAGATTATCACGTGTAAACTAAGATGTATTTATTGTATTCTTTATTAATACTTGCTCTAGAAATATATGGAACATGAAATGCTCCATGGGTTGATACATATCAGCCCATAAATGTGAAGGCTTATAAAGGTACGAGTAGGATATGGTGAGATTAAATGTTACTATTGCTTATAATAATGTTGTTCATTTATAAAACTGTACTTCTATATGTACATGTCTAAATTTATATATTTTAAATATAGGGATCAAGAATTTTTGTACCCCTTATTTTATATTCATATAATAATAGTTTGTATAACTTTATCTAGGTATATTGTTTAGAAAACTAACTGATAGGTATTTAGCATCCAATTATTGAAACTGGATTAGAAACAATAAAATCTAATGTATGTAATGTGATGTGGTACTTCAACATAACTTATTCCAAATTAGTTTTAAAATGTGTTTAAAGAGATTTTTGTGGACAAAAATGATATTAATGTTAATGGTGGTAGTGCTATGACAAATACAGCTTTACGTTTTTTTAGGTTTTTTCTATTATGTATGCTTTGTAATAAATATTGACGCCATAGCCTGAATTACAGACTTTGTACTTGTATTATTGTTGTTTATACCATCTATGATATGATATGACACATCTACGTTAATCTACAGCAGCATGGATTTTATTTAAATTGCTATAACTTCGGTTTCATGGAACCGATTTCTCTTATCCAGTATAACATTTCCTGCTGCCATATATACAATCTTACTAATATTATAAATGATGTTTTCATGTTTGTTACTGAATCACGTTTCAAGCACTAAACGGATCGAGATGAAACTTGGCACATATATACGTTAGGTCCTGGAATGGGCCATAGACTAACTACTTTTTATCCTGGAAAAATAGTTAATTCAATAGGGAATAACGATAACCAATTTATATATTGTTCTTATTTTGTTTGTATATTTTTGTAACAATTCTGAATTTTTTACAAGTTTACCTGCTCACCTAAGCGTGATACACTACTTATTTTATTTTCCATTCAGTTTTATTCATTGTCATAAGTCATAAATAATATGTTAGAGAATGACTGACTACTAAGTTTCTGGCGGCGCTTCTTCTGAGCAGTGGTCTCCTCAGGGAAGTACAGGTATTTTAGTGCCCTATCAGTTTACTAAATTATGACGAGATACAAGATACTTGACCTGACCGGAGACCGCAGAACGCATCCAGTGTGGCAAATCCTTTAACGATTAAAATTGCCCGTGTGGCCTACTTACTGAATTAACATCATCTTTTTATAGAGCCCAAAACGTAGCCAATTTGCATTATTTGTAATGACTGAATCTGAACTACGGACTAAAGAAATGGTGTAGTTTTAAAACTATTTCAATAACATATAACATTTTATTGTTCCACAACTCGAGTGTTTTTTTAGATAATCTTTTGTCGAATGCAAAGTGTCACCACACATTAGTGATAACTTCAACAAAAAATACTGTATCAACTGGTTCCCTTCCGGTCGTGCTTGCATCCGCTATACACAGCCGAGATAGCGCCTTCTTATCTTTATGTCGTTTCCGTTGTCCGTGAAGCGTCACGATTATTTTTTTATCAATTACAATATTTTAGCTGTAGTCGCAAATTTCTGCTTAATTTTATGCAACATTTTTTTTTAATTAGCAACTTCACAAATAACCTATAGGTATTAAGTGTAATCCACTTTTTTGTGATTCTTTATATTATTATGTTTCAGGGGTAACCATTACAGCATCACCGAAGCACTGAGTGGGTCGGAATCGTGGCCACGTACCCGTGAAAAGAAGAAGTTTGTATCCAGGAGATAATGAAATAACAAAGAAAGAACTAAATCGACTAAGGCAGAAAATTAGATGGAATGATCAAATTAATGTACAAAAAGTTGTTTTTAATATTTTTAGAAATTTAAATGTACCTACAAAAAGATGTGATAAATATCGATTTACAAGAAATGTCGACAAATGCCATCGACCAAGCAAGTGAAAGCACTTAAAAAAGTTCAAAACCAGACAACGCACGAATGTAAAATAATAAATACGAAAATAAGTACTTGAATTACGATCAATGTCACCAGAATACAAAAGCACTTGAGGTACGTGCTAGGATGCAATAATAATAATCCGATATACTGACAGATACAAGACAATACCAAGTTCAGACGAAAATTAGAAGAATGGATATGTAAGTTGTTTTTTTATGGGAGAGTATAAGCGGTAGATTTTGGCGTGCTACTTTTACACCGTCGAGATATTTTGCAACTAAAACAAACGAACATAGTTAACAAAATACAAAGAAAAACCACGACACAAATATCTGCAGCTACTTGGCTATGACACAGATTATTCATAAGCAATTTGATATTGACGACAATTTAAAGCATTTCAACATAGAGCAATGCATAAGTATTTGAGTTGGTAGGAATTTGTAATAATTATTATGTAATTTTATAATTTTTATTTTTCCAGTCAGATACAATTTGGCCTAATGCCATAAAACAATAAACAACCCTTTATAACAAATTAATTCGTAATTTTACAACGAACATATCATTTCATTGTAATTTTGTTAAATATCACATGACATTTTCTTTATTACGTAGGTATCGTTAATAAATAGACAAATGACTAAATAGTAAACCAATTGTTAATTATTTAGAGCAAAACAGGCTCATATTAGTAATAATATTATCCTTATGTGAAACCTACCGAGAAGAATGACACCAAACTAAAGACAACAATACAGCCGAAAACAAATTGACTTGAAAACTGCTTGTCCTGATACGGATTGATGCAGTTTAAGTTGGTATGCAGAATTAGCTTGAAGCTTTTTTCTCAATATTTTTTTCAACACACCAAACACACACACACCAAAGCAAAAAATATTTTTACTCAAAGACCGAGCCATTTCTAATCACCAAATCCATAAATTGAACATCTTGAACTTCAACGAAACCCGTTAAAACGATGTTACAAACGATAGAGTCACTTAATCGCAGAAAAATATAATTGCGAGGACGTCAAAATGTCAGCGAAAATAATTGAGTAAATATTTAAATGAACCAATAAATAATACAAACGACACAAAACGCTCGCCCTTTAGTTAGTTACATTACATTATGAGATATGTAGAACAGG
The DNA here is from genome assembly GCA_923062465.1 of Acleris sparsana. Taxonomy (NCBI): domain Eukaryota; kingdom Metazoa; phylum Arthropoda; class Insecta; order Lepidoptera; family Tortricidae; genus Acleris; species Acleris sparsana. The sequence goes on along the minus strand of OV281298.1, from coordinate 13,402,632 downwards.
CGCGGGCGCCAGTGTCGATAACCAATCTGACGTCAGCCGTGCTGTGTTGCTATTATCACAAAAAGTATTTCCCAAAAGTAATACTTACAGTGCGACAGAAAAGAGTTTAAATTAAATTAAATTGAACTAAATAAATCCATACTAAATTGTTGCCATGCTTACGCATTTTACGTCAAAAATGTGACAGTTACGTAGAAAGTGGCGCCCTCATTTATTTATCTTTTTTGTCGCACTGTATTTTTAAAACTTTCTTTGTAAAAGTATTTTGGCGCATGGTAATTTAAGTTAAACAACGGTACATTTTACAATACTTAGGTGGTAATACAAGTCTTCAAACAATTTAACTTATTGCAAATGTATTCCAGAGTACTGATGATCGTATCTCACTCTCGAACTATTCCGTATTCAATCCTACATTTAGTCGTGAATTTTTGTATTTTCCGAATTTTTATGATTTTTGGTTCTAGATGTTTCGAAAGATGGATACTTGTGGATAGTTTGTAACAAGGTGGTTACTACCTCCTTTTTTGATTTCACGCCAGTGGCCACTCCGTTTCTTTTATTGATCTAAATCCTCCGAAATACAAATTATTATGATCGATTCAGATATCGATCGATACTAACTTTCTTAGCAACCTTCAGAAATATACATACAGGGATCTCGGACTTCATGCCAACTTTGTATTAATTTATTTTTTAATTTATTAGTGTGCTTTTCTTTGCATAAATAATTATAATACAACAAAATGTTATAACAATTTTAGTTATTCACGACTACATAACCCGTCCGAACACCACCATCGCCGTCATCGCAATGGTGGGTCTCTGAGATACCTACCCCACACTGTCAGAAGTTAATGCGAGTAACACACGGAGTCTTAGCTTCCATAATGTCTACTATATGATAATGATACAGAAAAGCAATAAGCTTACAAAGGGAATTTTGTTTTAAATTTTAACCCATCAATAAAAAACAACAAAGGTTCAGGAGGATCAAGTTTTAATTGTCAAATTATACCAAAAAACTTTTAACACCAAATAACCAAAAATCGATAATATTACAGTAATGTAAGTAGGTAATTATAATGATTTAGCGTGTTTAACAACTGTATTAAATCATATATACTTTTAAATGAGAATAGTTTTTCTATTAATTCCAACAACAAATTTAACAATAATAAACAATTTGATTCTACTCATTTCATGCTTAAAACTAAATATAATATTGTATTAATATCAACTAATGTTAAGACCAGAGTTTGGACGGACAAAGAAATATAATACTCTAAAAATTATAGTAGGTATTGCAGAACAAACAATGGACAATTTGAACCTTTTGGGTAAAGGCATAGGACGCAAGGCACAATTTCAAAATTACGTACCTAAGGCACATTTTTTAAGTTCATGGTTCCAATATTGTACGAAATCTACGTTTTCTTACATAACATACATTTAGGGAAAACATTAATTTAGTATTTATAAAAGTGACGGTCTTGTAACAAGCCTGGTGGGTTTATTCATTTAAGGAATGTTTATTTACAATACTGTGTAAAACCTAAGTCTAAGTTATAAGTAGTCATGTTTACCATATTGCAGCTAAACTTAACATTAAATTGTAAATATAAAATCGAATTGCATAATAATATACAACAAGCTTTTTATGCATAATTGATTCTCTCATATCAACACTTTGTGCTGCTTACAATAACTATGTACACGCCTAGACTCAACTATATATAAAAAAGAACTTTGTTCAAGAAAATATACATAAACGTGATTTTAATATAAAAATGTAAAATAGAAAATAAACGTTGCTTATAAATTAAGATTATACACACATTGGACTTGCTACGGTTGTAGTTACATTAAAATTGACAATAATTGTGAGATATGCAGAGACTCATCATCCATATTCTATAAGAGTGCTAAAACATTCCTCTTAAATTGATATTCAACGATATGTCATCCATCACAGTGTGCGTGATATTTTCGAAATTCACTCATATTTAAAGTGTACCTACAGTGTATAGGTATAATGTGCTTACTTGAATGATGTTTGCATGGATCATAGAGAAACATGTCAAGGTAAGCATTAACTCCAGTGTCATAAGACTGTTTTAGCGTCTAAAATTTATGAAATAATTGATTTGTTTTACATATTATGTTACCCGACCAATATGGGTGGGATGCTCCTCAATACCAATAATATCTTATATACTTAAATTATGAGCACGGTAGATACGTCGACGACCACTAATCAATAAATATGACTTTCAAATTAATTTACTTATTACTTTAGAGGCTTGATTCCATCCATGCAGTCTAGCTACATATTAGTTTGCGTTTTCACTTTAACGGAAACCAAATTATTCTAAATGCTAAGCAGCTGGAAAACGTACCTCGGGTACACTCAGGAATATATCAGAATGAATAATCGAATTACTGTGTTCTAAAGAGAGTTGGCTTTTCAAGTCAGTGAGCGTATCGGTAGTCGAACAGTGCTAATTATATATGGAATAATACCAGAATATGTATTCAGTTTACAGGTGAGAGGAAATGCCACTAATTTACAGTGAAAATCCTCATCTCAATTCTTCCCGATCGTTTCTTCCTTTAAAATATGAGTGAATGTCGTGATTAGGTAAGTACACCTTAGATACTATCCTTGTACAGTTCGTTCGTTCAAATAGTGTGCAGTAGGGTAAAGTCACCAGTGGTCAGCCAGAGACCAGTAGTCGACCTTATATGAGTGCGAAGAGTGGGAAATATATCTTTCGTACTCTTCCCACTTATACAAAATATAGGCAGAGGTCGACTACAGGTCTCTGGCTGAGCACTGGTGACTTTACCCTACATCCCTTTGTAGTCGCCGACACCGGCACCGCGGCGGATTCTGCGTAGCTATTGTAGCGGCACATCAAAGCATGCAAACTATTTGAACGAGCAAACTATATGCTAACAATTACTAAGTCAGGTAGGACAAGTGATAAAAAATGTAAGCTTTCAGTAAAGAGATTCAATGCTTTCGAACTTTTTGACCGTAGGGTCCGCAATGTACAGTGAACCAATTTGATTTCTAGGACACTTTGGACTATGTTAAAGTGACGTTGACAACCAAAACGTAAGAGACTTATTATGATTTGGTTTACAACGTCACGTTGACAAAGTCTATAGTGGCCTAGGTATCAAATTGGTTGATTGTACTTGTACTATTATTGCAGACATCTTAAATCTCGAATTGAGAATGCTAGTAAAGGACTCAACTCAATCTCTTGGTGTGGTGAGTGTGACTGTACAAGCTGTTGGGTCCTATTTCGTACTAAATTGGTGCTTAATCAAAGTGATGCACCGCTAGCATAAGGACAGTCGAAGCTATTAATTTCTAAAATCCATTCAATCTTACCTGTCTTACGGTGCGAAGGTTATCTAAGAGCATTAAACGCACGTCAACAGTACGGACGTCTCATTCTATTACAAAAATTTAGAGTAAGACAACTGTTGTTGCCAGCTATAAATTGCCGTTAAAAGCTATAAATTAGTAAACAGTTTTATAAGCTTAATATGAATCTTTTTTAACCAGATATAATTTTCTAAATATAACGTGGATTGTTTTGTTATGAGGAATTTATTATTTTAGCTTGAAAAGGAGTATTTTGAGGTTATCAAGTGTGCACTAAATAAGAGAAGTCAAATTGAATGAACTTTGCATGCAGTTATCGCGTCGACGGTAATTCAGAATAATTTCTTATTAATAGCATATCAAAATATATTCAAAATCGCATGAAGGGTACACGGGAGGAACATCATCTTAGTACATTTTTGAGATATCGGGAGTTCAATATTCGTAACCATGTTATTTCGTAAGTAATTTTCATGTAGAGATTATTTTAAAGGTGATAAAATAGTAATAGTTCATTAGGCACTCTACATTTAAAGATTAAAATCTCATTTTTTTTAATGAGATTTTAATCAAAGTGAATGTTCTTGCCGTGTACACTTCGTATAATGTATTTTTGACTTCGACCGTACTCTTAGTATGAGTAGGTATACTTAATCCTTACAGTACAGTTTATAGGTTTGCTTGGGGGAAAATACAGATTCAAAAATTGGTCGTTAGGTACAAAAATCATTGTTACTATACAATATTAAATGAACTACCTAGTTTGTTCCCAGGAGGGTAAGACCTTGACTAGTTCAAACGGTTTTTTTAGAAACATTTGATATAATCAAGTAAAAAGGCACTGCCTTTTAATTCTCATTGTTTTAAAACCATGTCGTAAGATGACATTAGCTTAGAATATGTCAAAGGCTCCTAATTCTGATCCTGAATAAATATAACTTAGTGAGATTCAAAACTCTTAGTGCCCTCGGTACAGATATATCAGGCATGTAAGCAAACTTAGGCTAGCAATCGCCTAAATATAGGCGATAGGTTTCTTCTTTTTCAGACAATCCTTCAATTCCTCATGTTGCCATTGGGCTCATCAGTACTTAAAACGTTAATTTAACCATTCAAACAACCATCTGTAAATATTGTTACAAGTGTAAAAAATGTAATTTAGAAGACTCCATCTTCAAAAGTCAGCCACAGTGGTAAGTAGTCATTTGCATCTTTGCCACTTACTGTAGCCCTCACTATTCAGCGTTAACTTGAATACCGTCCGTTTAAACACTTCAAACCATCAAAGTTAATTGAAACGCGACTGGGACTTAGTCGAACCACTAACACTATCACAAGGTAATCAAATCACCTAAAAAAATTATTCTGCGAAGTCAGGTTTGTCAACTGTCAACCGGGACGAAACTAACAAAACACAACGCAAGCAAAACTTAAATAAACATCGATCTAACACTTCATACCTCGGTGCTGTGCGTCTGGATGCGCACTTTCTTCTGGCTCCCGTTCCTGTTGAGCGTCGGCGAGTGGCCCGAGTAGCCGGGGTTGTGTATCCCGAGCGGCCCGGGCTCGCCGGCGCGCGGGCGCGGCTTCTTCAGCGAGGAGCGCAGCGGCGAGCGCGTGATGGTGCTGGCCTCCGACGCGCCCGTCAGCGTCGTCGCCGTCGTGTTCATGGAGGCCACGCTGCCGTGCCCGTTGGTGCTGTACGGCTTGCCGGACGCGTCCGTCATTGATATACCTGCAATAACCAAACATTTGTTTCAATATGAGGTACTAAAGTGAAAAAAAAGTCCTTAATCGACAATTACTGTTGTTTATTTTGTTCTGCTGGACGGCTGAATTATTACCCCTTACACACACCAGCAAAAATACCCGATAACCCATCTGATTTTCATACAATCGTTTAGACTAACTTCTTAAATCAAAAATACTGAACGAACGAACGAACGAATTTCGATCTTTGCATTTTGTTGTTTATTAATCCGGGTCCAACATTTTTTTTAAGGTCTTAACTCTTAGCAAAGTAGCCCAAAAGATCCATAAATAGGAAAGTATGTATGTGTGAAAACACTTTATTGTACAAAAGAAAAACCAAATAACAATACAGTAATATAAAGTCGTAAAAAACACGATAATTTATTACGAACAGGTAATTTTTGGATATTTTGTTATATAATTAATTCCTTTGAAGAATATTTAGCAGCCATTTTGGACCTAAGTTTAATAATAAAACACTCTTGCTTTCAGTGGCGTAGAAGCAAACTAGAATGCTCTCATGTAAGAATGAATAATAATATAAATAATTTGATGTTTATACATCGTTTTAGTGTACGATTTCCATCTACAGTATCGCACTGCAGCGCCTTTGCAATGTGCTTAAGGAAATAGAAACAACATACTATACAGTTATAGGTAAAAACTTAAGCCTCTCTCTCATGCATTTGTTTACAAGACTAATATGGAATTTACGTCAAATTTCAAATATAGAATGTCGAACAGCTGTGTTACAAGTATTACGACTACATGGAAGAGGTGCTTTACTTAAGTTTTTTACCTACTTATACACAGTAATACACACCCTTACATAACCTAAACTAACCGACCCTTGACTTGAAGCACGAATTGTCATGTTTGCGCATTATAAAAAGTAGTTTTATCCCGACGCACACTACCTATAACGGCTATAGCAAGTAGTATTTTGTCGCTCAGCGCGTCTCTTGCGTTACAAATTAGGTAGAGGTGTTATCGAGCGACAAATTAGTCACGTGTCTTGCTATTTCAATCGGTCACAGTACAAAAAGTACTGAGGTTGACTGAAGTAGCATGACACGTTCGTACGTTTCCGTGAAAATACGAAGGAAAACAATTATGCACTACACCTGTAGCTGACCTGTGGGCCAATTATGCTTGTGTTGATAGATATAGATAAGTCTGACCAGTTTTCAAGTGCGAGAGCGACGGATGCTTTATCCACTGCGATAGAGGCGGCCACAATACGAGCCCTAGAGATGTTGATGGTATCCTGCTTTTAGGTCGAAATATGTTTGTAAAAAAGGTATCGTTTCTCAACCGTTTCATTTAACAACCCAATATTTTTTCTGTACCTGTAAATATTTCAGGATTTATTTCAGTACCATCGTGTAGAACCCTATAGGTTAGGTTAGTTTTATAAAAATCCTGAAATATTTATGGTTACAGAATAAAAGTAGGTTGGCAAACGAAACGGTTGGGAACGACTTTTGCCAAATATATTACGCCAAGTAACCTGATCTGATGATTGATGATTGTCTTACCGCGGCCCTCCTTGAAGCCCGGGTTGTTGATGGTGGCGCCGGGCGCGTCGGGGGCGGTGGGGTCGCCGCCGCGCCGCGCGAACAGCGCGTCGTACACCGCCATTATGAACAGCAACGAGTTTATCACGATGCACACTATCTGCAAATGTTTATATTATTTGTTAACACGGGAAACAAAGTGAACAGTTTGTTAGGATCGTGGCAGGTGGAAAGAAGTGGTCTCTGCCTACCGCTCTGGGAAACAGGCGTGATTTAATGTTTTTAATGTATGCAACAAGTTAAGTCAAAAGTTTGAACTTGGAAAAAAAGTTGAGTCTGAACACGAAAAACAGTTGAGTCGAAAATTCGGACTAAACATATGCAACCGATTTATTAATTGGTTTTGCTTTATAAATACCAGCAGCCGCCCTCGGTTTGCTTCGATTTGTTTTCTGGAACACTAGTACAAAATTAAACCAGAATTTATTATACCTAAAACCAAAATTGTCTAACTATGGTGAAAGCCGCATTAGAATCTGTTGTTTAGGAGTTAGCGAATATACAGACAAATAGGTAGACGCGGAAAGCGACTTTGTCTTATAACTACTAGGTGATAAAAATGTTGTATTTTACCTGTACATAGAATGCTTCTCCCCTGGTCACGTAAAAACCCCTGTCATCGCTCTGAACTGCGAAGAGGCCTGCTGCTGCTATGGAGAGCAACGCTGGAAAAAAGAATAAGGGATTTAAACATTTTTATGTCAATAGACATTTTTATGTTTTTATGTTCGTTATACATTGCGTAGCTTATATGAAACCCCGTGATGTAAAAACACGTCTACTTTGCATTGTATACCTAATTGTCATTATCTTCTGGTTGGTATTTTCTGAAAATGGGCCAAGTGATTCTGACTCTACCTTCGTAGGTGTCGTTTTCCGTCTTATTATTTGACAATTTGAGGTAACAGTATGAGGAAATATGTCATAAAATCTGAACATTCGTGACTAAACAATCAAGCTTACTTAGTCACTGTCTGCGGCTATGATGTCAACGTACGTGAGCTTGAATGCCTTATATTTAGACTTGATGCGAGAAAGTTTACGAGTAATTCGGCTTACTGTAATGACTGATTAAGCACTTTTACACTCATAAGATAAGGAGGGAGCCAACTTTAAATGGCACATAAATTTACTCGTCGATTGTGAAACAGGGCCTTAGTAAGCTTGCTTATTAATAAGTCTCACATATGTTGAAGAATATAAATAAGAACTTGTTTCTCCTGGCTAACGTTCTTTGGGATTGCGCTGGTAATGACAGTATTTTTTTTGTACTTTTCGTTTGTATGAGAGCGAGCGAGAGACAAGTACAAACCCGATGCACCTTCTAAGAGCTATGGCACTGTACCGGCCTTGTAAACTAACATGTAATTAAATTAACAAAAACCCACGACGAAATGGCCACCGCATCGGGGGTTAAAAACGTTGCTAAGGCTGCGTTTCCACCAGAGCTATGCGAGGCAGCTAAGCGGTGTCGCGAGGAAAACTCCACCAATACGATTCTATTTTTTACTAGCCTCACTATCCTATTGTTGGTTTTCCTCCCACACCGGTTAGCTGACTTCACAGCTCTGGTGGAAATGCAGCCTTACGCTGGCCTACGATTACCAATATTGTGAAAGCGCTATACTATACAGCTATAGATAGTCTTGCACGCCTACGATGACTAATTAATGTATTAATTAGAAGTATCAACCAGAGTAGTAGGACTGGTAATGAAGACCTGCTAATGGTGGTTTTGATCTCGTGGACCCACTGCTTGTTGTTCCACTGCTATTCGACGTGAGACAGGGCTCCTATTTCTCGGCAGTTAGCCCTTCGGGCATCCAAAGAGGCGTCCACTACTGGCACTTGCAAGCGGCAAGTCAACGCACAGACATCACCATCAACCTCCGGTCTCAGAGGGGGGCCAGTGTGGCGATCTAGCAACTGTAGCGAGAACTTGTCAACCAAGTCGCCAGCGCCACCAGCGTCAGACAGCGCAACTAAAGTGTTCTACATCGCGTTAACGACGTTTATCCAAGCGGTTGACATATATACCACTTCCAACTTCATCCCAATGGACTTCGGTTCCCAGGCATAACACGCCCCTGGGGAGAGATCTTTCTATCACTCTCGTGCTACATTGGTGACCCCGACGTGACAGTCATCCTACACAAAACGAGCCTAACCTACCTACTTTTATGAGCTTCCGGACTTAGTAAATGATTTCGGACGAAAGCGAATACCAGTGGGAGAAAAAGTTATGGGACCACGCCTAACCTCCAATGATGACCTACCAGCTAGTAGCGCCAGCGCCAACTTGACCATGACGAGGTGCGTGTACTTGAACCCAACACGCTCCTTGGAGGATATCATGGCGAGCTGCAGCACCGACAGCACGCAGAACACGCCAAGGATCGCTGTGCCGACCGCTCCCACCACGCCCGCTATGTGCACGGCCGCTGGAAATAACATACATTACCTATTAGTCAAATTGTTTCAGAAGGCAATCTCTACTGAGATCACATGACATGATCCCCAACTATATATTTTATTAGTTATTGTATTTATTTTAATGGCGGAACCCGACAAAAATGATCGAAGGTTTGTCTGCAGAAGGTGAAATGAAATGCTTACTCCGAGGTTATCACTGGAAGCGCTACCTTGTAGGGGTTTAGTTCGCCTTTACACAACTCTCGTAACTTTGATTTTTCTATTCTGGTATTTCATCTTCATTTTTTTTTAGTTTGTGTTTACTAAAATACAACTACGTATAGAGCTTCTTAAGCTTCTTTTCTTTATTTCTAAACCACATAAGATTAATTCCGTTAAACGAAACCTTGAACTTTCCCTCCCTATCTGTCAGGACTAGAGATATGTAACCTTTATCTAAGATTTTAATTATGCTCAAAAAGCAAATTTAGACATTGGGAAATAAGGAACTGTAGTATTTATAGATATTAATAATATAATATTTTACACTTATACATTACCCCCAAACGCGATAATTAACAGGCCCTTTACTGAGGTCAAAATTACTAGTTAAACACCACGCACGTGTGTGACACAACACTCAACTGACTCGAGACGCAAGAGTACTTTCCTGTAACTCACTATTTCACAAAGTCCCCGACCACTTGTAGTGTGGGCTTCTTCTCAATAAAAGGGTTGTATATTTTCAAAGCAATTTTTTTTTTCTTGGTAACGTAACAGTTTTTCCTACTTTGACAACGTGTGTTGCAAGTGACTACGAATACGCAATGCTACTTGTTTAATGATTCCACAGGACATTACAACTGTAAATAACGTCAAAAAAACCCGTTGTAGTGTGAATTTTACTATGTTTCACGTGTAGTGATGAGTGATGAGGTTAAGTAAAATATGCGTCATTAAAATTAAACTACTACTATTACAGAATTGCTTGATATGAATCATATGATGTCCAGTCGAAATTACATCAATTATCATTAAGCTAATAGGCAGTTATGAGTACCGCTTGTCGTTAAATTCATCTTATTTAAACGGTTATCTATGAAATGTATTTTTGAATAATACATAAGGTTCGTCGAACAGAATTAGTTTTTTAAACTACTAGCTTCTGTCCGAGACTTTGTCCGCGGAGATCTCGATTACCGTTATTTTATCGGGAACTTTTATATTCCCCGGGATAAAAAGTATATAAAAAGTAAGGCCTATATATTAATTCAGGGTATAAGCTATCTTCTTTCCAAATTTCATCTAATTCCGTTAGTGCGTTGCAGCGTAAAGGCGTAACTAACAAACACACAAACTTTCGCATTTATATTAGTAGTATTTTAAAACGATGTAATAAAATAAAACTAACATTATCTTGCCTTAAGGATATCCAGAGCATTTTGCGGGTGGTAGGACTCTGTGCAGAGTCCGTCCGGATCGCTACCACCATCTTATCCATTAACCTACCGCCAAACAGCAGTGTTCGCACTGTTGTGTTCCGGTTTGGGGATAAGACAGCCGGTGTAATGACTAGCATAGAGGCATTCCATCTTAGTCCTCAGGGTTGGCAACGCATTTGCAGTCTAAGTCTAGTAGTCTTGTGAATGCGAATGTCTATTGGTCACAGTTTCCGCTTACCATCAGGTGGCCTGTGTGCTCGTTTGCCTTCTCTAGGTCATAAAAAAAAAAAGCATGTAATTTTCGGACAAATTAAAAAAATGCACAGTGTATCTACTAGTAGTACGTAAAGAAAATAAGTACCTATTTTATAGGTGTACAAGTCTCTATTTGTTTCAGTATTCTTTTTTTGTATGGCATAGAGAGGGTAAACGACCACACAGAGGCCACCTGATGGCAAGTGGAAACTGTGACCCATAGACATTCGCATTCAAAAGACTGCAAACGTTACGATACGTAAAAAACGATTTGCCTAAGTTCGCAGTGTTAGTGTATTTAAAAGAGAGGATAATGTCAGTACATATTTGGGTCATGTTTCAAGGCAGCTCATAGTGTTTACGTTTCAGGCCATTTGCGACAGTTCTCCAAACTAATGACGTGTAATTTAGAGCAGCGTATTAGCCATTTTACATTTGCATAAAAATTACATAAATGGCGTAAACGGAGACATGGATTATTTATTAACTCATACATAATCGTGTGTCTGACGTAAGATATGAACATATTATACTTACATTCATATGCATTTGACCATCATTTATCAGTCACACTTAGACAAATAGTGAAAACAACTTACTATGAATCACGTGAGTTCAGAATTGGTAATGGTATTTTCAAAGGATTTTCGCATATTGAAATAAAGACCCTAGTACAGTCACAGACTTTAATTGTTATGCCACAATGGAACCCTGTCATAATGACAACGTCAAGTGAGGAGATATAAATTACACGAGAATTAATCGTAGGTTTTACACGACCAGGTTATATAGTGGTATATCAATTAAATTATATAAATTTTGCGGGTGGTAGGACCTTGTGCAGGGTCCGTCCGGATCGCTACCACCATCTTATCCATTAACCTACCGCCAAACAGCAGTGTTCGCATTGTTGTGTTCCGGTTTGGGGATAAGACAGCCGGTGTAATGACTAGCATAGAGGCATTCCATCTTAGTCCTCTGGGTTGGCAACGCATTTGTAGTCTTAGGCTTGCAGTCTTGTGAATGCGAATGTCTATGTGCCACAGTTTCCACTTACCATCAGGTGACCTGTGTGCTCGTTTGCCTTCTCTAGGCCATAAAAAAAAACCGTGGCCGTACAAGTAAAATGTTATCTAAGTGACACTAGTAACACAATCGGCCACCGAAAATATGTGGCAGCATTAAGTCTCAGATTTAATGGCAGGCATTAGGCCAGTGTTACATACGGCAGCAAAACTTTGACACCATAATACGGTCACATTAGTGTGATCTGAGTCAGTAGATCAGTTGACTTTTGATTTAGTGTTGTGCTGAGCGAACATTAAGATCACAATGTGATTTTCCATAGTAAATCAAGTGAAAGTACTTTCTTTGAGGCGAGGTTGGTTAGTCATTCATAATATAAGTTAGGAAGTATACTTTTACTATACGTACGCACTGCGAGATCAAAACGGTAGTTAAAAGATTATCTCTTAAAAAGTTTTTTTTTGTTAGTCCGACTCTCCTGGTGCCATTTAGTGCACTAACATTTCGTATAGCACATTCAATAAAGCAATTTGTAAATGCCAAATGCTACTATTGCATGTTGCTAAGTTATTCTAATGTTAACAATGACAGAAAAGTGTAATCGCCAGCAGCCATAAAACTCTATTTAATTTAGAATACTAGAACCAAGTATGTTTTAAGATCAAGGCTGGGATTCTGCACGGTAAATAGTCATTGCATTTGACGCGTTATCGTATAGTCAACGTTACGATAGCTCTTACTTACTTGACAGTAATGGCTATGAGTGTGGCGATATTTTTCACAATAATCTTTTTTTTCTGGTACCATTTTTTCCAGTCGCGTTTTTTCCGATTCGTGATTTTACCGAATGTCTATTTTCCCATTCTTAATTTTTCCTGTTCGCATATTTACCATTCTGGTTTTTTCCAGTTGCAATTTTCACCATTGTAATTAAGACGAAATAGGTAGGTAGGTTTAGGTTAGGTTAGTTTTGCAGCAGGCCCGAAGGGCCAAACCACCCGGAAGTAGGAGCTCCGCGTCAGTGGAGCTCCGTCGACTTTGTGAAAATGGAATAACTATTCAGATAAATACAGATTGGGGAATTATGATAATGGAATTATTTCTGCTGAGATAAAAAATTAAGGCAAAATAAGCTACTGAAAAAAATAAAGACTGGTAAATTTTACGAATGGAAATACCGCTTGCAGTAAAATTCGATTTCCGGAAAGTCATCGCCACACTCATGGCTATAAAGTAAAAAACAATAGCAATACGCGTTAAAGGCAATATCATTTACCCTGTAGAACAGAGCCTCAAAGCCCATGGATCTGTAAAACAATGTTATTTTTACATTTGACAGAAGACTGCAAGAAGTTTATTAAAAAGGTCATGTTATAACAGATCGTGACCAAAAGCAAATTAAACGGAATCAAGTTCTTGATCCATTATTTCTGCAGACGTCTTTAGTTCCAGTTAAAGGTTGTAACGCCATCATTACAGTAAAAAATAGCGGTCACCGAGACAATAGCGCATAGCGTGACATTGAAAACATCAGTCATAAAGTAATTGTCCATTATCTCTGAAGATATGCTGTGGCAGAGGAAAAAACAAGACTTGGGACGACGTTTACTAGAAATACAATTCTATAAACTGGTAAATGTAAATCCAAGTCAATGGCAGATTAATCAGATTCAAATCGTTCCGTGAATTCAAATTAAATACTAAATGTATATCTTTGTTTTTGGATAAAAAACATTGAGATTATCTTCTTGGAATGTTTTCGGTTTTTAAGCTTGTTTAAATTCTTTTTTTGAGTATCCCCAGATAATTGATATTTAAATATGATGTAAACCCCAAATTAAACGTTATTTATCATACGTTTCCAGCAGCATAGTCTACTTGTAGGACTGATAATAGTGGCCATATTTGGGGAAGGATTAATGTATAGCAGTGGACGTCTTTCCGCTAAAACAATAACCATAGAAATCTTACGTTGTGCCTACCGAGTTCATGTTTACATACATCAAACTGTTCCTTTACCTTACTCTACAACGCACGTAGTTATTTTTTCATTTTACCTTATATTTTACTTCTGTGGTAATGTAGAGGTGCAGTGTAAACGGAAGGGGGATCTTGCAAAAACGATAAGAAATGGTGGCAAATATTTTCATAAGGAAGTTCGATTGAATAATAAATCTATAGATATTCTCACTGATAATTTCATTAGCATTATTGCTAGAACCGTTATGCGATGGAAGGTGAATTCCAATTCACTAACCGGTTGTTATTGTGTTGGTACATTGTGCGACGTACAACCATGTGTCGTGTTGGAAATACGTCGGTAAACATGTACGTTCTAACTACAGTGTCATTTCAATGCCAATTTTATTGTTCTGTCGATGTCATGAAACTAAGTGGGAAATTACAATTGGACTTCATTTACCTTGCATGTAACATTAAAAATATGCGAAAATACGAAAGTCAAGTGTTTGTACCACTTTCACATCAGAGCTATTCAACCGAGCTCCAAGTATTTTTGCATACAATGCATGCCTTACAAGCAAAGGTGGACGAGGAAACGCAACGATTCAGACACTTTTTACAATAACAATTACTGGGTTAATAATTTCATACGCATAAATAAGACGGAAAAGGCAGGGGATGACGAAGACCTCACATTTAAGTGTCTCTACAAGTTGCACCAAAAAGTGAAGCAATTGGCAACAACCCGGAGTAGTTAGAAAATAATTATTCCTCTACGAAGAGCAAGGCTCCTAAATATTTATTTTCTTTTACATCTAGCAGTTTGATTGATTGATTTTAAATCGGTTTTAGTTTAACGTAATCCACAAAAACAAGAGGATCAATCCCGGTTTCGCAAGTGTTCATTTATAGTCCTTCGTGTTAATCGATGTGGATAAACGTGGATAAAACATCTGTTACTTTCTGACGAGTATGTACGTGGGAGAGTGACGGATGCTTTATCCACTGCGATAAAAGCGACCATAATACGGGTCCAGGGCCTGTAATTTTATGCATCAATCAAACTACATCTTATTTACTCGAGCCTACTTATGGTTAAATTATTCAGACTATGCGATACTGTAGACACTGGCGCCATAAAACATTTCATAATACAGACTATTTCCTTTTACATCGTTTGACATAGATGACGAGACTGTCATTTTACAACTTTTGCCTTTGACTTTGTCCGGATAAAAAGTACATTAACGGAACTCTCTACCAGTCCTCATGGTGTCAAACGGTATGCACTCAAGAGCGTCGTGACGCAGATAAATGTTTTCTCTCGATTGTGTACAGTCACATTCAGAACCAAAACCTCAAAATCGGGAGTAGTATGTATTCGCCGGTACTGGCCCCACCGCCGCTCCCCCCGAAAAAAGGTGCTCTGACGGCCGAGGGGCGGGCCTTCGCGGCAAAAAAAAAAAAAAAAAAATTTACACTTTTTTTCGGTGTTTTGGGGGCCATTTAGAGCGTTTGGGGAGGGTCCCGAGGCTCTCAGACCGCTCCTTTCCATACTTAGCAATAGCACCTGTATTAAATAGAAAAAGGTTATCAACTACCTGACCCTTTTTCTATTACCGGGCAAGCTCTCTATTGTGTGTGCGCGGGCGTTCTCGGGGCTTTTGTCTTGCACCCATCGACGCGTTTCCACCTTTTTTATTGTCTGATTATGCACTATTAACTGCTGTTATGTGATTTTTAATTTACCTATGTGTTTTTCATATCATTTAATTAAGTAGCAATACTTACTTTCTTAACATATTGTTCATAGGGTCATAGTTCTAACCTAACCTAACCTACGTTGTTGAAGTAAACCTAACATCATGAAACCTATCCTAACTTAACATAATTATCTAATGTTTTTAAGGATCATACTTCTAACCTAACCTAACCTAACCTAACCTAACCTAACCTAACCTAACCTAACCTAACTTGTTGAAGTACCTAAACCTAACATCGTGAAACCTATCCTAACTTAACATAATTATCTAAAGTTTTTAAGGATCATACTTCTAACCTAACCTAACCTAACTTGCTGAAGTAAACCTAACATCGTGAAACCTAATATAACTTAAAATACCTAGCGTTTTTAATACTTTCGGAAAATAAAGATGATTCAATCAAAGAAGTAGCTACACTTGGTTTTATATTTGAACAATCATACTCAACTGTTATTAAGCATCGCCTAACTTAACCTAAGCTAAGACCTAATTTAATCATAGCTTAAGTCCTAAGCAAAACTTAATTCAATTTACCCATGATAATCTTAGTAAACCAAGCTAAAATTAACATTTATTATCTTATGCTGTTGTTACTTAGAGCCTATTCTAAACAACTATAAAAACCATACATTGCATATATTTCTAAATAAATTACCTACACTTAGGCTGATAAAAATATGTAAAGGTGATTAAATGTAATTTAATCTGCGTACGGGTGTGTATCTATGAGTATGTATCTACCTCTAACATTAACTAACATTATCTATTCGTAGTAGATATATTATATGGGGTTCAGCTTCACATACCTACATGTTTAATTTTACTGTTACACAGTAGTATGTAAAACTAAACCGAAGCATGTAAACTGGTTCCGACTTGCTGGATTCAAAATACCTACTATGGAGTATATCAATCAAAAAAGCCTGTACCGACAAGTTTTGTGTGCCCTAGTGAATGGTTTTAACGGCTTACTTGTTTTATTGGTAGCAGCCTATAATGTTTTATGGTCACAAAGGATTCGTTTTATTATTTTGGGTTTTGATGAATAATACGGCGTCTGTTTTACCTATGAGTTCAAACTAAACCGAAGCACGTAAACTGGTTCCGTCTTGCTTGATTCAAAATACCTACTATGGAGTATATCAATCTAAAAAGCCTGTACCGACAAGTTTTGTGTGCCCTAGTGAATGCTTTTAACGGCTTACTTGTTTTATTGGTAGCAGCCTATTATGTTTTATGATCACAAAGGATTCGTTTTATTATTTTGGGTTTTGATGAATAATACGGCGTCTGTTTTACCTATGAGTTCAAACTAAACCGAAGCACGTAAACTGGTTCCGTCTTGCTTGATTCAAAATACCTACTATGGAGTATATCAATCTAAAAAGCCTGTACCGACAAGTTTTGTGTGCCCTAGTGAATGCTTTTAACGGCTTACTTGTTTTATTGGTAGCAGCCTATTATGTTTTATGATCACAAAGGATTCGTTTTATTATTTTGGGTTTTGATGAATAATACGGCGTCTGTTTTACCTATGAGTTCAAACTTGTCAAAAAAGCCTGTACCGACAAGTTTTGTGTGACCTAGTGAATGGTTTTAACGGCTTACTTGTTTTATTGGTAGCAGCCTATTATGTTTTATGATCACAAAGTATTCGTTTTATTAATTTGGGGTTTTATAAATAATACGGCGTCTGTTTTACCTATGAGTTCAAACTTGTTTCTAGAAAGTTTCTTAACTTACGAATGGTATAAAAGCGGTGCGCTATTGTATATCGGCAAGTATTGGCTACTCAACTGTGCTCGTTACCGGATCTCCCTGTACATATAGCAGTATATAGACTTAACAGTGTTGTTTCGTGCAGTGAAGTGTTTATACAAAGGGCTAATAATGGATGTGAGTATGTACAAGTATTATAACTTAACTGTGTGTCTTTTAGCATTTGTTCAGCGTGTTTTTATTAAGAGTAGGTATTGTAAACAGTTGTTTAATTTATTGTTTGATATTGTTGCAGTTCTCTGAAAATACTTTCAAAAACTATTACTACCCGGAAAATAAAGATGAATCAACCGACGAAGAAGGCACGCCTGGTTTTAAAGTTAAGCAAGCCATGGCAAAAAAGCGTTTAGCAAATAACATCGACAGCTTCTTTGAACATCCCAAGAAGAAAACTAAAGCATTAAAACGATCTTCGAATGTTAGTCAAAGTTCTCCTGACGGAGTGGGTTATATATCAACCGGACAAGATGACGGAGCATACGCTTCTCACTTGATTAAAATCGAGATATACGATATGCAAAAAATTAAAAACATTCCTCCCACTGAACACTGGAAACACGCTGATGTAAGATTAAAATTCTACACGTGTTCCGAAGAAGACATCCAGCTCCAATCTACACGTGATGTTATATTTAACATCACAAAGCAAGTAGCTTCTAAAGACAGTTGTATGAAATATTTTATTGACAATAAGAAACAGTGATAAAAAGTGTTTGTGTAGGTTAAACAAAAGCTTGTTATTGTATTACACCTTTCAAGAATTCAGCTTATTATCTTTTCTTTGTAAAATTACTTTAATCCCTAGATAAGCGTATGCAGGTACCTATTAACATGTTTCCCATTTCTTTTATCTTATCGCAATGTCTTACGCGGAATTTTTAAACTTGAATGAATAACTATTGGGTGTTCCGGATTGCAAAAATAAAGCATGTGGTGATTTTGTACTTTGTAATATTTGTAAAGATAACAGTCCCCACCTTGTTTTAGAAATCACACACCTACCTGTACTGGGTCTATTTAAACTTAGGGAATCAGTATAGGGTTAGCTAGTTCTTGCTTTCATTTCGCAATGGATAGTTTGAACTGCGATATCTATGATCCTGAACTCATCAGGCTCTGTGAGGAGCTTGAAGAAGATCAAGAATTACACGGCATCGGGGAACTTATAAGCCAACTTCATCGTGAGGCGTAAGTTATATTTTTTTATTTAAATATTCCTGTTCTAACCTGTTTAAAAGTGCTTGAGCAATACTTATCAAAGGATGAGTTTCTGACTCGTTGTGACTTGATCTTATTGTTATTGAAACAGTTAGGAGGGGTGTCCCTTTATAAATGTGGTGTCCGTTGCAAAATAATTCATTGTTTGGGTTACAGTGTTTGAGTTACTAAGTGCTAGTTTATTCCATCATGGTGTTCATCATTATTAATTTAACTCGTGATCAAATTGAATGTTTAAGCAAACAGTTTATTATAGCTAATTTCCATAGAAGCATACGGCTGTGGTTTATATCAAATCAATTACCAACCACACTTTTAGAAGATGCTGATATAAGACCTTATTTTACACCATGTGATGGACACATTAAAGATAAACAGAACAATTCGTCGTCGGATGTGATTGATGGAGTTTTAACAATGCAAGCATACTGCCAACAATGTAGTCAAGATTTAAGTTAGTATAATATCGCAACCAATTATACCCCAAGTCTGTATTTGCTATTAATACATACGGTGTGTTTAATTTCGTTTTTTTATTTTTTGTAGATCTTCTCAAGTCGGGCGTGGAGTAAAAAGGACAGCTACGGTGTCGGAAGCAGAAGAAGTGCCCACAAAGAAAGCTCGTGCTTCAACTAGTCGTGATGCAGTATCGATATTAGATGAAAATGTAAGTACAAAAAATAGTGATAATATTGAATGTTCTGTGTGTAGTAAGTTTGTGTCCAAAAGATATTTCTCCAATCATTTAAATAGCAATATACACAAAAATAATGTTTTAAGATCTGACACTCAGTGGGTTAACGTGCAGTTGATTGAAAACGCATTTAGGAATAGGGTGGCTACCTATAGAATATTGCTTAGTGAAAATGTTCACAATTCATTTACCCCCGAAATAATTTTACAAAAAAATAAAGAAAAAATCTTTACATTATTGGATCGATCACTTACTGATCACTGTGCTTTAAAAGTAAATTTTATTCTCAATGCAGATTTTACTCAAGTAACCAAACAGCTACATAATACGTTTGATTTTCAGTTTAGTAACAATATAGTGAATCTTGGCAGTGACAAAAATGATATTTTTACAACTATAGTTAACGAAATTTTAACAAGATTATCTAACTTTGAAAGGAAAGATAGTGGTTGGAGTTTAGTAAAATTCAACCATCTCGATGTGAATGTTAATAAATTTAACCCATTACGTGGTTCTTCTTATATAGAATTGCCGCGAGATATAATGAATAAAAAGGCAGTTATTAATGTAAAAAACAATGATCATGAATGTTTTAGATGGAGCATATTGTCAGGCTTATATCCACCCACAAACAATCATTCAAACAAATTGAATTCATATATAGCGCATAAACATAAATTAAACTTTGAAAATTTGACTTTCCCATTTAAATTAACTGATATTCATAAATTTGAAAAAATCAATAATATAAGCATAAATGTTTTCGGGCTTGAGTACAATGCACAAAGTAAAAAACACGAAGTTATAGGACCATTACATTTAACTAAATGTAAAAAAGTTACCCACTTAAACTTATTATATATAACCAAAGGTAGTGAAGCACATTATTGCTTTATCAAAAATTTATCAAGATTAGTATCTAAACAACTATCCAATATGCAACATGCTGTACATATTTGTGATGGTTGTCTCACAAGTTTTACATCAAATGAAAATTTAATAAATCATCAAAGAAACGACTGTTTCCATGTTTGTACAAAGTTACCTTCAGAACAGGATAAAAGGAAAAACTGGTTCAATGAAAATGTATCATCTAACCTACTTACCTTCAATAATTATGATCGAAAATTAAAGGTACCTTTTGTTGTTTATGCCGATTTTGAGGCATTTTTAAATCCAATTCCTTCATGTTTCAACAATCCTAGTACATCTTCTACAACAAATGTACAAAAACATGAGGTATATAGTTTTGGATACTACATAAAGTGTTCTTATGATGATAAGCTATCTATGTATAGAACATACAAAGGTAAAGATTGTGCGCAAACATTCATGAAATACATTAAAAAAGATTTAGAGAACATTTGTAGGAGCAATACCTTTGTAAAAACCCCTTTGCCTTTATCTGAGGCAAATAATTTAGATATTGCACAGAGCAACACGTGCTACATTTGTGATAAAGAATTAAATGGTGATTCTACTATTTCTTATAATCATCATACAGGTTTTTATGAAGGAGTAGCACATCAATTTTGTTCTGAAAAATACATGGCACCTAATTTTGTACCTGTATTTTTCCATAATTTGAGCAACTATGACAGTCATTTTATAGTACATGGGCTTGGATTTGAGGAAGGCGACATTGAGTTGATACCAGAGAACAAAGAGAAATACATTTCCTTTTCCAAATCTTTGCAAATAAATAATCGCACAATCAAGTTAAAATTTGTTGATTCATTTAAATTTATGAGTTGTAGTCTTGAAAAATTAGCCAAAACCCTGACACCTGAACAATTTCGTGAATTAAAATTGAGTTTTCCGTGTAAAGAGGATTTTAAACGATTAATACGAAAGGGTATCTATCCATATGAGTACATGACATCATATGACACGTTAAAGTTAACTTCTCTCCCCTCTCAAGATAAATTCTACAGTTCCCTGGCTGATTGCAACATTTCGGATGAGGATTATGAACATGCGAGAGATGTTTGGACTCATTTTAATTGTAAAAATATGGGGGATTATTCTGATTTATATTTAAAAACTGATGTTTTGTTACTAACCGACGTATTTGAAAATTTTAGAAATGTATGTCTTAGGACATATGGGTTAGATCCAGCCCATTACTATACTGCTCCGGGATTAAGTTGGGACGCGATGTTAAAAACCACAAAAATAACTCTAGAACTCTTAACCGACATTGATAAAATAGCTTTCATAACCAAAAATATTCGAGGTGGCATCTCGCAATGTAGTAAAAGGCACGCAAAAGCTAATAATAAATTTATGGCAGATTATGATCAAAATATTCCTTCTTCATATCTTATGTACTTGGATGCAAATAATCTTTATGGGTGGGCTATGTCTCAATGTCTCCCTACTGGTAAATTTGAATGGGTGAATGTAGATACTGATTTCA
Organism: Acleris sparsana; assembly: GCA_923062465.1. Lineage (NCBI taxonomy): Eukaryota > Metazoa > Arthropoda > Insecta > Lepidoptera > Tortricidae > Acleris > Acleris sparsana. Next base: position 13,380,933 of record OV281298.1, on the reverse strand, counting down.
ATGTTTCTGATGATGCCGAACATGGTTTCATTTTAGAAGTCGATCTAGAATACCCCAACGAATTGCATGACTCTCATTCGGATTTGCCATTCTGTCCAGAAAATGTTTGTTTAGGGAATTCCAAAGAAAAAAAATTAATTCCTAATTTAAATGGGAAAACGAATTATGTTCTACATTATAGAAATCTAAAACAATGTTTGAAGAATGGTTTGAAATTAACTAAAATCCACCGCATTTTGAGATTTGAACAATCAAAGTGGTTAAAAAGTTACATAGATTTAAACACTCACATGCGATCGCAAGCAACTTGTGATTCTGATAAAGACCACTATAAAAGTATGAATAATTCAATGTTTGGTAAGACCATGGAAAACGTTTTGAAATATGTGAACGTAAAATTGCTAAATCATTGGGAAAATCATGGGAAATCACAGGGAGTTGAAACTATGATAGCCAAACCTGAGTTCCACAGTTTATCAATATTTTCGGAGAACTTAGCTGCTGTCCAATTGAATAAAACTAAAATATTTTATAATAAACCAATTTACTTAGGATTTTGCATTTTAGATATATCGAAAACTTTCATGTACAAATTTCATTATGACTACATGAAAACAAAATATCAAGAAAATCTAAGGCTTCTTTATACAGATACAGATAGTTTAGTATATCAAATATTCACGGAAAACTATTATGAGGACATAAAATCAGACCTTGATTTATATTTTGATACATCAGATTACCCATCGAACAATGAATATGGTTTACCATTATTAAATAAAAAGCGGTTAGGGTTTTTCAAAGATGAAAACAATGGTAAAATTTTTAAAGAGTTTGTTGGTCTACGATCTAAAATGTATGCTTTAGACGTTGAAAATCATGGGCTTATATCAAAAGCCAAAGGAGTAAATAAATGTGTTACAAAAAAACTGACTCTCAACGATTATAAAAAGTGTTTATTTGAAAAAAATGTACAACATGGTCAAATGCTAAGATTTAAATCAATAAAACATGTAATATTTACCCAAAACATAAATAAAGTATCATTATCTCATAATGATACAAAACGATTCTTGTTAGAAAACTCTTCGGACACTCTTGCGTGGGGACATTATAAAATACCACATCAATCATCACAAAATTAATTTGACATGTAATTTATAATCACAGAACATTCAAAAATGTCATCATTATTTTTTGTATACCTAATTGTAGAAATGTAAATTAATTTTAGTTTTTGTAAATATTGGTTGGTGAAGCTGAATCAAAAAACAAGTGGTGGGGCTACTAATTGTAGAAATGTAAATTAAGATTAAGTACTTATATTGTAGAAATGTAAATTAATTTTAAGTTTTGTAAATATAGGTTGGTGAAGCTGAATCAAAAAACAAGTGGTGGGGCTACTAATTGTAGAAATGTAAATTAAGATTAAGTACTTATATTGTAGAAATGTAAATTAATTTTAAGTTTTGTAAATATAGGTTGGTGAAGCTGAATCAAAAAAGCATTTGGTGGGGGTACTAATTGTAGATAATGTAAATTAGTTTTTAGTTCAACTATTAATTTTTTTTATTGTTGGTATAAAAAAAAACTTTGTTGAGTTTTTTGCGGCGTTCCTTCTCAACAATGATGTTCATTTCCGGAGCGCTGGTAGATTAAAAAAGAACGGACAATTTCGAAATAAAACATATTTTACAATGATATCTTTGTTTTTTTTTAAAGGTGTTTACCGTTGTTTTAGTTGATTTATTTAAAAAGTAATTGAGCTCATAATATTACATCATTTCACTTTTATCTGTTTACATATCAACACGTATTACTAGTTTTAATTATGATACATTTTTATCATCCTTTCACAACCATTGTAGCTGGTCCGAGTGGGTGTGGTAAAACTCAATTTGTAACAAACTTTTTAAATAATTCCAAAGAAGTATGTAATCTTGTATTTGATGAAATTATTTGGTGTTATGATGAAATGCAGCCTCTTTACAATCTGGAAAATGTAAATTATAGTCAAGGAATACCAGATTTTTCAATGTTTGATGGGAAGAAACCTAAGCTTCTTATAATAGATGATCTGATGAGAGAATCGGATGGACGAATCGTAGACATTTTTACAAAAGGTAGTCATCATAGAAATTTAAGTGTTTTTTATATTACACAAAACATATTTCATCAGGGGAAAGGCCAACGTGATATTTCGCTGAATACAAGCTACATTGTATATTTTAAGAATCCCAGGGACAAAACACAAATACGCTACTTGTCACGACAAGTTTACCCAGAAAACCCAAAATTTGTAGATGAAGCCTACAAAGATGCTACTCAAGAACCACATGGTTACCTCATGATTGATCTGAAACAAAATACAAATGACATATGTCGTTTTAAAACAAAAATATTTCCGTTTGATGGGCATTGCACTGTGTATGTCCCTAAAAAGGGGTTTAAATACGATAAAAATCAGCAAATTTTAGTCAGTTCTACATGATGCATGCGAGAGTAAACACATATAAACATTTACTTGAAGCATTGCAGTTGCTAAAACCAAAATATCGCACGGCGTTACTTAAATCTTGTGATGACGATGAGATCAACATTATTTGCGAGTGCATTTATAACGTTCTAAATGGAAAAATTCCATTAGAAAAAAAAGAAAAATCTAAATTAAAAAAACATAAAGATATCTTGCGAAAATTAATTTCAAAAGGGAAACATAAAATAAGAAAAACCGTTATAATTCAAAAGGGAGGTGCATTTCTACCTATTATATTAGGAGCAGTTTTAAGTGCCTTAGTAAACTCATTATCATAATCATAATGGAAAATACAAAAAAAATGCTATTAGTTGAATCAGATTTTATTGAAAGACTGAAACGCAATGAGAGTCTACCTGAAAATTCATCATCCCGCCTAGATGGTGAGATGCAAAAAATCCTTAAAAGTAAAATGAATGATCGTGAAAAGTGGACATTATATTCTCAAGCATTGCAACGATTTTTACATTTTATTGAAACAGATCGAAAACCGTTTAAAATACCTATCATAACGGAGGGGGAGCTTCAAGTCAACAACGAAAGTAATGATCTAAAGTCAAAAGTAAACAAAAAGGAGCTTAATGAATATAATGACTCAGTTGCAACTCCACCTTTGCGAGAAGGAGATGTTACTACACCAGTTACACCGATTGATAAAACAAATCCAGAACCGATGCCAATTAGTCCATCTAAAATTATAGATATATTACCCAAATCATATGAGAAAAAAACTCGAATTTTGTTGGATTACATTGTTTTGAGTAGACCAAAAATTTGGTGGAAGCCAACTGGTGAAGTTGTAATAAACAACCGCACTATTTCAAATAGTAATATTACTGATCTGGTCAGCGACACGATTAGATCTCTTAAACGACCTAAACCAACAGGATGGGAAGAGTTTGCGTTACTGTTAAGAGATATAAGAGTTCCTTTAAGCTGCATAGGTAATCCCGCAAACTTGGAATTCATTAAAACAGCTCAATCGTTTGAACCATTATCTGCATCTACAAGTACGAGATCATCAACAGATAAAGAAAAACTTAGAGCTACACCACTTACCACAGGAGTACTTAAGCGTCAACATAAGAAAATAGATTGGGAAAAATGGACCCCTTATTAGATATTAATAGAATCTACTATGATGTCTCCAATCCAGCTGGTTACAGTAGTTTAAATAATATAGCGAAGGAGATGAAAGAACAAATGAACAAAGAGGAAGTAAAAAAATGGCTACAATCTCAAGATACGTATACGCTACATAAACCTATTCATAAGCGATTCACCAGAAATAGATATATCCTATCTAACTTTAATGAACTCTGGCAAGCTGATCTAAGTGACATGAGTACATATACTGAATATAACCATGGATACAAATATATTCTTTGTGTTATTGATGTGTTCAGTAAATATGCTTTTGCGAGGGCTATGAAAAAGAAAGATTCATCAACAGTTAAAGAATGTTTTGAAAGCATATTTACTGAAGCCAACTTTGTTCCTCGTCATATACAATCTGATAAAGGTACAGAATTTGTTTCAAAGGTGGTAAGAGATTACTTTAAAAGCAAAAACATTAATTATTATACTACTAATAATCCCGACATTAAAGCAAGTATAGTAGAAAGGTTCCAAAGAACTCTTAAAATGAAAATGTGGCGTTACTTCACTCATAATAATACATATAATTACACCGATATTTTACAAGACCTTCTTCATTCTTACAATCATACCTATCATACTAGCATTAAAATGCGGCCAATTGATGTTAACTCTAATAATATTATGACCGTTTGGAATAATTTATATTATCGAAAAAAAGATAGGCAAATTTCATTGGAAACCTCAAAATTGAATGTAGGCGATCATGTTAGAATAACTAAATATAAACATGTATTTCAAAAGGGTTATGAAAGTAATTGGAGTGATGAAATATTTATAATTAATTCAGTTATTTACAGATCACCACGAGTTGTTTATATGTTAAAGGATTTGCAAGGTGAACCCATCATTGGTACATTTTATTCTAAAGAGTTACAAAAGGTGACTTACCTCCCCTCCACCGAGTATAAAATTGATAAAATAATACGTTCGCGTCATATTAGAGGCATAAAGGAAATACTAGTGAAGTGGCAAGGTTATCCAAATAAATTTAACTCTTGGATACTTGCATCAAGCTTGAAAAAAATATGAATGAAAACAGTTTTTATTTAACTTTGTTGAGCAACAGTTCAACGGATTACTATACTGACAACACAACTGCACATTTTCTGACTAAATTACCTAAGAACATAAAATTAGAAGGGGAGTGGGTAGTTGGATTAGTGGAATTTCAATACCCGTGTTCCATGTATAATGTTCAAGATCATGAAAATATAATTTACATAAAGAAAAAAGTGGTATCACCCAACAACAAATCAACGAAAATTGTTGATATAAAAACCCATATACCAGCCACTACATATGATAATATTGATCATTTCCTTCAAGCATTTAATGAGAACCCACAACTAAAAAATAATGTCAAATTTAGATATGATACATTGACAAAAATGGTTGGAGTAACAACAACAAATAATGAAATAACCTCTATCATAACAACCCCGATACTAAGTCTCCAGCTGGGTTTCAAACCGAGATCAAATTTGAAACAAATTACATATGGAAAAAACCCTGCCAATTTATATTTAGGATTACCACCACAAATATTTGTTTACACCGATATAATTCATCCGCAAGTAGTTGGGGATGTTATAACAGCATTGCTTAGAATAATACCACTAGATCCAACTAAGTTCATTTATGGTGCATATAAAACTCACATTTTCTCACCCGCTCACTATGTACCGGTTTTACGTAGGGAGTTCGATACTATTGAAATAGATATAAGAACAACTACTGGTGTTAATGTACCATTCCAATTTGGTAGCTCTTGCGTGAAACTACACTTTCAACGAGTAAAATGAATTATAACAGATCTTCAGTCTCTTGTCCTTACCAGCATTATTATTCGCATCAGGCCGGCTCTGGTGTAGGAATTGTCTATAAAGGAGTTCCATTTCAACGAGGGCATGGTATAGGTAGTTTTTTGGGAGGGCTATTTAGATCAGTGCTCCCTTTATTATCTAGTGGTTTGAAAACCATTGGAAAAGAAACCTTAGGTGCAGGCGCTGGTTTGTTATCAGATATGGTAAATTCACGCCCTATGGATAGTTCGATTAGATCACGATTCAAGGAGGCAAGTGCTAATTTAAAAAGAAAAGCCGATGAAAAAATTGATTCCCTCATGTCGGGATCTGGGTATAAAATGTCATCTAAAAGAAGGGAACCGCTCATTACATTGAAAGCATCGAGACGAAGAGGAAGTAAAAAAAATAAAAACAAAAATATTGAGGATATATTTACAAGCTAAATAATGTCATTCCTACATAGTCATTCCTGTGAATGTGCAAAATCTGAATTAGATATATTTGCTCTTCCATCGACTCAAACAAGTATTGAAAGTGGACAGTGGGTTCATTACAAACCAATTTCATCTTTAAGTGATGATGCTCCCATCGAATTTCAAGTTCCTGGATCAGGAGATGACTATGTTGATCTATCACACACAATGTTACATATTAATGCTAAAATATTGAATCAGGATGGTACAAAATTAAAACCAGATACCGTGGTTGCACCCGTCAATAACTGGTTACATTCACTTTTCAGTCAACTAGATGTATATTTAAATCAAAAACTAATATCACCCCCAAACAATACATATGCTTACCGTGCTTATATGGAAAATCTTCTAAACTATGGTCCGGCAGCCAAAGAAACTCATCTTACTTGTGGATTGTGGTATGAGGATACTGCAACTCATATGGATACCGTTGATGCAAATAACAAAGGGTTTCACAAAAGACTAGAATTTGTCAAAGAGAGTAAGGAAGTGGAAATGATTGGTCATTTACACGCTGACATATTTAACCAAGAGAAATTCTTAATAAATGGTGTCGAAATACGTATTAAGTTAGTACGTTCCAAGGAATCATTTAATCTCATTTGTCATCAAGATAAAAAATTCAAGGTACAAATAATGGATGCTAGTCTCATTATAAGAAGGACACGAATTAATCCTAGCGTTTTGTTAGCACACCAAAAAGTATTGGCAACAACGACTGCAAAATATCCTATCACAAGAGCAGAAGTTAAGGTGCTTACATTACCGTCGGGGATACAGGGTAAAACATTGGATAATATATTTCTCGGACAAATTCCTAAAAGATGTATTATTGGTTTTGTATCAAATTCGGGGTTTAATGGCAATTTAGCTATGAATCCATTTAATTTTCAACACTATAATATGAATTCATTTAGTTTATATGTTGATGGTCATGAAATTCCTTCTAAAACATTACAACCATCATTTAGTTCTGGTTCTGGGTTAATAGCATCGTCATATCACACTTTATTTTCTGGAACTGGTATACATTTTCACAATGAAGGTAATGCTATAAGCAGAACTGAATATGGAGCAGGTTATTGTTTGTTATGTTTTGATTTAACTCCCGATTTATCTGCTAGTTCAACTTCACACTGGAATCTTGTAAGACATGGAAGTGTTCGCTTAGAAATTCGCTTTGATGTAGCTCTACCCTCCACCATTAATTGTATTGTGTATGCAGAATTTGATAACATTATTGAAATAAACAAAAATCGTGATGTAACTGTAGATTACAACAGTTAGTAAATACATAAATACAATGTTTTTACCTATTTACTTTATTTCATTGTAACCATTGTTGACAGCATCAACAACTTATTCATTTATTTTATTTTATTAAATATGGATACCAATGAAATTCAATTTTGTATGAAAAAAATCAACCCTTCGTTTGAATTCAACGTTTTTGCTGCTAACAAAATTCCTATTTGGGTTAATCTTCCTGTCTTTATTGTAAGTAATTTGGACCCAGACTCGAAACCAGGCTCCCACTGGGTTGCTATACATATTGACATTAATGGTATAGGGGAATACTTTGACTCCTTTGCCCGGAAACCTTCAGGTTATCATAAGTTATTTTTAAAAAGGAATACGAAGCGTTGGTTTTATAACTATAAACCACTTCAAAACCATTTTACCTCAGTTTGTGGTGAATATTGTTTAGTATATTTGTATTTTAAATTTCATGGAAAAACTATGAAAGATTTGCTAAGTTTGTTTTCTGAAAATTCTTTATGTAATGATCTTATATTAAGAAATATGTTTAAGACATTTTTTGTGAAATAAAAGAATATGTGAACGAAAATATGATTTTTATTTTTATATGTAATACAATATTAACCTTTTGTTTAATTTACACATTTCTAAAACAAGGTGGGGACTGTTATCTTTACAAATATTACAAAGTACAAAATCACCACATGCTTTATTTTTGCAATCCGGAACACCCAATAGTTATTCATTCAAGTTTAAAAATTCCGCGTAAGACATTGCGATAAGATAAAAGAAATGGGAAACATGTTAATAGGTACCTGCATACGCTTATCTAGGGATTAAAGTAATTTTACAAAGAAAAGATAATAAGCTGAATTCTTGAAAGGTGTAATACAATAACAAGCTTTTGTTTAACCTACACAAACACTTTTTATCACTGTTTCTTATTGTCAATAAAATATTTCATACAACTGTCTTTAGAAGCTACTTGCTTTGTGATGTTAAATATAACATCACGTGTAGATTGGAGCTGGATGTCTTCTTCGGAACACGTGTAGAATTTTAATCTTACATCAGCGTGTTTCCAGTGTTCAGTGGGAGGAATGTTTTTAATTTTTTGCATATCGTATATCTCGATTTTAATCAAGTGAGAAGCGTATGCTCCGTCATCTTGTCCGGTTGATATATAACCCACTCCGTCAGGAGAACTTTGACTAACATTCGAAGATCGTTTTAATGCTTTAGTTTTCTTCTTGGGATGTTCAAAGAAGCTGTCGATGTTATTTGCTAAACGCTTTTTTGCCATGGCTTGCTTAACTTTAAAACCAGGCGTGCCTTCTTCGTCGGTTGATTCATCTTTATTTTCCGGGTAGTAATAGTTTTTGAAAGTATTTTCAGAGAACTGCAACAATATCAAACAATAAATTAAACAACTGTTTACAATACCTACTCTTAATAAAAACACGCTGAACAAATGCTAAAAGACACACAGTTAAGTTATAATACTTGTACATACTCACATCCATTATTAGCCCTTTGTATAAACACTTCACTGCACGAAACAACACTGTTAAGTCTATATACTGCTATATGTACAGGGAGATCCGGTAACGAGCACAGTTGAGTAGCCAATACTTGCCGATATACAATAGCGCACCGCTTTTATACCATTCGTAAGTTAAGAAACTTTCTAGAAACAAGTTTGAACTCATAGGTAAAACAGACGCCGTATTATTCATAAAACCCCAAATTAATAAAACGAATACTTTGTGATCATAAAACATAATAGGCTGCTACCAATAAAACAAGTAAGCCGTTAAAACCATTCACTAGGGCACACAAAACTTGTCGGTACAGGCTTTTTTGACAAGTTTGAACTCATAGGTAAAACAGACGCCGTATTATTCATCAAAACCCAAAATAATAAAACGAATCCTTTGTGATCATAAAACATAATAGGCTGCTACCAATAAAACAAGTAAGCCGTTAAAAGCATTCACTAGGGCACACAAAACTTGTCGGTACAGGCTTTTTAGATTGATATACTCCATAGTAGGTATTTTGAATCAAGCAAGACGGAACCAGTTTACGTGCTTCGGTTTAGTTTGAACTCATAGGTAAAACAGACGCCGTATTATTCATCAAAACCCAAAATAATAAAACGAATCCTTTGTGACCATAAAACATTATAGGCTGCTACCAATAAAACAAGTAAGCCGTTAAAACCATTCACTAGGGCACACAAAACTTGTCGGTACAGGCTTTTTTGATTGATATACTCCATAGTAGGTATTTTGAATCCAGCAAGTCGGAACCAGTTTACATGCTTCGGTTTAGTTTTACATACTACTGTGTAACAGTAAAATTAAACATGTAGGTATGTGAAGCTGAACCCCATATAATATATCTACTACGAATAGATAATGTTAGTTAATGTTAGAGGTAGATACATACTCATAGATACACACCCGTACGCAGATTAAATTACATTTAATCACCTTTACATATTTTTATCAGCCTAAGTGTAGGTAATTTATTTAGAAATATATGCAATGTATGGTTTTTATAGTTGTTTAGAATAGGCTCTAAGTAACAACAGCATAAGATAATAAATGTTAATTTTAGCTTGGTTTACTAAGATTATCATGGGTAAATTGAATTAAGTTTTGCTTAGGACTTAAGCTATGATTAAATTAGGTCTTAGCTTAGGTTAAGTTAGGCGATGCTTAATAACAGTTGAGTATGATTGTTCAAATATAAAACCAAGTGTAGCTACTTCTTTGATTGAATCATCTTTATTTTCCGAAAGTATTAAAAACGCTAGGTATTTTAAGTTATATTAGGTTTCACGATGTTAGGTTTACTTCAGCAAGTTAGGTTAGGTTAGGTTAGAAGTATGATCCTTAAAAACTTTAGATAATTATGTTAAGTTAGGATAGGTTTCACGATGTTAGGTTTAGGTACTTCAACAAGTTAGGTTAGGTTAGGTTAGGTTAGGTTAGGTTAGGTTAGGTTAGGTTAGGTTAGAAGTATGATCCTTAAAAACATTAGATAATTATGTTAAGTTAGGATAGGTTTCATGATGTTAGGTTTACTTCAACAACGTAGGTTAGGTTAGGTTAGAACTATGACCCTATGAACAATATGTTAAGAAAGTAAGTATTGCTACTTAATTAAATGATATGAAAAACACATAGGTAAATTAAAAATCACATAACAGCAGTTAATAGTGCATAATCAGACAATAAAAAAGGTGGAAACGCGTCGATGGGTGCAAGACAAAAGCCCCGAGAACGCCCGCGCACACACAATAGAGAGCTTGCCCGGTAATAGAAAAAGGGTCAGGTAGTTGATAACCTTTTTCTATTTAATACAGGTGCTATTGCTAAGTATGGAAAGGAGCGGTCTGAGAGCCTCGGGACCCTCCCCAAACGCTCTAAATGGCCCCCAAAACACCGAAAAAAAGTGTAAATTTTTTTTTTTTTTTTTTTGCCGCGAAGGCCCGCCCCTCGGCCGTCAGAGCACCTTTTTTCGGGGGGAGCGGCGGTGGGGCCAGTACCGGCGAATACATACTACTATCGGGTCTAATTCGTAAGAAAATCATGGCTAACAAGGCTAAGGTTAACGCTAAAAATTTGCATACCATCTCAATCACACAATTCAACCAAAAATAAAGCTAAAAGTCAGACACATTAAATCTAACGGTATCCACTAAATTTTGCCTAATGTCTCTTTTAAGTTGTTTCGCAAAAATGGTTGTTAATATTATAGGCACTTAGTTCTGCTAAAGGCCTAGCCTAGCGCTAGAAAATGTAATTCTCTAGTCGTGTTTATCGTCACGACTGCACCAGTATAGCTAAAGCGCCATTTTGTAAATAATTGTCGGTAAAGACTACACTCTCCGGAACAAACACGGTTAAATCCAGACAGCATTTTTGCACGTCTAGTTGTGAGTCACGCTTCGTCTAATATCAAAGGCAATTGCAATATTGCATTATCATTATTTGCTTATCGGTGCTGACAAATTAAAAACGCATAATTTTGTATCATAACTGATGATATCATCGACATAGAAGTTAAAAAACTTTAATACCATAAGCAAAAAGTTTATGCATAAGGTCAAAACGTCTCGAACGTGTCGCTCAAACTTTCTTTGTATTGTATTTTAAAGAGACGTTACTAACAGTATATGTATACAAGCATTCCGGCCCGTAGGGTTAGTCATATTGCACTCTACTGCTTTAGAATCCATTAAAATGGATTGATTTGACATAAACGAACGTACGACAACTTGTGTCAATCCTATGCGTATTTTTTAAATAACTGAAGTCGTTTACGTTCGCAGAATGCTTCTTGTCACAGCGCGAAAACACGCATGGTCTGATCTACTTTTTTTTTATGGCAATGAGAAGGCACGCGGGCACTCAGGCTACCTGATGGTAAGTGGGATCTGAGACCCATAGAAATTTGAAATCACAAGACTACAATCTTAAAATTGCTATCCTAAGACTTCAAATGTGTTGCGAACCGTGAGGACTAAGATGGAATGCCTATATGCTAGTAATTTCACCGGTTGTTTTATCCCCACACCGGAACACAGCATTACGAACACTGTTGCTTGGCGGTGGGTTAATGGATACCACCATCGGGTGGTAGCGATACGGGCGGACCCAGCACCAGGTCCTGTCACGCTAACGCTTAATTATACATATTATAGTCTTCATCTCTTCACATTTATGTAGGTCACTTTTTACCGGTAGCGTTCTGTTCTGTGCACCTCAACAAGATCTATTAAAAACGCAAATTGCACGGCACGTTGCATGTGACCGTGGTCTCGGCCCGTGCGTTGCATCTGATTAGATCAACCGACGACTGGGTGACTCACTTCACTAGCCAGCAGCGTTTGACGTTGCTGATCTAATAACATCGCACAGTTGACTTATAAGCCGGCTTAGACTCGGGTTACCTGGATGATGTTATAATTATGTCACACCTAGGTTCAGTGCTAGGTTTTTAATTATTTTCATTCAAAATTTTACCAATTAGTGTGATGAACGAATCTTAATAATAACATATGTGTAGATATATCTACACTATCTTGTGTGTGAACATATATGTTCACCACACAAGTTATGCATGTATAAGATTGAAATTCCGACAGGAAATCTAGACAAGTTCAATGACGATGACAAAGACAAGAAACTATGTTATAATATATTTAGTTTCTACCTTGATCTCAATTTGCAATGAACTCTATTTAATATTTGTGGGACTGAATGTACCTATTAAATAAGGACCTCTCTTATCTTACACATGATGTCATCGGACGAGTGACACGGGAATTCCCTATAGGGAAGAATACACGGGTATTTCCAACGGCGAAGTATAAATTAATGATATACTTGGTTACTAACACACTTCTAGGACTTACCGTAGTTCCACCATCTATTGGACAAAGTGGACCACTTTGAGCGGCACATTTATTGACGAGGGGCGTTCAATAAAAAGTGAGAATGAGATGCAAACTCTTTCAATATTAGGAAATTAAATACTGGCCGGTAAAGCTTAATCTATCCAGCTGATTGCTATGGAAAAAAAAACTAACTGTCTTTACGGTAATTTCTCTGCAATGCTAGTACGTTAGCGAAAATGGAGAAAAATGAGAGGCCAGAAATTTGAAGACGACGACGCGTCGCTGCAGTACAAGATTATTTAAGTACTCAATATGAGCCTTCTTTTAAAAATGGAATTATAAGTTTAGAAAAAAGATATACTATGTATTATGCTAGAAGGTGGCTATGTCGAAAAATAAAATAGCATTTAATAAAAGTTGTTTATAACATACCCATTCTCACTTTTTATTGAACGCCCCTCGTATACATACATATAGGCTCTGACAGTCGTTCATTACCAAGGGCACTGTAAAGAAACAGATGGCTTGAGAAGAGAGAGAGTGAGACTGAGAGAATAGAATTAATAAAATCAATCATATTCTTAAATAATTCTCATTAACTTTCACATCAACTACACCATAAGGAAGTATTTATATGAAAAAGCGTATATAGAACGACAATGATATTCTAAATATGGCAAACTGTGTTGGGGTGAATCGTAATCTTTCGAACACCTGTGTTTAGTTAACTCTAGAATTAGTATGCGAACACTGTTGACTGCAGTTTCTGTATATGTCGTGTCATTGTCGTGGGACACAATGACGATATAGTAATGCTTGCTGTTAGAAAATTAACGACTGTATAACCGTTTTGAAGTTCTTTGCTATTTCGTTATATAAGTAATTTCGTTCGTTTCGTTTAAAGTACCGTCTTAGTATTTAATGAAAGGTGGCAAAAGGCGTTTCAAGCTGCCGGATGGGTAGATGGTATACGTATAAGGGATGTGATTAGCCAAGGACTGAGCATCGTGATGACGTCTAAACCTAACAGATAGTTGAGTCTAGCACAGTGAAAGCAAGCAAGTCAACGATACGAACGATGCTATTAAGTTCATAATAGTTAAAAAGGTAAATATCTAGATGATTTTCCGCCCACCTACCGGAGTTATAATTGGAGGAGGAAAATGAAAGATACCAGAATTATTATAATACTAAGCCTTTACCCACATGCCACAAGATTACCTATTACGAAGTTTAATTTGCGGGTGGTACGACCTTGTGCAGGGTCCGGATCGCTACCACCATCTTATCCATTTACCTACTGCCAAACAGCAGTGTGCGCATTGTTGTGTTCCGGTTTGGGGATAAGACAGCCGGTGTAATGACTAGCATAGGCATTCCATCTTAGTCCTCAGGGTTGGCAAAGCATTTGCAGTCTTAGGCCCGTATTAATAAACTGATCTCAACTCTAATGCTCGTCTCGGGATGCGTCAAAAATGACGGTGTTCTATGGTTTGGCGTTTAATTTGACGTAGGTATCTTGTGACGGGCCTCACAGTCAAGATTTATTAATACGGCTCTTAGGCTTGCAGTCATGTGAATGCGAATGTCTATGGGTCATAGTTTCCACTTACCATCAGGTGGCCTGTGTGCTCGTTTGCCTTCTCTAGGCCATAAAATAAAATAAAAACTTCTATAAATTGTGACAGGATGTGGGATAGTTAGTTAGGTTATATACTACTACGTGAAATGTTGATAAGCGTGTCTTACAATGCACTGAGGGCTGATTTATCCTGCTCCAGATCAATCTGACAAATAAAATAAGGATCTATCCTTCCTAATTCTAATTCTTATGATTAAAAAATGTGAAAACTAACCGTCAAATTATTTTATCTATGTATTGGAAAAATCTGTCATTAGTGTCAGAAAAATAATCTTCGTGCCATGTCTTAGTCGTCTTAGGACATTCTGTAAACTAAGGATGCTCGCAAAATGAAACAATGCAAGCATTGCAAGTCCGTTAGCAGCCGAAGCACAATGACATTGTTTTGGCATTACGTTAGCACATGGTAACGTTGGAGCCAAGCGGCTTCATTTCATTTTACACGTTTACAAATTCCAAGCCAGGTTTATTGATCCCCATTCAAAATAGCGTCGATAAAATTCTCACAGATCTTAGCCGCAGTAAACATCATGGCTCATCATAATAACTTAATAACTTTAATAAAAGAAACAATCCTTTTACCACGTCCGCTAAAAGCGAACGTGTTCGAAAGTGCCACAATGTGGAGAGTCGTATGGGATCTCTCGCACGTGCCACTTTACACCACTGATTCTTTTCATATCATGAACATGTGATACATATTAAAAGGACAATAGTTCAAGAAAATTACGGCCGCTTGGATGAATTACCGTTAGAGTTATGAATTAGAAGCAGCAGAGTCAGAAAAAGTGAAATAGATACAGGTGTAAAGTCCAAAACAACAGCGAGTACTAACACAATTCATTTCCAAATATAATGGAATTAATCAAACTCTTGGTACTTAATGACGATCTCCTGAAGATGCAAACGCTTCTAACGTTTCTATTTACTAAAACTTGAAATACATGAAGTTGACATAGACTTTGGAAGCGATCTGTCACCAGCTTACGTCAATCATTTAGTTAGGTATGTTATCGATTTTCGAAAATCGGTAACTTACGTTATGCCCCTGGCATGCAACCGGCCAAATTCGAGGGACCTTATGGCGTCCGGTGCTTACATTTTCCAAATTATTGTGTAAAAGCTATGAAAAGGAGTGTTAAACCGACAGATACATGCAATAAAGACCCGTGATAATACTCTGAATCATAGAAAACTGTCATCCATCACTGACGCTTCTTGAAAAAGGCATATCATTCAAGATAAGTGTAATATTTAATAATATTAACATCAGTTTTTTAATGCGTCGCCATTTTTTTAAACGGCCCTTAGGCTGCCACGTAAAATAACGCAAGTCGATTTCGAAAACATCTCTCACCCACCTCACAGCGTCGTGGAAACGCGTCCAACTGATAAACAAAAGGCGATCGCGTCGAAACAACCACGTCCCAAGTTCAGAAACAATCGCATTCTTCTTGAAACATTTAGATAAGTCCACTAATTGCCTAACACGTTACACTGTCACCGTCGAATGTGGGAAAGCAGACTGCGCAAAGCCGACGGGTCGCGCCTAAAAGTCGTTAAGGGATAGTGATTAGGCTCACGTTAAACATGTCTATTAAGTAAATAATGTTCTTTTTCGAACGTGTAACTGCTAGAACATATAAAAACAACATATCGATTACTCATAATATATAAACCCAATGTATTATTTCGTTTGATATACTTAATGCAGTTCGTACAAGTACAAATACTGGTTTACATATATAAGTACATATAGATAATCGAAGAAATTGACTCTACATCAACGCACAGCCGAAGCCTTGAGAACCACCGCCGTTTTTTTTTCGTCGGTTTAAAATTTTGCTTTAAGCGGTACCGTTCTCACCTCCTAAATTAAGTTCGATTTCCACCTTTTTAAATAAGTGGTATTTATTACAAAATGCTAGGTTTGTACGTTCTCATTTTTTTAGTGTTTCATATTACTTTACTATAACATATTCAAAAATCGGACTAGGTTTAACGGGTAGACAAACGTTACCGCATTTTGTATGGAAATTGTCAGCCTCACCATCCTCTTAAGAATTGCTTCCTTTTATAAACTATATATCTACCAAACCAATGAGACATTCGAAAAGGAATCAAAAAAAGGGTTAAAGGGTATTTTTCCCTCCCTTTACCCTTCTTCCCTACAAAAAAAGTTACAAGAACGTAGTCGCGAAAAAGGGTTTCAGTTTACATTCACCTAAAGAACAAAACGACTAGATAGGAGCTCATTTTGAATCTGTGTCTTGTGCCTATAACAGATTCAAAATTCAAAATTTAAAAAAAGCAGGGTAATGTCCAGTGCGCAATGTATAAGCCAAAACATTTTCATGTCCAAACTGCCCATGAGTACATTTTTTTTTTTTAGATATAAATCTCTAACTGGATTTTGGATTTTGTCTGGGCAGTTATAGCGTCATGTGCTGTAAATTGGGAAAAATCAGGAATAATTCGCAGCTCCCCTAATTCCTTTAATATCTAAACCAAACTAAGTATACCATGTTTTAGTCATATTAAACCTGCATAAAATGTTTCCACCCTTCGTGCCCCAGAAACAGGATTCGGGTAGCATTAGGGGGATCCTGTGGTTGACCTAAATAGAGTGCAATCGATAAAGCACCGATTCCATGTGCAATGTAAAATTACCTTAAGTTGAGTTGGTTTTGACATTCAAACTCGTACACATCATGTACCTAAGTCATGCTGAAATAATTATTGTGGTTTTTAATTCTGTTCTGTTTTTTTTTCATTAGGGTAATTATTTACCATTTTCCTTTTTTCAACTAGAGTTATCTGGAAGAAATCCCTTACAGGGATAACTTCGTCTTTGTACTTGTTTTTTTTTATTAATTGCCTGTGGTTTGTATTTTCATTAATTGTATTTTATTTTAATTACAGGCATTTACTACGAGACTTGCAAACTTACAAACGATGACGACTGAATAACTTACGAAACAAATCTTCTACGGCAAAACGATGTTACAACACTCTTATTTAAACATAAGTAAATTAAAGTTTTAATATTAAAGTATTAAAGCCCTGTAATATATCTCATTTAAACTGCGTTACGACATTGTCACACGAATGAAATATAAGGAATATTTAGGGGACGTGCGTAAGACCCCGAACAAATATATATTTTAAGAATACTAGTACCGTAGTCAGGGTTTCCCAACTACTTCAATCTTAGTTAGTTAATTACGATGTCGATGTAACTTTCCCTTAAGCTGCTAATATAACGAATTCTCTTTGGTGACATGCCAAATGTGGGCAGGTAGGTGTCAGATACGTCAGGTGCTAATTAAACATGACATGGGCCCGGGTCACGTTCCCAAATAGCATAACTTGTTGATTAAACATGCGAATAAATAGGTGTGAGTGGATGAGAGTGACGATATCATTACTGTCCAACTTAAAATGACGTATCAGCTATAATAGGTCATTTCAATTTCAGTGGTCTCAAGATAAGAATAAGGTTTTATATGGAATGGAAGCTTTATAACAGTTATATAACTTGTCACAGAATGTTGGTCGTGCTAGCAAGAGTTGTACTAGATGCGTTTGACGTAAGAGTAACTGGTAGTTGAACCGTACTAGAGACAGATGAAAATAACAGACGAGTTTTATGCGGAGAAACGGAGAATATAGAACAAGGACGAATAGATATAGTTATAGTTCTAGGCCTTGATGCTGGAGATAAATGAACTAGGTATTATCAGCCCATCGGAACCCTGACCCACCATAGAACAGTCACAGTGACGTTATGATTCAAGTCTAAGAAGTGCCAAACAAATTATTTTGGCTCAGGGCGACTTTGTCTACAGTCCTATTTCGTCACCTTCCTAACTCGTCCACAATGCCATGTCGTCAGCATGTAATTCCTAAATTGTCACCGTCCTAACTCGGCCACATTTCTATGTCGTCAAATTCCTATATTGTCCATAGTGCTAAGTCGTCCACATTCCTATATGGTCCAGAGCGCAAACTGAAGTTAGCCACACAATATAGAAGAAGTTGACCACACAATAGAAATGTGGACGAGTTAGCACTGTGGACTATATAGGAATGTGGACAAGTTAGGAAGGTGACAATATAGTAATGCCGACGAATGGGAATAGTGGGCCATATGGCATTGTGGACGGGTTAAGAACGTGACGAGTTAGGACTGTGGACGAAATCGCCCTGAGCCGTTACTCCATAATGTCACTGTGACAACGTTCTATTCTATGGTGGGTCAGTGTTCCATTGGGCTGATAGTAAATTATTAATTTTGGAGGTATGTACATTAAATCCAACATGTGGTGCTTGTTTGCATTTACTTTATGGAAAAAAAAGTAAACGTAGTATCAGTAGGTGTAGATACGAGTTGTGTAGCATTCCATCGGTTTTAATGATTGTAGAAATCAAGGATATGTAATTGACGTAACCTGACGTAACGTATATCTTCAATAATTGGCTTACGTCAATCTCTTAGCGTCATATGTCTGCCCACGAGAACGAGAAGTTTTTATTACAGTAGTGATTTGTATAATGACAAAAACATAAACATAATTCAAGTGAACTATTCACTAGCTTGTTAAGATAAATAACTTCAGTAATGCAGTATTAGAGGTAAGTAGTAACCCTAACATACTTACACTATACACCGGGTGTGCAAAGACAAGAACAATAAATAAAATATTACGTCAACTCGATAAAATGACTGTAAAACACTCTCAAGAGTCTCAAGTGAACATGTAGAGACCGAAGTTTATTTTATTTATTTATTCGCCTTAAATTGTATGCATAAATACATGAGGTGGTATAATTGTTACATTTAAAAATAGACTCAATACAATTTTACCAGATCGGTGAAAAAACATTATTTTAATAAATATTTAATTTCAACCACAATATTCCGCGTTATAAAATTCGCTTAAACTATATGGACTTAATTTAATATGGTGCCTTTTCAAGGAAACCCCAAGTTAGTATTCTGTAAGGACTTAATTTCAAATGGTGTGGCATTATACACCTTCACAGCGACATGCCTGTGGCATCTTAGAAAGGCTGCAGTTTGATGGTGAATTGTGCAGTTCTATACTGTTCTGTAAGATTGCTACTAACCATATACCACAATTCTGGCAAATAAACTTTGACTTTGACCACAAGGGGCCCTAAAGTCACGCGCAAATAGGGTATTCAGTCTATGACTATTAAAATTGTTTTGGGGATATATATCCGGATTTCGTCGAACGAGTTTACTGTATTCTGTAACAAAGTGGGCGCAGAGTAGGCAAACCTAATTATTCACAGGAACTCTGCACGACTCACGGCTAGACTTTACTGTAACCCATTTAATTCGACTATCAAGTCTTAGTTTCTGTGATTGCAGTGCGAGCGTGTTCGGAATGCAAATAAGCCACGTTACTCGCCCGTCAATCAAGTCTGCGTGAGATAATACTTTTATAAGGTAAATCGTATTTATACAAGTCGCTAGTCTACTCTACTAGCACAACTTGATTTTTTATTAAGTACCTAACTACCATGCCTGTTATCATATATAAATAGCGGTAGGTCCTATCGCAAACAAATACCGCAACGACAGCTCAAAATAAACAAATATATAACCAGACATAGGTACTATCGAACCAACGGAACCCTGACCCACCATAGAACCTTGTCACAGTGATTGACGTTAGGACTGTCATACGAAGCTATACGACAATCGTACGTCAATCATTGTGACAAGGTTCCATGGTGGGTCAGGGTTCCGTTGGTTCGATAGTACATAAAATCGACTTCATAACGATTTCTTGTCACTGAACGTTCGTTGATTGTTTGGATAAGTAGTTTTAGCTATCTCCTCGACCAAAACGAATTAAGGTGATGGGCTAACTTAGGTGTGGTTGAATTACTATAACAGACAGGTATCAAAGAAATCCAATTAGCTAAGTTTGTTTGGGAAATAAATATGGAAGGTTACCCAGTAGAAGAATACTCACTCTTATGTTTGAACAGCTATTTAAATGGATAAGCCTAAATACTTGGCATAGTTGAAGTAGTACGTAAATACGTACAGTCATAATGGTTTGAAAATAACAAAAAACAAAACTTGGGAATGCGGAGTCATTCTGGATTAAAAACGTGATTTTATTAAAAATAATAATCTGATAGTGTAAAGGTAGTAGGATCTAACCCCTGATATCTGGAACTAATGGAAAAGAAAGTCATCTCTACATAGTATGTATGTATGTATGTAAACTCTTTATTGCACATAAACAATTAAAAAACATTTTGCATCACTATAGATAATGTTCATAGGCGAACTTATCCCATATGGGATCTCTTCCAGTTAACCTTGGAGTAGAATAAGCCAGGATAATGCAAGAGGATAGGCAAATTTACAAAATATCAGATAAAAGAAAAAAGAAAAACGGTACATACATCTGAAAAACAGACATAACATACAGACATAGTATAAAACAAAGTTCGCTCTCCGCCGCGTCCCTCTGTATGTAGGCTTGGATGTTTCAAACTACACAACGGATTTTAATGCGGTTTTCATCAAGTGAGAGTGATTCAAGAAGAAAGTTTTTATATAATCTGGTTTCCGTACGGGTGTTACAGAAACCTCACATAAACCGAAGAAAAGCGAGGGCGCGTCGCTAGTTTACAATATTTTTAAATGATATAGGCTACATTAGTTCGTGAAAAATCAACAGGAGCGAAGTTGCAAGGCGTCAGTATCTATATAAAATAAATTAATCGCGAATAATTATTTTTAACTGAATTAGTCATTCAAGATAATTTTCAATCTACAGTCGAGTTCATAAATATATATACACTTTAGTACCTTGTCTATTTAATGTCATATTTAAACTACCGTATACGAATTATCACAGCGATTAAAGTGATAAGGTACGAGTGTAGATATACATATTTTTGAACTCGACTGTACATTCAAATAGAACTACTAGGTATTTCATTACCAATCATTAAACGAAAGAGAAATCCGATTCGGTCTAAATTTATAAACGTTTACAACAAAACTAAACGGCACATTGGCTTCGGAATCGATAGTAAGGAACAAAGACGATATGCTAATGCAGCTCCCTGGTTCTTTAATCGATTCCTTGCCAACGACACCCCCTATGGGAATATAGCGCGTTACAACGACCCCTAAGTTAAGGGGTAGATACAAGTTAACGGCAGCGATTTAATCTCAGTTATAAGTAAAAAGGGGCAAAATGTTGGACTGGACAGTTTTCAAAGGAATAGCTGTTTGATACGTGAACGACTGAAGGGAT
The DNA here is from genome assembly GCA_923062465.1 of Acleris sparsana. Taxonomy (NCBI): domain Eukaryota; kingdom Metazoa; phylum Arthropoda; class Insecta; order Lepidoptera; family Tortricidae; genus Acleris; species Acleris sparsana. The sequence continues at coordinate 13,359,330 of OV281298.1, read as the reverse complement.
TTGATTGAAATTTAGCAGACAGATAGTCCTTACCGTACATAAAGACATGGGTTACTTTTCGTTACGGAAAATTTAACAGATCCTCAAGAACTAAGGATATACGAGAGAGTAGATTCAAATAATTATAATTAAGATCATTAAGGCTCACAAAACCAAATTAATTATTGGTAATCGTTAGTGATTTTTTTCCATTACGCTAGATTCCTTACAAGTCAACAATGGTTACATAAAGTATCATTAAAACTAATGACTAGGTTAAATAACAAAAAATAGTTGACTTTCAATTGTATTGGGTATAAAAGTCTGCTGCCCAAATGCATAGTGCTCTAAAGAATCAATATTCTTTTTACACTACCTGACTACAGCTGGAGGTCGTCAAAAATAAAAATATACCTCTTCTATGCCGATGTCCTCGTCATGTTTCAGTCAGAGACGTACGTCAATCGAAGTGTTGTTGAATTACAAAACGATTTACACGCATGGGAACAATTACCTCACCAGTGGTTAACACCGCTATGAGTAGTAGGTATGAAGTGTAAACGATGTAGTTTACATCATACTACCTCACTACTCCACAAACAATCAGTGAACATTCTAATATTTCTAATCGAATTAAATGAATGGGCATACAGAAATTTAAAGAGTCTCTCTGCGAACCTTCAATAATGGATAGACAATAGACAAAAATAAAGAAATAAACTTTTTTTTTCATAAATATTTTTTGTTTTTAAGCTTATTTTATAATTTGAGTTCATCATGTCAGGCGATAGATGTCCACTGCTGGACATAGGGCTCCCCCAAGTATAATTTGAGTTACAAACTGGTATATATCTCATACAAAGACAACAAGTAAGCGTAAAAGAATTAAGTATTATAGTATTTTTCTCACTACGTACCTTTACCCTAATAATAACATAGGTTATATGTAGGCAATGAGTAAAGTCTCATCTATAATGCATGTGATAATAGTACGTATACGTAGTACGTATAAAGTTGAAATAAAAAAGCTCTTAAATATTTAAACTCTGTGAACGAAAGGTGAAAGAACGCAATGGGTGCCTTAACAACAACAAAGGAAAGTGTATCGGGCGTTGTCAGCTAAATAGGTCAGCGGGTACCGTTTAGTCAAAAGTAGATTTACGTTACCGACCCATGACAGATAGCCTCCCGTTAAAAACAACCATGTTTTACTCTGATGCACACGGTACCTCTCTTAGCATTTGAATATGTTCAAGTTTTCAAATTCTTTGGACGATCATTGATACACACTGCCGTAATAGTTAAGAACTGGATAGAAACTGTATAATCATTTTTTGTAGTTACCAATAAAGTATAGAATGCTTCGACTACTACTTTTTTAGCATTACGGTAGCACAGGGTTAACTTTCCTAGTTCAAACAACCATAATCTTCATTTGTAATGTATTTTATAGATAATATAATCTAACAATTCTAATATTTATTTACAGAAAAAGTACTAGGGTATTGTAAATGCAAATTAAAATAGTTAATTGAATCCTGAGTCATGATGTCATGATCATGATACAATGTGAATTATTTAAGGGGACTGGGTTTTTTGTCTTAGGGTGGGTTAATTTATTCTGCGAAAACTTAATTTAAAAAAATGCATACTTAGCGAATGCGTGACCGGTTCACCCCCGACCGCGGAGTGAAGTAACCAATTCACTGGAGTGTGACCAGAAAGGTGCAATGACCGTGCTAATTATTGACATACTTCGCCTATAATAAAAGTCGAAATAAGGATCGAACTGACGGATGACCCAATTCGTCAGTACGTCCAAGAGAGGTGTTTTACGAGTATGATACCCTTAGAATGATTTGATTTTCCGGGTCAATATTATCTTTTAAAGGTATTTCAACTATAGACCAACGTCGATGTTATTTTATAAAATCCGCTAGCGTACAATTTGCTTGTTTTTTCCCCCTCGGAATCTATCTTTTTTTCTGTGAAAAAAGTATTTAAAGTCTAGACGTAACCTATTGATTGACAGACAGGCAAACTTACTTTCGCATTAGATAAAATCAGTAAGGGTTAGGTTTTAGTGTTCAGTTAAGACGTAAACATGTTTTCCACGAATTTTAAGAGCAACGCGATCAATAAAATGAATAATAAATCCGATAAACGTCAAAACCTCAGAAGGCAAGGTAACAATTGGTAGTCTGTCACTTAAGATATTAAGTAGAAAAAAATGCATATGTAAAAAGATGCTATGAACCTTGTTTCAAGATATACACCACACAACATAAGGACTATGAAATAGGACAAAACATCTTAATATAAAGCAGACGTCTCTGATGTTATATCAAGAGTAGCTCAAGGGCATATTTAATATGGGTTTATAATAATAGAATAGATTATACCGTTATGCTTGCGGTTCGCTTCCTTTGATTTATATCGTTTAGTACAAAGTTGTATTTTCAGTATGAAATGCGGTGTTTATGAATGTTATTCGTAGTATTACGTTTTTTTTCTTGAAAATACGTTTGTTATTAAACTAAAACTCAATTTTATAGAAATATCTAAAAATCGTCAACAGCAGAATGTTTAAAATGTCCGTCGTTTTCTTAAAATTTGTTTTTAAAAATATCTCGCTACTCTCTCGTTAAACAAATGTAGGTGAACAATCGACTTTCCTTTTAAAATATTTTTATTACAGAAGTACTTACTCGATGGCCTGAACTTTGAGACATCGGGGCCGCATTTTTCTCTGTTGTACAACAGTCTCTTGCAGATTTGCCATGGTCCGAAATAGCCTTGGTCGAAGTTCGGATTTTCAACTGCGAACAAAAGAGAAACATTTCAAAGATCTATTTTTAAATATTTACTCACTCCCTAAATAAAAGATCTGATTACATGCGAGCGAATCTTCGTCATCTAACGGTACAGACTATAAATCGTCAAGTAAAAAAACTTCCCATGCACGGCAAACAATGTTAAGCAGGCCATAGAACTATATACACAGATCTTTATCCACATAGAGCATTTGTGTAAAGTTTACTTAAGGTTGAAATAACTCGTAAAGCATCGGTAAACTGCCCGTCACGTAAAAAGAACGCTGATCTTGGATGCGTTCACGCAATTGTAGTCTCTATTCTAATCGGGTTACGAAACAACTACATCTAAGGTCAGCGCTCTTTTTACGAGACGGGACTTATAAGTTAGGTTAGCAGCGACCTTGTCTAGCGTATTACGCCATCTCAGTTATCACAAATGGGCAGTAAACAAGTTTTACTATTATTTCGTCGGAGTGATGTCACCGAGGCCCTGTCAAGAGTTTCGTAACTGTTAAAGTCAACTGGTAGGTATTACGCGAGATTACAACGCCATTCTTATCAGAGGGAAATCCTGTCTCGAATATTCAAGGTTGGTTTAGGATATAGCAAATAAGCCTGTGTTTTTGTCGGTTAAAAAATATTTCAAGGCTCGTTAATTATTGAATGTAGCTCTTTGGCTTTTTAACAAACTCTTTCTTTGAAATAAATCTCACGCTACCTTCTTCGAGAGTTTCACGCCGATAACCAAATATAATTGAAACAGGTGTATATAAGAACAAAGGTGACGTGATTTTGCGTCGACTTCAAAAAATGAGGATACTCTCAATTTTCGGAACCTTTTCAAGCGAAATGTTATCGCTTAAGTGTGTTAAGAACGACAACAACAACAAGAAAAAAATGAACTTTCTTTACACTGCTCTTTCTAATAGCTACAATAGGATACTTTTAAGAGATTCTAAATTGAAGTACAACAAGGTAACTTTAAAACAATTTGTATGGAGACATTTTCATAGAGAGAACAATAAGCCGGACGGAACTAAGCCAACTCTTCAAACCTCCATTAGGTAAAATGCCGGAACTACGTAACGGCTTAAAGATATCCAAAATTCGAACGAACCATCATAACGATCTTTTTATGAACGTTATGTTATGAGCCCATTTGTCTCAATCACAGCAGAATTGAATCAATTTTTAAACAGCGAAGAGGTCACGTTGAAAGATAAATCTAAACTGGCATTTGCCGAAGGTTCTTTTAAGGTCGCTTGAGAACCGTTCACAGGTCAGATTAGGTATCCGAGCAATATACAATATCTATCTAGACTATTGCAGTAAACAAAAACATGTTCTTTTACAATAGACATGGAGTACCGAAGGCATGAAAAATTCCGAAAAAGAAAATAGGAACCCAGCTATTTGAAAGTCAATGAGTAATATTATTTCAAAATCCGAGTCAAAATCGTCGATATACACACCAACAATGACTAGGAATAGAAAATACCCTTATATTAAAAAAAAGATAAAAGATAAAAGATTTATTCAGTAAGTAGGCCGCACGGGCACTTTTACACGTCAAAAATCTACCAGCGCTTCGCAAGAGGCCACTGCTGAGAAGAAACGCCGCAAAAAACTTAACAGTCAGTCGTTTTTTTAAATACTACTTATGATATTATACAATTATAAAGCTTAACCTAGCATTATATAAAACAATAAATCTAAAATAAAAAATAAAAAATAAAAAAAAACACATGAGCATATATTTGAATGTGTTTTACACGTAGCATGCTAGATTTCGGTACATACTAACATAATATGACCACGTCAATGAGTAGTCACGTAATCATTACGTACGAGTATAACTATAAAACATGTTTGAATATACGTTAGTGCGTGAAATCGTATGAAGCGTCTTTTAAGTACATGCTGGGGCTCTATACTACTTGTCAAACCATAACAGTCGGTATTGCTTTTGAAATGTTATGATATTGTGTTTAACTCTGCTCACATTACCGTCACGTAAATAAGAGCTATCATAACATTGACAATACGATAAGACGCCCAAGGCCTTTAATTTTTGTAATATTCAGATCAAGTATATCTAGTGTTTAGTTTTTCATTATGATTCGTGTAGCAATATTAAAGTACAGCTTTGGCCAAAGGTGTTGAGCACCCCACGTTTTTCTTTGTAACTTATAAATAAAGTATTATTTTTCAATTAAATAATACACAAAGACGTAAAATATTTAAAAAAAAAATAACATGTGCAAATCATTAGTAAATATCGTTTCGCTATTTGGGTGTGAAAACTGAAGCTAGAAAAATTCTGGTTTTACAATAAACAGATTATATTCACGGAATTTCCCTTAACGTTTAATAAATATGACTAATCTTACTTTCTATAATAAACGATATAAATGCACCATTTAAAGTTTGACTTTTATATTAACAACGCTTGGATGCTCGACACCTTTGGCCAAGGCTGTATATGGGTGAGCTATCATACCATAGACGAGATAAACTGTGATCAGCGGGCCTATTATGGTCGTGTTTATCGATGTGGATGTACGTGGATAAATTTATTGCTTGCTCACCAGGTTGTGAGTGCGAGAGTGACGGATGCCTTATATCCACATTTAATACACCGGGATAAAGATGATAATAAAATTTTGTCTTACATGGGGTTTCGTTATATCAAAATGTATGGAGCTGCAAGTCTTAAATCGAGATTTAGGATTAGAACTAGATATTAAACTTTTTCGTGGCAGTGGATATTATTAAAATGTGGTTGTGTAGGGTGACGGCACCAATGATGGACACTTTTAGCTGACAGGCACCAGTAATGAACACTTCACTCTTAATTAAAATTTCATACCGTCCTAAATTGACTGTTACAAAACAAACGAATAACCTTTCATCTTCTGTAAAACAATAATCAAGTATCCATCATTGGTACTTATCCATTACTTGTTCCGCCACACTACCAATAATAGGCAACTAATTTAAAATATACATTCATGTAAAATAGTGGCCAAATGAAGCAGAAATGCAAAATTGATAGATTTGACACGATTCTAACTGAGAAAACCACTGGCACTGGCCTTTAGAGAGAGAAGTGTAGCGTCACATCACGACTTCCTGCCGTGGTACAAATTCAATTTGTACTGCATTGCAAATTGAAAGAGTTGAAAGACGCGCTAATGTAGTAACTAAGCTTAACGCTCTTGTTTGTTTATCACAGACAAATCTGACGAGTGGAAAATGCGCGTTATCAAGTCAGGTGCTTCTGTGACTTGGTATGTAAAAACTGAACAACTAACGCTGCGTACAAGTAACGCGATGTTTCTAGAAATCCTATGATTTACTCGCAGATCGCGATCTGTACCTAAACATAACAGAGGCAATACTTAAATACCTACTTGAAACGCGATCCAAATATTGCGATAGACTACACTCGAAAATCTAATTAAAGACCAAATTTCTAACCTCAACGGGCGCACATGCGCTGTGATTACTGCCTTTTGGTTTATCTGTAGCCTCTGTAGGTATTTTTATCAATAAAACTTACCCTAATATTACTAACAACACGAGTTCTAATTCATGTTTTATTAAATAATGTTAAAATAACGAAATGATCAAGATGAGAACTGTCCGATTTTGGTCTTTAATTAGATTTTCGAGCATAGTATTATTTTGTAGCATTCGCTTAGAAGTACTTTTTGAATACACCTCCCGCAACCTGGTAAGTTCAATCGCGAGATAAAGTCGCACCCAGGTTTTTATGTTCTCATCGTCCATACAGTTACGATAAGGAATCTCGTCGTGTAGTTTTAATGGCTTAGTAAATAACCCACAATTACAATGACGATAAAGAAAAGTGGAGGAAAAACCGGTGTTGCTCGTACTACTACGTTCATACGATGCCATGTAGGATGACCTTTGAATCCTTTAACTAGAAACGCCCTTCTCTTGCCACTTTTACACATCATTAATGACCCAAGAGATCATTGGAGTCATGAGTCAATTAGCTTCATAATGACCGACTTCGTGACCGCCTGTGTCAAACGTTCTGTTTTAATTAGACAAAGTAAAAGCAATTTGTTTATCTCAAGACATTCCATTCTCAGTTGCGAATAGCGAACACTCAATTAGATTTTGATTACTTCTTCAAATCAGTAGACCTTTCAAAGCAAGACTAGTTTGTTTCTTCTTTTGATATCAAGGGCTACTTTCTACGGCACGGCTTTATAAACACCGTTGATTCGCATGTTTTCATCTTTGTTTATCATTTGACGCCTGCAGCGCTCACGATGATGAAGCATCTGTTGGAACCGTATTGAATCTGACCTGGTTCCACTAGGTTGAATAACGGAGTAAGCCGTTACTCTTAAAATATTGAAAGTAACGAAAATGAAAATCATTACGCAATTAAAGACAATGCACAATGTTTTGAAGGTATTCGTGACTTCTTCAGTGTAAAGTTGATTCATTGCAATGCTGGAGAACAATAAGTCGTAAACGCGGTTAGCGATAATTTTTACGATTTCAGCCAGTCCCGGTAAACCGATAGCCTAGTTACGGACGGGTGTAATGCACTCTCATAGGACCTTTAAATTATGTCAAATCAAATTATACAGGTTTTTAATTATTTCATCACGATTAGTAAACACGCTATTCGTAACCTGCATAACCAGTTACATAATAACTTTTTAATAATAATAACTGGTTATGTTAAACAATACTTTTTTTAAGTTTTTAGGTATCCGTCGTAGAGGAGCCCTATAGCTTACACTGTTATCCGGCCGTCGAACCGCTTGTCCGTCAGATGTCACAGGTAGACCTTAAAAGTGATGGGCTCTGACTCGCACACGACCGATTTTACTCTTTCCTCCACATTAAAAAAAAGCAACACAACAACAAATTGTAACTGCAATGAGTACAATGTTTGTCACTTCGTCAGTAAATAAGATATGGTTTTCTATAGAACCACACAGGTTTGTCTAATCTGTTTAAAACTAGTGATGCGCTGATTCATATGTAGAAAGGTAAACTTAAAGGCGAAACTGAACTGTTTCAGCATAACTGTACTTTAGCACAGCCTAATAGCTCAGTACTTAATAAAATGTAACAAATTGCCAGACTTGACACTTCATTTAGCCTCAATGTCTCGGACAATGAAGACGCTGCGTCTAATCGCCGAACAAAAACCACGCAAGAAAAACTCTTTCTCGGGACCTTCATATTGCGTTGGCATCCCGCGAGGTCAATGGCTGTCAGTCACAAAAAATGGCATTGTCATGACCATTGATGGAACCCGATACGCGTTGGCAAACATCAACAACAGTTACTCTATTATAGGATTGTGAGAGAAATTTTTGGATCAGCTAGATAACATTACCAGATGGATTTGTTATTGCGAAGGCAGATGCTTAGGCGCGATATGGCGGTCTTAAACAGTTTCTGGCGTTTAAAAAATATATTTTGTCTAGTTCGATTTTTTTTCATTCTCAATTAAACAATAAAGCTCATGGCAAGACAGTTCGCCATTAGAAAGTAATTACTTATAGTTAATGTAGATCATGCATGGAACAAGAGGACTAACGATCATGTAACAATAAAGATAAGAGTTAACACATTGTAATCGTTAAAAGTTTGTAAGTACGTACTCTTTCGACCCGGTCACCATCACGATAACCATCAATACGTTTCATTTTTGCTTAACCCAAGAGTTTAACGCTCATTCCCTAACTGTACCTGCTTTAAAATCAGCACACGAATAAACCAACTCTTTTGCAAAATGCTGTTTTTTTATTTTATTCAGACCCAGCGCAACGTACCTCGGTACCTCATGTATGTTTAGGACTCGATAATATTCCACCCGTGTTCGGCCCACGCAAAAATATTTGCAGACCGACTGAATTAATGAGTGTTTCTTTGGAATATTTTTGAGTGTACAGATATAGAGATGTTTTTTCTCTTAACAATCCCGAAAAAAAAATCTACAGGTATACATAAATAGCGGTAACAAGAAACCTAACATTATTTTGACATTCCACAATCCTCGAAGCGGCCGAAATGGTAGATACATACCTCGGAAATTTAAGAAGCTCAATGCGCAATAAGAATATATAAAAGGTATTCGATGAACAGTTGAAGCGAATTAGGTTAATTATAAAGATTCTCTTGTTATAAACGGAACCGTTGTTAGTGTAGGCGTATATTAATGAACTGTCGTTTTTGTAACAGATAATGATCGCCTCACAGAAGGCTTATCGTAAATCGTTTAAACTCCATAATGGCGAGACCATGCACAAAATGGAAGTCGAAAAATCAATAATCTATTGATATTTTGCGCTGTGAATGAAAGATCAGTATGTTTTCGATGGTATAAAATTATGGATTATGTAGAGTACGAAAGACTTAAGTAATGCGTTGTAAGCTTTTTAACGAAGCGTTTTACTAAGAATGTGTTGTTAATGTCGTCATAACCTAATATAAATATTAATGATGGAGTATTACTTACATCGTTTCTTTCTTAACCTCGCGATTTGCATAGCTATAAAATAAACATCCGAAAAGTCCCATAAGCAAACAAGCTTGAGCATCCCACAAGTTTTGTCACAAAGGTCTTGGGTCAATAACCCGTTTGGCGGGACCGGGCGAGGCACGTTCAAAAATGCATCGTGCTCTGATAATTATCTCTACAATGTACAGTGTTGCAATAAGTAAATAGATGCTTGTTATTATAATTACTCAATCAATTAAAAGGTCGATTAGCGAATTGTGTAAGTTAGGGCGTTTTTAATTCCTGGTACTCATATTTAAGTTAATTATCTTTGATTAGCTCAATGCTTAAGTAGCGCTATGATGACATTGATGACTAGTCAGAATAATCAATTATATCCTCAAGAAACATTTATTTCTTCTGAATTATCAATACACAACGTCCATGCAACATGAACGTAAGAAGTAGTCAAGACTAAGTAGAAAGTCTGTATACGACAATTGAACCGAAAATACATGAAATAATTATGCCACTTTTAATAATCAACTTTACATGCCCAATATTTTGATCAAAATAAAACTATTAAAACGCGTTTATTACAAATCATCTTTTGATTTATATTATAACAAATCAATAATTTGTTACGACTTCAATTAATCAATGACGTTTAATGTAGGTATCTGGTGTCAAAACAATTCTACTAATTAACGATTCGATTTCCCGTAATTATCTCCCAATGCCATACTACCGTTAATTGTTAGACAATCCAGACGCAACGCAACCATTATATTCTGCCAGTTAAGGGAAATTAGCATCAATTTGTTCGAAACATACACTCAATCTAGCAGTAGTTATGTCTAAAAAATCAACATGGCTAGAAATACAAACATTCAATCTAGATAAATGACCACTATAATTGACAACAGGTTTTTTTTTAAAGAAGCTCTGATGAAAATCATTTTTATAGAGCTTTCAAAAGCATACATACACATAAATCTAGAAAGATACGTAGAAAATCATCATGGCTAGATTAGCTAGATATAGTAACAGACAATAGAGATAAATGAACACCAGAATTGCAATTGGACTTAATCTCACTCATCTAAGGGTCTAGAAAGGTAAGTAACTGTACACCGGTAGATATATACCGGAGCGCGGTTTGCCCTACTTTATGCATGCGGTGTTGAGGGCACTAACTACCGTCGTGCAGTACAGGTTATATTTTTTATTTACGACAGTGTTTTTAACGTTCATTTGCTTGAGAATTTACATGGTTATTAGGCGGGGAAATCTAATTAATCTGGTAGGAAAGCGGCCTTGCATCCGTTGGTAATCTTGATAGAGACCTAAACGTGAAAGAAAGTGGATATGTTGATGACATCACATGCATCAGAAGTGGTACCGATAAACAAGGCGTATTAATGTTGTATGTAATTCTGTTGCCTTCCAGAAGGGCCAGCGTAAAGCTGTTTTTCCACTGGCGAGACGGGGCGAGAAGATGGGGCGCGAGAATTAGAATTCGAATTAAAAAACTGTAGTGGAATAACAGCTTTACGCTGGCCCTTCGGCCGGGGGGGGATAATTTTATTTATTTATTTTATTATAATAATAAAATCACATCACAATTCATCTCAATTCATCACATTCCAATAAAGGCTTATTTCAAACATAACTAAATTACGCATCATAGGCCAATTACGGATACAAATTTCAAATCTCGTCGCGCATCATCTCGGCTCGCCTCGCCGGTGCGAAAAGCATCTTAAGGGATGCACCTTGAACTGAAGTGAGAAACCTGTATTTTTATCACTCTCTGATGCATAACTTCGTCACCTACACTAAACCATGACGTAAAGGGCCAACTCACACTAATTACAAAAAGAAAAGATGACCATTTGACCGACTTTTTAAACAACGCTTAAATGGCGACGAAGTAGTTTCGCCTACGCACAGGCTTACGTTACGCAGCCTCCAGTTCAAAACATGTTAACAAATTGCCTATGACGCTTAAAGTGCGTCTAAATTCCATACAAATTAAGATCTTGGGCGTTGAACCTGATCCTGTTAATAAGGCGTCAAGTAGGTTAGGTACTTTTTGTTTTTAAGGGTCAAGTGTGTACTTAATTTGCATAAAAATACTTAATTCTGAATAGTCAATGACGCGAGTAGTCCCATCTGATAGGTAATTTGAGATAGGTATCCGAATATCAGTTTCATAACAGTTGTGTGGTTATTTAAAGGCTTCTTTCGTACATCCTCCTCTAAAAATGCACTGACCCGTAAATTAATATAAAGTTTCGACTTTTTATAACTTTGTCCTACGTTATAAATGGAGGTACTTTAAAAGCGCCAATTCCGGTATATGCTAAGGTGCAAGGCAGACAATATAAACCTAAGGCGAGGACTCGAGACCCTTTAACGAACTTTACAAAATTTATACAACGTGTTACAAAACTCGAATATTTTTTTTAATAAAAATAGTGTCAACCCTAGTAAGCTGTCATCTCAGTCATAGAAGTCATGTGACTGACATGACAGCTTAATAGGGTTGACATTATACTTTTTTTTTTGGTATTTTTGTAACACGTTGTAGAAGCGTCGCGAGCAAAAACGTACAAAGAAGACGGACAATTGATGGGTATCTACATGGAAAGAACATGACTAGTCACCTGAGTAAGATTTTGAGATATCGCGATTTAATAGTACAAATCCATGTACCTAATAAGTTGTACGTAAGTTTAGAGGTTTTTTATCAGTGAATAAATAAGGTGTAAATAAATGTAATAATCTATTACGGACTCTACGTCTTGAGATAAGTAACTAGTGATTTTCTTTCCGTTAACCCTTCAATTTGTATGAAAGGCCTTAATATTACTGCTTACAATTTATACGACTAAATTCAACAACAATTTGCACGACAGTTTAAGCATAAGCAATGGATTAAAAATATACAACCCGTAAACTTTTGGTGGAAAAGTTTCAGCTGTTCTCTGATAACTGATAATTGTTAATTTCAAACTTTTACTGTTGTTCAGTCAAAGATAAGTAGATGAGCACAAGAATCCCACCACCATTCCTAATAATAGTGCAGTCAAAAAATAATTTACCGGTAAATTCTAACATAATAATTAGGGTCCTAGTGAAAATGAATAAGTCTTCTGAAGATCAAATGAAAAAGGGTTTATGTCTAGTATACTCCGTTCATGTATATACCTTTTTTATTACGAGTTAAAACGACTTGTACCCTTTTTCACTAGGACCCGATTAAGTTTAACATTACCTAAAGCAGCAAACGCACTGAGAGCAAAGGAGGTGCGGCGAGTTCCCATACTAAAACCGCCTATACCGCGTAGAACCGCCGCGTCCAGTGCGTTTGCAGCTAAATGCATAAGCTTGTGCCGAAGTATCAAAGACAAAGCAAGCAATTATCAAGAGAACATCTACTAGTTCTGCCATCCATAGTAAAAAATTGGCATCTTAATCCTTTATTGCAAGGACGGAATTCGCTACAGCTTTCAGCTGCACATGTGATCTTTTATTTTAGGAAGATAGGGTTTATGGATGATCTATAGAATGTTAAATACACTTTGCCAGTGTCAGTGAACCTGGTATAAAGAACTTAACTGAAAATCTTAAAATCAGAAAGGAGCTCAAAACTTGGCTCTGTTTTGAAGGCTTCCAGTCTTATCGCGGCATTCCCCAAAGGCAGGCATTATCATGCTATTAATAAGGGAAGTACTTACAAGAATATGACTGCACTGAGAGGGCTATGCCAGAATCATCTGAAAGAATTAGTGTCAATCTAGTTGTGCAACTACAGTAGTGATTAAATTAAAAATACATTACAAACTAAGTATGTACAAGCAAGACCAAGATTTATTTAATTATAATCAGAATGTGACTGTTAACCAGAACCACATACTCTTTACTTATCAATGATAAACAGGAAAAACACAATTCCAAGTTTACCTCTTTTTCATTTTTAAAGGTAACATAAAAAGTATTTTTTTGTGTTTTTGCAATTAATTTATTGTAGTAATTGAAATGAAACACGGAAACTAATTCAAGTGAGTTTTGAAATGATGTCATATTTAGTGTTATTCAGTGAACTAAATCAATGTGCTATTTACATCATGTGCTTCCTAGTATGGTAGTAAAAATCAATTTAACAAAAAGATAATTATAAAAATATAAATGTATAATAATACTTACAACTGTAATAGTATCCCCAGGTTGGTAAGCCTACTGCTATAGCGCCAACAACGAAGCATATAAAGCCGAACACAACCACGGCTATAGAATACATAGCCTTGCCGCACGCCATGGCTGCATCTCAGCCAATCTCTATTCCCCAATACATCAGGAATTGTTTGTCACAGGTCGCGGAGATCTGGGGCGGTAGGACATCTATAAACAAAAAAAATATTACAGACAAAGATTCTTTAACTGTTTATAAAGAGGATGTAAAAAACAACGAAATTCTAGTCCTTTTGCATTACATAAAAGATATTGTATGGTGCATATTGCAATTGTTATCTACAGCTCTAATTGTCATTATATACAGATGACAATTAATTGACTTTATTTACGTCAAGCGCTCAACATTTTAAGGCTAACATTTCTGTTGTTAAATGAAATGCACATTTTACACTAACTCATCTTTACCACTAAAATGTTTTGGCGTGAAGCTCAATATATTATACTGTAAACAAAAGGCTGCCCCAAATGAATAAAAGCTAAATGGAAGAAACCCCTTAAAGTGATGTGTTTGCCTCTGTATATCCCCATTTTCTGTTAAATTTTTACTTTGTTTCCTTTTTTACAACAAAGTGTTTACATACATACAAAGTTCAATTTGAAATGAAGAGGAATAAAAACATTGGGTCCACTTCATAACCATCATCTCTAATTTAGATGTGATAAAATATATTTCAAATGTCTAAAAGTCTAACTTTATCCTTGTTAGACGAGGTTTGCATTAGATTTAAATTAAAAATTAAAATCTTATAATAAAAGTTGTGAAATTCAACCCGTTATTAAGCTTTTAATATACACTGCACAAAGGTCACAAGTAACAATTAGCAATTTTGGATAATTGAACTCTGTGAAGTTGAGCTTAAGTGGAAATATATCCTAATAATTTTTTTTATGATAAATATATTTATCATTATTATTTATGATTAATATTTTTTTATATAATTACCTGAATATAAGCAAACATACTAAAAACTATAAGTAAATTGTATAGTAGCTGGAGGCAGGTATTGTTGAGATTGAGTTTACAATATATGACAGGAAATTATTGTTTGTGACATTCACATTCATAATTATATTCATTAGAACTTTACTCATCAAAAGATCAAAATTCAACCAAGCAATCAAAACTCAAGCCCAGACCAGTAGGGCCAAGGAATGCCATAATAAAAATATATACAATACGGTTCAATTGAAAATATCTAACGCGGATTAAGTATTGCATAAATATCTTATTAGAAATTGATAACTGAGATTCTAATTAAAATCTTACAAGATTATAAAACCTGTTAAAGCTGTTAATGAACAACTACTGCTCAGTACAGTTATTTGATTGTAGTTACTTTTACTCACGTTTTCAATAAAGTCCGCTAAGAATTCGTCACACGGAGATCACTGAAGTATGCAATACAAGACAATCAAACTGAAGACGAACCCCACAATCTATCAACATCTCTTTTTTACACGGTACAACTGCACATGCAACTAAACACCTGTATTTTCACGTGAGCGCACACAAATTCACTCACGATTCAAAATTCAAAGCTGCGACACACCTATAATAACACTACTTTATAATTTCATACAACAATTATCTGAATTAAACTACTAAATTACTTAAATTTAAGCGTGCGTTATATAAATGGCTCGAAACTAATTTCTTGTATGAACACACGGACGGTAACAATTAAATTCTTTCGAAAAAGCTCGGCGCACTGTGTATGCGAACCAAGCGACAAGCCACGGATATGGTCGGTAAATAAACTGGTTTTTTGACTTGAGTGAGTGAAACCTACGTTGCCATGCTGCCACGACAGACGATCTTTCCCTCTATTCCATTCCTATATCGCTATTTCACCTAATTACATATAACTAAGAGAGAGAGAATATATGCCTCTATTTAATTACTTATCTATAATGAATGAATACTTCCCGTTAAAATTATTACTGTATGTTTGAAATATAAAAGATGATTTAAAATGTAGTCTATTTAATAAAAATAAGAACAAATCGTCTAATTTTCAGATTAAAATTTAATAATGTTGCTACCCGAAATTAATTATTCAAGTGGAGTGGCATATCTTGACATAGCTACGTCAAACGTCAAAAGAATAAAAGTGAATAACGTTCCGTTTTACACAATTTACATACTTTTTTTGCAAACGCAAATATTTTATTGTAGCTTTGATAACTTTTATAATGATTATTATTGTCCAAGAACCTTATTTATTTTATACAATTCAAATCATTATTTTAGTCAAAATGCGTAGTATTAAACAGGTACCTTCTAAAAAGGAAACAAAATAGGTGTAGCGATGAACGAACATGATGCGAGGTCGTATGGTTAAACCTCGTGGAATAGTGTTGTACACATTATTCGATAAAACGTCGGCTTAGGGTTCCTAATTTTCAAGTACAAGACGCAGAACTTTATACAGATAAAAATACTAAATAGTTTAAAGAAAATGTATGGGCCGAATTTTAATTTAATTAATGGGTCGCGGTTTTTGTGTAATGTACTGTATGTATACTAATGATTTGGTGATAATAGTATTATCATATCACATAATATAGCCAATTACACCAGTTGAGTCTCGATTTCTTGGGCAACTTCTCTGACGCCAGCGTCAGACTCGCCAAAGTTGGGCGAGGTAGGCTTGCCATCAATCTTACATACAGTAAGTTACATAAAGATCATGTCTGCCTCGAGCAACTAAGGCAAGAGTGTAGCTGAGTAGCGCTAGCATTGGTCAACATTTAGTTTTATTAGTTGTACCGAGCAAACGCTCCCGCGCCCTCATTTTATTTTATTGTTATCAAAATTAAGTATTAATTTTGAAAAACCACTAGTCAATTTCAAGACAATACTGAATTTTATTATACGAGTAGTATGTAATAGTATTGAAGGCGCCACGGTATATCCGGCTTATGCTGATATGCTCGGCGCAGTCTTAATGATGAAATCGGTTGATGAAGTTTTATTAAAGGAGAAAAACTTATCAAATTTGATAACGTGTAAATAACATATGGAAAAACAAATAAAAGATAAGAAAATGCTGGCAAAATACATTGTAACATTAACATAACACACAACACTAAACCAGAGCAACTGCTCAATTGATTAATAACATTTATATCCGCTTGTTATGTTCGCGGAGCTCATATGGATTGTGAAATCTGACGATCAGACGCGTTAGCAATCCTTTTGTAATCCTGGAATAGAAACATAATATTAAATATGTGCAAAAAACCATTACTATGTGTGCTTTGGATTATATGTTCGTGTTACAGCGAAGCGGGTAAATTATTTTCGTTGTCTTATTTCATTATTTTGAAAAAGTCTGCGTTTCTGAAGTAACGACCAACCAAAAACTACTAATCGGCGGCGGTAGAGAAGAGCACACTAACTCAGACAATTAGCATTATCCCACAGGTTAAAAATCATCAAAATATAGTACGCATTTATTTGGCCATTTGATCCTTATACCTATTAAATACATTTTCTGTTATTTTATTAAATGTAATAATTTTATACATTACAGTTGCTGTGGATAACAATGAAAAAGTAAGAATTTTCGGCCTCTAGTATCACCGCTGCTGCTATTTAAAGACATGTTTTTTTTAGGTACCTGTCAGCAATTGTGGCGAAATGGATTGCTTTTTCGGCAAATTGATAGCTTGCAAAGAGAGATGCGAATGCGATAAATCCTTGTATGTTTTTTTGTTTATATTGATTTATTGATTATTTTATGACCTGCTTAACTACATTATTTGTGTTATTCCAGACCCTACCGTTTTAATATCACAACCGGTGAATGTGTTTTAAATTTTAAAACACTACTATCATCGTTAGCTGAAAAATATAAGACGGAAGGTATGTAATTTAAGTTTCCGTTTTCCCTTTTGGAATTATACGTTACAACCCTTTTTAAAATTAATTTAACACCTATTTTTAGAGAAATACCGTAAGCGAAATGAAAGAATATTTCAAGGAGTTTTGATTTCCGGCATATTGGTTATCACATGGGCGAGCTTCTGTATTTTTGCAGCATGTGTCTATTGCATTAGGATAAAATACATGTAAGTTTACAATATCAAAATTAATTTCAACATTAATTTCATTCAGTTTACATATAATATTGTGTTTTTCTTACCAGGGATCGACAGTTACGAAAATGCGTAAAGGAAGTTGCGAAAAAACTAAGAACACATCACATCGTCAAAAAAAGCAAACAAAATGATGATCAACATGAAGATTCAGATATCAATGAAGCTAAAAGAAGAGAAACGGTTGTTGTTTGACCAATGTGTTATTTCAGCAATTAATAGTGAAATACTATATATGAAGTACTATGGATAAACTCTTTGATTATTGATTTGTAAATAAATAAATATCAGGGGACAATGTCATGCCAATTGACCTAGTCCCTAACTAAGCTCAAGGCTTGTACTATGGGTACTACATAACGATATTAATACTTATCTAAAGAAATATAATTATACTTAAATACATTGAAAACATCAATGACTCAGTCTCAGTCTTGTGATTTTTGTGTTCATTAAGACTTGCAAATAATATTTACATAACAACACAGCCAGAACTACAGTATTAAAGAACTAACGTCGTTCGAGGCCAGTCTATTTTAGTTTACTTGCTCTAATTCGAAGATTCAGCTGAACATTAAGGTTTTCGCAAATGTCGGCTTGTATTGCGTACGTCACAGTGAAAATTACAGTTTAAAATATAACACGCCTTATTTCTACTGCTGTTATCAGTTTTATATTCATTTTGATGTTCAATTGGTACTTAGTGCAGTTCCAAATTTTAGCGTTATATCATCACAGAACAGATAAGTTTTTTGTGAAAGTTCAAAAACCTTATCGTAAAATAAAAAATAAACATTGATCGATGATGTATCTTAAAGTGATTATTTATATATTATTTTTAACTAGTGTCTTGTTTTCGTCTACATGTAAGTTGACATAATTACAAATGCATTAACTATTTGAATTATTTACTAACAGATACAGCTAACTTCTTAAAAATAATTATTTTATAGGCGCGGATGTCACTTCGGATGAGAAGACTCATGTAAGATTTTTATAAGTATTATTTGTAATAGAACAATCTACTACAGTGCGTTTATATTTAAACTTTTTTTAGGCGAGAGACAACCCTTGTAAAGAAGTTGGAGATTGTCATTTAATCAAAATTGATTGTACTGAAAAATGTGGCTGTGATGAAGTTATGTAAGTATTGTTACAAATGAATACTTGCCTAAAATGTACTCAGAATTCCGCTGCTTTTATGTATGGTGATTTATGTATTTTTGGTGCATTCTTTATTAAAAAACCATGTTTGCTATTAAAATATTATTTTGTTGCAGTCCTACCTTCTTTAACAAAACCACACAGCAATGCGATATTGACATGAAATTGCTTCTTAGTTCCATGACTGAGAAATACGATACTGCAGGTAAGTAAGAGCTTATTCCTTCAAATTTCGACGCATTGGTTAGTAAGAAATAAAAATGCAATTAATAACATCACGTATGGTAGCCTAAAGCCTAAATAAAGGTAAGCCTAAATTTTACAAATATATTCGGTATGAAAGTATACCGTTTGCTAGTATATTCGTTTTTTAATACAAATTCAACTTAGTTTAGCAATTATCAATTTTGTTATGATTTCAAGGAAGCGATGGTTGATTTTTCGATTGATGATTATTATGCTTAAGATAATGATGATGATTGTTATGATTATGATGGTAGAGAATGCCATTAGGCCTTAAGTCCTACTTTCTGCTTCTTTTTGTGCATAATAAAGGTGAAACAAATAAATAATAAATAATGATATTGATGGTTGGGTTGGGGACAACCGGCAATATTCACCTTTGGGTTACTCTTAAACATATTTATTCATACCATATTATTGACTAGGTATCTTCTTTATATTTAGTCCTCTAGACATGTTTTAAAATTAGCGCCCACGTACCTTGGTTTAGTAATACATGATGATCATTATGATTAAGGTTTAATTCTTTTTTATTACAGTTGTGTTGTGACAAGAGAAACGTATCATCTTTCATAATTTAATTTTTAAATTTTGTGTAATTTCAGCCAAAGTTAGTGCAGAAGCCGACAAAATATTTCAAGGCATTATTATTGCTGCTCTATTTTTGGTCGTATGTGCTAGTGCCTGTGTAATCATGGCCTGCATATATTGCTGCCGAATCAATTACACGTAAGTTTTTTTTTTCCAAAATTACTAATTTTAGCGATAGTGATATTCTCGAAGCTGAGGCCGTACTTTGAAAATGCAAGTTCGATTGAAGTTTCGTTAGCTCCAACTCCCTCTCTCGATTTAGTCTCGAATGACGATTGACAGGGATGGAACTAACGTAACTTCGAACTTCGATTTTTTTCAAAGTAGAGCCTCAGTTTGACACTAGTTTCGAATTCGACCGAAGAAGTAGGAACTAGGAAGTTGAATGGAATTTGTAAGTTTGACAAGAATCATAGTTTGTAAACAATTGAACGAAGGGTCCAAAAAACACACAGCACTATATTTTGACACGTTTAACCAATAATTGATCTCGTATGAGCTAGCGAAAAAGGTTGACAACAGAAAGTACAAGAGCCTATTGTTCGCTGGGGAAATCTTGTCAGCGCGATGTAGGATTCGAGTAATAGTGACATCTACGAGAACTCGGTTAAATAAATTATCTTAACTCTGTAGTTTTCTTGTTTAGAAAATAACATTCAAATCAAGCATCATTTACGATTACTATCGCCATCTGGCGAGCAGCTGACACTTCATGTATCTCATAAGCATTAACTTGCGTTAAACTAACTTCTTAACTTTGGCAAACTCTGAATACAGCTCAACTACAACTCTCCTTTCGGGTAGAATTGATGTGAGTTTGCCGAGCACAAACGCTTGTACAATTAAGCAGAAGTTAGGATCATGAATTGACAGTGCCACGCGACCACGCCCGTCACGCCGTGAAGCCTTGGTCAACAATAATCTGTTTCAAACCGGAACAATTGTTTTCATTTTGTATGCAGACAAGCCTTCGATTTTCAAAATCAAAACGATTGCGATTGCGTGTGCTCCCCACATCTAACGACAAGGAATCTGCGTTAACTGGTCAAAAATCTTACAAGTACAAAGATGACCGCTTACAATTCGCATTGTTTTTCAGTGATCACAAACTAAAGAAAAATATTGAAGAATTAGCGAAGAAGGTGGGGGCGAATCCCGACATAAGGAAACCTACTGATAAAACCCCTGTTAAACCAGTCTCAGAAAGTTGCAATGTTATTGTAGAAGATGCCGGTGTTTTTTGTGTTTGAAATAAATACCTATTTATTTGTAACAATTTTATTTATTTTACTTAAATATCCTGCCCCGCTAAAGTAATAAGTGGTGTCTCAAATTACGAAATAGATAAAAATGGGATGTTTAAAGGCGAACTTATACATATCATTAAGAGATCTCTTCGAAATAACCTTTGGGCGATTGAGAAATAATTCATGACAACGTATGAGTAGTGACTAGTTTACCTCTCATAAAATGAAGTAGGTAATATTTCCCCATTGCCAGGAATAAATATACCTAAGGCACTTTTCTTTATGTTTTTCTTAAGTGATGGTCATGTTTACATAACATTGATAGTTAGTTTCAAGCGAAGCTAATAAAGAGTTTTTTTTATGGCAATGAGAAGGCAAGCGAGCACTTAGGCCACCAGAGGCCCGTTTCGTGAAGCTACAAGTACAAATTACAAACGGAAGTCTCTTTCTAACTCCTTTTGCTATAAAGAGACTTAAGCTTGTAATTTGTTACTTGTAGCTTCGTGAAACGGGCCACTGATGGTAAGTAGGATCTGAGACCCATAGACATTTAAAATCTTTACACTAAAATCTCAAAACTGCAATCCTAGGACTTCAAATGCATTGCCAACCCTGATGACTGAGATGGAATGCCTTTATGCGAGTAATTTCATCGGTTGTCTTATCCCCACACTGGAACACAGCAATGCGAACACTGCTGCTTGGCGGTGGGTTAATGGATAAAATGGTGGTAGCGATCCGGACGGACCCTGCACAAGGTCCTACCACCACTAGTGTGCTAAAAATAATCATTGTTATCTGTTTACCTAATAAGTCATAAAACCCTACATAAATAAATATAAACAGATGAGTTAGGAGCCTCAATCCATATGGTTGGTTTATTGATACCGTTATTAATACTATCGAATCGAGGCAGCACTAAAACATCTGTGGCCCGTTTCACGAAGCTACAAGGTACAAATTACAATTGGAAGTCTCCTTCTAACAAAAGGAGTTAGAAAGAGATTTCCGCTTGTAATTTGTAACTTATAGATTAATGAAGCGGGCCTCTGATAGTCAGTAGTTTTTGGTCGACCAAACGACACATTTTTTTGTAGGTATGCCAAGTCCATAAGATACTTAGTCATTGACTGGCAACCTAGTCTTGTACATTTTTTATAAATAGTTGTCATCTAGTTTTCTTTTGTCGTCTTACGTACAGTCTCTGAGATTTTGAAAAGCGAAGAGCGTGTGGCTCGAGTGAGAGAAGTAGAAACCCGAAGCACCTTTGATGCCTCGGTATCTCGGTTATTTTGGTCGCAGCCTTAGCCGCAACGGCTCTCTCAGTTCGCTTACAGTTTTAAATGTAAAATCGTGCAGGATTTTTTTATTGGCGTTGGTAAGTTGTTCTAGCATTTCATGGCAGCATAGCAAAAACCTTCGCATCTCGTGCCGAGAAAAATCAAGATTATCGACAAAGTATGGCGGTTGACGAGAGTATTATAACATGCGATGTCCATAGGATACATAGCCAGTGCCTAAAAAAAACATTTGACGTTTCATACAGGCTTTCTAGGATTCTAGGAAACGTCAAATCTTTTTACCCACAGATTATTATGTTTTTACCTACCCAACCATATCATTCAAACCGATTCAAACCAAACCATTTAAACTTACCTCAATAATCTGTGATTCAAACTGTCAGTTCATTGAGTTCATTCATTCTACTCTTCGTTACGTTTGATATTTACTAGTTTACTATGGCCACAGCGGCACAGCCACACTATGGCGGAACGGAAACAACTTTTGATTGATAGATAGGTTGATAGAGTGGAATTTTGCAGTTTTTATCTTGTAATTAATTGCTGCACTATCGCTGATGTCAATATAAGCAGACATACCTTAATAATCTGCAATAAAAGCTATCGTGTAGGCGTCGTCACGTAAGTTCATTAAATCCTTTGCGCTTTTATTGATCGACGATGCAGAATCTGTTGCTGTTTCACTATGGTCTTGTTTATTTTTGTTTTAGTTGTCGAAATTGTCGAATACGAAATTTAAAAAACGCGTTTGTACTGTTGCAGCAGCGTAGCACTATGCATTTATCGGAATTTATTTTCCTGACTTGCACCGGTATTTTGCTCATGACACTGGCGAGCATGTTTTTCTGCCTCTGTATAAAATTAAGGTAAGATTGGTTAATTTATAATTGTTAATAGTTTAGATGTGTGTTTCATTGCCTCATTCCGGGGCTGGGTATAATATAGTCAAACTTGACAGTAATGGCGGCACAGTTAAAAATAATTCCATAACAGCTCAAATACAATATACGATTTGGATTTTAGAATAAGAGGCGCTGTTACATGAATGCTAAAAATATTTCGGAAAATACCTACTGGTCAAATAACAACTATTAACAACTATCCAAAGTATTACCCAAGAGGTAAACAAAATATCATTGACGGTATTGCTCTAGCTCTAATTCTAAATTTAATTATTGGCTTTAACATTGGTCCTCGCGTGTAATACTTATCCATTGACTTAATTCTGCAATAAGTTTATAGATATCAAATACAATGTTCGGCTAACAGTTCAGCTATTATGCCCCCTAAGCGGGTTTGAAGGCATTTTTCGCTATGAAGAGGAAAACACTGGATTCGGTTATAATTTAATACTACATGCTTTGTTGCAGTGAATGTGTTTTAAAGTATTTTATCTTTTGGTTAGCTCCACATGTTTTTGTCTGTTAAAGTTCAATATTATTTAATATCCAAGTGACACTGACATGCTGAAGCCATACGGAAAAAAAATATCTCTTGTATATTCATTGGAACTTCAAATATTCCTAAAAGAATTTGATCATTTCTAATTTAACACCTGGGGCGTTGGTGACAATGGCACTCTTAATGTTAGTTTTCATTCCTAGTTGTTTGAGATTAACCTTTAATTGCCGAGGTGGTTTCAGAGCATTTTCAAAGTTAGACTTATGTCATGGCAACAAAGTTCAAAATAATCATTATGACGGCTGTGAGACGTATACCACATCAGTTAAAGGTTAATATTAACCCTGATATTTCAGATGTTTATTTCACCATGATTGTTTTTTGTTTGTGTCTTAATAAAGTTTATATAAAGAATTATATTACAAAGTCCAGCGGTGGGCGAGGAAAACATCCACCAATAGGAGAGCTATGATGAGTGATGCTAGGAAAATTAAGTAATCATATTGCTGGATTTTTTCCTTGTGCACTGCTCCGCTACCTCTCACTGCTCTGGTGAGAAATGAGAGATTAGGAAGAGTATATAGATTTCAAACATAATGTTTAAAAAAGAAATAGCTCCAAGCTAAAACATTTCTTTTTCAAATTTCCAACCTTAACAAGTTTATTATATTGCATACCTAAATATACAATTAGATTATGACAAAATGTTGCATTACCTACACATTTAAATATATCAAAGACTCAGGGTTAATGAATTACATTTGAGAATTTCAATCAGTTCCACATAATCAGTAAACATGGAAATGAGGACAGCTGTCTGTAGTAACAACTCTTAAGTAACAACCTAACATGCAGTCTTGTATACACAATCATTCAAAGAAAAGCCTTTTAACAAACAGTTCATAATTAACATGTAAGATTTGCTTTCGCAAGCTTTATAAATTACAATAACACATGTAATAATTTATCTCCTTTCAACATTCCAGAGACATGGAATTGAAGCAATACATATTAGATTTGGCTAAGCGCAAAGGTATAAAGTTAGACCCAGAGAAGCTGGATCGGAAACCAGTCTGCCAGTCACCACATGCAAGTGAAAATTGTACAATCATAATTCCAGATGTTGCTATCATTCTGTAGCTTATGGTTAAAATATGTTGGGTGAGCTTTGTGACAAAATGTGAACGATTATAGTGCCTATTAGGCCTAAGTTCTTGGAACAATGGAACTGATTGAAGACATTGAAGTATCCTGCAATGAAGGCAAATATATGGAGAGTTCTTGACAGGTGGTGAAAAGAGAAGGCCTTTTTACAAGTTATTGAGATTAAGGAATTCTATTGCTATGGATTTGAGTATGTGTCATATGTGTCACATTGAGACCAATCTGCTCATTTTGGGAGCTTTGTTCCAGGTTCCTGTGACTAGAAAGTGTCCAGGAAATTAAAAGGTTCAACATGATTTTCTCGAAGATTGATATTTATTGTGTACTATTACTTGTCTAGTCTTAGTTATTGGAATTGGTGCCATTGACTGTTTTTAGATTCTAGTTTAAATTATTCTTACAAAAACACAGAAATTTCTACCCAATATAAGGTAGATTACACATCATTTGTACATTCTATAGTGATAGTGAAAAAAGCATATGTTTTTTCACTATCATGAGCACGACAATTAAGCCAAGCCATATGTTATACATATGATTTGGAAAATTGTAGTGCCTGTAATCTTTATCACTTGCTAAAGATATTTGGGTTTACCCAAAGGCTTGTTAGGTCTGATTAGTTTATTAATTTTTTTACAAGTAGTATGTAGGTACTTATTTAAAATATCGCGAGTCGTTTAGATTTTTATGTACTATTAACCCCTTTGCCTTACTGTGGTAACTATCCTGGTACAAAACTCTTATCCATTGCCACTATGGTAATACTAGCTTTTGCCCATGTAGAAGTCTAAAGCGAGGATTACACTAGCAATAAAAATTGCACAAGATGACCTCCATCTTTTTATAACTCAAAAGTATGAGCTTTTGAGTTATAAAAAGACAGCAAAACTGTGCTTCTTGCTGTACAACTGCACTAGAAGGCTTTATATCACTGTAGATAACTGGAAAGGTAGATTTTATCAGATTGAATTATTTTAAGTCTGTCATTAGTCTGGGTTATAAACTATTGTTACTAGTTATTTTGTATATTATGTATTCCATACACATTCATTAGTTATTATTTTTTATAATTTGTGTTTAAATTAAATTCTGTTGGTAAATATTGTGTTAACGGTTATCAATTTATCATTTATAGTAGTATTGATTATTCTGATACATATGTAAGGTATTTCATTGGGTTAGTTACCACGTTTAGGCAAAGTTGCCTGAGGGTCAATCAACTATTATTTGTATGTAATGTGTTTTTATCACACAGATAAATATTGAATTTTATTACCCGTTACGGTAGATACATATCTTTATTAAACATGAATCTATTTATCTAAAAAATATAGTTTGTTGTTGAATTTGGTTTAACGGTGTTGTATATTTAAATGATATACTTACATACAAGGTATAGTTGATTCTCTCCTGAAGTGACCATATTGAAAGTGTTACTGTGTCAAAGTTCAATTAGTTATGGCAGTATAGTTTTAGTGGATGTGTTAAATACTTTTGTTGTTGTAGAGCTGGTCATAAATTACAATTAAAATGCACAGTGTCTTTAATCCACAATGTCCCGACTTGGCTTATTTTAGATACGTGGACATCGTGCAACGTCTATGTAAATGTTAGGGCCCGCTTGAGTATTATAAAAATTTTGATATTAAATGTATCTTATAGTATAATTCAAGTAAATCACCTAAATAAATGTGATAGGTAGTTCATATAGGAACGTTATTCTTAAAATATTTAATTAGTCATTAGTTAGTATCAATATTACTAGATTTTATACAGAGATATTATTTCCATCAAAGTCTATGTAGGTTTTATATAAATATTACATATTTTATTAGGATATTGTAGGTTGAAAATGAATAGGTATTTTAATATTATAGTATAGAGTAATTAATCAATTAACTGTATCGCAGTCACTGGATATCAGTGTACCAGAACTACTCTTTCTAAAATTCTAAATATATAATTAAAGCAATAATGAGGACCTAGTTACGAAACTGCCTTACTATAAGTAATAAAATGTAAATTTTCACATTTAATTCAAAGTAGAAACTGTTCCAAATACAAACATAATGCAGTTTTTTACCTGCTCTTGTTATACTATTGATATCTGAAGATATACAATCGAGCCCTACATGACTTAACAATATTGTACGGTTTCAATACAGTTTCTCATATAGAAAGCTGAGAAAAGTGTGGATAAGCTTGTATAATTTTATGGATAGGGCCTAGGGAATTTTAATAATGTAATGTGCCCGTGATAATGACCATGCCAATTAACCTATGTTATAGCTATAACTAAGAGCTACGACATTTGGTATCGTCGGGTCGCTATCATCTGGCTCTGGGGCCATAAAACCCGTTTTTCGCACATCTTGCTCGCTCTTGGGAGGTTAGCAGATCTCTTGCTCCCACTTTGCAGCGACTTCTTTGTTTGTTCACTAATGGCCCCAGAGCTCAGATAATAACGGCTGAGGTATAGTATAGCACATCGTGGATCTAAAAACCATGGAGTCGGTGTTTCCTGATTCTTTTATAACTACGTCCATAAAACCTTTTTTCTTTTATCTATAAATAAGATACGTCAATAGTACAAAACATTGCTATAATATTATCGCTCAAAGATTGACTGGAAGAGATCCCTTAAAGGGATTAATTTACCTTTGTACAAGCCTTTTGTGTTTCTGTCAATTTTGTTGTTTGTTATTTTCCTGTTTGTGCAATAAAGTATTTAAAAATATACATACATTATAAATCTGTATGCAATACCACCGGAGCAAGTGTATACAGCACTCTTAAAATTTAACAATCGCTATAAAGATAACTTGTAGCTTACACAATGAAACAATTTAAACTATTGATTTCGACCTTATATGAATATTAGTCATCATCATTTAACTTGAGTTAGACTGTCGTTAATTTTGATATATGCACAAATAAAACTAAAGGGTTAAATTAAGGTGGTATGTAATAATTCGGAAATAGCGCCTCCATAGTTTTTAGAATCACAATATGCTACCAAATGTCACTTATGGGTTGCGGTATTTGTATGTGGTGGTAAAGCCAACATAATAACAAGGATTCAGAACAAAATTGACTCGGTATGTGTTCACTGCCTGTGTGGGACTGACTAACAGTTAAGATTGATATGGATTATTAATTATACAGCCATTGCATCTAATATACGTAGACTTATTGTCAGGGTCATAAAGGCGTGTACATATATTTGACGTCTATATTTATGAGTGACTGTACAGTCAAGGAATTTAATTCCCTTACTACTTTGGCCTATGTCACGTCATCAATTAAAACGTGAGAGTGACTTCTTATGATTTTATTTAGTGATAAATTGACATAGGCCAAAGTCGTAAGGGAACTAAATTCCTTGACTGTACATGCTTACGTATTCCCACGGAACGGAAAAAAGCAGACTTATTCCAATGCAAGGACGAAAGGATTTATCTAATCCCCATTATGTGTTATGTATATTTGGAACAGTAATAAGTTTAAAATAAATTATTTGACCTTTCCTTTAGACTCCATTGCCCTTATTAATAAACGTGGAGTTACCGTGGAGTAGCTAAGCCATGATTTGTCCTTTCCTTATCTGTCGAATTCAAATGTCACAATGACAGATAAGGACAAAGCTTGCCTTAGCTACTCCACGGTCGTCGGTTATAAACACTTTGGCAGCCAAGGGCTCTCGCAGTCAAAGTGTAAGGGCACATTTGTTTACGTTCTTAAAGAAATGCAAATAACAAACATGTTTAAACAGCCAATTAAAACTAACGAACTTTTTCGTATCAGTGTTCTGCTTCTATTGGCCGACGAACTATATCACGGGGTTTGGTTTGTTTACATTTAGTTATTTACCTAAAAAAATCGAGTATAGTATGCTTTGTGGTACTGATAACATATTTGCCTTACCCTACGTATGTAAGTTTCTAGTTAACTTAGAAATATTAGTAAGTAGTTTAATTTATATCTAAGAAAAATACTTGTATTTACACAAGTTCGTGTTTATAGACTGTTAGAGATTTCAATGTGTGTCAGTTTACATAATTAAAATAACTATTGTATTTTATAAACTTTTAAAATAGGAAATTTTCACTATATCTAGCCACCAACTACTATACCTGACTACATAATATATAGCGGTTTTAAAAGATATTAAGTAGAGTAAACGATTAGAGCATTTTCAAATCGATTTGATATTATCTGTCTATGATAACCCTAGGCGTGCTTACGTAGATGCTCTTACAAAATCAGTTGGTTGTCGCTTGGGGATGTTTTGTTTTATAACGAGAAGAGCAGACTGACGAAGTGAGATGTAAACACCAAATTTGTAATAGGGAAAACTTTCCTATTGGCATCGTACCAATAAAGCTGTTTGTATCAAATACTCAAGATATCATTTTTAATTATCCTTACTTCTGACGCCTAAAGGGTTAATGAAATCTTGAACTTAATTTTAAGGTAATAGAGGTTTCACTAGCTGTCAGTCACCCCAAATGTGTTACCCTACAGGAAACGCTTGTTCCAGCGAGTTTATTTTATCCCCTCCAAAAAATACGTTTTGTCAAGGGCTTCAAAATAGGCGTTTACACCTGCGATGCAGTCCTCATTTGTCATAATTTTTTGCCCTCCAAGCCATCTTTTCAGATGTGGGAATAGGTAATAATCGCACGTAGCTAGATACGGCGATTACGGAGCATGCGAAACCAGCTCGAAGCCCAACTCGTGGATTTCGGCCATTGCAATAGTTGACGAGTGCACTGGGGCATTGTCTTGATGAAAGATGACTTCCTTGGGGGACAATTTTGGTCGTTTTTCCAACAATGCGGCATTAAAACGGTCCAATAACTCTGCGTAATAACGGCCAGTGATAGTCTTTCCCTTTTCCAAGTAATCAATCATAATGATTCCTTCGCCATCAAAACAGTCTCGGCCTTTGGGGCACGTTCACCAGTCGCCATCCATTGTTTTGATTGCTGTTTTGATTCAGGTGTATAATGATGGACCCAAGTTTCGTCCACAGTGACAAATCCACTCAAAAAAATCCGAGGATTAAGCTTTATCATATCCAAACACAGTTTTGAAATTCGCTTTCTTTCGCGTTTTTGTTCGATTGTCAACAAACGTGGCACCCATCGTGCAGACAGCTTTGTCATACCCAAGTCTTCATGCAGAATATTATGTACTCGCTCAGTGGAGATGCCTGTGTTCTCAGCTATTTCACGCACCTTCACTCGGCGGTCGTCGAGTACAATATTATGGACCTCTTCAACAACATCCTCAGTAGTGACTTCGATTGGGCGACCAGAGCGTGGAGCATCAGATGTGCTTGACCGACCACGTTTCAAATCATTTATCCAGTTATAAACAGTCTGCAACGTTGGTGCGTTAATGCCATGAACAGGATCGAGTTCAGTTTTTATTGTGGCAGCACTGCAACCCTTCATAAAAAAACGTTTTATATTGAAAATTTATGAGTGGTCACAGTTAATGGTTATACTGACAAAAACTTTAGCTGAATTTTTGACATTCTTCATTTGAAAGATTGTGCCTGTCAGTGTTAATGCCATTTACCAGCAAAAAGGTATTACAAATAGTTTTTAAAATGACTTATCAAACAGCCCTCGTAAGTTGTCTGACTAGGGCTTAGTTTAGGACTAGGTCCCCTGATAATATTTAAATTTTACTTATTTACTTGACAGTAATGACAGCCGTGTTGAAAACAATATTTAGACATGTGAAAAGAAATCTTGTTTACTGCCTAGAATAGAGGTCCTTCGTTGATATTTGTTACCGTCAGGTTCGTGAAATGGAAGCGAAGCGGAGTGTCTGCTTGCCATTAATAGATAAAACAAGTAGTCTTTTTCTGGTGCTTAAAAACAATAGTGTATATGAATTAGTAGATCTACATAGAAATTTAACTCAGCTTCGATGTGTTGCAAAGTGCAAGTACCGTAGTTAATAAACATATTTTTTTGATAAATTCGTTTTATATTGCTTCCTCAGTTTGCCTTTGAGTATGGTATAGCAAAACTGGGTGAAAAATTAGGGAGTAGACTATGCTAGTGGAGCCCGTGGATGGAATCGGCTCAGGACCGGTCCTTGTGGCAAAGCTTGGGGGCCCATGTCCAGCTGTGGACGTCCTTTGACTGAAATGATGATGATGATGATGATGATGATGATGATGATGACGATGACGATGACGAAACGATGACGATGACGATGATGACAATGATCGCGATTGGACCAGATATCTATAAGCCCAGATCTCGATTCGACTAGATATCGATATGACTAAATCGCGATTGGACCAGATATCTATAAGCCCAGATCTCGATTCGACTAGATCGCGATTTGACCGAGTCTCGATTCCACTACATCTCAATTAGGCTGCATTGCCATTTGACTAGATCGGTATTGGACTATTTATCATGTTTTTAACAAAAAGTTACAACCGATTTTTATGTATTTTTTTATTTAAATTGTAATGCTCAAATTCAAAAATGACGGACTTCATTCCAAAGGATTGGTGAATAAGTAACATGCAAATTAATATGATTAATTAAAATCAGGTATCAATTATTTTAAGGACTTTGGAAAATTAAATTGCGTACCTTCTACTAGATAATCA
Source organism: Acleris sparsana (assembly GCA_923062465.1). Lineage (NCBI taxonomy): Eukaryota > Metazoa > Arthropoda > Insecta > Lepidoptera > Tortricidae > Acleris > Acleris sparsana. The sequence goes on along the minus strand of OV281298.1, from coordinate 13,327,921 downwards.
GAAACAAAATTCACTCACGTAAAGTATTTTAATGGAAAAACAAAATTCATAACTTCTAAATTTAAACACTAACTAAGGTTTTCGTTTCATAGTACTTATCACCATCACATTAATAATTTACTTTAACTTTCGCTTTAAGTTCGAGATATTCTGCAAAAATTCTACAGGTGTTATCTCTTCCATCTCAAGTCTGTTTAGTAACTGTAGATGTTCGCGATCAAATATCATATGTTTCTTTTTGCGATTGACACGTGCAAAAAGCGAATTTTTCATTTTAGATTCCTGCAGTGCTGCCTCTTTTTTTTAAGTTAAACATGAATAAAACCAGTGTCGATTTATATTGCATTCTCATGTTTAATCGACGGTGCCAAGCCTCCAATCCGTTATTTGTTCGGTGTCTTTCCTTTGCACACGAAATCAGATTAGGACTCCTTATCCATTGTCGTTGGAAGTATTTCACAAAAGATTCCATCTGTGGGGAAGCTTCAGAATCTGCCACTATTGCTTGCCAGGCATTTGTTATATATGATGCTGGTATCAGAGGCAAATTTTCTGTCATTCTGGTTATTTCCCGGCCTTTATGAGTGTCGGTCAAACCAATGTCATTGGCCTTTTTCCATATCGCCCTGTTAAAATGAAATTAGCAACCGGTAATTTTGCTATTTGGAAAACTAACATTGCACTTATTAACGCATTTAGCAAAATAAATGCGTTAATAAGTGCAATTTCGTAGTCTGTTTTAAATATTTGTATCTGTAATCCGAGGACATCGCGAATTACAGTAAACGAGCTATATATGTAGTTTCTCTTTTATTCGGCAACAGGGCAAATACTACGGGGACGATGTTTGTAGAATTTTGAGAATTGTTTACATCAACATGTATCGAAAACAGTTGATAAAAAGACTCGGCACCCGTTTAAATGTCCCGTCAGCAAAGAACATTTTTTGCATTGCATAATTTTGCGTATATTCCTTGCTATATTGAGAGCAAAATACTAGGAGTTTTTCATTTTCATCATGAAGTTCATATTCCGCGACTAAAAAACTGTTTTTAATAACATTTGGCACGACAACGTCCATTAACGTAAGAAACTCTGTTTTGTTAACACCCTGATATCTTCTACGTGCTCTATACAGGACATCCTTTACCGAAACCTCTACAACAATGTACTATATTTTGCTCAGCCATCCTTCTGCGACATTATTCGATTGGTGGCGTTGACCATAGCACGATATTATATTAACATTTTTCATGCTTTTTGTGGTGCGTAATGCGAAAGTGGCGAAATAAAAATATATACATAATAACTACCATTTTATTGATGACATTATTCAAACAGCAGTTGGGTTTTTAAGGGTGCGGCTCCACTGAGACGGAGCGGAGCAGTGCCAATATTAGCCAATGGAAGGCTCGTGCGGTCACGTCGAGCGCGCTTTGCGCAAGTTAGCTTAGATTCTATTAGTTAATATTGGCACAGCTCCACTTCAGTGAAGCGGCACCATAAAACTTACTTTTTGTTAGACTTTGTTAAAACGCAGAACTACGCCTCGAGGATTTTACTGTTTGGTAAATGCACGATCGAAATACATTTTGAGACACAGTCGCTTCCTTCAGGGTAAAACGATATTTCCTATAATGGCCCATACGGCGCGACAAAAATGGTTCTCAACCCGACACTTCATCACTTTTTTATATTTTTGGAATAGCATTAATTATTAATGATTGATAATAGCAATTTCAAAGGCCTATTTTATAGATTTGGGTTGAAATTGGGTATCGAAGTTCTGAGTTATATAAAGTGAATGTGGACAAGCAATTGACGACGGTAGTTATTGCATTGCATGTCAAAAAATATGAAATTACATTGATATCGTCAACAAAACATTAATACATAATGATAAAATAATATTACAATAATATAATAACACTCAAATAATCAAAAACAACAATGATAAACAAGTAATAAATGGTCAGTTTCCGATGTAAACTAAACTAAGAACTGAGGACTGATTCTTTGCGGATTCGCCAAATTAAAAACTACTTAATTTTTAGTTCAACCGTTAAAAACCTTATTTTTTATAAATTGTTAAAATATGACGTTAAAATTGTCATATGTCGGTAAAATTCTTGTTTAACTTTTTTTTCCCACTTGTCGTAATTTTTGCCTTACACCCTCCATTAAACGTGCGCAAGTGTCATTTGTCACTTTCCTGCAGGCTGAATTCCACTTGGTGAGGAAATATTTTTGGTCTCATGCATACTTACGGGTCTTACGTAAAACTACCTTGACCAAAGCCCAGTGGGACATTTGGGATTTGTATGGCATTACGTTCAAGGAATCTGATCTTGTCCTTTGCAGAGCGGGCTGTCGCCAGATCTGGCCAAAAGCATGCTGACGTTTCGTGCTTTTGAACAAATGGTACCAGCCGTTTCTGTGCTTAACACTCGTTAAAATAGATTTTCTTATTGATTGTGCCAGTCGTGACGAAAGCTAGGCTGCGATCACCGCATTGACAAATGGCTTGCCACACTAAATATTCGGAGCCAAACTTTTCAACTTCAATAGTCATTTTTGAATCAGACGGAACCTCTCCTTCAGCTATCGTGTAATACTGATCATCTGGTAATGTTAAAATCGGCTTTGACGTAGGTTTCGTCATCAAGTGAACATTTTCTGTGCCCAAAAGGTCATACAATTTTCGTGCCCTGATTTTGATAGCTTTTCTTGGTTTTGCTGTTAGGTTTAGGAACCTTAGACTTTTCTTAGTCTTCATATCAGTAAATTTTCATGCACGTTTAATCATGAATTGGGTAGTTTTTTTTTTTTTTTGCTACATCACGTTCAGACATACGGTGATTATTACGAATCATCCGATTGATTTTCTTCTCGAGCTCAGGGTCACGATCGCATTAGTGGTCTTGGGTGGAATTTTCAATTCTTTAGACATGAAATGATAAGGACGCTTAGTATTTGACAGCCATTTGGCAACAATTTTCTCGCAGCGTCTCATTGTTTCATTTGTTTTTGTTTTTATGAAAGCTTATAAAAATATATTTGTTGACATGATATTTTGGTGACATTTGCTATATTCATGATGAACTGTGTTCATCCAAGGAAAAAATATTGGAAGACTGTTAAGAAAAAGAGGGTTGATTTGGAGAATCCGAAACGAATCGGTCCTTAGATCTACGCGACTGCAGGTAATTATGCGATACTGCCGCATTTCCAAAAGTTAGATTGATGAATATTTTATCTTAGTAGTCTAAAATAACATATTATTTGTTATACTATATGTACTATGTGTGTGTCTGTGTGTATGTTAATAAATATATTATATGTGTTTGTATGATTGATTATACAGTGTGTGGCCCAAAACCGGGGCGAAAAAAGTAAATGGGGATTCTTTAGAACATTTCAATTAACTATCACAAGAATCTAATATTACAAAGTCTATAATTTTGGAGAAAACAGCCTACAAAGCTAAAAATCGTAGGTAATGTATTTTCCCGTCGCGATATCGTCGCTTGGTCACTTGGTACGCGGTATGTCTGAGTACAGGGTGCCATTGACAACACGCGGTAGATTTAGCGGTGTTTGCATTACATTGAATTTGCGATTAAGTTTGTTAGAAAAAAACTGAAAGTTAAATTTTGATTTTAATTAGGTAAGACCATTATAATGTAATTACCGGTGATCTATAGAGCCTCTGTTTTTAATATTATCCCCGGTTTTGGGCCACACACTGTATGTTCTATATTATTATATTTAAACCCCTTTTAATATGTGCTGGGGACACCACAGTTTAAAACGAGCGGTTCTTGATTTTTTAAAGGAAAGTTTCATCGAGTTTTTTAGCGCACACTGTGACATGCAATATTTATTAGCTTAATACCTACATCTCGATTTGATAAGGTAGGGGATAAAGGAGTAATGGAAGCCTGAGGCCAATTGTGGTCGGCGATCTAACATTCAGGCGAAAGCATCTAAAGAAACGGGGACGACTGCCCAGTCGGGGAAGTGCCGGTTGTCACGTAAAGATAACTGGTATTTTAGGCCGATATTCGTTTGATTAGGCTGTCTCGATTAGACTAGACCTTGGTTTAACAATGCAGAGAACGTCTAACATAAATCGATCGAATCGATAATAATTCAGTAAAGGATTATACATTGTCATTCATGTTCAGTACATAATTACTTACATGAAAAATAAATCATAAAAATAATAAGTAATATTAATAATTACAAAAGAAATAAATAATAAATAATAATATTAATAATTAGTAATACCAACGGCTCAACTGGTAAGTAATTCAACTTCAACTATATTTATATATTTGTTCTCTTGTATAAAATAACCTTCTGCTGGAGTTTTTTGCGGTTCTTCTTCGCAATGATGGTCTTATCCGAAGCACTAGAAGATTCTCTCCATATTACCGATGTGTAAAAAAGCCCACATGTGGCTAATTGATTTATTTAACAAATACCTACATATTTTTATAATGTATAAATATTTTGTTTCCTAATTTGACATATTCCTGTTTTGTCGGTTTAGTGTTTCGTCGGATCTTTTAAATGAAATGAGACTGCATTTATACTCGACTTATGTATTTATTATTAACACCGTAAACATCACATCTCATTGTAAAGGAAATATTCATAAAAATAACAAATTAAAAGAAAGGGAAGTTTGTTAAAAATATGATATGCACATACAAATTAAATTACACAGAGCCTATTGAATCATACTAAAATTAATAAAAAAAATCAACGACATCATTGACGCTTTCTCTTTCTTGATGATATTTTTGCATGTCCTTTGCTCTATGTTTTTTGTCACACTTGGGACAATGTATTTGCATTTTTATAATTTTAATATCTTACTATACATACTCAGCTTCGGTTCTCAGTTACTTAAAGAATAGAAAAAGGGAAAGTAATTTTGGGATTCGGTGATTCAATCGGTTATTATATCCCTCAACGGCATTACTGGCCCGAATTTCGTCTTGGCTGACTGACCGGTACCGGACCGGTAATTTTTCTCATCCAGAAGTTTAAAAATAATTGTGGAATTGAGTCGCCGCAGAATCGTCAGGCTCTGATTTGGAAATTTCTAAATGTGCTGCTGGTAAGTATATTTTCCTTCGGCGCAAATCCACACCGAGTACAAAGTTTCGTGTGAATTCTCCCTTCTTCAGATACAACCCAGTCTAACTGTTTTTCCTTAGGGCTTTTTGAAAATGAAAGTAACAACCATAGATAGCGGCAATTTCGAAATCGATTTCAAAAATGAAAACAATCGTTACGTGTTTTCTTCATTAATAGGTACAAAACATTTTCGATACCAAGTGACTTGTTTCGTGCTGATAAAGTAATTATAAATAGTTATTTGTGTTATTTCCAATTCGGTATGAGCGAAAAATCAGACTGCATAAAATATTGAACACATTTTTCAAAAATCCTCGGATGGTTGCATGCTCTGTCATAACTTACGTTTCAATACGTTTAAATGATCCTCGATATCTCTTTTTTTGAATTCAGGTTTACAGGTGCGACTTGACTTGTGCGATTAGCAGAAAGTTTTGTTAGAGCACTTTCAATTAATTCAACCACCTTTGAACCTTTGCTTTTTTCATCGAAATTTGTATCTGTTGCTTCTTCTTGTTTCTCAGTTTCGTCAGTGTCCATTTGAAAATAGGTCAAATTATATGATTTCACAAATAGTATCATTATTAATGAAATAACATTATAAACAAAATGATGAGTAATATATAATATTTTATTGCTAGAATAAAAGCTCCAGAAATGTATGTGATTCGTATTACTTACGAGTGTTTTATAGAAACCACCAGGAACATCTACCGTCTGAAATTAAGCTCACTGACGGCCACCTGCATCTGCTTAAGGTGGTCTTTGTAAAAGTTGTATTTTTTGACGACCTCTTTTCAAAGGGGTCGTCGGAAAGAAATCTCACTGATGGCCTTTCTCGTGGCGGCTAAGATGGTCGTTGCAAACATTGTTTTGACGACCTCCTTTCAAAGAGAACATCATTAATTAAGTGGCGGTGTGTGTGTCCGCAGAACCAGTCCTTGTGGCGAGCCTTGAGGGAGGCCTATGTCCAGCAGTGGATGTCTTTCGGCTGAAATAATAATGATGATGACGAATGTGATCTAAAAATTAAATAATAACTGCCAGTCGACTTTAATAAGCAAAATAATACTTTAATTTTTTTATTGACACAAAAAAATTAATACTGACAAACGCCACTTAAGAGTAGAGGGTGGGGTATATATAGTATAAATTGTATCTCGGGACTGAGATATTACTTTTTTTAAGTTATTTATTGCATGAATGGATGAACACCATTAAGCATTTCTGGTTTTAATATCTCTTTTGACCTATTTGTCTGATCGCAGATTTAGTACTCTTTGAATCTTAGTTGAATTGATTTTAAATCATAAAAAGGCCTCCCCCTCCCCCTTCAAAACGGCAAAAAATTACTTCACATTTAATGATAATAGGTCAAAATGAAGTCGGCTTTTGTAGGAAGCCGACTTCAGTTTGACTGTTCGCCGCAAGGAACGCCGTGGAAATTCATATATTTAAACCAATTGTATACCTATTATTAAATTTTAGGTTGTTTTGTTAAGTTGAACATGAATAAACTCATTGGTTCGTACATACGTACATTTAAGCATCGGAACCAGGTCACCAACCCGCTATTAACTATTTTTATCGGAAGTAATTCATAAATGACTTCACTTGTTAGGAAGCCTCAGAATTTTTTCACTGCCTTACCATGCATATCTTACGTTATGACTCTAGCATAATCAAAGTTTCTTTCATGTGGTTTATTTTTCGTCCGTGAGTTTTTAATAAACCAATTTTTAACGAGTGTTAAAGATAAGTCGAGTACAATCACAAATTAGTTTTAATTTCCTTAATTTACGATACTAGAATAGGTAGAAGGCTAGTGACCAGGTGGGTGCGGAGTTACTAGATATTTGAAAGTTATTTCACTGTTTGTGTTGCGCGCTACGAAAGGACTGGCTGGCGCGACCGGGCCGAGTGAGTATGTTTTCACAAAATGCTGATGCCGCCAAATACGTTAGGGATGTCGCCACATTGTATTTAGTATAAGGCCAAAAATGCAAATAATACAGGGATGTTTGTCGAAGTTTGAATACTGTCTAGATTTGATAAAAAAGACTAATAATTGCCACTGCGACGCAATTGCGTATCAAACAACACATAAAAATAATAAAACTTAAATCGTACGGAGTACTTATCTCTCGAGTCGCACATCTTAGGCACTATTAACTTGTTCATGATAAAAAAGAATTGGTTTTATGTGATACAAAAGCACACAATACAAAATAATTCTTCGACCCTAATATGATTTGCGGTAATAGGAGTCGGGGTGGCTGTGTCAACAAAATATGATAAAGCCATCTAGAGATTGCGATGAGTGGAGGAATTCGGGACGTGACGTCAATGTCAACAGCTGCCCTATTTTCATTAGAAACCCAATGGCACGTGTCACGCGAGAGGTCTATTGGGATGTGTTTCAGTTTTCATATCGAATACAGGGTTGGTTTTCTTGGCTTTGGTTTTTCGCGGAGTTGTCTCAAGTTTTATTTAGTGAAATGTAGTAGTGGTAAAAAGATAAAACGAGCTAGGCTCAGTCGAGTTGGAACTTTGAACCTAAAGATTTTAAGTGAAAATGTGTTCGCCGATTTCTTTGAAGTATTTTTTCATTTTTGTGGTGCTGTTTGTGTTCTGTTTGATTGTCGGTTTCCTGTTGATGCCATATTTAATGCTTTTGAGCGTATTTCGTTTTAAATTGGCAGGCTGACATTTCAAAAATATTTATTTTTAACTTGGCAACGCGAATTGGCTTAGTATTGGCCTCGTATAAACAGTTTTTTAAGCCAAGCCAGCACTGACGTGAATACAGAGCCCGTCTATTTTTCAGGCCAGTAGGGCTGGCGCCAGGGTACTGACTTCGTATAAACAGGGCTTTAGTGTCGATTTATCAGACACTAATTTGAAAAACAAAACTAAATTCTCTCTAAAATGTCTTTCGAGTACAGTTAGTATTTGAAATATAGAGCTCGTTATAACCGTAGACGAAGCAGTGTCGTGTTACAAAGACTTCGCAGTGGTGTTGTTTCACGTCGTATTCAAACCTATTCTTACAGTAAAATTCACTGTTTTCCTGGGAGGATTGAAGTGCTTGGTCATTCGGCATTGTCGCTGACCAAACGACTTGCAAAGTAATCTCTTTGAATGATGTTCTGCGAAAGAAAAACTGTCACTAAGGGCGGCCTGACTTATTTTATTATTTATTCAATCCCTACCTACTTTAATATTTATTCGACATACCTGTGCTAAGTATTGCAACTACCAAAACTAAAGGTGCAACGAGCCACTCCGGTTTTGCAAATACTTGATGTTATACTAAAGGCACATTCACATTATACAACTTTCTTGCAAATTCCATTCAATAAGAAAATAAAAATAATGCTGTCTTGACCTTACGTGATATTCATGCATTTTGAAATTAACTTGAATTAAATTCTGGAGTAGGTTTAAACAGAGGTAAACAGTCAATTGAATGCAAGAATTGCCACCGATCTATCATTCAAAAGATGGATTTTGTGTATGAAGGTGTTCATTGTTGCTGCGGTATTAACGACGGTATTACCACAGGCAAAGATGTTGGGTTAAGAAATAGATAGAACGTAGAAAAATGTACAATCACCGCACAATATTAATTTGACATGACATCAGACTTCAAATTTATACTTATTATTAAAAGATAATAAGTAAATAAATAGGTGTTATCTCATTAACTGTACAAGTTTTTCACAAGTCGGGAAGAGTGGAAGAAAAATCCATGGGATAGCCATTTGGGATAGACGGAACAACCCGGAATATGTGACACAGTTCTGGATTGTTACGTAGTTTAATGCAAAGATATGGTTCTAAGCCCTCCATAAACGACGGTTACGAACCCCCTAAAGGTGTCTAAAATCTGATTAAACGTAAACGTAGCTAAAGTTCCGAAATGGATCTGTATAATTTACATACAAATGCAAGATTGTTTGAAACAAGTTGCGGGAGCCACAATGTCGGTGTTATCAGACTATAAGAAGTTTCTCTATGCTTAGGGGTGCTTCTTAAAACGGCCATTTACGCGATAAAGTGTAAACTAAACTAACAAAAGAAAGGAAAGTAGCTCGCAACTAAAACTTACTGCATTTATTTGACAAACTTACGGTATTTTGACGGAATCAATTGCAGTTGGGTCGTTTAGAGATTTCCGTAGTGATTCATAGAACCGAGGACTGAGCCTTTGGTGCATTAGCAGCTATAGAACTATTTCGACAAACACCGCGAAACACAGCTTTTCCGTCCGCCTTAGCTATCGAATTTATGAAAATTGTGTTAATAACCGAGATTCGAGTAACATCAGTGTGGAAAGTTCAACTGCTCTTGCTATTCTGAGATCGAGCGGTGTGATAGCTAGACAGCCGGTTAGACGGATAGACATCAGAGAAATACCTAAGGACTGTTCAATTTACTAAGCGGACACTAAAAATATATATTAATATTACGACTTTTTCGCTATTATCTCTTAATTTGGCTAAATATTATTAAAACGAAAACAAACAAAATAATATTTAATGAAAAAAAATAAAAACTTAATTACATCGGTAGAAATTTCGGACTTTTCTGCGGATACTACGCATAAGTGCCTGCACATCACTTTTTGTCACTTTTCGAGTAGCTGCAAACCACATTCTTTTGAATTGTTCCAATGATTCAGCTTCCCGACCATCCTTTCTTAAGTGCCTCTTCACAATGGTCCAGTACCGCTCGATAGGACGGAGCTCCGGACAATTTGGTGGATGGTCTAGTTTTTGAACGAATTCAATGTTTTTTTAATTTAGTAGCTCCACTGTCGGACCAGCATAGTGGGCACTTGCCAAATCAGGCCAAAACAAGGGTGGGACATTGTGCTTACGATAGACGGCAAGTAACCGTTTTTGGATGCATTCTTTTCTGTATATTTCACCACCAATAGTGCCTGTCGCAAAATAGGAAGCACTTTTGAGGCCACAGGAACAGATTGCCTGCCAAACCAGGACTTTCTTCCCGAATTTATCCATTTTAATGGTTCTTTCCTCCTCGGGTACAGACTCTCCTACGACGGCATTGTAGTATTGGGGCCCCGGTAATGTACTGCTATCATATTTTACGTACGTTTCGTCGTCCATTAAAATGCAACGAGATTTATCTTTTAGTAAGATGCTGTACAACTTGCCGCACCGTTTTTTCGATCTAGTTTGCTGCTCTGTATTTCTTTTTGGAATTTTTTGCTTTTTGTAGGTTCGTATATTATTTATTTTCTTAATATTTTGTACCGTACCTACGCTGACGCCAACTTTCTTTGCAATATCACGAACCGATAGATAATTTTGCGATTTTAACAGCCGCATGACATTTTCGTCGACTTGAGGATTTGCCGGCCCGCTCCTGTGTCTAGATTTCGGTAAATCTTCGAGCGTAGATAATTTTCTTTTTCTTTTTCGCAGTGAATACTGCCCTGTACACCATTTTTGCACTATTCATTTGCGATTATCTAAATTAATACGCTCCATCGCAAACAATAATAGACAATGAAAGAACAAATATGTCGCAATTGACGGAAGATGTATTTGCTAATGTCATTGCTGACAACAGTATATCAATTATTTTTAAATTCTAGGTTTAAAACGCGCTGGCCTAGTTGGTAGTGACCCTGCCTACGAAGCTAGCGGTCCTGGGTTCAAATCCCGGTAAGGGCAGATGTTTGTGTGATGAGCGCAAATATTTGTTCCTGAGTCATGGATGTTTTCTATGTATTTAAGTATATATTTCTCTATATAAGTATTTATATCGTTGTCTAGTACCCATAGTACAAGCCTAGAGCTTAGTTTGGGACTAGGTCAATTGGTGTGACATTGTCCCCTGATATTTATTATTTATTTATTTTATTTAAAAGAGGTTTAAGTGTGTCCGCTTAGTAAATTGAACAGTCCTTATTGTACAACGTTATACTTGGAAACACTTAAGTACAGGGGGACTATATTCAAGACTAGATGTTACCGATTTTCTAAAATCGACAAAATGTAGGTATAGGATTGCCGTAAGCTGATGACAGATTACTCGACCGCTATGTCGACTCTGTATATTTCGAGTTGATATAAAACAGAAACGTTAGGGTTTGCAGCTTGGCTATGCCTATAGAATTCAGAAACCGACTATTTCCATTTTGGGGTATATTTATTGACTAAAAGCCACCAGTTAATATTTCAAGATCGCACAGACATTAATAAAAAAGAACTATAAGTTATATACTAACTTAATTTGCTTATATTATTTAACTTTGCTGTTTTTTTTTCGTTTAGTTTTATCTTATTTTTCCATAATTGTAGGATTACAGGAAATTAATGTTAGTCTCCTTTGAGTAGAACTTACTATTTCCAATTTTTAATGCCGTCCTTGTGGCGTTTGTTTTTTCCACCCTGTATTCTACATGCGGTTAAACAAAAAATAGTTCCTCTTCTAATAATTGACTTAATGATGGCATTCCTTTTAAACAATAGTAGTAATAAAGAGGGCGCACTCGAATTCTCCTCCTTCTTAGTCGTATCCATCATGAGATTGTGACTGATGATCGTGGTTGGCGTCAGCCGTCAGGGAATGGATCTTCTTCGGCTTCCCTTAAATAACTTTTGAGACGTTGAATCGTCGTGTAGGTAATCAGTCCAGGGCTCGAAAAAAACATGCGGATGATGTCAAAATGACGTTTTGCACACAGAATGATTTTTTGTATTTAAACGTCCGTGTGACATGTCGCACGAATAAAAAAATGGTCATGTATATCGTGAATAAAGTAAATCTTACGAAATTTGCTATCGTAAGTACCATTATTTATTTAAATGTAAAGAAATATTAATAAAAAATCAAAAAAAGACAGTTTTATGTTATTATTTAATGAAATTTTGCACACTTTGTTCTTTAACAAGTCTGTTATTGTTGTCACAGACTTCAAGTATGCCTTATTATTTTTTTCTTCCTCAATGGATTGACCGGTAGCTTTACAAAATACTCTTGAGTACAGGGTATATCAATTTCATCAATAGACGCACATTCGTATTCATGTGAACGTAAAATTGATTGGCTTTCCATATCTGCACATTTTCCTGCAATACAAAATCCTTGGTTTACAGATTGTATAAAAAAAAAAACTTACAAACGTATATATTTTAATCAATCACACTTACTTTTGTATGTCATTACAAAGGAAATAAGGTCTTTCTTTCTTACATTAATATTTTTGAAATGTAAAATTAACCTTCCATATACGTACCGACATCGGCCCAAAAACAAAGTCATTTGGTTTCTTCTGTACGTCAAATGTTTATCTTTATGTGGCGTTTATTTAAAAGTGGAATACAGTGAAAAAAAGATTCCGACCTACATACGCTATAAAGAAATTGCAAAATATATCTAACGGAGGTAATTTAATGCTTGGCATATTTGAACATCTAATAAAAAGTCATCACATCAGTTTATAATAAATAAGCGAGAAAATACGATGAAAACAATTATGCACTACATCTGTACTTGCTTTCAAAATTAATGATTAATATCTATTGTAAATCTACATATAATTGTGAAGGTACAACAGTCATCTAAATGACAATGTAAGTCAAAGAAATAAGTACATACATAACGTCTTTGACTGACATTGTCAGTACTCGACTCATTTCAAGTGACGATATGGAGGCCATTTGCAACGTCAAAAGATGACGGATGTGTAATTTGTTTATTTTTTTTTATTTTTGTGTATTTAGTTGTTCAAAGTTCTTTTCTGTTAGTGATTTGTACTTTTAATACCTTTGTGTTGCACAGTGATAGAAGACTTGGACTTATTTCGTGTATCCTGGCATCTTACTTCTCGTTACAAGTGGACTAGCAGTGGTACAGAGGTTAAAACTATCTTGGCCTCTGTCCTATATGTATATCACCGTACAACGTTGCCCCCAATCTTCCTAGAGAAGATTGGATTGTGTTTTATTACTATATTGATTTATACTTATATATACTTGACACTGGCGAAATCACTTCATTGTGGAAACGCCATATTCCCGCGGTAGTAGCCAAGTCGCCGCGGGGCAAAGAAATAAAAAAAACGTGACGATATCGTTTAGGTACTTAAAGAGGTTGATTAATGATAAATTATAAGTGATAATTGTTTATGAAAATATTATTTGAAATCATCCGCATGATTTGTTCGAGCCCTGGTAATCACCATCGCGCTCGCTTGCCTTCCGTATTACCAATAGCAATTAGTCTTTCCAGACTTTCATTCCATTTGATTTAATGTACAATGATAAGGTGGCCGCCTCAAAAATTCATTGACAATAATATTTCATTAATTTCATACTTGGGCAATTCGTCTTATCGTTGTAATAGATGTGATACTCCTGGAATTAAAAGGTAGCACATTACTAATAGTTTTCAATTAAATTTTTCGGCGTCTAAAAATTGGATGATAAGTAATATTCCTGCAAACGTATTTATTCAACAAAACTTAAAGTCTAATATTATTTGGCTTCAATTACCGGTAACTTTGGTACTTTTATTTTTATTTCTTGTATTCAAATTATTTATATCACAATTCTTAACAAAAGAGTCTTGATTTTTAATGACATAAATTATATTTTCATAAATAAATTGTGACGCTACTGTCAAATTACAAAAATCTTTAAATAGTAAATTTAAGAAATCTCGGGAGTTAAGGTTATATATAGAACGAATGGCTCTTTTTTGGAATACGAAAATAGTCTGTATGTCAGCAGCTTTTCCCCAAACCAGAATACCGTACGACGAGCTGTCTTAACATTGGTAAGTTGCCTGATCCTAACAGCATAAGCTGCCGAACTTAATTTACCTGTTAGTACTGCTATGACTCCATTGCAAGTTTTTATCTATAGTTATCCCTAAGAAAAGCGCCTTATCTACCATTTCCAAACACTCATCATTTAGAAATAAACTAGATTCTACTGGTCTAACATTAGTCAAAGCGAACTTTGTTTTTTTTAGCATTGAGTAGCAAATTGTTACTAGTAAACCAATTAAGTACTTTACCTAGCGAGGCATTTATCCTACTGTAATCGACGGATTTTCGGTCTACCTTAAAAAATAATGATGTATCATCAGCAAATAGCACAATATTACAAAGGTTATCTACCGTATGCGGTAATTCAATAATATAAACCAAAAATAACGAAGGACCTAATATGGAGCCCTGAGGCACACCTAGTTTAATAGCTGCTCCCATGGACTGTTTTTGTTTACCACAACCATTTGTGTTCTATCACTAAGATATGAAGACATAACATTTAGAGAATTATTTGACAGACCATAATGTTCTAATTTTAATATAAGAGTCGCATGATCTACGCAATCGAAAGTTTTGGATATGTCACAAAAAAAACCTATTGCATCATAAGATTTCTCCCACATATTGTATATATATTTAATGAGTACAGATGCTGCGTCAGTTGTGGATCGTCCTCTGGTGAAGCCGAACTGATAACTGTTAAGCAGTTTAATAGCAGACCTAACATAACTTTTAACATTAACTTCTCAAAAACTTTACTTAAAACCGGTAGACTAGAAATGGGACGGAAATTAGTTAAATCACTCATCTCGTCCGATTTAAAAAGTGGTTACTAATGGTAAGTAATGGTAAGTGGTTGCTAAAGTGGTAACTTTACTTCATAAGATTTGGAAAGACCCCCTCTGAAATGCAATTATTGTAGAGTAAAGCTAAGTGAGGTGCAATTATATCTATGATATGATGGATGACTTTAACTGACGTTCCCCATAAATCCTCAGTTTTTTTAAACTGAGCAATTTTAATACCTTTACACCAGAAACTGAATCTACATGGCTAAAATCAAAGCTTAAATTACATTTAGTAACATTACCACAAAGTAATTCTTGAGCTTCAATCGCAGATGTTTGAATACATTTCGTGGTATTGATGGCTATGATGGAGAAATAATCTTCGAACGCTAAGGCCACGTCTTTGTTTGATGTGATTTGTTCTTCACCCTTGTTTGTGGTGATTTGATAAATTACCCGTTTCTCAATTTTTATTATATTTATTTTTTACTAATTTCCACACAGTTTTTACCTTATTGTAGCTTTGAGCTTAAGACCTAAAAAAAATTGAAAAAGCAAACTTGGTTGAAGGTCCTCGAATAATTCTTAAAGTAAACTAAGAAGTCAGCGTTCTTGTTCTCCTCCTTCTCTTTATAATTTATTTATAAGTTCATAAAGCCTATTTCTACTTCTATGAATGCCTACAGTAGCCCATTCACTAAACTTGGTTTTTGACCCAGTAATTGTTTTCATCTTAAAATTATTATTAAATTGATGAAGTATATACTAAACAAATCTTTATAAATACTTTTATAATTATGATGTGAAAAGGATAACCCACAAAGATTACTCTGAACTTCATTTTTGAATAAATCTAAACGATTGCTACTTATGGGTCTGTATGTTATTGTTTGTGGTTCTTGATCAAAATCATTAAAAAAAAAAAAGACCAAGACAAGATGGTTCCCAAAATATTCCAAAACAACAAATTGGAGACGTGAGTGACTTACCTCTCACGCGGAGGAAATTACTTATTTACCAACCCTCAAGGATACCTTCTTGAGAAATGTCGCGGGAATGTTAAAGTAATACGACGTGTGGCATCATTTAATATTCCATGTGTTGGGTTTACATTACGCTTTTCGGGCCTTGAGAGATTTCGTCGTGTTTATGTACAGCATATATTGACTGTCAAAGCTAATGAAAAGCTGTATAATGTCAACAGCCGTGTTGTTTCTCTAAAGTTACGCCGGTCGGCATTGGTGTAAACAAAGTCTACTGAACCTGGCTTACATAAAATTCAATAAGTTTGAAAACAAGTCGTCAGACATTTACTGTTGAAAACTGCTAACCTACTAAGAAAATATACTTAATACTTTATTGCAATTCATAAGAGCGATGCCTTGCGATTGAGAGTTACTGTATTCCACCCTGTACACATTAAAGAGATGTCACTCGAACGTTGCCGGTGCTTTGTGTCTTCGCAATGCTGTGATTTTAACATAGAGCGACGCAAGTGTTTTAACGCATCGTGTGGCATGTCTTTCTAATTTATGTATGTGTTGAACAACGCAACGGACAAGCAATGTTCGTGTGGCATCTAAGCATCGTCACAACTTTACAAATTACAAATGAGTTACGAAACCTCATTATTTGGAAAGCAAAGAAATCGACATTAAGATACACTATGATATTGCCGACCTAAATACAGTTTGCGTATGCGGACTTCATACTCTTACTTCCTTTTGTACAAATTATTAGATTAATAAAAAGCAAACTACGTAAGCCGAAATAATTAGTGAAATTTGGTACAGTTATTCCTTGAGATGTTCTGATGAATATTGTTAAAATCCATCCTGAAAACCTTTATGAAATTTGAAAACAATCTCGAATCAATCTCTGCGGCCCATCTGCAGTCAGATTTATATTGCAATGAATCAATTAAGTATATTAAAATTCAGAAATAATTTTACTTTGACGACTGTATTTAATACCTACTTTTTCGCAACCGTAATTTTCAGTACATATTTACATAAATATCCTTGATGCGTATGAGGAGCTGGCTCTAAACTCGGATTTTTCATTCAAGACCTAAAAATCGATCTTAGATATGTCAATTTTAAAGTGACTGATCTCATTATCAGGTTAAAATTTTAGATTTAGCTTGTAGTTTTATGTGATTGATTAATTTAAAAGTACTTTTTTACATGTGGTAAATTTTTGGAGTAGTTACTTTAGATTTGAAAATCACTCACAACAATTTATATCAGACTGACGATTTCAACTACAAATAAGAGTTCGAAGGACTCAATAATACGATTAGTTTTTTAATAATCATTTCATTGATATCAGAACAATTAAGCTCTCCGGAGTTGGATTCTGTGACAAATATTTGCACACGTCCAAATAAAATGTTGGTCGTAAATCTGTATACCCTCATACTTACCCACGAATAAGATGAAGCCTTTTGTAAATGCTGATTGATTTTTGATTTATTTTTATTTGCTGAAGAATGATTTTCGTTTAACCGGTTGCAATCGGAAATAGTTGTTGTTTGCGAAGCAATATAGACGAACATTTTTCCGCAACAGTCAACGAAATCTCCAACGCATCCGACAAATTTGTTTGCTTACCAAATAGTGATTGATTTTGTTTAAAATGATTAATGATTTGTGGCAAAAGAGGGTATTCTGAAATATGATTAAATAAACATCAATTTATTAGATTAATAACCACGGTTTAAAAAAAAAAACTTTTAACGTTAACAATATACTTACATTGTTCTTCCCTTGTTCTTACCCTCTTGCATGATTACGGAATGTTTTTCTTGGGATCTAAAGCCTTCCTCTTTTGTCCTTGATTGTTACTTCAAGAGGATTAAGGTAACGTCCGGCGGCAGCTGCAGAATCCTCAGCTGCAGTATGACGTCGGGTTTTGACCCCCTACGGCGGAGTTAGTGGAATTTTCTATTCCATTTCTGACACCAAATGTAATGTACGCGAGGGTAGCTAACTGATAGAAATGCACAATTAAACCAGACGTTCTTAACAATTATTTCAAAATCTTTTGAAAACGTGTTTTGATCAAAATCTCGATTGACATTAGAGGTGTAAACTCTTAGTATACCGGAGTAACAAAACAGTTAAAAAAGAACAATTTATTTCTGTTTTAGAGACAAAATAAAAATAATATTGTTAAATTTATAAACCAAAGACGTATTTGACTTGCTATCACTCAATACAGATTGAAAGCAAGTAAAATAAAAGAATGTTAAAGACGTTTTCCTATTTTGAGTGCAGTAAACTGATACGTACACCCACCCAGTCAGACGTAGTTTTCTATTACGGCGTGAGATTTCCAATTTCCGTAGCTCTCAGCCATTTTCATTGGGATTCCAATCAACGTCCGTGCCATCTATATATGTATCTAGGTTTTAAACACATGCTCAATGACTTCTGACTAGATGTGGGTTTTCCCAAGTACGAAAGAAAATAGTAAAACACTGCAATCAAATAATTTTAACCTTTGAACCTTTTTACCCGACCACCTTGGGGAACACCTTTCTCCAGCAGTGGACGTCTTGCGGCTGATGATGATGACCTGACCACAGCTAAGCTAAAAAGGGTTAATGATTTTTACAGTTTATCCATGTTAGTTAGGTAGTATGTTTGTATTTCCTCGTACCTCCTATTCTATCCATCATATTTTGAGAAATGAGGTGTCGTCAGCTTCTTCATAGTGTTCTGCGTGTCTTAGGCTATGTGACGTCATATTTAATCCATTATGGCGGATTTCACATGCAAAAATTGCTTAATGACAATATGTTTTTCATACAAATGTATAGTTCAGTATCAAATGTAACGTTTAAATTTATAAATAAGAAATATATCATTCATTTCAAACATTTACGTGGTAAAATTTTTTAGTCGGGTTTGTTTTAAGTTTATCTTGCTTACGGTGAGTATATGATGTTTTTGCATTTAATTAATTGGGTAACATAGAGTGAAGTTTAAATCTTAATAAAAAATTGAAATCGAATGCCTTATAAGTTACAACATTAAAATATAAAAAGTATGATTAAAATTTAAATCATATTTAAGGTCACATTTGTGTTGTCGTTTAAAATCAATGGGTTTCAAATTCAGTAGAGAAGCGTATTTAGCCATAACAACAGATATAATGAAAAGCAAATTAGTAATAAGGTTTGACTTCCAAGAATGGGGAACAAATTGCTTTTAAAACAGTTGGAAAGCATTTTTAATATAATTGGTTCTTCCTCTTGTAATCTTGAGAATGCCGGAACAGACTTTTTCTAACTTCGTTTTAATAAAATAAAAAGTGCCATGGCGCTTTTCTTTGGAAAGTTTTCTGAGTCCTGCATACCTATAAAAATCGTCATTTTTAATCAACGACTCTGAGATTATTTGCTTGTGTTTAATAACTTTTCCTTTTAGAATTACCTTTTTAATCATAAACGCACAATGCTTAAAAACTTTATGAAATACAAGCTGAGCGCACCCGGCGCCGCTCGAGTGTAATTTATTTTTCATACAAACCTTATGGAATATACTTCACGACCTATTCTACAAAATTTATATTTAAAATAAACATATAAGTCTGTCGAGCCGTTTCGGAGGAGTCCGAACACAAACACCAACGTGACACGAGATTGAAATATACCTATATATATGTAGACGAAGAAATAAAGGCAAAAACTACTGTTCACATAACATTTTTTTAAATATGACGGTATGAAAACCGGGTGTTAGGAAACAATGTAACAATCCTTTAAAAAGTAATGCAGAAGTTTTGTGTGCTGAATGCAACCTACTTAATATCCCGTCTCCTTTGAAGCAACTGTAGTCATCCAGATGTTCCTCTTAGCTTGTACTCTTATCAAAGAAATTTGAATAGAGGCTTTATTAGAAAGTCTGCCGCTGATATTTCGTGGTAAAATTTTCAACGGATACTTATATACGTTTTAACCTCACTCGGCCTCGCTAGTAGCAATGCTTGCCTCTCGTTATCTCAGCTGGCTCAATAGTTTGCACTTAGAAAGCTGCGTCCTGCCTATGCAAATCCTCGTCTAGTGGGAAGCTGACATCGATAATTAGATTGTGCTGAACGACACAGGCATTAACCATTTTCCCAGATTTGACAGGATAATGTAGTACGTTGTGTGCCCTAACATGCTTTTGTGTATAATACCCCTCCGGCGGCGTATCTGAGTGAAGCGGCGTTTAGGATGGGCACAATTAAAAAGTGTTTTTGGGTGTAGCCGAAGTCTACTGCGAAAAAATTAAAAAATCTCATTTAAATAAAAATACGTTATTTGATCATATTCAATAATCACCAAAAAATCGTAAGAAATGAATTAAGTGGTGATATTTTAATTGAATAGCTGGAAACAGAATCAGTCTCATATTCCTCAGCTAATCAATTATAGTTTAAATGCATTATGAAAACTTAATATTTTTGGAGTATATTTTACGGGTAAAAGTCTTACCTAGCAACCAACACAGATCGACTGCCTCTGCCGTACTAAATATAATTGCACCGGGCTCTGGTTCCACATGTGGGAGTCGTGACTGGCGCCAGATCTGTAAGGTAACATCATTTAGGGTCATCATGTAATTTCCTATTACATGGTGGTTCGTAGATTATACCAAACACCATACTTATTTTATACTCACTTCCTTAAGACAGCCATATCTTTGCGTCTCTTGGGGAAAGGACAATGGGCAAATTTGTATGGGCACTGTCCCCCCTCACCAACAGTAACGGGATGCATGTCTATATGTTTATAAGGACCCAAAAAAAGACAAAATACTTATTTTAGTAGCAAAATCAATGGGATTTTTTTAATGAAAACAAGGGCCAAATAAGGCAAATCATCCATATATGTGTTCATTTTCAAACAAATTCCATACGATACGATTATGGTTTTCCAAGAAAACCCCATACATCTGGTGATCGTCTCCATAGTAAAAATACATAATGTTGCTGAGATCTATTAAATGAGACATGTTTCATTTTTGTTGGTGGGGGGGGGACATTTCTGCCCATGGTCCTTTATGAACTTTTTAAAATTCTGGGATTGTTCAAAGCCTCGTGTCACCTAGGTGATTATACAACATAAATTGTGTTATAGCATGGCACACATCATTCAATCATTGTTTATCAAAATATGGATGAACCTAAACTGGAACAACCTAGCTCATTGTAAAATGTCATCAAGATCAAGTCGGAGAAGCTTTTACATTTCTACTATTACACATAAAAATATAAGAAAATAATTATGCAACAAAAATATGTTAGTGTTTAGTACGTACATCCCACAAACAGTCATGAACTTTTGACGGGGACATGCATTTGTGCCTCCGGCGTATCTAAAGCGGCGTTTAATATGAGCACCATTAAAAAGTGTCTGTGGGCGTAGTCGGATTCTCCTGCGAAAAGAAATAAAGATATCACACATTTTTAAATAAAAAATAACCTTATTTCGATGACAATGATCACCAAAACCCTGTGTGCTAACATTGCTAACAAGCATCTCTATCTATTTTTGAGGACCCCAATGCACCTTTCCATAACATTCCTGGCCCTAACACGCTTTTGTGTATAATACTTACCATTAAAAAGTGTCGTTGGGCGTAGCCGAAGTCTACTGCAAAAAAAAATATATATCACATAATTAAAAAAAAAACCTTAACTTGACCATATGGTCCAATAATGTCAAAAAAAGAATAAAATGAGGTAATATTTTAATTGAATAGCTAGAAACAGAATCAGTCTCATAGTCCTCAGCTAATCATCATAGTTTAATTTCGATATAAACACGCAATATTTTACAGTTACAAGTCTGACCTAGCAACCAACACAGATCGATTCCCTCGTGGAGCCGCACCAAATATGGTTGCACCGGGCTCTGGTATCCATATGTGGGAGTCGTGACTGGCGCCAGATCTGTAAGATAACATGATTTAGGGTAATCATGTAATTTTCTGTTACATGGTGGTTCGTAGATTATACCAAATGCAATGTCGGCAGCGCATCTGCGTTTCCTCTGGTCTTGCGGGTGTTTATGGGTCGCGATGATCGCTTACCATCGGGTGGCTCGCTTGCTCGTCTGCCTCCTTTTTCACATAAAAATTATATAAAAAGAATTGCATACTTATTTTATACTTACCTCCTCAAGACAGGCTCCCTATCTTCGCGTCTCTTGGGGAAATTTATGAACTTTCTAACACTGGGGTTGTTCAAAGCCTCTGTCACCTATAAACATGTAAAAACCTTGTTACAATACTCCTCTTCGGTAGTATAGTGGTAAGTTTGTATCCTCGCCTGTCACGCGAGAGACCGGGGTTCGATTCCCCGCCGGAGAGCCATTTCTAACGGTAGTATGGTAAGTATCTCGGAGACTCTTAAATAAATCGCTTTTATCAAATATTATATTTTTGGAAATAGAAAGATTTACAGAATTATATTTAAATAAAAAAATAAATTAAATATAATGAAACAGCGAGACATGGGACCCGTGTGCATATCGAAATTTTGTGGAGACTCAATTATAGATCGAAATACCAATAGATCATTAACAATTATGAATTTGGAAAGAATTTAAACGAAATGTAAAAGTGGTCAGGAACGCAAAAAGGAGGTTGTAACAACCTCGTTACAATCAATTTTTTTTTTTTATAGTATGGCACATATAGTTCAATCATTGTTTTTCAAAATATTGATGAGCCTAAAGCGGAACAATCTAGCTCATTGTAAAATGTCATCACGATCAGGTCGGAGAGGCTTTTACATTTCTACTATTATGCACATAAAAATAGAGGAAATTAATCATGCAACAAAAATATGTTAGTATTAAGTACGTACATCCCACAAACAGTATGAACTTTTGATAGGGGCAATGCCTGACGGTGGTATGCTCCCACACCTATTTTTTACGGCCCATTTACAAAGAATGTGATGGCTGCTAGCCCCTACAAAAGTATTCACTCAAAATGACGTGTGCAATGCAAACCTAAACTTTGTCAGCAGCAAAAGCCTTGTATATCTCTAATCTCTACAGGCTGACCTATAATTTAAAACAATCTTAAATTAATATTTTTTCAACCTTTACTTATTTTTTTAACCCTATATTTATGAAGTTTGCCCAAGAACACTGCATAAAATGGCATCGTTCAAGGAGTAATTTGATGTCCAAAGTGAAGGCAACTAGACAATGACAGAAACTTTCCGTCCGTGTCTGAGAGCGACGAAATGACGACGAGGAGAAAATAATTCTATTATAACAGAGCGCGCAACGGCAAGACGGATGGAGAAAATAAAAATGTATTATGTTTACTTGATATAGATATTTTGAACTTGTTTACTTGAAAATATCTTAAGAAACTGCATTTCTTTATTGCATAGTGTATATCTTTAAGTAGTTAGTTTATTTTGATTAGTACCGACCTTGCCTTGTTTCTATTTGGCTGGTTGTTTAACTGGTATATACGTGTTAGGTGCATGGTTGGACAGCAAAAAATGGCGAATAAGTGGTCCATATACTTCTTTTACAGGACTAATAATGAGGTCCACAAACAGGTTTTAAAATAAAACTTTTTTTGGTGTTCAAAAAATGCCAGAATGAATAAAGCCGCCAATATTTATTTTTGTATCATGACTGTTTTATATTCTGCGAGATATCTGGTGCAAATTATTACTGGAAAAAATGCCAGGCACAGTAAAGTTTCAAAGAAACGTAAATAAAAACTAAAAGCCCAACAAAGCATCGCTTTAAAAAAAAAGTGCAGGACGTCAAGCACTTCAAGTTCTTTGAAAACTTCTCTGAGTAATGTTCTTTCCAACGATGTATCATTGATATTATTTTAAATGGAATTATTTTGGCAAATTAGCTGGAAAGTTGTCAAATTGTTTGGCCTTGGTCCTAATATGCTTGAAAGAAAACAGTAGTATACAAGTAGAAATTTATTTCATCTAAAAAATATCTTTTAGTTGGCTGGGATATTTTCCTTTTAGTTAACATAAAACAAAACGATGTTTTTTTTTTTTTTGTTTTTTACTATAGTTCGGTGAATTAGGAAGGTTCAATGTGGCAAGCTTTGCGTAAGGATATGTCATATATTCTTAAATCATCCTCTTCATTTATCACCGTATTTTTCTGAATTTCAGAAGTAAATCGCTCTATTAAACAACCTTTACTCCAGTATGTTCAACTATCTGTTCCACCAGTTGAACATATTGGATTTTTTTTTCAAATTATTTCACATTTAAAAGGTAGTTGAACTTTTTGGACTGAAAATTGCAGTAAGTTCAATCGCAGTATTTTTATTAAATATGTATAAAACGAGGGTTAAGAAACAATTTTTAACAAGAATTTAATAACATTCATAATTGAGTTCGTCTATAGCAGTTACCAGGATAGCAGAAAGCTTGAAGTGGTATGGTGATCACGGGTAAGGTAAGGGGTAAACTTCTTCATAGTTTTTGTTTACAGGATAAAAAGTTTTAAAATTAAAAAAACACAGTATAACATTGCAAGGCTGATATTGGAAAAATTTAAATCGAGAAAAAGCTTGAAACCAGTTGAAATAATTGGAAAAAAATCGTTCAATATGTTCAACTGGTTGAACAGATAGTTGAACGGTTTACCCTTGAAATATCGACAAACGTTTAATCGAATTTCAGTTCAAAGTCAACTTTTCGCTTATTTTCATTTGATCGAATATTCTTTACATCTAACAATTAAATGATGTATTTTTAAAACACCGATTTTTAATGTTTATAAATATTATTAACTAGATATTTTATGTGACAGATTTTTATTTCATACTTTATTATCCAATATATTATTTGGAATAAAACAAATCGGTTCTGACGCTCGCCGGCCGCTGCCGCGGCACGCTCGCTTCGCTCGCTCGGCTTCGCGCGCTGTTAGCTCGCAGTTCACCTAACACACTCCTCCTCGCTTCGCTCGTCGTCGCACCTATTTGTACTCTGTCGCATAGCAAACTTCTGTTTACATATCAATGTGTTGCAATTCAAACTAGTT
This sequence comes from Acleris sparsana, assembly GCA_923062465.1. Taxonomy (NCBI): domain Eukaryota; kingdom Metazoa; phylum Arthropoda; class Insecta; order Lepidoptera; family Tortricidae; genus Acleris; species Acleris sparsana. Next base: position 13,303,128 of record OV281298.1, on the reverse strand, counting down.
TTTAGTAATAGTAATTATATTGAGTTGTTCTGTCTCTTGAATAGTTTATGAAATGTATTTTTAAGCATTTAAAAATCCATGTACCGTTCTTCTAATAATTGTTTTAATTTATAATGAATAGTCGATGAAGCCATAATACCACAAGAGATAATATTTATAGTAAATATTCTATGAATCGTTTTCGATGAAATGAAATTCGATGAAAAGTTTGTCGAGATTTCAAGGGGCACCCTAGTTGAACATACTGGAGCAAAGGATTAAACAATTATGTTCACTCGTGTTGCTTGCAATGATCCTAAATATGGATGTTTTCCTTAAAACAGCTAATACAACAAAATATCGGCAGTCTTCCCAACTCTCTGGTAAACCGTTTAATATTTCAGCCTTGTTAAAAACGCAAAGTATTTCGGAAACTCGGTGACTAGAGGCATCCATTGCGGTAATGGCCAATTTACGTCAACGCCAGTCACTAGAGTGCCTCAAGAATGTAATTTTGTTACTGTTTATTCTTAAGGAAAAATTCTTAACACTTTTCATAGATTAATTGATGTGACAAGCTCGGAGTTTTTGAGAGACAGCTCATGCAATAATTAACCTGAAATTATATTGCGACTTAGTTTCGCATTGTCAAGTTGATTATCAAGATGTACTTTCCAAATGCATTCAAATCGTTGTCTTTAGAATAAACTTTTAAAGGTCCATACAAACCATTTAAGAATAGTGTAATAACTAATTAATTTTAGGTTTTACTTTGTTCTGTAATCACGTTATATTGGGAACCCGTGATATTATTGATGTGTCATGTGTGGTACAAAAATAATATTTTAGTTTTATTCAATTAATTTTTAGAAGAAATTTTGTGATGTCACACTAAAAATAATAATTATACCATTAGTAAGTCACATATGAAAAAGGCAATGTACGTCTAGCCTCAACATAACCACTACATAACCACTGACATAATTCAATACGGAACTAGGTTTAAGGCGAGTCGGGTTTACTGTTGGACAGTAATTGTCTTCACCCCAAAGTTACGCGTGCCCGCTTTTAGGCCTAGCAGTTAAAAGAAACGACTTTTCGCAACGTGACAGTGTCCCCTAGTTTTAGTAGTGGCGCGGCCTTTACTCCAAAAAAAAACTTACAGTTTAATATTCTCTAAACCTAATTTTCCTAACAAAGACTGATGATAACTATATTGTTTGTTGTATTGATTTTTGGAGAATTGTATGTAAGCGTTCTCAGGCGCCTGAGGATAGCGGCATAGTATTTTTAAAACCCATTATTTGCCATTTTCAGCATGTCTTGAATTTTCCATTAAGAGTGAAAGACATAACACGATTGGAAAGAGATAGGAATACCAAACTTCCATGCTGCATATCATGTATGCTCCGTCAAGATACATGATGGCGTCTGTACAAGCTTAAAGGTGCTAACAAGTTGAATGATATTTTTAGACCCGTTACCTAAAATTAAAACGGTGAACATTTAATAGAAATGACGGACACATTTATGTATATGGGTTTGTGTTTTAATTTCCTGTATAAAATAAATTAATAAAAATACCCCTCAAATATAACCATCCTGTTCATTTACACTGACAAAAAGGTTAGCATTTCCCGTCAAGTCAACATCGTTGTGAGTCATAATTATGTCAATAATGATTAATTCCGGATTGGTAAGATAATTGCAGTCTTGTTACAACGACCCATTGATGAGTTTCAAAAAGTACTAGTGGTTTAAAAACTAAAAACAATATTAGCTGCTTTGTATATGGGTGCTGAAAATTACTAACCTACATTCGCTGCGTCCGTCCCGAGAAATAGAATAGCGGTCGAATAATCCGAAATCAAAACTTCTTGACGGGGCAGAAGTCGAGGCCTGCCGGCATTACCTTAACGTTTGAAGTTTCCCCAGTCGCGGAATCCTGGTCTGCTCGGTGGATGGTACGAGGATTCTTCACATGTACACCATGTGTGGCAGCATAGAGCCTCACTGATCCCGCTGCACACACATTACTATACTTAGGTAATCCACATTTGTGTGGCGGTACGGCATGTTAGTTTCTTTAAACAGATACAATAAACGTCATGACATTATTGTGTTGTAGTATCTATCTTTTCATTTGTACCCTCTAGAATAATTTTAATTCCACCGTAACAAATCATTTTCATTTCAAAAACAGAACATTTAAATAAATCAAAAAGTGCTGTTAGTTCCGTTTGCAATCACCCGATTGGCGATAGATATTAGATATCGATGAGTTATGCGATTTCTGTCGTCGTGCTTTCAAAGGGGTTTTATGTTGGAAAGGAAGGAAAAACTTACTTGGGTTCCGAATACGAATTCGTTTTATAATGTTTTTATGGGGGATTGTTTCTTACGAGTAAAACTCACTACAGATGTAGTGAATAATCCTTTCCCATCGTTATTTGTCGAACAAGTTCGTATTTATCTTGCTTCTCAGTTGGCTTATTGATGGGTACCTAAAACTAATATGAGAAAGCTAGATAAATTCACTATATCTGTAAAAATAGTGTGGCCAATTTACTGAATCAACGTTTAGATTTTGAACGGAGAAAAAAGAGATAGTTATGGAGTAATAGTGTAAATCGCCGTGTCGTGAATATGCAGCGTTTGTGCCATGTACATATCCAAATTAGACAACCACCATACTTCTAATCGTCAAGTTCATCATCATCATGTCAGCCGAAAGACGTCCACTGCTGGACATAGGCCTCCCCAAAAGCTTTCCACTCAGACCGGTCTTGTGTTTTTCGCATCCACCGCGGTTCCGCGATCCTGACGAGGTCGTCACTCCATCTTGTTGGAGGCCTACCTACAGCTCGTCTTCTGGTCCGCGGACGCCACTCCAGAACACGCCAATCGTCAAGTTATATGGTAATTATTTAATTTGGTTTAACACGGCTCAAACCCTCATTATATTATGCTTTCACCTTGCCTTAGCCGTTATTAGATTTTGGCGAGACGACGTAGAGTAACGACGTAAGATCGGGTGTGCGGATCGCGTATTTCATAGAAATAAAAAACATGACGCAAAATTGTAGCATATAAGAAACATACTTAGTAAGAATAAGGCTCTCTTACAATGTGGGTTTAGCGTCGCAAGTATGATTAAATTTAGAATAGAAGAAAGTAAACCAACGGACGGAAAAATTAGATTGTTCAACAAGGGAAAACAAGCCATAATGACACGAGATGTAACCGCTTGGGTGGCTATAGGTCGAGTGTCATTAATATTATGGTTATTTATGAAAATTGTTAGCCAATATAAGCATAGTATAAGCCACATGAGAACTCACTAGCGGCAACAGGGTCTTTTTTAAACGGTCGCCGTGATCGAGATCAGTCGGACCAATCATCATCATGGTTTAATGCAAACTAAACGTTTGCGTTAATTTCTCTACTTTTCACTTTGAATGCGAGGAAAAAAACCGACACGTTCTGTACAAAATTACATTATTGATAATAATAAAGTTCTTTACAAATTTGCTCCGCGGTTTTTTCTTTCTTTGTTTTTTTTTTGGAAAGTGACGCTTTAATTGCTCTTGCATATTTAGCCAACAGGTTCAAACTTAAAAACTATTTTAATACTAATTGGATCATGCAGATTAAAATTAATTCATCCTTAATATAATTAAATAAATTCATATTCGTCATATTTAATCGTTTCACGAAATTAAATCATTTATTTTTATTTTTGTGCAGTTCTCATTTTGAGCTTATTTTGACGCCTTAAAAATTGTCTATACCAATCACTGAAAATGGCGATAATCCTCCATTCACAAACGCCATGATTGGCTGTTTAGGGTAATAAGGAGCTTTAGTGCCGATGCACCGAGACTAAAGTAACATTTTAAGAGCATGAGAAGTGAAAAAATAATATATTATTATTGGTGCAAAAAATACTAGAGCGCGGGTTTGTTAAACAATATATAGCTCAATACGAACAGATTTCTAAAAAACACATCAAATTTTCTATGTATTTTATTTTTTATTTTTTATGGCATAGAGAACCTGGCACCTGATGGTATGTGGAAACTGTGACCCATAGACATTCGCATTCACAAGACTGGAACCCTAATACTGCAAATACGTTGGCAACCCTGAGGACTAAGATGGAATGCCTCTATGCTACTCATTACACCGGCCGTCTTATCCCCAAACCGGAACACAACAATGCGAATACTACTGTTTGGCGGTAGGTTAATGCATAAGATAGTGGTGGCGATCCGGACGGACCCTGCACAAGGTCCTACCACCTGCAACAGTTTAAGTATATATTTATCTATATAGTATTTATATCGTTGTGACAACGACGTTGTCTAGTACCCATAGTACAAGCCTAGAGCTTAATTTGGGACTAGGTCAATTGGTGAGACACTTTCCCCTGATATTTATATTTATTTTTATATTTACATTCACGTCAACTTTTACGCAGCACTCCGAGATCCTTAGAGTTTTGGTGTTTTACTTATGAAGGTTAGAGACGTCATTCGGCAGTCCTGAAACCCGGAAAATAGCCCTTATAATAAGAAATCTAGATTTGTTAAAGATTGAATATACCTCTAGGCCAATTAGGTGTAAATTGGTAGCCTTTGAAAAATTCCTATTACACCTTTCAAGCAAATCAACCATCAAATCCAATTATTAATATATATCAGTACAATTTAAAGACATGTTTTACACAAGACGTTCATGTATCTTCTTCATCAGAAAACATTATAACATCACAAAATCACTATTTTAAACTGTACACCTTTATTTTATTTATTATCTACCTATTTTTGCTTTTGGTAATTTGGTAATTGCATACCAAATTACCGATGTTTAATCTATTTTAAATATAAGTAGAGACCCTGGAATACGTTACCCTGGTGATTCAATACAAACGGTGCACTCTTCCAATCACCAGGGCACCACAAGCTTGATTGGAAATCTAAACTCGAAATCCAATATCATAGGAGTGGTTCCACTGTAAAGGACGATCAATTCTAGGCCACTTCGAAACGAATGTCATCACTTGACATTTTAGTATGTTGTTTACGGCCAAATATTAAAAGAATAGAGGTTGGGCCTCCATTATTATCGGTAAAAACTTTTTAGGTACTTTTGACATGCTAGGGAGCGACCTTACCAGTGCTTAACGGTGCGTAAAATCCATCAAAATTGACGCCATGTAATCACTATGGCCTATTCTTTTGTTTACGCAACGCCACCGTATTTTACGCGTCGGTGTGGCCGATCCTTTATTGTATTCTCAACGTTATGATAGCTTTTATTTACTTGACAGCATTGGCCGCCGAGTTAAAAAAAATACAATAACATGTCAAGAGCATTTACCGGGAAGAATGTGGGTCTCTATTCAACACGTAAAACAGTATTGCATTTGACTTGATATCGTATCGTCAACGTAACGACAGTTCTTGAGTGCAATCTTTGTATTCTTTGATTATTAGTATTAATACCAATCACATTCAGATCATCAGATCTGTATGTGATTTCGTATTCTTTGACATGAAATGAAATTTATACTGCAACTAGCGACCCGCTCTCGCTTCGCTTCGGTTTGTGACACCCGTACATAAATTTAATTTTCTTATATGTAAAAATCTTCCGTGAAAATTTCCGTAACAGATAGTTTACATGTAGTGATATTAAATTATTGAATAAATAAACTAAACTAATCTATTTACTTGGCAGTAAAGGCGGCCGAGTTAAAAGCAATACCATGACATGTCCACGACAATATGGTTTTAATAAATCGAATAGAGCCCTGTTGTTTTATTTAAACCTACACTAATTTATATGCCTAATAATAAAACATAGTCTGATATATTCTGTTGTTGTATGATCAGGAAACGTTTGCCAATTGTGAGCCAAATAAATTTAAAAATAATTATTACCAGCGCATAGAAAGTTATCAAACGCAGTTTTATGCATTTTCACTTACAAAGCGTCGTCGTAAGTTGTAGTAACAGTCTAGCTTCTGTGTGTCTTCAATCTGTGAGGTATACGTCCAACAGATTGATCGATGTATTGCCAATATTTGAAAATATTTTCCTAGTTTTTACATTTTGTTGTTCCCCATAAAAATGCGGTTGTACGAAGAAGAGAGGTTCTCAAGCTTGTGAGTGATCTCATGTCTGCTCGTTTTGCTCTTTGTCACAACTTGGTTCATTTTTGAAATCAAAAGAAGGTATTGACATCACAATAAAAGCTATGATGTCACCACTCCTCTAAAAAGAAGAACATGGCGTTTCATAACACAAACGACCTATCGTGACTTTCATTTGATACCCGAAAACTTCACATTGTAAACACTGTCGTACGCTAACCCACGTCCTTTAATTACTTATGAACTTCCCTCAATGACCTTCTTATACACAAGCAGTACGGCGTAATTTGTGGTTTAAGCACACTTCCTACCTGCTTTTTGCAAAGCCGTAAGGATACCGAAGTGTGTCAATAACAAGTGCCGATATAATAACCTGACAATTCAAAAATAAGTTGGTGTGACTTACCACCGGTACTTAATTTTAATTTTGAAAGATATCATGCGAAAATGAGTAAAGAATTGTATTAAAACCATTTAATTTTCAACTAATGTCATCAATTGTCAAGTGTATATTTCTCTCATGCGCGTTAGAAAAAACCAGGCGTAAGGACGTGACAACAACAAAGAGAAGTAAACAATAGGTACCCTGGTGTCCGTTGCATAAGTTTTCGAAAAGACCTCTCCAGGAAAATGCGTGAAATTTTTGATATTGCCTTCATTACAGCCAGCTCGAAATGAGTTTTATAGCATTTAATGTTCATATGTAACCTATTCTACAAAATTTTGAACAGCCGTATATAAGTATTTGTGTGTATATTTGGCAAAATTGGGACAGGGATGTTGTGGTACTACTTTCAGAGTTATGATTAAGTTCAACGTGTAGGTATGGTACAGTTGAAAAATGGTTTTGGCACCCCTACCTCCTTACTTTCCGCCTCCGACATGATTCGCGTGACCCCCCGTGCTTCATGACAATATTCCTGTGACATATTGATACTTTACAGGGTTTCAAATAAAATCGTTTTAGATTCTAATATTCTGGGATAGGTCTATCGACAAAAGAGGATGACATCCCTCGCAATATACCAACTCAGAAGATGAATTACCCAGAATATGAGATCCCTCGAAATAGACCAACTCAGAAGAAGACTTACCCAGAATATGACGTCCATCGAAATAGTCCTACTGAGAAGATGACTAACTCTGAAAACGACGTCCCTCGTAAGAGACTTATTCAGAAGATGACTGACCCAGAACTTTAAGGCCCTAGAAATGGACTTACTGAGAAGATGATTGACCCCGAATAGACATCCCTCGTAATAGACCTACTGAGAAGATGAGCAAGTCAGAACATGAAGTCCCTCTTAATGGACCTATTAAGACTTAGTCAGAACATGTCGTTCTTCTAAATTAACATCCCTAGAAAGTGACCTACCTCGCCAAAAGGTTTTGTGATTCTCGTTATATTTTACTCGCATTTCAAAGATTATAAAGAAGTACTTGCTCCAAGTTTTGCTCTTCTAGTTATCCAATCAAGGACCTAAATGGTCATATTTCTTCTTTTGCGTTTTCGTGTAGAATAATAGGTTTAATACATTACACGATATTGTTGAGTTTAGTGCGGATTGCGTCCTGATTCTCCACGATGGCTACGCGTACACTAATATCTAGCAAGCTAGAAATAGCAAGTGTACTCGTACTAGATTGATTGTTTAAAGCAAACTCAATATGCTTAAAGTAAAGCTAGGATGCGCAGTGACAGCAAATGTTCAAGAAGTTCATCATAAGCATGCTTTTTATATAGACATCTGTATATAACTTTACGTTAGTTATCAAAATAATCAATTTAATTTTCATGAGACATGAAATAATGAATGTATAAAGTCTACACATGGAACAACCAATAAAAAGGAACTTATTCACGTTCCATAATATCATAATACTCGTAGTTCCTAGTAAATACGACAGGTAGGGAGATGCAAAGTTCAACATATTTTTAAAAACAATCCGGAATATGTAGGTTTCACGTTACAAGGAAAGTGTGCACCCGTGCGACAATAATTCCCCTCTCGAATTTCCTCCCGAGAGTTCTTGGAATAAATTATTTATAGGCCCAATATTTTGCACTTATTACCCATTATACCGCCCCGAATGGCCCCACATAATAGAACTTTTATTACGCACAATTTGAACATTACGATGTCCATTTGCTGCTCTTCGGAGTTTTTCGCTCAGGGATCATAGTATTTTTCTCATTTACATCGGATGTAAACATTTTAGGAGCTTGTAAAATTTAGAATATTACGAGAATATTTCATTTTAGAGATACCTTAAAAAGATGACTTGAGTCAGTCAGGCGACTGATTACCGGAAATGTTTTCGCGTTTTCTTTGTAAATAAAATACATTTTTTACATTATTTTTCTAAAATCTGTTCTGCCGTTTATTGCTATCTTGCAGGTAGTGACATAATGTGCTTTAGTAATCTAGGACATCTGGTAGACGAGGGTCATAATTCCATGATTAAAATTTCTGATTTTATGAGCACTTTCATCCAAAAACAACCTTCTGTGTCACAATTCGCCACGCCCCTGACTCGTCTATTTTGGTCGCGTTGACTTTGGTGACATCAGCCTCTTTACACGGTCTCAATTAGCTAAGTGAGCGACAGTTTACTTGTCGTGTTGTTTGAAAAGCACCTCGGAGAGTGTGTGTAGACTCCTTATATAAACGCAGCGTTTCGGAAAGCGCATTGCATATGCGTTCTTATTGTTTTAGTTGGAAGAGACCTGGCGTATGAAGATTAGTCATATAATCATACCAAATTATACTGTGGTTAAAAAGATACAGCTCTTTAAATTCAGGACGGACGGACAGCGTAAGCATTTTAATAGAGTCCCGTTGGGCTCCCTTCGGGTACGGAACCCAAAAGGACCGACTACTTGGCGCATTGCAATTCATACAGTATACAAGTTGGAATACATGTCAATGTACAATGTATGGAATGGAGGACTTATCTATTTATAATAACAAATCATTACATATATATCATCCTTAGTATTTCCAACGATTCAAATGATTATTATATTTGAATTATAACATCTAGAGAATGAGTTGTAACATCTGATAGATATGAGACTGTAATAAACATTAATTGTCATCTAAAATCTCTAAACTGGTATTCAGTGCCAAGAATTTAAATCTATCTGATACCTTTAAACGAGCAATAATCGAGGCTCCAACGATTTTCATGAAATTTAGTATGCATTCGGGGGCGATAAATTGATATATCCAGGTTTCGTTTTTAGAAAACTTACCAAAAAACAAATATCCAGGTACTTAGTTTTTATAGAGGAGTCTGGCACTTCGTGATAAGTAAAGGTCGGCTGGGGTGAGCTGTTTTCAGTTTTTGCATAACATGGACATACCTTGTCATTAAATGGTAAATGCCCCATGTGTAATAAACTAATGAAATTATTTTGTTTAGGCTGCCTTTCTGCTACGAGCTTTACGTCGCCATCAAAACAAATGAATATCATTATAACCTTCAGAATGTGATTAATCTATTTTGCACAGCTTTTCGCTTAAGTGTAAAAACAGTTTCAACTAGTATTAAAGCAAACTTCGTTAGATAATATAAAGTATGTAAATGAACGAAAGGCAAACCTTAAAACCGGTGGATGTTAAAAACGGGTATAATACAATGAGCCACTTTTTGTTAATAATTTTACTAAATGTGATAACCTCTTTCTCATCACTCGGTTAACGACTTTAATAACATCCTGTGATGCAAGTTTCACATCAGTTATCAGTTATTTACCGTATCAAGTTTAATTTAGAATACACTCTAAACCGCACTGCACAATGAATTTTAATCAATCCAATCAAATTTTTGTAGTGGCAACCGGTTAGGTACTATGATTGACCGACCATTACCTAACCGCCAATGGCTTATTCTGGCTGTTGCAGCAGTTGCAAATCTGTTGCTCGGCGTAGAAAATGACTGACCAGTAGAACAAATTGATTTAAATGTGTAAATAAATTTCAAAGACTAATAAACGCCGTCTCTGACATTTTTGCTCGGTCATAATACTATAGAAAGAGAACTTTTTTTCATAACAAAAAGGTTAGGGTACCAATAAATTGTATTTTCTTTCAATTTGATATTTGACATACTTCACTTTCGTCATATAAATTTGAATCGTAATTGCAATAATAATGCCTTTAAATTTTACTGTGGTTGAGATAATGGATATGATCCTTGCGTACGGAGAGTGCAGGGACAATGGGAATACAGCCTCCGTTTGTACTCCGAGAGGTATCCCACAAGAAGGCAACCAAATAATGCTCGTGACATCGTTAATGCCATTACACGCCTGCGAAAAAACGGTCGGCCGGTGCCTGTGAACTCAGGCGGTCCTCAACGTGTTCATATTACGCAGGAAGAACTGGTATAAGATCATTTTCAATAACAACCGGGTTCTAGTACTAGGCGGGCAGGACGCAATTTAGGCTTGAGTCACAACACAAAATATTAAATCCAAGGGTAATCCAAATTGGTATCTCCAAGTTCTTAACAGGCCTCTCAGTCGCTATGTTGATGGCTTACCTCTCAGTCACAACGTACAGACATGGTTCCAACATGACGATGCTCCTCCTCTTATCGCAATCCGAAACCAACGGATCAGGCGGTTCGCACCAATCCCTTGGGCTCCGCGTTTGCCGGATCTCACTCCGTTGGATTATTTCTTTTGGGGTTGGGTGAAACAGTTGGTGTTCAAAAAAGTATCTGAAATTACGAATAGTTCAAGCTTTCGACATAATCAAACGACGTTTAAGAGAAAATCAAAGTAGTTTTTCTTTTTTTAACTAATAAATAAATATTAGGGGACCGGTTTGATGAAAAGGGTGCATGAAAATAATGATCGTCGCTTGCAGAGATGTGTCCATAACGGCGGACGACACATAGAACTGCGTCGCATTAATTACGAGAGTGTGCACACACCTTTATACTTTAACTGTCATTATGACGTTTACGTTGTTGTCACTGATAAGATTGTAAACAAATGAGATAGGGAGTCAGATAATTAAGCAATAAATAAAACTGTTTAAGGATGCCATATTCTCTCTGGGTGAACTATCATGACAACGTCATAATTCTTTTATTCTGCTGTGTCAAATAAAAGTGTATAAGTGGATAAATAATTAAATCAAAGTTTTGTCTTTTAATATTTATTTATGGATACACCTTATCCATATTAATATCTACATGACATTAATGACGTAAAAATAGCTCACCCTCGCCGACCTCTGGTGATAAGCGAACCAAATCACCCGTCCTTAACCCATTTAAACTGGAATGTGGGTATCCAAAATCATGTTTATTCCAAAACTTGGTCCTTGGGGGAACATTACGTCCATGAATGGCTGTCTAATGGTAATAATTATAAACAGTCAGAAACTATAGCCAGTGTGATAATTAAAAAATATAATTACTTCCCTTTTCTCACGTAGTTACGTTAATAGCTTAGTCTTTTCTGTCTTATTCGGCTAAGCTGGAACCCAAACAGTATTATAACATTGGGTAATTCACATGTTCACACACATACATACATGCATACCGTCACGCCTTTATCCCAGATTGGGGTAGGCAGAGCTACATAATTACCAACAAATCTAACAACTTGCTGTTAATTCTTTAACCACATTGTGCACAAACAGGCTAATATGTTTACCAGTGTATATTAGTGGCAGGCTGCAAGCCCATCGCCTAACAATACTACAAGCCTTAATCCCTTAGTCGCCTCTTACGACTTCCACAGAGCACATTTCCACTGCGTTTTATACTAACATAAAATATTTTTTGTACTCGTCGATTAAAATCTGTGTATTAAGATTTCATAGAGAATACTGCAACGTCACTCTTTTCATCGTTGACACTTCCGAAACAACCGAAATAACAATTTCGATACGCTCAAGACAACTGAAAAAAATTTGAAAATAGAACTTCGTATTTCAATAATATGTGTCCTTGTTTAAGGAGACTCGATCCGATACAAAATTGGCAATCTATGGCGTTTCGGAACGTAGCAGCGTCGCGTCATCTGTCAAAAATCTATTTAAACCTGCTTCTGTATCCAGGGCATATAAAAAAATAAAAAAACTACGGTTTGTGATTGGCTAGTTTTTAGCCAACAGAACAGCACAGTACTGCAACAATTACGGACGCCGTGGTTTGATACAAATGTCGATGTGGTGGTGATACTGGTGATTGTATTAATGACTTAAATTATTAATTTTAATGAACTCGTACAAAAAGTATTGTTCACAATAGTGTCATAATCAAGCTTTTTAATCTCGTACCTTACTTAGGCCACTCAGCAAGCTTCGTGGCCTAAACACGGTACTCGACTAAAAAGCTCTCTATTATAACACGATTATGAAAATAACTATTTGTTTCCTATGAAACACACAAAAAAGCGTTATTCAGGTGTGACGATGTAAATTAGAACATACAAATTGTACCCTTAGTTATCTTATATTATGCTGTTAGTAAATACTTGAAAGCTTTTAGTAGGCATTGAAAGGTAGGTAGAATGATCCATTTTCATAAACTCGATACACCCCGTTAAAGCGAAGTTCGAACGTATGTATGTACTGATGGAATTGACGAATGAATGGAAAATCCTGGATTTGTACGAACGAAGGTAATAAACTCGGAGCAGGTGTAACTTAACTGCACTACCTTTCTTAGCCAATAGGGCGTATTCGAAATGAAACTGCTGTAGCAAAAACAACCTTCCCCCCAAGCAACTACATTGCACTTGGCTCGCAGATGTGGCTTTTTGTTTTTGAGGTTAGTGAAGGCTGTGCCACAGAGTTGCCGCTTGCAATTGCCTCACCCACCGACTCATTTACTGTAACAAAAAATAAAAAATAAACAAAGAACGCGGTTTTTTTTCAGTTATGTACATAAATGCTTGCTTTTACTCGCGATTCTTCCGCGGTTTAAATTGTTAATGTATATTAATTCCCAATCACTTAAGCCATAAAACAAATTGATTTCGTTGCTTCTGGAAACCAGCCGCATTTAGAAAAACCAACAAAAGTCATTAATTATTTTTAATCCTTTCAACGTAAACGTGGAATCGTTCCTTAGGTTACTAAAATTAACAACGTAAATTACATATAATGATAAAACATATATATTTCGACAAGTATTACAACTAAGTTTGAATTGCAATAACTAAATAACAGTTGGTTGGTACGAGTATAATTCTCCTGCTAAATATTTGTACGCGCATGCAATTTGTTTTTGTTTCTGCTGTATTTTGTAAAACAAACCATATATTTTGATTTACTACTTTTGCCCGTTTTAGCTTTAAGAATGTTGTCTAGAGAGACCATTTACATTAACTAAATTAATCATACGAATGAGCTTAAAGAAATAACGCGTCTGTAACAATCTGCGGGCAGCGACAGTTTTAATTACTATGACCCACATCTCGTTAATCAAAGGCCGTCACAGTAATGAGAGGCCGAAAGCGTTTGTTACGTTTTATATCTAAACCGTCGAAACATTTACTTTGTACCGAAATAATTACTGCTCGAAAACGTTCTCTATATCTTAAGCGCTTTTGACAAAACATACACTGAAAAAACTCAGTGTATAATTATATCTGAACTCATAAACTGAGGAGAGTTGATTAAGGGCATGTTCTGATATCGATATTGATTGTGGACTCGGGTGAATAAAAATTGCAAATCGAATTATCTGCTCCTTGCCTCCGAATACGGAACCTTGAACGGGTTCATTCTAACGGAAAATAACTCAAGAATGATTGGCTAATGGTCTGCGCATACAAATACTGTTTTCTCTGTTTCTTCAGTTTGTAACAGGAATTAGAACTAAAGTACCAATTTATAAATGATAAGTACTCTAAGATGGGTTCAGAAGCCGAAAGACAAATGACCAGCATTACCTGTGGTAGTAGGTGACAGCGATGACAGCTGTAACGTAATGAAATTACGTTATTGAATATTGTAAAGTAATGAAATCCAAAATTGGAACATCTTCCAAAATTAACAGCTGTCATCGCTGTCACCTTCTACCACAGGTGCCTAATGCTGGTAATTGCGCACGGGTTTTGAACGCATAATAGAGGACTTACGTGTGTAGATAAAATATTTTGTAAATACCTACGGTGTAGGCTTTCGTGTAAATAAAGCATTCCTAAACATTTTGTTTTCATTGATAATATGAAATAAGTACGTGTAACCCGAATCCTCTAATAAACGCGAATGTTTGTATGTATGGATGGATGTTTGTTACTCTTTCATACTGCAACGGCTGGACGGATTTGGATGAAGTTTGAAATAGAGATAGCTTATAACCTGAATTGACACATAGGCTACATTTCATCCCGGAAAAATTTAATTTATTCGAAATCTACGCGGACAAACTCTCGCGCAGAAGCTAGTTATGATATATGTGATATTAATACTTTATTCACTATGGTTATATAAATAGTTTTGCTAAAAGAGCTGAATCATGAGCGACCCCGACATTGATCAAAAATTAATCCGACGACCATTCGTAAATGACGCATAGATCGTCGAATAGATCTGGCTTGACTCTGCCCGCATCTAGCCCCTACCCCCATTTCTTAGGGAGGAAAAAATTAAGTAACGATTTAGATGAAATAGTAACACTCAAACAGACTCTCGAATGTTACTTGATAGTCTGTGGTTTAGATAACTGAAATGTAAAGTATGTATGTCTTTACTGTACAAGAACACACAAAAAATACATAACACAGGCAATATAACAAAAACCAAGTATAAAGGCGAACGTATCCCTACTGGCAAAGTACAGTGAACTGGCACAAAATATATATTTATGTACGTGTAGCTTAGCAAAAAGACAAATGGACATTTATTGTACACGAGTAGCAACTACAAGTGTTTTGGGTTCAAATTGGAATATTCTGCCAGTTATACTTCAAAGCCCTGTTCCTGTTTTGTGACAGTCTTAACTTTATTCAAATAAGTTTTCATACCATACACTACGTCAAAAATATCACTTTCGTGATTTAGAAAACAAACGCTCGCGACATCTATCGTAATAACGCAAACAACCTCGAAACTGTAATGCGCAGGGTTGTCAGATGTCCTCGGGCGCACTCCGGCTCTTATTCGCGTCCAGTAAATTGCGCACACAGCGACTAAGTGCCTCTCATGTAGCCGGCCTCTTTAGGGCTGTCGCGTACATGAAGCGTCCATTTTGAACTTATTTTTTTTAAACGCCAAGCCCTATTAAAATAGTTTCTTGATTCACGATTTATTGATTATGGTGATGGTTTATTGTTTAAATTATAAAAATATTTTCGTTCAATTGATAATTGAAATCTGTACGCCAAGTGACAGTATTCGCAATGATTTAATAGACACGTTAAAACTCTATGGTGAAAAACTAACTCTAGGGTAGTGAAGATAAGGGACCTTTTTACTGATGTGAACATTTCGCGGTGCCTTTTCTCATTATATGTAATATACTGTACTCGCAACTACTAAAACAAAATTAGACAACCCTGGTAGTGAAACGTCACAAGACTTGGCCAAGTTTAAATAAATAAATCTTTATGTAACGGCTATAGAGTCCATTACTGTGCTAAGCTACGTGAGATTACAGAAAAATAGCCGTAACTAGTTTTCCTTACTTCGTAGATTTTATTTAGAGGTTCGTAAATTTGGCCGTTTCTTTCTTGGTGAATTGAGGAAAAAGCGTTCAAAATGTACGTCTTATTTACAGAACGTGACGAGAAATCAGGGTTAAGATAGCCTTTGATTATTTTTGTTGAAAATATATAAATAATGGTAAGACGGGGATGTTGGAACGGCAAAAAAAATGCATGTTAAAAAATGCTGAAACAAAAAGCTACCGGTGGTTACGACTGCAGAGAGAGGAACTTCCTGACCATATTAAGTGCCGTGGCGAGGAATACAGTTTTCTGTATGGCCCTTCATCCAGCTATCTAGCGAGTATCTCAATGTGCTGATCAATACTTTGCTATGAGACCGTTCGCCAACCGACTGTTTGTCAACATCACACAAAATTGTATGTTGACTGTACCGTTCCTCAGAATATATTTCCGACAGTTGTTCCTCATGATTACTACGTCAGCAAATGAACATCAGACAAAACCTTCGCTGAGACGCTGCTAAATGGTCCGCACTTGATCCGAAAGTCGTTGGGCGGTTACGGTAATGGTTGATTGAGTGATAACACTGATAACCTCACTGCGTATTGTGATTAGTGATGTGCCGTTACCAGTAACTTACTCGAAGCGGGTATTTTACCAGTAACGCTACCAGAAACGTTACCAAAAAGCGGTAATATACGGTAACATTCAAATTTCGTATATATAACTATATGTTTTTTTACATGTTTATAATATTTTAGCACCAGACGGACCCTTTTAAACTAATAATGATAAGATGGGTTCAGTAGTTTAGTATATTACCAATGTTACTGGTAAAATACTCAATATTTCCGAGTATTTTACTAATGTTACCATGACATTGCCGAACAGATAAGATACAAATTACAATGCAATGAGTAAAAGAGACAGAAGATGCGATGAGTTACAGAAATAATTCATAGTTAGTAAGAGTATATTAACTTTTTAATTATAATTAATAAACTTAAATTAATAAAGAATACAAAACAGAAAAAAACGATTTCTATGTCCGTTTCTGGTAATATTACCAGTAGCATTGGTGATTTACTGAGTATTTTACCAAAAATCGATTTCTATGTCCGCTTCTGGTAATATTACCGGTACAATTGGTAATTTACTGAGTATTTTACCAAATGGTATTATACTGGTAACGAATAAGTTACCGCCGGCACAACACTAATTGTGATCGAATGCTGCTTCTGATGCCTCCCTCTGTAACCTGGTATACGATCACATGTAGCTTTCTTCATTGACTTGTGTCCATCTCATGCGGCGTACTAAACTATCGGTTGCTGAAACCTAAAAATAACTATGTATATACTAAATAATTTAAGCATTGCCTCGTGGTCCTAAGTTATTCTAACAAGTAGAGCTAAATACTAAATAGTTTGATAGAATGAGGGGTAAATGTATATTTCCTTATAAAAGCTATTATGCGCAGCGTCATGTCTATGCACCAAATATTACGCTGTCACATCCCACACTTTGATATTCAAATTGTGACCGTCATAACTCGAGATAACATTTTCAATATCGGGCCAAAGCGACGTGCCACAGCTAGTAAGGTCAACCCAGTAAACTTGCAGGGACAAATACGTTTTAGAATACCTACTGAAGTTCTTACTTAATTATACAAAAAGAAAATGTGTTTGAATTGTTGGCCAGTTTTTAAGCTTCTTACGGCGGTCGTCACGTTTCGTAATTATATCGATACACGGTTTGAAGAATCGCTTTTACATTTAGGAATTATCTGAACGTGTATTTTGCTGCGTAATAGTTGAGTTAATTTTGTATATATACCTAGTTTCAAATGTAATTAAATTAGATTGTAACTGACTGACAAAGTCGTTAAAAAATCACAGACACTTCTACCTACACGTCAAGAATCTACCAGGCTACCAGAGCTTCCCAAGCGGAGACCCTGCTGAGTAAAAACGCCGCGAGAAACTCAGCAGTCAGTCATTTTTTAAACATATAATGGTTATTATTCAGTCTAGCCTTACCTAAAACTATAAATATTAAATTTAATATAATATCAAATAACATGCGTAGTTCAGAAAAAAAACACCTACTTATGTGTATAAGTATAACACGGTGCAAGTCGACCACATAAGTTTCGATATGTTTTCCTACATCAAGCGTGTCCCCTAGACAAGATAAAGCTTTTGCATTTGAATAAATGATTATTGACTACGAGTAAGTTTCGGGTTTAGGCCATGCATTTTTGTCTGTTAGATAATCCTCGACTATATAATACGCATTAGACATTAACGACTTTTTCAAGTAACTTTTAAATTCTGGAAAGGGTAACTTTAAAACTACGTCAGGTAATTTATTATAGAAATGAATTCATATCTCACCCCTACCACCAACGACCTCCGATAAACTTCTTTTTATTTTGACTCTATTTGAAAGGTTGTCAAAGAGAGGCACAAAATAACAGAAATAGTATGGTCAAAGGCAGGCAAACACAATGTAAAACATTTCGAACAAGTGTTAGAAAATCTTGTTTAAGTTCGCCTACTTAAGCCCCGTGTCCCTGTCCCTAGTTAATAGCCGCGAATTACCTCAAATTCAAACCTTCCACGGTTCACACTTCCACAATCTTTACAATATGGGAACGATAGTAATTTGGGGCAGTTCTTACTGCTTCAAATTTAAGGTTGTACTTTGTATGTTTTTGTAGCCGTTGCGAATTAAATCTGACTTACCTCAATTACCTTATATTTGTATGAGGAGGATGTTATTTATTGTAAAGAGATCGGATTATGATGACCGGTTTATTACATTACGGCGTTAGAATAACTGTTTAGTAGAGAACATAAGAACAAATAACAGTTATGATTGCTAATTTACTGTGTCAAGAATAAATTAAATTGTTGAAAAAACTAGGAATAATCCGTAAAATAATGACTTTCATTGATGATACTTTTTAAGGGGTTTTAATTATTAATGCTGATGAGTATTTCATACATAATTATTCCACATAGAATATGTCTTGCTCTTCTCTTTTAGTAAAGTATTTTGTTTGAAATGTAAGAAAATAGCCTATTGTCGTTTTAAAAGTTTTGGCCGAATTTTGTAATGAATGTTTTTTAGGTACCAATTTCCTGTGCCTCCTCTTCCGCCCTTTATATTTATATTAGTTCGCTCCTCGCTTGAGTAAAAACTGAGAACAAGCAATTTTGTTCAGTTGAATGAATAATAAAGACTGACAACGGCAAATTTGTGCTGTCAGCTTCTAGCATTCATTATTAGTTTACCGGAAACAGTAATAGAATAAATGAACGAATTTTATACCAGCTCGAGTCTGTGTTTCATCCATCTTCGTTCTTGAAAGGGACAGAGGGCGCATCTGAGCGTTTTAATGTGTATAAATTATCCTTAGAGTATTAAGTAAAAATACAAAGTATAGAATATTGAGTAAAAGCGTGTAACGTCAAATTTGTGAATTACTTGAGATTGAGATAAAATGAAACAAATTTTCTAGACGTTATCTATATCAACATATATATCATTTTTAACTGGGAACGTGAAGCCAAAAATGTGATTAATACTAGTAATCACTTGTTATATTCAATTAAGGTACATTCGGCCAAGTAAATGATGAAAATGCTTTTTAGCTTGTTATTGCAAATGTCATTATTATGGCAATGTTGCTTCACGTTTTATGAATACCAGGGGCTCTATTCCACTGGGTAAAACTATATTGCCTTTGACACGCTATCGCATTGTCAATACCATAGATCGAATCTTCTTTATTTGACAGTAATGACGGCCGGAACGGTATTCTTTTTCCTTTAACATGCTCGGAAAGGAAAACTTTTCGTTTGAAAAAGAAGACGGAAAAACCTCATTTTCTTCCTAGGAGTAAAATAAACGTATGAAACCCATTCCTGTCCGTTGTGATGTTTTACGAGGAGCGTTCAATAAATTCTCGGTATGAGAAGGAAAACAAAAGCATACGATTAGTGTTTTATTTATATTTTTCTATATATTCTCCCCTATGTTTATACACTTATAAGATCTGTCAATTAGTTTTTTTTCCCCCCTCAATAAAAATATTTTTTGTCTTTGGTGTCGAAATGCTCCACCACCGCTGCCTTCAACGTTTCATCATTAGAAAATCTATGTCCACGAAGATCCTTTTTAAGGTTGGGAAACAAAAAGTAGTCGCTGAGGGCCAAGTCTGGACTGTACGGCGGGTAATAGTTTCGAACCCAGATGCAAGAACAGCAGCCTTGGCAACATGAGCAGTATGCACAGGGGCGTTGTCATGAAGAAGCAGCACTCTTCTGGTCAATTTTCCCCTCCTCTTCTCTTTGATTGCTTCCTATAATTGGCGTAAAATGCTGGCATAGTACTCTCCTGTAATATACAAACCCTTTTCTTTATAATATTTTAATAATATCCCTTCACAATCCCAGAATATTGTCGCCCTGATCTTGCCAGCTGAAGGGACGACTTTGAATGTCTTGCGATGAGGTTTTCCTTTAACGAGTCACTGCATCGACTCTTGTGAGCAATCTCAGGGTCATAATGATGAAGCCAAGTTTTATCTCCGGTAACAATTTTTTGGTGCAAGCCATCAGGGTTTTCACCACACAGCTCAATGAAGTCGGAACAACAAGCAACGCGCGTATGCTTCTGTAACGGTGGCAACATAACTTTGGACATGTTAAGATGATCGTGGATAATATTATGTATTGTACCATTAGAAATATTGGTTTTTTGTGCTATAGACCTAACCTTACTTGACCATCTTCCAGTATAATTTTCTCCACTTTTTGAATTGTGTCTGGTGAAGTAGCTTCAACAGGCCGACCAGCTCTAGGGTCATCTTCTATGCTCTCCCTCCCACGCTAAAATTCATTTGACCACTTTTGAACAGTAGATACTGAAGGAGCGGACTCACGGTAAACTAAATCCATTTCTTCTTTAATAGACTTTCGATCTTTTCCCTGTTTAGTCAAGAATTTTATTACTGCTCAATGCTCCAATTTAATTAACATTGTAAAATCGCTCATGGTGATCACGCTTGTTCAGCAGTAGCAGAAAAACAAAAGAACGTGTGAGCTTTTTTTACTGTCCATGAATGACTCTTAGCGGCCAATATTAAGAAGTTTACTAAAAAGTTTTGCAAGATACCAATACCGATAATTTATTGAACGTCCCTCGTATTTCAAACATGTATCTATTGCATATAAAATAGGACCATAAAAAAAATTCCTATACACCTAACATGTCTCCGCCCGCTCACTTTTAGAAAATTACCAATTTTTGAACACTAACGCCTGCTTTCTGCTAACTATTTTGATTTGAGCAGACCACTTAGATTTTACTGCTTACCAGTTGTGCAATATTGCTAACCAATTGATAATTTTGCGGACTAAATAATTATTTTGTATCGCAACTTTTTTTTAGAAGACACTATAATCTAAGCTTACCAAATTTTGATTAATTTGCGATAACATTTGACTTAGTTGCGGACCCAGTGTGGCGCTTTGCTATTTATTGCCGACAATTTTTATGCTGATATTATTATGTTGACCAATTAATTTAACTTCTCCTTTTTCATGGTGGACGTATAGAATAATTGAAAACCAAAAATGTTACTTACTCCCATAAGATTTTACAGTGTAGAATCTCGGTTCTTTTAGTTGTAATCATGACAAGGTATGAAAGTGGGGTGCGTGAGGTTATCAAGTTTACACGTTTCATCAATGACTTAAAAGAAAAGGCAGATATTTTGTTTTACTGTATCAATACTATTAGCAAACTTGTATTCCATTTGTTCATAGTATAAGTCGTTTTAATAGTGGAAAAACGTGTCGCCAACTTTCACTATCGCTAGCTCAAGGGACATAAGTGTAAGTAAGTTTGCAAAAAGTTAAGTGCTCCTGCCATTAATGTATCGGATATTCAATAACTAAGTTGGGAGTGGAGTTAAATTTGGATTTACGCCATCGTAAATCCAAATTTAACTCCACTCCCAACGCTTATAGTACAAGTAGGTATGTTTATGCATTGATGGCAATGTTTTGTTTTGAAACTGTGTGTAACTTTGTGTTTTTGTCCCTTAGGTTTATTTTACAAAAATATGATGGTGGAATATATTTACGGCACTGTTTATAAAGTGGTTAAGTCCTGTAAAACTTATATAATATATATATATATATATATATATATATATCTCAGGTAGATTGAACTGGTCCCAAACTTAAGCTCTGAGCTTGCACAATAGGTACTAGTTAGGCAACGATAAACATACCTACTTGTACTATAGAGAAATAGCCTCAGAAACAAATAGGTACCTACTCACTCACTACCAAATAAGCTGAGTAGAGCTGCCCTTCTATCTAACAAATGGCGGTATCTCAGACAAAACTCTTGTAGCAAGTGCGGCCTTGTTAATAATAAGAGAGGGTTGAATTTACAATGGCTATTGAATTTGAGACACCGCCTATTGGCTTGTAAGGGCAGCGAGTCGGAGTTATATAAAGTATTACAGCGACGAATTTGATTAATTTACTATAAATCCAATAGTAGCTTGATATCCACGCTATCGGAATTCCGCGTTATTGGATTGTTAGGAGAAAACTATTTTATGGAGTCCAATAGTTTTACTCGGAGGCTGAGTTGTAAATAGTTGCTATTCAGTCAACAACAGAAGCATTACCTATCACATAGTCAAGCGTTTCTCGGTCATACTTGTCGGTTTTCAGTAAAATAAATCTGTGAAATCTCAATCGAAACTTCTCGGTTGTTTTTCATTTACAGCCGGAAGAAGTTAAAGGACAAAATTCCATGTCCCCCACATTCGAAACACCCCAAAAACTGACAAGTTTCGCTACATAGAACACAAAGTAATTTGTCAAACCCCTTGGAGGGCTTTGTAAAAGTTTCGGGAAATAACTAGTAAAAAATATTACATTATACTAGAACGAAGGCATTTAGGTTGGGCTTCATAAAAAGAAAAAAGTAAAGTTCAGATCCAAATGTGTGGGATACAGGGTATTCTAAATTGTCTTATGTTATAGGCGACTTGATTATTCAACATATTAGACAATCAATGTTGAATAACGTATAAAATATAACCCCCATATTCGATACATAACAATTTCACTTTGCTGCACTGCTTATTTTTCATGTTGTTAAGTAGTTTAAATATATTGTAAAGAAAAGTATGAACAAAAATAAATATTAAATCTTGTAGCATAAAAACTCATTTTGTCACGCTGTATTTAAAATAAATAGCTTCTATTTTGCCGGCAGTTGTTTTTTTTGAAACATAGATTAGGAACTTTTTCAGTATGGTTCCTTTTTGCCGTTTTGAAACGAATTTCTTATCGCTCAGAAATGGTGGGTAATATTGATCGTGCTAGCATCACTCTGCTGATATCCAAAGTTAAATTATTTTAGACGCACTTTTTGCTAATGCTTGTTAAGAGCAATGCCACATGAGCGTTGCCAGTGCATTTGGTCGTCCCAACGCTGCGATTCCAACATAGAGCGACGCAAGTGCTTCAACGCATTGTGAGTCATCCCAATCCATTCCATTAAGGAAATCAGGAAACGTGATAAATGATTGAAACGTTCGTGCTTGAGCTACAGTTAGCAAGGCCTATGCGAGTTCAATAGTGTACCTAATGTAATCCTGTTCTGTAAATGTTTACTATCAAACCGCGATGAGAATGGGATTGAGCATATGTATCATTAATTTAATTTTTTATTTTTTATTTATTGAAATTTATTAACAAAACAACTGTTAACAATATTGCAATAGAATATTAACCCACAAAACTATTTACACAGTTTGACTGCGGGATCGTTGAGTCTCTTAATTAATAATAATAATATAAACCTTTTCTTAATACTAATTTTAAATTTATACACTACTAACTAAATATAATTGAACAGTCTTCTTTTAAACTTTGCCTTATTGGCCTCTTACCTAATATCTGTGGGCAAGCTATTAAGAATGTAGGGTAGACGTTTCTGCAGGCATCTGTCACCATAGTAGTTAGCGACCCTCAGCACAGCGTACTTCCCCGCAGCCACCGACCTGGTGCCGCACGCATGCTCAACAGGGGATAGATTATGCTCTTGAGCGCCGTGATGATGAAGTGCTAACCGGATTTTTTGTGAATTAATACATGAAATGACATTGTCAATGGTAAAGTGTGCAGATTAATAAAAATACTTATTCTAGTACAATGAAGGTTTAAAACTTGAAAAATAAAACTAATTAGTTACCTATATTACTTAAATAAAATACAAATGTTGTAATTACACCATATGAACACCATCAACAATATTCAATCATAACACCAACATTATCAGAGCTGTCTGTATCATCACCTGGTACGCAAAATAAATGAATAAATTAGTGTTAAAAACGAGTCGAGTACGTTAAGTTTTCAGAAGGACCTTCATTTTCGTTATTAAGATGTGTTAATATGTTGAAGACAATTTTTCAGCACGATAGTTTAACACTATATCTCGATTCACATATGCTAAAAATGTACTTTTTGATAGGTACCGATTTGATAACGTGAAAATTGAGTAAAAAATAATGATGTTAATGAAAAGTTTGTCAAATATTTTTTTTTTTTAAATGGCGACATTTCCCAAGAATAGAGTTAAAATATGTAGTGACTGCTTATGGCATACTTTGTAAATGGGTACGTATTATAATGTATAAATTTAAAATACATATTGGTTGAAATCCATAAAGTTGATATGCCGAATTTCATATAGTATAATGTATCAAAATATATAAAGTTATTTGGCATAAGTTCCAAACGCATAAGCTTGAAATGCATAATGGTCAAAATATATAACAGTAAAAATGCATAATGGTTCATAGTAATATTTGACAAAATGCATACGTTTACAATGCATATGTTTACAATGCATATGTTTACAATGTATACGTTCAAAATCCATAATAGTTGAAATACATAATCGATACTGTAAATAAGAGCCAGCTAATGTAAATACCCTAAAGTTCATGGAATTCAATTCCGGACACAATTCCGTTCAATTCCGTTTGATTTTATACATTATAATACGTAAATCTATGATTTATAAGTGTCTGCACTTAAAGTACAGAAGAAATCATTGATTGAATTAAAATCATAAGTATTGTTGTGTTAACGGTACTTCCGAATGCCATTCTAATAGCGGTTTGATAATAACTGTAGATACATTAAGTAGATTTCTCAAAAATGTCCTCAAAATTTGACATTACTATCTACATATTGAGATGCGAAGTGTATAGTTGACGACTTGACGGACAGTACTCAAATTGAAAAAAAAAACATTGCATGCTCGGTACACAAGCCCGCAATGTTGCATACAAATTTCATTATTATCTAGTTTTTAACTTTCAAAAAAAAGGCAGATTTATTCCTTTTTTTTTTATCTGTGTCTGAAATATAATGTTTTTTTAAAAAAAAGCTTATTTTTCTCCTTGTCATAAACAAAAAGGCGGCAAAGAGTGATAGTCAAAAAATGAGTTTAAGCGATGAATATTTTAATCCAAGACAAAAAAAAACTTGCGATTTTTGAGAAAAGCACTATATTTACCTTGGCAAGAATCGCAATTGCATACTTCCATGCCAATAATGTACTATTACCCATATATTTCTAATATTTATCATTTGTAAAAGGTTTTGTATCCCTAATGGCAAAGCGGAGTGATATCAAGGGTGACGTATCCTAGTGAACCGTGAGTGAATGATTTGTATCTATTTACTTAGCGCGGGCGGTACGTGAAAGGAAAATACATAAAATAAATATTTTACGCAGAATTGTTATAGCCATATTACATTGTACAATTTGCAGAGCGGGTAGATTAGTGCTGTTTTGTTGTATAGTGTAACATGGCTGTTGATTGAAGAGTTGAAAAAAAAAGTATACTTGCTATGTTTGAATTCCTATATTTTCTTCACTTCCAATAGTGCCCAAAGTATTTTTTTTAAGTATTGTGATTAGGGTGTATCGTAAAAGTCTAGCGTTGCCTGAACTGCAATGGTTAAAATGGCTACACTTGCTCCAATATACTTTTATAATAAACTAGCTTCTGTCCGTGACTTCGTCCAAGTAGATTTCGATTATCGTTAATCCCTCGGGAACCGTTAAATTTTCCAGAATTAAATGTAGTATGTATTTCAAAATTCATCCAAATCCGTCCAAATGTCACAGCGCAAACTAACACATAAACTTTCGCATTTAGTTGGGTAACATGGCAACTTACAGCATGGCTGGATAGATGACGCTGTTATAACCGGACTTATTTTTATATGGAAAAGGAGAATGCCTTCCGAATTAGTCGAGTCCATTCGTGATTTTAGGGTTCCGTACCAAAATGGTGTTTGGGGTTTAAAGATCGTCCGCCCGCTGACCTATAAATTTAACGAGCTGAGAAATATGAAGAAATCTGGACATAAAGATAATTATTAATGATTCACGAGAAGAATAAAATTGTGTTTTTGGGTTGATGAAGATTTACCGAAAATTTCAAGTTGGCCAACATTATTTTGAACTTTAATTGTCATGTTAAAAGCTCCGTCCTTATTGAATGCCAAATGAAGTTCACAAAAACTTAGCATGTCGTTTCACCTGATTTTAGCTTTCTTTTAAAAAACGAAACCATCTGTGCCAGAGTCTTACTCAGACTTACCAGTTTTTTATATCTGTGTTAATTATAACTTTTAATTAAAATTAATATTCCTGAGCGAGACCCTTGGTATAAACAGAAACATGATCTAAGTAGGTATTCTATTGATTATCAGGATGAGATAATTTATCATGAAATTTAATAACATGTTATTTTAGACAAATTACTGACAACGTGGTTTGCTTCGTAAACAACGCCGAATTAATTACAAAGTTTCGAATTGTTCAAGCTTCCCGATATTGAATATCGCTCTGCTTAATAAGCGTCCATTTTAATAAAAAAGCTTTCGGGGAGTGAACTTTTATTGTATGTAATATATATTGGTTGTATAAATTGACATCAAACTGAACTGATTTCTTTGAAGAAATTGTATTCTATTGATTATCAGGATGAGATAATTTATCATGAAATTTAATAACATGTTATTTTAGACAAATTACTGACAACGTGGTTTGCTTCGTAAACAACGCCGAATTAATTACAAAGTTTCGAATTGTTCAAGCTTCCCGATATTGAATATCGCTCTGCTTAATAAGCGTCCATTTTAATAAAAAAGCTTTCGGGGAGTGAACTTTTATTGTATGTAATATATATTGGTTGTATAAATTGACATCAAACTGAACTGATTTCTTTGAAGAAATTTTAGTTATTTTATATTAAGTAGCAGTTAAGATAATTTGTGTCCTCGAATGCATGTTTTGTACGAAATTTTGTTCCTTACAAAAGTGTATACTTGCGTAAAAAGTTTGATGACACAGTGATGATTAAAAAAAAGTAATAACGTATACGGAATGATATTTGGACAAAGTTTATAACACTTTTAAATAAAAGCCCGTGGGATACTATAACAAACTTATATAATATGGCCCCATGCGAGCTACTTTGCGACAGTTGGCTGGCACTTTATCCATGGCTGCGGTGAAAGTAGATGTTGGCATTTTCTTTACTCTATTTTTTTTTCGAATTGAAGGCTTTTCAGATTGGCCCAGAAATTTTCGTCGGTCGAAGTTGTGGTACATTGGTATATGAGATTCATAATTCCTCTATTTTGGCTAAGGTCTATTTTGAGTAATAGCTGGATCTTAGATTTGGCCAAAATACAACAGTTACTCTTCTATGATGAGTTCTCTTAAAATCAGGCACAGCCGGCAAACTACTCTCCATATATCGTTCAGCATTGACTGCTAAACCTGACTCAAAAAATACCCCCTTCGACATGCCGCGAGAGCTAATCGCAAGCCATAATAAATTTTTTTAGGAACTTCGTGTGCTCGTCATTTTTAACAGATTCTTCAGTTTGGTTATTGGTATTTTGAAAATAAAAGTTACCTTTCAATTAATTACCATCTATGGTTTAAATATGATTCATCAAGTCATCATCTATAATACTAAGTAATTCTTGGCGTAGAAAATGATTTTTACTAATGAAGCGAGTTTCTTTTAATGGGTAAGTTTTTGATTTTCGGACACGGTTGTTTTTTGTTTTCTTGTTCGTTTCCTAATGTCCATATCTTGAAAATACTAAATAGTTTGGCCATCGCAGTTGAATTTATTTCCGAGTTGTCTGTACGATTTAGACACTCGTCCCGCCGCCCCATAATTTTATTTAATTGGCTTCTAAGAATTGCTCCCTGGTTTCAGCTCCATTATGTTTTTGTATAAATAATTAACACGTTTTCTTGACATAAACTAGCCTTTATTGTATTACATTACTTTTAAATATAGAGACACGATCCGTGTGGTTGGAGAGATGGAAAAAGATTGAATGAGCTCTGTACGAGAGGTTTGGTTCAAACATACATACTTTATCGGAACCGGGTTTTCTATAGTACTATTTAGTAAGGAAAATTACACACGTTTTCTCAACGCCTTTATTGGCTATTTGTCATAATAATTATCACACAAATCCTACGACCAATTAATGTATTTGGACAGATAACAGAGAAGAAAATTACAAATTTCGAATGTTTTACTTTTAAAATAATGCATGCGAACTTTGTTCAAATTTCATTCCGCATACGTCACCCGTGATACACCAGTTCAACAAGGTAATCAGAACCTCGTTATCAATCATATCACCTCTCTACTTTGGTTGCATGCGTTAATAATAAGCAAAGTAATTTACATGTAAATCAAGCCTTGACATGTCTTAATTATTCATTCTGTTAAACTAATTAACTTGCGTGTTTTGGCTCAGATATGAGACAGCGGAGTAATTCTGAATGTTAGGAAAATTATCTTCCGTGAAAATTTGTTTGAGCACAAATTTAACAGTGGAGTTGTATCGGAGCGTGCTTAAGCCTCTTAAATATTAATATTATCTATTTACTAGCAAAAGCGAGTAGGTAAAAGGTTATTAATTGTCAGTTACTGGTAACTAATGTTTCAGGTATTTCCATTTATTTATTTATTCAAACTTTATTGCTTAACGAAATCGTATTAATGGTAAATATTAACGTTTTATTTTTCCATTCTGTATCATCAAAAAGGTCAGTTTATTACAACATTAAAATATTGACCAAAGTATTCGCTTTGTTATATTTTGGTCAATATTTTAATGTTGTAATAAACTGACCTTGTTTTTTTTTTCAATGTAATTGCTTCCGGTTTCAAAATGATTTCACAATTTTACAAAAAATATTTTTAAAGATTAATTTAAAAAAATATTCAATAGTTACTAATTCATCGCTCTCATCCCTTTTTTGTTGTTTAGCGGAATTCGAACAGGCTGTCTAACTGCGAGAATCGGCTCAAGTTGCCTTTTAGTATTCTGTTCTGCTACCAAGTTTGATCGGTCGTTAATCATAACAATAGAAGGATATCAAGGTGAGTTCGTTCGCTTACGCGCTGGAGCGCGACATGGCTCCCTTTTAATTAGGTAGGGTATGAGTATTAACGACATTAAAACGATATTGTTTTCTGTTAATATCTATTTACAAGACTAACCGTCGAACTGAATTATCACACAGAAATACTTTTCTAATGTTACCCATTTATTATTATTATCGAGGAGGTTGAGATGGGCCTTGTGTGCCACTTCGACCATTGCTGATCTTTTGTGTCCGCCCTTTGTTTAGAGCTCACTGCAAAGGCCCGTTGCGTCCAGAAATTTCCAGATGCTTTGTGTATTGAGGAATTTTATCTGTTATGGGTTCATGATATGTCGCCCTATTTAAATACTTCTGTTGCGGTTTAGTGGTCCGCATGAGCAGAGGATTTAGGAACCCATTTTAGAAGTTATGAATAAAAAAAAGTGTTTTGTCTTTCTGCTCTAGACGCTACACCCGGCTATAACCTAAAGTGGGTAATTTTATGTTTTTTGTTTCTCTTTGCAGCTATCATCGACTGCAATAAAAGCTAAGTTTCTGAAGGATTCTTTACAGTCTCCAACTTTGTCCTAAGAGTCTTTACAATCATTGAGGCTATGCTTGGGGTTTGACAGACTAAATTAAAAATATTGTTTACCCTGGGATAAATGATAATTATTGCCCATTTTACCGAGCATTCTGTTTAAAACTATTCATATTGCGCTACTCGATATTAGGTAGTATCTTTCTGTCTTTAAACTAACAGGTTACGATATCTAATCTTTTCCTTCAGGCCCGTTTAGGGTAAGTTTTCAACCCAGATTTGTCTTTTTTTCTTCTTCTGATTATGTATGCTGATTGTACTAAATAGTTGAATTGATAGTTTTGGTAAATAAGATTAGTATGACTTTTATAGTAAGGTTATTTGGTTCTTTACTTTGGTGATTATTCCATTTTTCATAGTCGATGTGATTGGCTATACACATGTTATCAGGGCTGAGATTAGTATGACTTTTATAGTAAGGTTGTTTGGTTCTTTACTTTGGTGATTGTTCCATTTTTCGTAGTCGATGTGATTGGCTATAAACTTATGTTATCAGGGCTGAGATTAGTATGACTTTCATAGTAAGGTTGTTTGGTTATTTACTTTGGTGATTGTTCCATTTTTCGTAGTCGATGTGATTGGCTATAAACTTATGTTATCAGGGCTGAGATTAGTATGACTTTCATAGTAAGGTTGTTTGATTATTTACTTTGGTGTATAATGTGTATATTCCACTTTTCATAGTCTATGTGGTTGGCTATTCACATGTTATCAGGGTTGAGATTTGTATGACTTTTATAGTAAGGTTGTTTGGTTCTCTACTTTGGTGATTGTTCCACTTTTCATAGTCTATGTGATTGGCTATACACATGTTATCAGGGCTGAGATAAGTATGACTTTCATAGTAAGGTTGTTTGGTAATTTACTTTGGTGATTGTTCCATTTTTCGTAGTCGATGTGATTGGCTATAAACTTATGTTATCAGGGCTGAGATTAGTATGACTTTCATAGTAAGGTTGTTTGATTATTTACTTTGGTGTATAATGTGTATATTCCACTTTTCATAGTCTATGTGGTTGGCTATTCACATGTTATCAGGGTTGAGATTTGTATGATTTTTATAGTAAGGTTGTTTGGTTCTCTACTTTGGTGATTGTTCCACTTTACATAGTCTATGTGATTGGCTATACACGTGCTATCAGGGCTGCGATTAGTATGACTTTTATAGTTAAGTTGTTTGGTTCTTGGCTTTGGTGATTGTTCCATTTTTCATAGTCTATGTGATTGGCTATACACATGTTATCGGGGCTGAGATTAGTATGACTTTTATAGTAAGGTGGTTTGGTTCTTTAATTTGGTGATTGTTCCATTTTTCGTAGTCGATGTGATTGGCTATACACATGTTATCAGGGCTGAGATTAGTATGCCTTTCATAGTAAGGTTGTTTGGTTATTTACTTTGGTGATTATTCCACTTTACATAGTCTATGTGATTGGCTATACACGTACTATCAGGGCTGCGATTAGTATGACTTTTATAGTTAAGTTGTTTGGTTCTTGACTTTGGTGATTGTTCCATTTTTCATAGTCTATGTGATTGGATATACACATGTTATCGGGGCTGAGATTAGTATGACTTTTATAGTAAGGTGGTTTGGTTCTTTACTTTGGTGATTGTTCCACTTTTCATAGTCTATGTGAATGGCTATACACATGTTATCAGGGCTGAGATTAGTATGCCTTTTATAGTAAGGTTGTTTGGTTCTTTACTTTGGTGATTGTTCCATTTTTCATAGTCTATGTGATTGGCTTTACACATGTTATCAAGGCTGAGATTAGTATGACTTTTATAGTAATTTTGTTTGGTTCTTTACTTTGTTGATTGTTCCATTTTTCATAGTCTATGTGATTGGCTATACACATGTTATCAGGGCTGAGATAAGTATGACTTTCATAGTAAGGTTGTTTGGTTCTTGACTTTGGTGATTGTTCCATTTTTCATAGTCTATGTGATTGGCTATACACATGTTATCGGGGCTGAGATTAGTATGACTTTTATAGTAAGGTGGTTTGGTTCTTTACTTTGGTGATTGTTCCACTTTTCATAGTCTATGTGAATGGCTATACACATGTTATCAGGGCTGAGATTAGTATGCCTTTTATAGTAAGGTTGTTTGGTTCTTTACTTTGGTGATTGTTCCATTTTTCATAGTCTATGTGATTGGCTTTACACATGTTATCAAGGCTGAGATTAGTATGACTTTTATAGTAATTTTGTTTGGTTCTTTACTTTGCTGATTGTTCCATTTTTCATAGTCTATGTGATTGGCTATACACATGTTATCAGGGCTGAGATTAGTATGAATTTTATAGTAAGGTTGTTTGGTTCTCTACTTTGGTGATTATTCCAATTTTCGTAGTCGATGTGTTTGGCTATAAATGCATGTTGTCAGGGCTGAGATTAGTATGACTTTTATAGTAAGGTTGTTTGGTTCTCTACTTTGGTGATTATTCCACTTTTCATAGTCGATGTTATTGGCTATAAACCTATGTTGTCAGGGCTGAGATTAGTATGACTTTTATAGTAAGGTTGTTTGGTTCTTTACTTTGGTGATTGTTCCATTTTTCATAGTCTATGTGATTGGCTATACACATGTTATCAGGGCTGAGATAAGTATGCCTTTCATAGTAAGGTTGTTTGGTTATTTACTTTGGTGATTATTCCACTTTACATAGTCTATGTGATTGGCTATACACATGTTATCAGGGTTGAGATTAGTATGACTTTTATAGTAAGGTTGTTTGGTTCTCTACTTTGGTGATTATTCCACTTTTCATAGTCGATGTGATTGGCTATAAACCTATGTTGTCAGGGCTGAGATTAGTATGACTTTTATAGTAAGGTTGTTTGGTTCTTTACTTTGGTGATTGTTCCATTTTTCATAGTCTATGTGATTGGCTATACACATGTTATCAGGGCTGAGATAAGTATGCCTTTCATAGTAAGGTTGTTTGGTTATTTACTTTGGTGATTATTCCACTTTACATAGTCTATGTGATTGGCTATACACATGTTATCAGGGCTGAGATTAGTATGACTTTTATAGTAAGGTTGTTTGGTTCTTTACTTTGGTGATTGTTCCATTTTTCATAGTCTATGTGATTGGCTTTACACATGTTATCAAGGCTGAGATTAGTATGACTTTTATAGTATGGTTGTTTGGTTCTTTACTTTGCTGATTGTTCCATTTTTAATAGTCTATGTGATTGGCTATACACATGTTGTCAGGGCTGAGATTAGTATGAATTTTATAGTAAGGTGGTTTGGTTCTTTAATTTGGTGATTGTTCCATTTTTCGTAGTCGATGTGATTGGGTATACACATGTTATCAGGGCTCAGATAAGTATGACTTTTATAGTAAGGTGGTTTGGTTCTTTACTTTGGTGATTGTTCCATTTTTCATAGTCTATGTGATTGGCTATACACATGTTATCAGGGCTGAGATAAGTATGACTTTTATAGTAAGGTGGTTTGGTTCTTTAATTTGGTGATTGTTCCATTTTTCGTAGTCGATGTGATTGGCTATACACATGTTATCAGGGCTGAGATAAGTATGACTTTTATAGTAAGGTGGTTTGGTTCTTGACTTTGGTGATTGTTCCATTTTTCATAGTCTATGTGATTGGCTATACACATGTTATCAGGGCTGAGATAAGTATGACTTTTATAGTAAGGTGGTTTGGTTCTTTACTTTGGTGATTGTTCCATTTTTCATAGTCTATGTGATTGGCTATACACATGTTATCAGGGCTGAGATTAGTATGACTTTTATAGTAAGGTATTTTGGTTCTTGACTTTGGTGATTGTTCCATTTTTCATAGTCTATGTGATTGGCTATACACATGTTATCAGGGCTGAGATAAGTATGACTTTTATAGTAAGGTGGTTTGGTTCTTTACTTTGGTGATTGTTCCATTTTTCATAGTCTATGTGATTGGCTATACACATGTTATCGGGGCTGAGATTAGTATGACTTCTATAGTAATGTTGTTTGGTCCTCTACTTTGGTGATTGTTCCATTTCTCGTAGTCGATGTGATTGGCTATACACATGTTATCGGGTCTGAGATTAGTATGACTTTTATAGTAAGGTTGTTTGGTTCTTTACTTTGGTAATTATTCCATTTTTCGTAGTCTATGTGATTGGCTATACACATGTTATCGGGGCTGAGTTTTATTATTTACCTTACACAATTGGCGCTCTACTTAAGCACAATACGATAACAGGTTTTTAAGATCTTATGGTCCAGCGGCGGAATTTCTTAAGCTATTACGGCTACTTATGCCTTATGGCAACCTCCATCCTTTACTGCTATAATAGTTAAGTTCTGCCCGCATATTCCCGCATATTCTGCCCGAAAATGTTGGCTATCGTCATTTGATGAAATGTAGCCTATTTGTTAATTCAGGGTATAAGCTACCTCTTTTCCAAATTTCGTCCGAACCTGTCCAGCTATTAGTAACAAAATAAATGCACACATAAACTATCACATTTATAAAATTAGAGGGATTTTTCATGTCTTTTCTAGTACGACAAAACTTTCTTCTGGCATTATTTCAATTTTATGTTGTATGCAAGGTCGTTTGACGGGAGATCGTTGCATTCGCTCGGGGACTGTTAGCACCCCTGGCTCCAGAGATGGCCCGGCTACCGTCATTGCCGGGATTCCTAGCACCGCCGAGCACTCGGGGCCTGTTCGGGGAGTTGACTGTCATGGGGAGGTATGGACCGTAATCCCACCACGCTGGTCCAGTGCGGGTTGGTGAGTCGCCAGTTATGCCTCGTTTGCTATGGGCGTTTAACGTTTTAAAATAGGCGGCGCAAACGGGGCAGGCCTAGACGGAGATGGCGGGACGACTTGGACGCATTCCTCAACAACTGGCCGGAAGAGGCACCAAATAAAAACACATGGAGATCAAGGGGAGAGGCCTTTGCCCAGCAGTGGGACACTCATACAGGCTAGGAAAAAAAAAAAAATGTTGTATGCTGACGTTAGTGTACCACACGCTGTGTTTTCTCAAAGAAAGATGTAAACGGGGGGGTGCAATTTTACAAAAACGATATCTTTATTCACCGCCCAAGAACACTTGCCCAAGTGGTATAATCACGCATGTTCCTCAAATATAAAATTGGTTTTGTATCGGCCCTTGAAATAGAGTAATCGGAAAGCGGATTATGCCTGAAACGGTATAAAGTTGGCACGCACAACAATTGCAAAGCCCTCGATGTAACGGCTGGTGAATCCTATTCGAGTGAATGGAAACATTTAAACATGAAATTTTGTACTCTTGCATATCGTTCTGTAATCTGGAATATGCATTTGACTGAATATTCGTTCCGTATACCTACGGTAGTAATTAAATGATATGGCGGTATTTTAGTTTTTTTTATTATTTCACAAGAACGATATACGCCAGTTACACTTGGAATGCAAGAGAAACTTATAGACTAAATACTTAAGATATTCAAATAACAAAATTAACAGAAAATAGTTTTCATCACACTTGCTCATAAATGGTGTTATTCCATGCCTGTATACAGAAGGACAATGGCCTAAATTGTTGCCGCGGGACTTATGGCGAGTTTGTAGCCCCTGGGTAGTAATGACTTTTGTTTTAAAATTGCCAACTATTTCGTACATAATTTCTGACTAAGGAGTTTTCATGTTCAGCCAAAAATTCAAACGATCTCTTATTTCATCTTTAAAACTTAGCTATATACTAAATTAACATCACACAGAACCTAAACGCTTGATTAAACTTCATTCATTGCAGGCATTCCATCTTAATCCTCAGGGTTGGCAACGCATTTAAGCTCTTAGGATTGCAGTCTTGAGAATGTAGTCTTGAGATTTCAAATGTCTATGGGTCTCAGATCCCACTTACCATAAGGTGGCCTGAGTGCTCGCGTGTCTTCTTTTTGTCATAAATATATATATATAGTTCGAAACTAAACGCAGTTCTTAGCATTATCTGTGGTAGATGTCACAAAACAAAGATAGTTATCTGCATTAGTGAGAAGTTATTGTTTTATATTTTGCAGAGTTATAAAGTGTTTTTAAAGTTTAAGAGACAATAGAAAAAATAAGAAATGGCTTTTATTATCCGATGAATCGGAATTAGGATTCGGTATTACAGCTACACCGCCGGAATAGAGCCTCTAGTCCCAGTAGTTCGGTTGATTAGTCCGGGGCCGAACTACTGCCACACTTTTCTTCCCATTAGTTCGGTTATGACGTCAAACCGGACTATTGGGAAGTTGTGTGTAGTTCGGTTAATGATGTGCAAACAACTTTTATTATTAAAAAATCCGGCCAAGTGCGAATCGGATACGCCAAAAAATCTGTATTTTGGATTGAGGGACAAACTTAACTTGCCTTTGAAACAATATTGTCCCCTTAGAATAATAACACATATAAACCTAGTCCGCGCACCAAAAGACTTAAACTACACCATTCTGGTGTACTCGGCGATCGCCGCCTGTCAGTCGCAATCACGTCACACAGCGTCAACAGCTCCCGGATTTTTATTGATTATGACGATTTGTATTGTTAATGGGTGCCACAACACTTCAGACCAAGAAAATAAACACTATAAAATAACATTCCACGTGTTAGTAATATGTTTTGACTTGTTGTTTTACGTAAAACATTCACTAAAATATTAAATTATTTTCTAACGACATTACATGAAAATGTTGCCATTATAACGAAATTTTTCCCCCTAAATTGTTATAGTAAGTTCTTGTTCTATTTTGTGATATTCTGTGATACGAATTGAATTACTTGTTTTTCTCTTTCAAGATTTCCTTCTAATCCGATTATTGCCGCACGTTGGATTGAAAAAATTAGGCTTAATAAAAGATACATACAGTGGAACGTATAACCTCTTCTTTTTTTGAAGTCGGTTAATAAGTTCACCATTCGGTTATTATCGGTATCACTGGTTTTTCCCATATAGTATAAAAATATACAGATATGACCTTTAAATATATTGCCCGCAACAACAAAACCTCCTATTAGCCCTAAAGTACTTAACACATTTTTATGTTCAAATAAGAAAAATAAATAGTGACTATTTTTTGACAGTATGACAATGTTTGTATCGAGATTTAGTAAAATTAAGTAATAATAGTTGTATATCATGGCTTCAAAGAATTTAAAGCGTGGTAAAAAAAAGTCAGTCAATCTTGTGAAATTGTAAATAATGTATATGACTATTTTAGCAAAGATTCCAGCCATTCCAGCTTTAGCCAATAAAAGCAGAGAAAAGACGAATCGTTAACTTAATACAACCACGCCGCGTTACCATTGCGTGCGCTCGGCGGTACTACTGCGTCGATTAAAAATCGCGGCGGCATGTGATTTTAGTCCGCCAAAAAACCACCGGCCAAAAAAGTACCTTAGAACATTTAAACTACCTACTTAAAATATGATATTTTATGCGATTTAGAAAGAGACAAAACATTTTCTTATTACATAAGTGTTAATAAACGTTTGTATTATTACTAAGTAACTACAAAAAATGATCGAATTTAACAAAAATGATTAAATGAAAAAAAACCCTAGTTTAGGGGGAAATGTAATCCGCTAGCAACATTATTTGGTTACTTGTGTGCGTGTTGTCGTGTGTTAGTACGCGTTGATTACGCCCACATGAATCCATTTTGTGCGACACTTTTGACGGGTTGGCTGTAGGAAACTATCATTCTATGTGTTATTATTCTAAGATTGTCCCTATACCTACAATATACATCGACATAGGTCGTGGTTAGTTTATAAACTGCAATTTAGATTGTAATTACAAACTTAACTATTTGAATTGTGATGTAACTATAAAATTACCATTATCGGATTATTTTACCCGACTGCGGCGGAGCCCAAAAGGAGGGTTATGTTCTTCACAGTCATGTATATATGTATGTCCAGTTCTATGTTCCCCGCTACAGTAAAAACGGCTTGGACGATTTTGACAAATGAGGCTACATTTAATCCCGGGAAAACGTCCCGTTTTTTTTGGGGATATAAATATATTAGTGTCGGTACAGAATGAACGATTGTAAGGCATAGATACCATTCCTTCTGCTCCAAGTTGAACACTTTCGTGCACTTGCTCGTACCTATTAATATTAAAAATTAACTAAAAAGTCAAAATTAAAATAATAATAAAAAAACCAAAAAAACCCGACTGCAAAAACGTTTTCTTGACGGAAAAGCAAAAAATAAGCAACGTATTATGCTAAATAATGTCAGCACTGCAACGTTTAGGCTTTATTTTATAGTCAACGCAGGCGGGACCCACCCATAAAATAAACAATATAAACATGTTGTTTTAAGCTTCTACAGCTGTGGGCGGGGCCCGCCTGCTGACATTATTTAGCATAATACGGGTTGACAAATGAAAAAGTTGTGAAACGATACATTCGACCAAAAGGCAGAGAACCGTTTCAACCTTTAAAGCGTGAGCGATCTAATACGAAGAAGTTACTCAACCTTTTCTTTTTTATTAAAAAATGTAATGAAATAAATGTCTCTTTGATTTTTTATTTAGCTGTGCTGTGTATGTGTGTGCATCCTTAACCGTACTTTTGAGTCGTTTTAATTCTCAGTAGTTCGGTTTGACGTCATAACCGAACTAATGGGAAGAAAAGTGTGGCAGTAGTTCGGCCCCGGACTAATCGACCGAACTACTGGGACTAGAGGGAATAGAGAAATGCGGCTTAGTTACTTCATGACGATTTGTTACCAGCCAAATCCAAAGAAAATAACTAGTTTTTTTTTCCTTGTTTTTTCTACGTTGTGTGTACAACAGGAAGTAGGGGGATTACTAACTAGAGTCATTAAAACACTCTCGTTAGTAATCCCCTTCTTACTACCCTTGATGCGCAATGTAGTAACCTGTATGTACATTCAAATTCAAAATTCAAAATATTTATTCGGTAAATAGGCCACATGAGGGCTCTTTTACACGTCGGTAATATAGAGTGAATCTACCAGCGCTTCGGACGAAACCATCATTGCGGAGAAGAAGCGCCGCAAGAAATTCCAGCGGGTGATTTTCTCAATAAAAAAATAAAATAAAACAGGGCCTTTTTAAGTCTTACTAAGCTCCTACACTAATGATAATACCTAAATAAATGATATGTGTGCGATGGTTTGTGCTAACTACTCATTGGTTTGACATAGTCCTCTCACATAGTTAACCCACATTAAGGAAGAACGAGAAAATAATAACAAAACTAATTTGCAATGTTTAAAAAAAAACTGTCAGAAACTTTACCTTTAGTAAGCCAAGTGAAGATAATCAGATTATAACTGTAACTTAAGTGTGCGATTAGTCTCTCTTTGTCGCTGAATTAAATTTGTGAAATTAATTTATTCGACATAACTTTTTTTGGTTGTTATAATATAAGAATAATTATAACCCCAGGAGATCAAAACTTTAGTTACGAAAATTCTACCCTTACCTTAATTATACGATAAACAAACGGGCGGGCATTGCGTTAATTTTGTTAAACCGGGTTTATATTTTTTTAACAAATTATACACAAACTAAACGAGCACTACCCAAACTAGTTGTTTTGGTATATCCTACAACTTTCTTAATTAATAAAACAGACCCCTGATTTAATTTGCCTTAGGTATGCAAAATTCAAACAAGAGTTTCCACACTTTGGATATATTTAGATGAGGCTCATAATTACCGAAAATATTTTTTATTGGTAGCATAATTTCCATTCACAATCTATTTTTTTCCTTTTATACTTATATCCAAATAGGTAGGTTTTGCTTATGTTTACTTCTACAGCAGGGCCAAGGGAAAAACCGCCCCGATGGAGCTGCGTCGACACTATCTAATTCATTTCTGATATAGGAAAACATTATTGAATGCGAATGGCAATAGAGCTATGTATGTATTTATCTATGGAAGTATGCTTTATCATTGTCTTGTATCCATAGTACAAGACTAAGTAAATTTGTGTGAAAGAAGGGAGTGAAGCGATACGATATATTTAGATAAAGGTCAGTGGCCATCTTAACATCCTGTCTAACGCTTCGGGCTTGCTTTGTGAGAGAGAGTCTTGTTGGCATTAGCTTAACAAAAGTTTTTTTAAATAAAGAATTGGGAATACAGGTTTTATTAAAATTTAAGTAGGTATACATTTTGATTTATTCTTTACCCGTCGAGCGTCCCATATGCAACGTGATGTAACAACGTCCCATATGCAAATGATTTTGTACAGAAAATGACAACGTTTCTGTATAGGTAAGCTCGTCCATTCCGTTTCGCCATTTTTAGGGTTCAGTACCAAGGTAAAAAAGGAAGAGTGAGAAGAAGAGTGGGGAGACTTCGTTGTCTGTCTGTCTCTCTGTATGTCACACCGCAGGTTTCTCAGCAACTACAAATGTCATCAACTTGAAATTTGGCATAGTTGTACAACTTGCTTGCAAGAATCTGTTATTAGTAAAAAAATAATATGAAAACATACTTAAAAATTACAAAACTTCTCAAAATACTGACTATAATAGTAAATGTACAAGAGCGGTCAAAAAAGTAGACGCTAAGAGTGTTTTTTGACTTAGTTATACACCGTTGCATACAATACTTTCTCTACGACTAGGTTTCAAATAAAATGCAAAATTAAATTAAAATTAGATATTTACTCGACATTAAATATAGGTAGGTACCTAACTAATACGAAAAAAAGTACAAAAAACGAGAGGGAAACATGAGTAAAATAAAATAAGTGTCTATGGTCAACTTTTTTTAAATTGACGTTTACTTGCCAGGTTTTATATTTTAAAAAGTTTTTCTTTTGTTGGCAGTGATACACCTATGTCAAAAGTTGAAACAAATACTTTTAATTCTTTAATTTGTTACGTTGGTGAAATTGTATTTTGTTGTAAAGTTTGTGATTACCGCTTAATACTTTATCCTAGGTTTAGTAAGCTTTGGCTTTTGGCTCAAAAAAGCACAAGTGCTGTTATGGGGCAGAGACTGGATATACTTTTTACGGATTATTCTGCGAAAATATTATGCATGTTCTTATATTAGTTTTCGTGACTATAAAATTACCAGACAAAAGTACAGGAGTAGGAAAATAAAATATTCCTTGCAATTCACCCGCTCGTGGCGGGTGAATTGCAAGCATTTTAGGGACCATGGTCCCTAAAATGCTGGCCGTATTCCCCCTTTACACAGCCAGACTGAGCCGCTGCGCAAAGAACGGGCCCGCTCTGGGATCCCCCGCCGCCAAAATAAGTCTTTCCGACACCTCTTTAAGAAACTTCTTGGTGTCGGAAGACCATTTACCCAGTGTTTCCAGGCTGACGAGTGGACTAACGTGTCCACGCATATTATGTCCTAAGCCAACGGGCGGCCCAAACACCATGACACCAAAGTGCAGCCGATAGGTCTTTAGCCATCCGAAGCACAAAGACCTTAGGGCTCCAGGTTTGCCGGAATATTGGCTGTGCCGAGGGAATGTTTGACAATGTCATTTAAGAAATTGTGCCTAAACATGCGGCCGGCAAACGAGACCATGCCGCCCCAGTGAGTTGACGTAATGACCACGAAGGCAACAGGGGTGCGGTTCACATATAGGTATACCAAGACGCAGACAAACAGCCACCCGAAGAGTAGAGAGATCTAACAGGGATAACAAATTTCGAGAAGGGAGAGCGTGCAACCAATGGCAATGTCCAGATTCCCGCTCAGACACTGCTAGCAGTCTGGCTCGTTCAGGGACGGTGATGTTGCTTAGAAGATTTCTGTGTATACACATTATTATAATAGAGTCCCAGGTTGTTTGAAATGTTTTACGTCTGCCAAACACGAAACCTCTACATCAGCGGTGTGGGGTATTTTAAGTATACCACTGATGGTCCAAAGCGGGCGTAGCTAACACTGATAATATTATGTTTTTCTCACTACTTTCTAACATATATCAAAATCAATAAAATCGGAGCCGGAGAGTTGGGTACCTTTCCTTGTCAGTAAATATTTATAGGTAGAACATTACAAAAATAAAATGTAGTTGTGAAACAGACCTCTATAATCCTGTTGTCACTTGTTTGCTTGATTTTAAGGCGA
Organism: Acleris sparsana; assembly: GCA_923062465.1. NCBI lineage: Eukaryota > Metazoa > Arthropoda > Insecta > Lepidoptera > Tortricidae > Acleris > Acleris sparsana. The sequence continues at coordinate 13,261,126 of OV281298.1, read as the reverse complement.
CAAACAAGATTGTTCTTACTCTTTTTTTGTAAATCTTATATTTGAAGCTACGCTCCACTGTACTTCATTGTAGAAAGAGCACGTTTCCTAGTTTTAGCTGGTAGTAAATTGTTCGTAACCCTATTTACTCATTACCGTCCGGACGCAAGTTTCCTCGTAACTCCTCTTCTGAATGATAGACGCTAGTTACGGTTTACGGCTCCGGAACGGAACCCTTACTTTGTAGGAAATAAAATGTGTCGTGTTTCGGGAGAAGTAAGGAATTTTATTTTCAAAGACTGGTCATGAATTGCCTCCTAGATGAAGTATACCTTAATATAACTTAGAATAAATGGTAGTAATGGTAGCAATGGTAGTAATGGTTTAAACAGCAGTGTTTACATTGTTGTATTTTGGTGTGGAAATAAGACATTTGGTGAAATTACTAGCATAAAGGCATTCCATCTTAGGCCTCAGGGTTGGAAACGCATTTGCAGTCTTAGGATTGCGGTCTCAAGATTGGAATTCTTGATATTCCAAATGTCTATGGGTCACAGATCCCTGTTAGCATCAGATGGCCTGTGTGCTAATTTTTCTTCTCTATGTCATCAAAACCCGCATTAAATAATGTACCTACATATTAAATACAACAAACTTAAAGGAAGCTAACAAAAACAAATGTACTTACTTCTACGTAAAGACTCCTTGAAGTGTAAGGGTAAAGTAACTTTTAAAGAGTGAGCATAAATTTATAATTTTGTACAAAAAATTAGATACACCGCACCGTTAAGAACAAACTTATAAAGAAAAAGTTTATAATTTACCAACCGTTTCGCCTCTTAATAAGAATAAAAGTAAAAGGAATTGTTAATTAAAAATGTAACAACGACCCTTTAGATTGATTTTATAATGATTCTCCGCTGTAACTAGCACAATAATAGCACTCTGCCTGTCAGCGCCCACATGTAGCCTTCAGTCAGTTTCATTTTTTGTCTTCAAAGCGTTGACTACACTCAGGAGCAAAAATAACGGGTCAGAGTGCGTTTTTCATACTAAAGAGGCTATTTCGAAGCCTTGGTTCCTCGCCAGAGAATGCTTTTAGTGAAATCTGATGATGAATACCCCGAGTATCGATACGGGACTTCCAGAGTGCCTAGGATACCCAACTGAATGAATCTGCGGCTAACGCCGGAATTGTGCATGTTCAGAAAAACATCTAAAATGGCAATAAAATGTAAGGAAATCCAAGTGCTGACCCAAACTCTCCCGCTGTGGTGTTAACTGATTGTGCGATCAGTTAGGTATCTTAAGAACTTTTGACCTCCTCTATTGAACCTTGCAGTATCCACCATTAAAACTCACTCAAAACAACCCCTGGCTTGGAACCAAGGCTTCGAAATAGTCTCGTTTGTATGAAAAACGCACTCTGACCCGGTATTTTTGCTCCTGAGTGTATATCATACGGTGTATCTGTATAGTCCTTATGAAGCTTCCATATATCGTTCTTTCTTTTTGAAGCGATGCATGTATTAAGGTAAACATTTATCGATCAAGAAACAAACAATACACAAACGATATGCTGTTACGTTAATGATCGACTTTAAGCGTATGATCGCCCTCAAAATCATACGCCAGTTAGGTGTCTGGCGTAGCTGACGGTATCAGAACCGAGTCCTACACACACCCTACATATCGTTTTAACAAGCTCCGTCCGGATCTATTTTCAAAAGAAGTGACGTAGCTTCGAGTTTCTTCGATTTCTCGTTCAAATAGCCTTTATCAATTCGTTTCGTCCGTTTGCGGGACGATATTTAATATTTAAATGTCGCTGCATTTTGCATTTACTGTCTATTTCTACTATTATGCACCAAACCTACTTCGATCAATTTGATTTACATGAAATCCTTTTAATACCAAAAAGAAAATACAAAATATGTTTTATTATGCACTACTATCAATGGAAGATAAAATAAATAAACAGTTTCTTGGAAGAAACATTTTACTTTTTATAGTATAATAACAACTCAATCTAACAATAAACTTAAAATTATATCTTTCCAACAGCACAATTTATAAAAATACTTAAATCAATTATAGCAAATGAAAACTAAAATATACCTATCTTAAACTGGTTTATGTAGGGATGTTTCTTTTGTAAATATGAACGGCTTAATTGCTGTACGAGTATTACAATAGCGTTTACTTTATTATTTTTTGGATTTTAAGCAGATACATTATTGCTATTTTTTCTCGTTCACTTGTTGTTTTTAGTAAAGTTTTCATTCTATTTTTTATTTCTGATTACAAAACAACTATGTCGTCTTTAAAATTAAATCACTAAACGTAAAGGAAGTAATTATTGTGGTGGAATTGTCTCGGAAATTTGCGCTAGAACGTACACTTCGAGCAAAAACCTAATTTCCTATTTAGCACAGGATTGCCGCAACATATTACCATCCAGTGGTTTCAGTTTGAGATCAGGATTACTTTGGATAAAATAGATACATTAACATTATGACCAACATTTATTTCCTCCCAGGCCACTGGTTACCTGCAGGGATTCAATTTTCTTTGTAGTAAATTGATATTTGCGATAGTTGTTTGTAAAGAAAAACAGTTCTTCCCAGGCCACTGGATACCAGCAACGATTTATTTTCCTATAATACAGTCAAATATACTCGTTTGTAATATTTATCTGTTAATTTAAAGTAAGCGTTAACATATGGGCAATTTTTTTCGAGGCAATGCCCGACCGTGATTCTCTATTCCTGTAGCTGTATTATGGATATATTGATACGGGCATGTCGTTCTTGAACCTGTTGTTGTGTTCGTGTTGCAGTGAAGTTTTTATATTTTTGAGATCTGTGTATCCCATAAAAATTCAGGTCATCTCTTAACACATTTAATAGATAGGGCAACGCAGGCTTAGAGCGTATAAATCGGTTCAGCTCACAAGCTAAGGTACCCAACTGTCCTAGTGTAGTTTAAAATAACAGACACGTATTTATTTTTAGCGGCCCAAACTCTCCAAAGTAATTGACCTCCAAAGTACTGAAAAGTGACTAAACCCTCTAACTTATATAGAGATATAAAAAGAAATGGCAAGTTTCATAGTGGTTTCATTATAAATGTTTAAGAAGATGAAAAAATAATGAGCACGCATGTTTTTTTATATCGGCTCAAACTCATATTAAAAAAAAACACCAAAGAAAGTGTATCCTCGATGATCTTTGAAGGGTATTTTTCATTAAATATGAGTTTTAGCCGATATAACAAAACACGTGCTCATTAATTTTTCATCTTGAGTTGAGTTGTTTTTACTATTTTTCTTTCATGACATATTTTAATGCTTACGCGCGATACAATGCATTTCGTAACTGACCCATATTTTTTTGTTCATTTCACGACCATCCAAGAGTATAAAACTTGGCTTCCTTTGGCAGTCTGAACAAATTCCATCTCTCATGGGACATTTCCACTCAAGTCTTCAGCCATAGTGCACCAATGATGAAAAAATCAAAACACTTAATTTACTTACGGCATGACATATTTCTGAAAAGAAATGAATACTTCAAATAAAATACGTCATGTTTATTTTCTAGCCGGTTAACTTCGCAATAATTATTATAATGGCTTTTATAGTAAATACTCTATGGTTATATTTCTGGGTTAATTTTCGGTTTACTACGATGAAAAAATGTTCCTGATAATCAATTATCAATAAATATAATTTATAATACAACAACGTGACTGTCAAAACACTTTTACTACAAGGAAAATTGAATCCTTGCAGGTAAATAGTTGCCTGGGAGGAACGGTTTTTTTACAGACAACTATCGCAAATATCAGTTAACTACAAGACCCTGTAGAATAGAGACCATTTACCTGGGGTCATAAATGCAATGCTCAACATTACATCTAAATGTAATAATCGCGGCCAATATCCCGTGAAAAGTAAATCTTAAGTCAATTAACCCTTTATAAGGCAGAGGGAATATATTTCCCACCATAATAAATGTAATATGAACCTTGAGAATTTACAGATTGGTTCTATTTGTGAACACTATGACAGTTGTCAATAACCGGTAAAGGGTTAAGCGTAAACCCTTCAAAATGTATGCCACAGTATTGAGCAATGAACGTCTGGTAGTAACTTATTTGTGGTCACACGCCGGCTTTTGTCAAAATGAGAGCCCTACACGTAGCCGCAAGCGCGCCTTTGTTTCGTGACGAAGCACTTTACTCCGCTAGGGCTGTAACACACGACTGTGATAATTTTGCAATGTGAGCTTATCTGTGTAATTAATCAGCTTGCCACGTGTATCCCACTGTCATCTACCTGTGACTAATATAGCAGCGTAGAATTCTAATGTAGAAAAGGATGTTCTAATTTTACACACCAAAGAAAGTGTATCTTCGATGACAAATATATAACTTTAAAAGGTTTTTTTAACGTAAGAGTTTGAGTCGATATAATAAAACACGTGTTCGTTATCTTTTCATTTCGGAGCCGGACAGTTGGGTACCTTTCCTTGTTAAAATAAAGCCTCTCTATTTTTGTATTTCATTGTATATATTCTTATTGTTTAACTATTATTGATTGATGCACCATACGTAAGTCTTAAGCGGAGCTTCTGATCGATTTAAGTAGGTATCGCCCGCTTTTGTAATTAGAAATGTTGTTACAGCCCGACTTAATTTTTAAACTAAATTGTCCTTGTTAATTCATAGTTTACGATGTTTATACATGACTCTGAGAACAATATACAATAGTGTGATAATGCATTTCAAGCTAATGAAGCTGCTTGTGCGGCCTGTGTGTTAATGTCATTACTGTATTAGCCGGCACACGTGTCATTCCATACGTGCGAAGAATTTCAACTCCGCAACTATTTTGGGGTTGCTCTTGCATGGTAAATAACTATGCAAGTTGTTTTCTCGTAATTTCTCGAAAGCGTAGACTATTTTAATTCAAAATGAGACCAATGTAAGTTACGTTATGTAAATATCATCATGTCAGCCGAAAGACGTCCACTGGCGTCCACTCCCCCAAGGCTCCCCAATCAGACCGGTCTTGTGCTTTTCGCATCTACCGCGCTCCCGCGATCCTTACAAGATCGTCACTCAATCGTGTTGCAGGCCTACCTACAGCTCGTCTCCCGGTCCGAGGACGCCACTCCCGAACCTTCTGACCCCATCGGCCATCAGTCCTGCGAGTAATGTGCCCCGTCCTCTGCCACTTAAGTTTAGCTATTCTTCGGGCTATCATAAGGAAGCTCAAAGTCACTAGGAGGGCTATGGAGAGGGCTATGCTCGGGTTTTCTCTGCGTGATAGAATCAGAAATGATGATATCCGTAGTAGAAATAAGGTTACCGACATAGCCCGAAGAATAGCTCATGTAAATATGCGCAACATCAATTTAAAGAAACAAACTAAAAATAAAAAAAGGTTTAATGACGCAAGAGTTGGATTTGGCACCTAGGCGCAAGTGAGAAGGGCGCAAGGGCTTATTGTTGGCTAACTGGATTGATAAAAAACAGTCTAATTTATTCATTTGACTGTCAGTCAAGTTAGTAAAGTTTTAATGAAATTTTTAAAATCAACCCTTAGTTTGAAAAGGAACTCTTACAGTGAATCTTTTTAGATTACCAAATGGAGAAAACTGTGCATAAGTAATATCTAATGTTAAACCTTTCTGATGTTAGTTGATATAAATCAAGATAGCATGAGCTAATAAAATAACTAAAAACCGTAATTAGAGACATTCAAAAAAATACAAAGTTGTGAAATAAAGTCTTGCTAAAAAAGTAACATATTTTTTAATATATAAGTATTAATATCGTTGTCTAGTACCCATAGTACAAGCCTAGAGCTTAGTTTGGGACTAGGTCAATTGGTGTGACATTGTCCCCTGATATATAATTATGTTAATTATAATTAATTGTTTAATACGGAAACGGATAACCGTTCTAGATGGAGGAAAATTGGAGAGGCGTATGTATACACGTTGATGAAGAAGAAGAAGTATATAATTAATATTTCGCAAGTCTTAGATATTTGGGAGTTCAAGTCAACAAGAACCTTAACTGGCAAATACATATAGATAGCATTACTGGGAGAGTGAGAAAACTCATCTACATATTCAAAACCTTACGACATGTCTGTGACAATAAGCTACTCACCTCAATTTACCACGCATTGTGTCAATCTATCATAAGTTACTGTATCACTATTTGGGGAGGTACAACAAAAACGGCGATGCTGAAACTAGAAAGAGTGCAGAGGGTCATACTCAAAGTAATGACTTTTAAAACTTATCGCTACCCCACACAGTCCTTATACCAACAGACTTCGATCTTGACTGTTAGGCAATTGTTTATTAAGTATCTATTACTCGCGCACCACAAAAATCTACCAGATTCGTCTGCAACACGAAGAAGAAACGATTTAGTATATTCTATTCCGAAACATAATACCAAGTTTGCAAAGCGCTTCATACAGGTTCTTGGTCCAGCTACCTATAATAAAGTAAGTAAAAACATAAATCTACGTTCACTTACATCATACGCTTGTAAATCAACAATAGAAGTATTTTTAAAACAGTTGAACTACGAAAGCACTGAACTGTTAATAAAATAAGTAAATAGCGAACACACACACACGCATACACACACACGCAAACAAATAGTTATAGTTAGTCATAGTTAGTAATAATTATACTATAGATATACGAAAGTCATGTATAAAAATAAAACGTTTATAAAATAAAAGATGCGTGGATAAAACTCGTATATACTGTAAATGTTATAATTGAAAAATATTTGTTAATTACTTGGGTCCCACAATCTGCACCATTCCCACACTGTGCAAACAAAATATAATGTATCCATCCATGACTCATCTGGTAACTTTGCATATACTACGTGTTTACATGTTACACCTTAATTCGCTCGGCTAGCGCGGCGTTGCCGCTGAACTTTTGTCACTTACCCGCATTCTTCGCTAAATGTTATTGCTTCAAAATTTATGGTAAAAATAATTCTTTTCTAATTTTAGTATCTGTTAAATACAATATTAAAACATTAATACAACGAGGATTGTGAATCCTGTTCCACCGTGATACAGTATAATTACTAGTACGGGGAACAGAGGAAGCTTACTCTGAGTGTTATAATAAATTGTAAGTACACACGTATTGTAACACCTACAACATCCGGCTTTAAAAAAGCATTGAATTTTTAATTTTAGTTTTACATTCTTAAATTTGAATACTTGATAAGAGGTGTGAAAAAGTGTAAGTAGTCGTAAGTCTTGTTTTTTGCAAATAAAGTATTATTATTATTATTATTATTTCATAGATATTTATTTAATTTTCTGTAAATTAGGTTTTTTATAATAAACATTCAAATATAAAAGTAAAATAACAATACTAATACAAAAAATATACGTTATAAAAAACCTAACCTACGGGTGCCGCCGGCAGCGGGGCAGGGCTCAAGCTACCGGTGGTTAGGGCTGCAGAGAGAGGAACCTCCTCACAATGCGTGCCGTGTCGAGGAGTACTGCCTTCTGTACCTGGCCCTTGATCCAGCCATCTAGCGAGAGCCTCTTGAGGTGTTGGTCGAGACTCTTCGCTATAAGACCGTTGGCCGAAACAACTATCGGGACAATGATCGTCGAGTCAACATCCCACATGGCGGACACCTCGTGAGCCAAGTCAAGGTACTTGCTGAGCTTGTCCTTCTCGGCCTTCACGAGGTTCTCGTCATGCGGGATGGTGACGTCGACGAGCACTGCCCGGCGTTGAGATCGATCTGCCAACACGATATCAGGCTTATTGGCGACAATAGTCCTGTCCGTGATGACAGATCGATCCCAATAGAGCGTAGCACGACCATTTTCGAGAACTGGCGCCGGTGTGTACTTATAGTACGGCACTTCAGAATCAACAAGATCATATTGAAGGGCAAGTTGTTGATGGATGATCCTGGCCACGAGGTTATGTCTGTGCAAGTACTCACCGTTGGCCAAATGCGAACAACCGGAAATTATATGTCTGAGAGACTCGCCGGGGCAACGGCACGCTCGACAAATGTCAACCGTGCCATCCCTCAGAATATACTTCCGGTAATTGTTCGTCATTATGACTTCGTCAGCAATTGCACAGACAAAACCTTCGGTTTCCCCAAAAAGGTCACCAAAACGTAGCCAGTTCACGGACGCTAAAAAGTCTACATCGGGCCTGGTTAGGGCCCGGTAGAAACGTCCGTGTAACTCCTTGCTCTTCCATATGCTCTTGCGGTCCTCAGTGCTCAACACCGTTGGTCTGCGCCAGTTCCCGTTTGCCAAGGAGAGAGGCGTGAGGTTCCTGTCTACTGCAACCACATCGCGATGCATCCTACACTCATTGTTAAGGAAATAATCCCTGAGATTGCACACCTCGTGGTTGTGGAGATTCTTAGCATTTAAAATGCCTCGACCTCCACATTTCCTCGGGATGTACAATCTCATAACAGATGAGCGTGGGTGCAACATGCGATGTGATTTAAACAGTAGACGGACCCTCCTATCCAGAGCATCCAGCTCAGTCTGAGTCCATCTTAGTATGCCAAAGGAGTATGTGAGCAGCGGCATCACCCAGCCATTGAAGGCGCGCACCTTATTGCCACCCGACAAAAGACTGTTAAGAACTTTTGTCAAGCGACAGAAGAAGCGCTCCTTCACTGACTGCTTGACATCGCCCACCACGATACCCAAAGACTGTGACATACCAAGATATTTGTAGGTTTCAACTTCGCAGAGAGATCTGAGAGTCATTGTCTCAGAAAGTTGCAAATTCGATGAATTTACAACTTTCCCTCGTTGAACATGCATAACCGCACACTTATCTACACCGAATTCCATCTCGATCGCACTACTGAACTCTTGTGTGATTTTCAATAGTGCGATAAGATCTTGGCACTTCGATGCAAACAGTTTGAGGTCATCCATGAACAATAAGTGAGAAATGACTTCAGCTTCTCTACAAAGTCGATAGCCAAGCCCGGAATCCGACAGCAAAGAGCTAAGAGGATTCAAGGCTAGGCAAAACCACAAAGGACTCAGACTGTCACCCTGGAAGATGCCTCTTTCAATCCTTATCAAGTTAGGCAAATCAGAGGGGACATCTCGACCACCTGGTTGACGAAGGACTGTGACCCACTGCCTCATACACACACCTAAAAAGGACCTCAAAGTTGCATCAACTTTATACAACTCTAAGATCCTTTCGAGCCATGAATGAGGCACCGAGTCATAAGTCTTCTTGTAGTCAATCCAAGCAGCCGAGAGGGCCGCCTTGTTTCGCCTAACTTGCTGGCAAATGGTCATGTCTATGAGGAGGAGCTCCTTAGTACCGCGGGACCCAACCTTACACCCATTTTGAGCAGAGGCCATAACGTTGTTTGCAATAAAATGTGCATTTAATTTTGTGCTCAAAATGGATGTAAGGAGCTTGTAGATGGTAGGCAAGCATGTAATGGGTCGGTAGTTCTTTGGATCCGCGGTACTACCGGACTTGTGGAGCAGGAAGGTGACACCAGTTGTTAATAAAGGTGGCAAGGAACCAATCTCAAGGGCATTTTGGAGTTGTGCTGCTAAACACTCATGTGAGGCTTTGAACCATTTAATCCAAAAGTTGTGCAATCCATCCGGCTCAGGACTTTTCCAGTTCTGAGCCATTCGAATTGCACAACTTACGTCTTCGGGGCAGATAGTAATAGGCCCCATTGGTTCAATAGCCTCACATGCGCGTTCAACAACACACATCCAGTCTCCTTCTGTGTGCACGACAGGCACCGACCAGATGCTGCGCCAGAAATCAATCATAGCAACAGGATCCGGTAGGTGCCCATCGCTCACACCTTGATCAGTTCCTTCCCACTTTCTGTACACCTTCCTCTGATCGCTTTGGAAGAGGCGATTTTGTTGGTATCTATCCACGCGCTTTCTAAAGCGACGAATACGGCTTGCCCACGCATAAACCTTCTGCTTCAGGAAGTCAATACGTTCCGTGACACAAGCCATATAATGCTAATTGTTAATATAAGTTCATTGCCCCCCCTGAAGCAGATTAGCTTTGCTATGAGAGTCCTAAACTTATCGATACGCCACTCAATTCGTACTTGCCAAGCGGGGACAGACCCGCGAGCACGTGGAGCTCGATCAGTGTCCGGAAACTTGACACGAGCTACGCGGCACGCAGCTATGGCCCCGCAGTATAAAATTGAGTGGGTATCGATAATATCCTCGCTGGCTTGTAAATATGACACCAGCAAGGCGTTTAGGGCTCCCATAAGCGCCAAATTTCGTTTACACGCAGGCAAGCGTGGTAGACGAGGCCTAGAGTTGGTTGTGGACCGATACTGCGCCATCGCGTCTTCCAAAGTCCTCCTCAATTGCTCATTTACCTGGCTAGTAACACTTATATTCGTACAATCCTCAACGTCGATAACGGGATCATCCTGCACTGACAATACGTGTTGGGCGACTGGCATCGAAACCGATAACGCAGCAGGAGGGTCCCGTGACGAAGCGGAGGTTGCACGAATAGGAAGCGATTCCAGGCGGAGCCGATCAAGTACAGACTGATCCAGCCGCCGGAGCCGCTGAATGGCCCGCACTTGATCCGATAGTCGTTGGGCGGTAACGGTGATGGCCGGCTCGAGGGTCTGAAACAGAAGCAGCATCCGATCACGATACGCAGTGAGGTTAGTTTCTCCCTCAGTAGCCCCGTAATACGCTCGCATGCAATTTTCATTATTAATTTGTGACCATCGCATGCGGCGCACTAAACCACCGGTAGCGGGAGCCGTGCGCGGGGCGGGATGCCCCGCTGGCCCCAAACGTGCCGGCAGCGGTGGTCGCCCACGTCGCGCAGGTGGTCGCGGCGGCGGAGGCGGCGGCCCGCGCTCGTCGCTCGACTCGCTGGTGTCGGCCGCGGTGGCAAACTCGTCACCCGACGACGATGGCGAGGAGCTGGACGAGGCGGGCAGAGGTGGAGGGCGTGCTTTATTTGTGTCCGCTTTTTTCTGTTTCGCTCTAGTTATCATTTTATTTTGGCATTTTTTATTATTATTTTGTATATTTATTTTATATCTGTACAATTAGGTTTTTTACAGTGAATATTCAATTATAAAAGTAAAATAACAATACTAATATAAAAAATAAACATTATAAAAAACCTAACCTACGAATGCCGCCGGCAGCGGGGCAGGGCTCAAGCTACCGGTGGTTAGGGCTGCAGAGAGAGGAACCTCCTCACAATACGTGCCGTGTCGAGGAGTACTGCCTTCTGTATCTGGCCCTTGATCCAGCCATCTAGCGAGAGTCTCTTGAGGTGTTGGTCGAGACTCTTCGCTATAAGACCGTTTGCCGAAACAACTATTGGGACAATGATCGTCGAGTCAACATCCCACATGGCGGTCACCTCGTGAGCCAAGTCAAGGTACTTGCTGAGCTTGTCCTTCTCGGCCTTCACGAGGTTCTCATCATGCGGGATGGTGATGTCGACGAGCACTGCCCGGCGTTGAGATCGATCTGTCAAAACGATATCAGGCTTATTGGCGACAATAGTCCTGTCCGTGATGACAGATCGATCCCAATAGAGCGTAGCACGACCATTTTCGAGAACTGGCGTCGGTGTGTACTTATAGTACGGCACTTCAAACTCAACAAGACCGTATTGAAGAGCAAGTTGCTGATGGATGATCCTGGCCACGAGGTTATGTCTGTGCAAGTACTCACCATTGGCCAAATGCGAACAACCGGAAATTATATGTCTGAGGGACTCGCCGGGGCAACGACATGCTCGACAAATGTCAACCGTGCCATCCCTCAGAATATATCTCCGGTAATTATTCGTCATTATGACCTCGTCAGCAATTGCACAGACAAAACCTTCGGTTTCCCCAAAGAGGTCACCGAACCGTAGCCAGTTCACGGACGCTAAAAAGTCTACGTCGGGCCTTGTTAGGGCCCGGTAGAAGCGTCCGTGTAGCTCCTTGCTCTTCCATACGTTCTTGCGGTCTTCAGTGCTCAACACCGCTGGTCTGCGCCAGTTCTCGTTTGCCAAGGAGAGAGGCGTGAGGCTTCTGTCTACTGCAACCACATCACGATGCATCCCACACTCAGTGCGAAGAAAATAATCCCTGAGATTGCACACCTCGCGGTTGTGGAGATTCTTAGCATTTAAAATGCCTCGACCTCCACATTTCCTCGGGATGTACAATCTCATAATCTTATTATTATTATTATTATAATATTTATGTTAATTATGTTAATTTTTAGCAATATTGTATTTTTATACATTATGAGATAACCTATGAGTGAGGTAGCAAAGATACCCTATTAAAAAATCCGGAGGTGTTATTATATTTTTTTAGATTTGGGTGTCCCGTCTAGGAAATATAAAACTCCAAAAGTGTAATTATCGCTAGAGTGGCGCGTGCGCATGTAAGAACTTTTAGTGGTACCTAGTGACTTTTAAGCACGTTTTTAACGTTGTTTGCTTTTAGTTCCGTTAACCAGTTTCCTTATTCACCGTTTAAAGTATTCCGAGAACGTGAAATCCCAGCATTTATCAATCTGGGTCTTGGATATAAAAATTGCTCAGTCAATCTGCATCTATCTCCATTTAATGCTGATAAAGGGGTCACGGTACGGGCATGTGTAGCCGAGTCGGTATGAATATGGTAAATTAGATTCAAAGGCTAGTTGTATTCTGTTATCTCAAATAAAAAATGTTTTACAATGTATGTATAAAGCTCTTAAGTAAACGATTACTGCAAAAAAGTTAATTTACTTAATTTGGAAGATCGAGGCCTCCTGATAGTTTAGTTTAGTTTAGTTTATTTATTTGTCAATGTAATATTACAATATTAGTTGCATTGCATGTCAAAAAATACGAAATTACATTGAGATCGTCAAAACATAAATATTAATAATCAAAGAATAGAATACAATAATAATTCATAAATTAAAACAATAAAAGTTAAACATCTAATAATGGGCATTCATCCGATGTCAAAATATGTACAATGAGTAGGTAATAAATGTCAACAAAAATAATAAATTTACATTTCCATATTCATATATTCATCCACGGAGTATAACGGATTATTCAATTGATACAAGTCGTATTTATGTCCTACCCTAACCTACTATAATATTATATATGCGAAAGTTTGTGTGTGTGTTAGTTTGGTGCTCCTTCACGCTGCAACGGCTGGACGGATTTGGATGAAACTTGAAATGTAGATAGCTTATACCCTGGGTTAACACATAGGCTACTTTTCATCCCGGAATATTTATAAAAATCCGAGTGAATAACTATAATTGAAATGTACGCGGATGAAGTCGCGTGCACAAGGTAGTACTTAATAAGAAGTGTCAACCTTGTAATTAGAACTTATGTAAGATGTTAAATGAACGAATGTTTATGATTATGACCTTAACAACTATACTTATTTTTTTCTGAAAAGAATAAATGACCGTTATTTTGCACGTGTGTTCGCCTCAAACATACTCAAGATAAGAAATTGAATACATTTGGAATGTTCTATTAGTAATTAATTAATAACAAAAACATTGCATTTACCGCCTGTTGTGTACTGTAGAGTTTTATGTATTTGTCTTTTCCTGTTTATTTTTCTTTGGCTGGTGTCCAATAAAGCGTATTTGTATTGTAAAAATGTATTTAGAGAAATATTTTTCAGTATTATTTACGTTATTAAAGGAACATTTGATTGTTTTGTTACTATTCATATGTTAAAAATACTCAAGATAGAGACGATCGAGGCTTTAATTAACTTCTTATTTAAGGAACTCTTCTTTCCAAGTGATATCCATGTTCGGAAACTCTAATAGGAACAGAGTGCATTAATAAAATTGCCAGTTATGGGTCATTTGGTATTTATGCCTTACTGTTAAGAGGTCACTATATGAGGTTTTTACGATCCTCTGGTACCTCTTGTTTAGGGTTCGCTCAAGGTCGCAAAGATTTACGGCTCCGGAAAGGTTCGGTGACGGTATAAGGTGAGACTAATGCATTTTTTATTAGCTCGTTATTTTTTGATATCGAGTAATTTATGTGAGGTTTTTAAGAAAATAAATAACGGGGACTTAAATATTTTGAATGATTAGTATTATTGAGCCAGGTAGTAAGTAGGTAACCTTTTTTTTGTCGCGATTTAAATCTTTACTTGATTATACTTGTTATATTAAGTGAATGTTTTATCAATAGTACATTACTGCAGAGGCTGTGAAGTAAGGGATTGTTGGATGAGTTTCTGATAAAACGAGTCCTAATGCCATGAAGTAGATTTCCGAACATGTTTGCGAAAAAAAAAAATGGACTAGCGACTCGCCTTCCCTTTGCTTCGGTTACATGAAAAATGAAATAACTCATGGTGAAAACCGCATCAAAATTTGTTGCGTGGTTTAGGAGGACTTAGCGGATATACACGACAGACAATCAGACAGTAAAGATGTTTATTATATCTGCACTCTGTTTAGACGTTGTTATCAATTGTTTTTTATACCAAATTTTATTAGCGTTATATTTGATTATAATATATACATGAACTGATAAAAATATAAAGATAAAAAAGATAAAAGAAAGATAAAAGAAATTTATTCAGTATGTAGGCCACTCGGGCACTAGGTACGCACCCGAACAAACACAAACACCTACTGCTACTCGTTGACACCTCCAATGACTGACGAATCACAGTTTGCCCTTATTTAATGAATAAGCTAGAACCTCGGGAGGGTTTAAAAGGGCTGTAGGGATGAGAGAAGAAATTCGGCCTCCGTCACTGTCACACACAATAGTGATTTATAGCGTATCTAAGCCATAAATAGTTTTCGCCCGTCTATTGCTATCACATTCGGTATCCGACAGAATACGTCTTTCGTCTAAATTCCAGGTACAGCCAACATCAAAAATAAATAAATAAAATGGACATTTTAAAACATGTTCTCTCATGAGGTTCCAGCTGTACCTGTTGGATTAAATTGTCATTTCGACTGAATACTTAATTAGTTGAAAGAAAGTTATCAAAAAACAAAAAAAACCTATAGTAGTCTAATTGATAACCCCCTTCTTTTATTGAAGTCGGTTAATAAATTGATATTATTTACTAAAACAATATGACTAACGTCACGGTAGTTACGCGACCACAATGAATGACCATTATTAACTATGATGCATTACTTAGAGTATACAATATTTCCAGACCATATTTCATCAATTTATCTCGCTGCTGACCGTACTGTCCCTAGGTTGATTCTTTGACTCTGAGTGCTATGGACAAGCCATCCTATCAAGTAGTCATTCAAATCACCGAGGATTGTTGTTAAATCGTAGTTGTCACACAAGTCTCGGCTAAACTTTTTGTGCATGGTTGCAAACATTTCTCTAATGCAAATGCGACCTTATGTAACTTGTAGAGAAAATGTTTTGCTACTTTCATTGGATCTAATAGTGATTTATAATAAAAAGACTGGTTTCGTTCTTACATCGATTATTACTTCAAAGAACCTATAAACAAGTCAGGTATTACGTCGGGTAATGCGAACGTGTGTTGGTTTGTTCCGGTGCAACTCCTTAACCATCTGTCGTGAATTTTCATTCGGAAATAATTAGTAACTCGGGACAGGGTAACTTTTAAACTGATAAAAATGACTTTAACACGCATGAAGTCGTCGGCAAAAGCGAGTATTCAAATATATTTGGCTGTGACGTCACCATGCTAGGTCGGTTGAAGTTACCCTCACAAGTAGGTTTACGTCAATACAGCGGCGTGTAGGGAAAAGGCTATTAGTTCGCCGCCAGGAAAAGAGGGCCGTGCAAATACAGTGTATTGTTTTAAATGGATCACCGCATTGGCATCGCTTGTTTGATTTGCCTCAAATCGTTTGTATAATATGTGATGTGACAAAGCTCGATTCGAAACTGATATAGCTTAGAGTTATTGGCGCAATCGATTTTCCTTAAATGTAGCTCACCCTAATCCGGTATCTATCTTCGACGACGCCAGGTCGTAGGCTAGTTATTCCCGGACCTGACCGCAGTAATGTGGGAAAGTTCGCTCATGGAGATTTTTTTTCGAAGAAAGTTTAGTAGGAGCCGTCAATCAAACAATTTGCCAAAATGCGTTACATAAGGTCTTAAAAATAGTTTTACAGATCAGGCACGACGGAATCTTCGACAATACGACATGCAATTGTTCAATTAAGCTTAACTAATTACAATGTGAATGACACAAAATTTATTAATATTAAAAATATGTCACAATCACAATGTTATTTAATTATTGATGAGGTACAGCACTAAAGTTATGTAGTTGGGCATTTTCACTAAATCGTGTACCCCAATCAAGGACAAAAATTTAGGAACTTTAACTTTGTCAGTTTTGTGACGAAAATTAGCTATACATTGACGGCCGCAATGTATGCGTAATTTTCGTCACAAAACTGACAAAGTTAACGTTCCTTAATTTCAGTTGTTAATTGGGGTACACGATTTAGTGAAAACGCCCAGTTATTGCATTAGTCATAGTCAAATAAAATTTAAAACAAGTCATACACTTTCATAATTACGTCTCGTGAAAACGATTAATTGATTTAATTAATTATTTAGATTTTTTAGATCTAGTGCCATGATTTTAATATTAATTTAATGTATAAAAGCAATTCCGAGGAGGCCAAGCTGTACCACCTTAGGTACAGTACATTTATAAATTTTATCCCTGTAGCACTTTTATTTCCATGGGAAGATCATTATATTTATACTTATATGCACATATTATAAGAATTTCTGCTGTAAATGTCGGCACGACAGAAAGGACGATGCAAAAGATGTTTATATTATGTCCTTGATTCTCTAACAAAAACTTCATTTCGCTGTTTAAAATACTAACCCCCTTACTAATAAACGTTGAGTAACGGTTGTATAGCTATACAATGTTTTGTCCTTATCTGTCAAATTCAAATGTCACAATGACAGATAAGGACAAAACATTGTATAGTTATACCACCGTTACTCAACGTTTATTAGTAAGGGGGTAAGAGTGTGCGGTGTGATTTAAAAACTGAGATCGGAATATGGGCGTCATTACTCTGAATAATGTGGACTCGACTCGACTGAGCTTTGAACCAGAATATGTGTGTTGGTGTTCTGTTGCATGATTGTATGGATTTGGTTAACAAGTGTGTTGTGGCTATTCGGGTTTTTAATTTCGGTGAGGCCGGACTGGCTCTCAGGAAATAGGATTTTGTTTGGATTATTAACTGTCGCACACTGAGGTGACCTTAAAATAGCAAAGCTCTGCTTGATAAACTGAGCAGCAGTCATGTAGACTTTATTGTCGTGTCGGCTTCCACCAATTAAAATTTGCCACGCTGTGATTGCTCAGTTGAGGCCTTTGTGAGCTCTGATTGACTGTTTATAGTGAGCTTCAATTCTCAGTGCAGGATGTAAAAATTGATCAGAAGGAATAGACCTTTCTATTGTTAATTCGTATGGGAGGTAATTGAAGTTTCCAGTGTGTTTAAGTATCCCTATTTCTGCTATATTCTTTATCTTGTGTGTGATAAGTGAGAGTTGGACAAGGGTGATTGATAGTTTTGTGTATACGAAGGTCGCCTGAAAAGTTTTTGGCCTCCCTATGAAATAAAAACTTTTTTTAAATCCTCTTTGGCATTATAATTAGACTTTTTTCAGGAGTTATACTTATGTCAAAATTGCCGCCATTTTTGACAACTAGTTTTTCCTTATGGCTGATTTTGAAAACCAGTGCCTGTGTTCTTTGAAGAATGGATAAAATTGAGTGTCGAGCTGTGATTAAGTTCTTATATTTAAAAAAAAATACGCCATCCCAAATCAAAACTGAGGTGGATGCTGTTTACGGCAAGTCTGCGCCATCATTTTGTACAGTAAAATTTTGGGTAGTAGAATTTAAACGCGGTCGTACCAGCTTATACGATGATGAACGCGTAGGACCGCCAAAATCTGCGACTTACCAAGATATTGTGCAAAAAGTACACCGATTGGTGCTCGACGACCGTCGAATCAAGGTTAGGGAGATTGCGGAAGCTGTAAGAATATCTAAAGAAAGAGTTTGTCATATACTAGTTGAAGATTTGAACATGCGAAAGCTAACTGCACGTTGGGTACCGCGTCTGTTAAAATCGGACCAAAAATAAGTTCGAATGAACATTTCCGAAGTCCTTTTAAAGCGATTTACGCAAAACACGTCGGATTTTTTTCGTCGGCTGATAACCGTCGGCGAAACGTGGATCCATCACTTCACGCCGGAGACAAATTCACAATCCAAACAGTGAACTGCAAAGAATGAGCCTGCTCCAAAGAAGGCAAAGACGGTTTCTTCGGCCGGAAAGGTGATGGTGATGGTTGACTATCTAGAAAAAGGAAAAACTATAACGGGGGCTTATTATTCATCGCTATTTGACAAGCTGAAGGTAGAAATTTAGAAAAAAGGGCCGCATTTGCAAAAAAAATAACTGTTGTTTCATCAAGACAACGCACCATCTCACAAGTCAAAGATTGCGATGGCAAAAATTCAGGAGCTGCGACTCGAACTGATTGAACATCCACCGTATTCTCCGGATCTGGCTCCTAGCGACTTCTTCCTAATTCCTAGATTGAAAACTTGGCTCGGTGGACAGAGATTTTTAAGTAACGAAGAGGCCATAGTCGCCTTGGACGACTATTTTGTAGAGCAAGACGTCAACTACTGGATGGGTTGAAGACATGGGAGCATCGCTGGGAGAAGTGTATAATTTTACAAGGAGATTATGTTGAAAAATAGATAAGAATCGGACCGAAAAAACACCTCTATGTTAGGCCAGAAACTTTTCAGACAACCCTCGTATTGTTCGGAATCCTCGTATAATTATAATTCTTACGCAGATTAATCTTTGAAGTGATATTAGTCTTCGTTGGATTTTTTTGTAGTTCGAGTGTACTTATCCAGGTTGACGCCGCATAAGATAATATAGGTAGGATTACCTGGTTGTATATAGGTATTATGATTTTAATATTTTCCGGATGGACTCCCCTTGTGGGTCTGATGTTTTTTATATATTTTTCGTAGCTTTTTCTATTGAGTGGATAACGTGTGGTGAGAATCTAAGGCAGAGTAAGGAGAGTCGATTATGATACCTATATGCTTAAATTGTGTAGAAAATTTTATTGTTTGGGCTGACATAACCAAATTATTGTCCGAGGTATTTAAAGTAAATGTCACGGCATGAGTTTTGTCCGCTCCAAACTCGAGCTTGACACTGGCCCCACTGAGCTATGGAGTCAATGGCCATGTTAGTCGCAGCTTCGAGTTTCGAGACGCCGTCTGCATAGGCCTGTATGTGACAACTCTCTGGCAGAGCGATTTCTAGCAGTTCGTCAATTATGAGGTTCCATAGGGTTGGGCCCACCACTGATTCCTGTATGCACCCGCGAGTGAGTGGGGTACTTGACTGGTGGTCTGCCAACGTTATCTGCGCGACCCTGCCGCTTACGTAGCTGTGCAGCATATATTAGATGTTTTTAGGGCATTGAATATGTTTGAGTCTTTTGAAAATGACTGCCCACCATGCTCAGATGTTCAAGGGTGTAGAAGGTTATGGTTGGATAACAAGTTGTTCAGGCTCACAAACATGGGTTTCTCTATAATTTTAGCCAGAATTGGTACGACAGTTATGGGGCGATAATTACGAGGGTCATCATGTTTATCCTTCTTGAACAAAACCCAACTATAAAATTTTAGTTGTTCAGGAAAAACGCCTTTTCCGAAGAAAGATTAATAATATGTGCAAGAGGAGAGCTCAAACATATCGAATTTGACTTGTATAATTTTGTAGATATGTCGTCATATCCACAAGTATTACTGTTATTAAATGTCATGATTAACTTTAAAACATCTTTATCACCAACAGGCATTAAAAAAATTGAATATGTCATCATGATATTGAGATTATTAACTATTTATGCGTATTTAAATTTTGCCTATTAAAAAAATATTAAAAATGTGTCAAATGTGTAGTGGGTTGTTAAAGTTGATTAAACTAATGTCATTATCTATAAGAGTCGAGGTTTTAGATGATATTATGTTCCATGCAGCTTTCGTAACAAGTCATTCAGCGTCTATTTTAGAGAAAAACATTTAGCCGTTTCCTGCATGGGAGAGCCCAAACTTGATGTGTTTTGAAAACGTTTGACGAAAAAACGGACTGAAATGTAATTGTGTGGTATATTTTTAGAATCAGCTTTTTCATTTGTTACTCCACTAAATAGGAATCTGAACAAAATATATTTTTTCCTTTAAAAATGTACTTATGACGTCTTAACGGGAAATTGTAAGTTGGTACTTGGCAGATATCCTACCCAGTCTAAAATACTTATTAAGACTTCTACTAAGCTTTAACTTTGAATAATTCTAAGCTACAACATCATATTTTCTATAACAGGGAAGTATACCTAAAAAAACAATTAAAAACAAGCCAAACTGCGTAACAAATCTATCTTTAAAGTCGGTGTCATTGAAAATGGGCAAAGATGTGAACAAAGGCACAAGAAAGTATGATATTTTTATGATTTACACACTTGGTCTTGGTAAAAGTACTTTTATATTAAGTTTAAGATAAAATAACTATCAATTATATACTTTTTTCTAAATTAAAACACCCTCGATGAAAATTTCAGGTTATGTGCCAAACGTGACTAATTTGTTTCCATCTTTTTCCATTTCAATTGACACCGACTGTACATCAAATCTAGAATATTCTCATATTCAATACAAACGTCCCCTTTGACCTTACGCCGCGCGAAGCATCGCCAAGTCACGATGGGTCCGTTTTAAAAATAACATTTTCACTCAAAATGTATTCTGTTTCTTAGGAGTTTTATTGACTTTGTAACGAAAACCTCCTAACTTGATAACGTTCTCTGAATGAATAATCTCAAGTCGGAAGACTTGGCTCTTGTTACCTACGCGAATTAAATTTTGTAAAAACTGTATTTCTGTTTTTAGGGAAAAAATCGGTTTGTGATGATCATACGAGTATTATTATTTTTCTGTTATCAAGTAATCTCCTTTTTTTAAGCATTTTCAGTTTTATTATACGAGCGCGAGATTTAGTTTAGTTTAGTTTAGTTTATTTATTTATCAATGTAATGTTACAATATAGATTGCATTGCATGTCAAAAAATACGAAATTACATTGATATCGTCAAGAAAACATTAATACAAAATGATAAAATAATATTACAATAATACAATAATATAATAACACTTAAATAATCAAAAACAACAATGATAAACAAGTAATAAATGGTCAGTTTCCGATGTCAATACACAAAACTAATAAAGGTCAAATATCAATAATAATTTTACAATTTAAGTTGCATATATTCGAGAGAGTATAATGGATTATCCAATAAAAGGTTTCTCAGCTGATGTTTGAATACTTCGTCGGATGTTACATTTTTAAGTTTAGCGGGTAAACGCTCATAGAATGTGGGACCGATGACACGCGGGTTCTTAGCCGCAAGTGCCATGCGACGGGGAACTTTTCTCAAACGCTGTTTATTTGTTGCATCTGTTTCTAATACTTTTACAGCTCTACATTCATATGTAAAACGTTAAAGTTAAGATTTTTAGGACTCTTACCTACTGTATATAAATTAAGTCACGCTTTGGGTAATCTGTTTACTAAAAACTAGCTGGATAAACAATTTATAAAATTATCTTAGACAATCAATAGCTTAATAGCTTTGCAGGAATACAACAATCTGGGGCTCTATTCTGCTCCCTAAAACGTAATTGCTTCTGACATGTTATCGTATTATCTTCGACTCGGTCGCCATCACTGGTTCAATAATAGTTTTATCCTAACGTTGACAATACGTTAGCCAGCACTTCCCGAACCACCTCTGAGAAAAAGCACCGTAAGAAACTTTCTTTCTTATTAGGTACAGTATATTTAAGTTTCATTCGGTAATGTTGTTTGATAACTATATCTAATTTTATAAATTTTACAACTTTGCGTTTAACTACAGTCGTCTATGTATTATGTTCGCAAATTTAGTACATGCATAGCCGTCTTAAAGTAAATTTTCGGCTCACTTTTTATTTTTTACAAAAACTACATCATCTAGGTTATCTTAAATTAATAAAATAAAAACGGCAATAAAAAAAACTCGACACTACAAATAAATTATGTAAAATGAGTGAAGAACAACACCCGTCTTGTTCGTTTATTATTAGAACAGTCCAGTTTCAAGTGCCAGTACGGCATACGATAAAGAAGTTTGCATGTTATAGGTATTTAAGACAATTAGGCATAACGCGATAGTTAGTACTAATAGTCTGATATAGATAAAGCTTTAAAACGAAGTAAGCAGTCTGCCAAAAAAGCTATCAACGTCCTAGAATTGAAGCTAATTTAATATGAAGTTTAGGTATAACGCGATTTAGTCCTTCTACGGATTAGGTGCACCAATTTTAAAGGTTAATAGCATCATTATACTATCAAAATATATCGGACACGCTATTATAGATTTATCATTAGAGACAGATGTTTTCAGTTCACTGTTGAATAATATAATATTACTGGTAAGTGTACCTAATTAACGTAAGTTGTCATGCGTTCACTTATGTCAATTCGAAATATTTATATTACTTACTTACTTACTTAAATTTCTACACTCAATAGTTTTTGTGAAATGCAACTTGGCTAGTCGAATTGGAAATGGCGGTATCGGCGTCGTATTCACCTTGTTCCATATCCTATCTAAACCCTGCTACTGTTTAAAATCAATGACCAACACATGCTGGTTAGCGAATGCTGCGCAAATCAAAATGGATCAGTTCCATTACCATACAGAGTGCAAATTAACCTTGGCAATTACGTTGCAGTGAAGGCATAATGTATTTTCAGCGCATTACGCTGTGAACTTTGCCTTCAAAGCGTTGACTACACTCAGGAGCAAAAATAACGGGTCAGAGTGCGTTTTTCATACTAAAGAGGCTATTTCGAAGCCTTGGTTTCTCGCCAGGGAATGCTTTTAGTGAATTCTGGTGATGAATACCGCGAGCATCAATTTAGGAATTCCAGAGTGCCTAGGATACCCAACTGAATGAATCTGCGATTAACGCCGGAATTGTGCATGTTTAGAAAAACATCTAAAATGGCAATAAAATGTAAAGAAATCCAAATGCTGACCCAAACTGTCGGGCTGTGGTGTTAACTGATTGTGCGATCAGTTAGGTATCTTAAGAACTTTTGACCCTCTTTATTGAACCTCGGAGTATCCACCATTAAACCTCAGACAAAACAACCCCTGGCGAGGAGCCAAGGCTTCGAAATAGTCTCGTTTGTATGAAAAACGCACTCTGACCCGGTATTTTTGCTCCTGAGTGTATTAAAACCCCGCCAAATTGCTAATGCCGTCGTTCAGTTACACAGCTATATCATATGTTGAATATTGTTGGAGTTTCCTAAGCAGCGTTGTTTTTTTACTTTATTGTTAGTATTTGTAATCGTTATGTGCTACAGTTTGTTAAAAGTATTCGGGTATATTTGGTTGCCACTTCACCATGTCATAGAAACCGAAAGAGTTTATCTTCCAACTCTTGGAACATGTCAGGTAAGGGCTTAAAAAAGGCTACCGGATCTTAGAGGTAGTGCTTCTAGTTTGCGGATTTTTCAGCGGCTTGTTAACAATTTAGCGCGTTTTTAAGCGTTTCGTATGTTGTGTCTCAGTGCCGCACTTGCAATAGCTCTATTTTGGAGATAATTTATTCCTACAATTGGTGCAGTTTTGTAGATCTAGTTCCTTTTTTATAATAATAATTACTTGGACGTTTTTGATACTCACATAGATACACACGGTTTACCGATCTCAAACTAAATCTATTTTTTGCTGAATTTGAAGATTCTAACTTAGAAACTGACGGACTTTTATAAAAACATGCCCTATTGTACCCCCTTTTTTGTTAGGGGTGGAATTTCCAAAAATAATTTCTTAATAGATGCCTAAACTGTAGATCCAGCGGTTGCTGTAGAATCAGTGGGGCTAGAGAAGTTGCCATCGAATACAAACGCTAGCGTTTGGTGATCAACTATCGCTTTGCTTTGTCAAAAATTAAAAAGCTAGCTAGTTTGCCCTTAGATACCGACGTTTATATTGTGACGACGTTTATATAGTATAGTGCTCGTGTTGAATTCAACGGGTCAAAATAGTACCGCGTGACGACGGTCAAAACTAGGGCTTGAATTCCGGAATTCCGGAATTTCGAAATTCCGGAATTTCGGAGCTTTTTCCGATATTTCAATTCCGGAATTGAGGTACACTCAATATCGAAATTCCGGAATTAAACAAATACAGTTTTAATTGTATTAGATGTTTATTTAAAATTATTATTTTACGAAATAACCACGGCAAAAATTAGTTCAATTGCAATCAATGTTACCTTCGGCTCCGCAGGTAATGTTCAGGTAATGTTTTATGGCCCTAAGGGTTTGCGACCGACCGTCAGAGCGAGACAAAAACCCGCTAAAATCCTATGTCTGTCTCACATTGTTCTTTCACCTAAACAATAATAAATACAATCAGTTCCTATTGCAAACCTGTTGATGGACGTTGTGTTGTGACTTGTGGCTTCGTGACCGATGCGAGAGTATTCCTTATTTTATGTGTGTGTGACATGCGTGCGGCATCAAAGAACAATGTAAGTATTATTTACCTTGATTATTTCCAAACCTTAATGTTTTTTTTTAATTCTCGTTTACAAAATTAGGGTCTTTGAGTCGCTTGGCGACTATGTCAGCCCCGTGATACATAATTTAATCTCACTAACACAAGCACAAAATAAACCTAAGAATTTAAAACATTGTGTAACATAAAACACAGCAATCGAGCTGGCTCACCCAGGGGTATGTAAAGCACGTGAGGTATGATATGGCATTTAAAAGATTTCTTAACTGACAATTTCTGTGGTCAATCTAAGTTGAATTGAATGTGTTGCACACACTCTGTATACATGAAAAGAACAAACCATTAACATGAACACCCATGTTTGTTGTTGAATGATTTTTATTTAAAGTATAGTCGTCATGTTAAGTTTTGTTTTTTGCATATTTAAAAAACCGTACTAAAAAGATTACAAATCAAGTTAGGTATATTAAATGTCTATTATATTTCAGGTCTTCTACAGGAAAAAAGGTGATGTACCTACGTGGAATTATCAAAGAGCACATTAAAATATGGAAACACTATCTGCGTGCTAGTGACGGACAGTCGGCTCAGTGCATGTCACAAAATACTCAAAACTGCTTACACACACACCTACGCTCTAAACATCCAGATATCGCCTTCCCTACAAATCTCGAATTGAATAGTGAAACGCCTGAAACATCTACAGGTATTTCTGCTTCGACACCTATGTCAACAGAATATGACCAGCCGACAAAACAAGGCAAAAAACGAAAACTTGTGACAGATTTTTACAAGTCGGCTGGGAATGAATCCTTGGAAACGATCGTGTCCAGAATGACGGCCTTAGATGGTGTTACTTTTAGACTTTTTAGTGAAAGTCAAGATCTACGAAAATTATTTAAAAAGAGTGGACACGATCTACCTAAATCGGGCAACACGATTGCTAAAATTGTGTTTAACCATTTATTCTTTTATTTTTACAATGTTGATTATTTAAAGCATATGATCTCTGAGATTTTTTAAGTGTGTATTTTATGTTAACTTAGAGTATGGATACCTTATTCATAAATAACCAAACATTTTTTAGCATGTTTGGTTATTTATGAATAAGGTATCGATACTTGACAAAAAAGGTTTAGGATTATTAGTTTTTTTGGTTATTGCTAAGACTGAGTTTACCTATTAATTGAAATTTGTTGCATTTTGTTGTGATTTTTAAAATGTTTAGTGTGTATTTTATTTAATATGTAATCTTAATTATGTCGATTACTTTTGCCAAATATTAACACTTTTGTAAATTATTATAATAACCATATGTTTTGTTTGAGTAATAATGTTTACTGTGATTATTAATTTGGTTTAAGGAAAAAACGACTAATTACGTCTGTTGATTATTAGTACATAAATGTTGATTACAATTTTTTGTTTTTATTTTGCCCTACATTGAAAGAATCGCAAAAAAAGTAATGAAATCCTCAATTCCGGAACTAGTTCCGGAATTCCGGAATTAAAGGCTAATCTCGAAAATCAATTCCGGAATTGAGAACCGTCCGATATTGCATGCCCTAGTCAAAACCTCAAAACTATCACTATTCGATTAGCGCGAGAGATAGTGATCACATTACAGCGTGTTAGTTGTAACGAGTGATATATCACGTGACTTACGTCAATTCCATACATTTTTGTAAGTGACATGTGATCACCAAACGCTAGCGTTCGTATTCGATGGCAATTTGTCTAGCTAGTAGATTTATATTTATACAGATTTGTGATGAAACAAGAATCTGGCGAATCGGGAACTAATCTTTTTATCTCGAAAACCAGTTGATGGTTTTTTTCTTAATCCTGTGTTTGTTTCCGGTGGTCCTCTTTAATGGTTATGATAGAAAAAAGTACAGTTGGTAAAAACTGTCTTGTAATTATTAATATTTTTTATTCTGGTCCTACGAAGGCACCGGGTAGAGCAACTACTTACATAAGCAAAACACGCCCCTGTCTTCGTTCTGTTGATCTTCGGTGTAACTCCGACAAGTTGAAAGTTCTTTAACGATCTCAAAGTTCACGGGTTTGTTTAGAAAAATAAACGTAGAACGTATTTAAGTTGTTGGTGTTTTCAATACGAAATCGATGCTGAATATTTATCGTTTGGTCTTGTTAAAGAGACATACTCTTAGGTCAACACGTGAATACGTTTTTGTAATCGTTTGTGTAATTTATGTCATCGTTAGTTAATAAATCACATGGAATAATAATTACAAAACTAAAATTGCATTTTTAAATCTTATTCTATGTTAAAACTAAAAAGCTATGTCTAAAAAAGGGCCCTGCGTAATTGATTGTCCTTAAAAATGCTGGCAGCATTTCCTAGCTGGATAGTTAAAATTATGCGTTGAGCGAGGAAACTGCCAGCTCTTCGGTCTCCCGTGACGTCAATGAGCCTCTTCGAAATTTCTTTGAAGAGGCTTTGAGCGCTAGGACCCCTCGGACCAAGGGTCTCGACGCCGAATGGAACAAACATATATTCTGGGCCGGGACCACTATATTTGCCTACCTTTATGCTTTTGGCTGCTTCAGCTGCCGCACCAGCCCTATTGGTGGTCCGGTGGAGATGTGATGGCGCAAGCGTGTCTAAGCGGGTTGCATCCCACACTAGTACCCGTCCCATATTCCACGGGAACTAGGACATTCCGTCAGGTCTCTTGCCATCATTTCTACAAAATCCGGTCGGCTTTAAAAGCTAAATTTTGAATTAAAGGATTAATGTCCAAACTGTAAATTGCTGACCCCAGGGGATCCCCCTGCTGACAGCCAACTTCAGATGACAACTCCTTTCATCGGTACATCAACTTCGTTGGATCTGAATAATAGTTAATGTTGGATTTTATTTCAGACAGGAGGGTATCCCTATTTTCAGAGTTAAAGGCGTTTTTAACATCAATTTTGAGTAACACTTCGCATTAGTCGTTGCTAAGGTAACTGACTAATTTCGGCCGGGAGCGCGTATCAACTCGTGGCTCAGCGGCAGGGCGAGATCAAATCCAAGAGCACAAAAATAAAATACAAAAAGATCCCAACGCACAGGAGCAACTTACACCTTAATCACACTTCACGGTCACCAGACACCGATGCCGAATGAAAGGTTCGACACAAATCAATATGGCCGATGGCTCAAATGAAGAAAACTCTCAAGAAAGACAAGGAGGTACCGATGATTCAAAAATTGGAATAAAATTTTAAAACATTTCACAAAAATGTATTCCAGTAAACAACCAAACGCACTTCCACGCTGAGCAAAGGTAATAAGCAAAAAAAAAAATGTTAAAAGATCGTAATTCCTCATGTATAGACCAAAAAGCCACTTTCAAAGCATTTTCAAGGGCAAAGTGTGATACCATTCTCTCATCTCTGCATTTAACATTTGTCTGAAAAGGAATCAATTTCTTAAGTAGAGGAGATATCAGCAGTTCTCGTCCAACCCCGGGTAAGCTCACATGGTAATCTTGAGTCAAGCACAAGCTGTACAACCCGGTGTTTAAATACTCAATACTGTCATTCAAGTTTTAAACTCCAGCTACATTGTGCCTAAGAGTTTGTCCAAATCTAGTGTACGTAGTCCTTCCACATCTAACAAATAAGTGTGAGCCTTGTCTCACTGTTCTTTCTACCTCCCTTAGATAAAGCATTTACACGGTTTTGGAGGACCATTGTCCCATTAGGTCCGGTGTATTCCAAGAAAGACGTTTGAGAAGTGCAAATTTATCTTCTCTGGATAAGCTATCATATTGGTCTAAAGCTTCTGATTCGTTTTTCAATAATTCAGTGAGAGCAGTCAAGTCCTTATTAAGAAGCCTCTGTAGTATCTTTGGAGACTGTACAAGTCCAATTAGTCTGGCAAGGTGAATTCCCTCAGCTGAATCTGCTGCAAAGCCGATGTTGTCCTCGGTTATGTATGTCAGGGTTCCGTAGATACAATCATACATATAACCTACATTCAGGGCGAGATAAGCTCCACCCACTGGATCGGGAGATCCTTTGGAGTCGATGGAAGGAGATGGGGCCGGAAAGCTTACCGATCTGGCTGATGCAGTGTGCTGTAGATTCTTGTTATCAAGTGTGGCCATGTAGTTGCCTAGTTGGTCATGCTAGCTGCCACTGAGTTCCATGACAATGTGATGTGCTGAAGCGACTCTTTGTAATAATCATGCTGCTGCATCGTTTCCTGAGCCATGGCAGTCAGGTTGGATGCAGCTCCTATAATCTCTAAGAGAGCTGTGTTTGAATTTCTAGCCTTAGCAGCAGAGTAAGCGGTTATTGTCACCTTGATTAAGGGTTTGAGCGCATGAGGGCCTTGTTTGGTAGCTGAGGCCAAATCATCGATGATGATCCCGATGTCATCTCCGCTGATTACAATAAGAGTTTTATACTTATTGATCAAGTCCTTTCGGGTGTCCTGTGTCAGCTCAGCGATCTCCTCTAAGACACTAATGATCTTTTCGTCAGCCGGATCCTCTAACTGTTTCCAATAGTTCTTCAGCTTTCCCATTAACGGTTCAGGGTGTGGTGGATTGCCTCCGGCGTGATGGGGCGGTAGGGGCTTCTGACCTGGCAGTTCGTCACTCAGACTGTCCAGCTCATACTTGTCTTCTGGCAAGTAGTTCCTGGGTAGCCTTAATGCCTTAATGCCTCTTTTGGTCTCAATTTGGTCGTGTTTTCAAAAGAATAATAAATATACTGAGCTATTCTCACCAAAACATCACATAATTCAGTGTGAGTAGTATAGTTCATAGTTATTTCTATGAATACGTTAGTTTAGTTACTATACCTGCCTGCAAAACAAATTTCGACTTTATGATATGATTGCATGGTAAATAGGATATGGGATTAATTTCCATAAGTGTGAGTGAACAGGTTAGGTACGAAAAGATAAAAAAACAGTATGTAGATACCTAAGTGTGAGGGTGACGGATGCTTTATCCACATTTATCCATCGCGATGAATGCGACCATAATACAGAGGCTGGACTATTTTTGTTTTAGCTACTTTGAACGCAACGACAAAACCCAATCCCCTATGCGATTTGTCTGCTCCTACAGTTAATTTACAAAAAACGTTAATAGATTGTTTGATTATCGAGCCGTAAAATAGAAACACATCCGTATACTTATTTTCGCTACACATATGTTTATATAATGCATCAAAGTGACCCTTTAGCACTTTAAACCTATATATTGTGACCCCTCGTTGCTATAACCACGATAAGCTGCCAAGGCGCGAGGAACCGTGAAGTGACTTTAATAGGAAAACGCTCCGTGACCGCAAAAAGGGTGACAAGCCATGGAATTCCCGGAAAATATAACGCAACGACCCTTTGAACCCCATGACTGTCATCGTAACGCGAGGATAAACATGTATAAAGATTAGATAACATAAAATAGCTAAACACTCATGGGATCTATGATCTTTAATCAAGTCTGGGAGGTACTATGACAGAGTTATGGAGTTTACTTTAGGGCAAGTGTCAGAGACTGTAGCGGTTATACATACGTCCCTGTCTCTCCCTCACCGTGAACTGAATTTCAAAGTCATTACGGGATATACTAATCGCTATTAGATTATTCGGGTTTGGGGTAAGGCAGCTGACATACAAACTATATTTGTGTTACAAAAAAGGGCCATTCGTTGTATATAACATTTAAATTCCCGTGACTCCTTAAGATAACTTTTTAAAGAAATTAATATCTTAACTGTAGCGTCTCAATTTATTTACGAGAGTATTATTTATGTTATTAAGAATTTAGATTCTTTCACCAAAAACTTTGATATAGATAATTTAAATACTAGAAATAAAAATAAAATTGCTATTCGAAAATTCCGTGTCCGTAAAGTATATAAATCATTTGTTGGTCAATGCATTCATTTCGATAATAAATTACCTGACGTAGTTTTAAAGTTACCCTTTCCAGCACTTAAAAATACTTGAAAAGGTCGTAATGTCTAAAGCGTATTATAGCATCGAGGACTATCTAACAGACAAAAATGCATGGCCTAAACCCGAAACTTGGTCAATAATAATTTGTTGAAATGCAAAAGCTTTATCCTGCTTTTTCTGGTCTAGGGGACACCGTTGATGCAGGAAAACATATTGAAACTTTTTGTGGTCATCTTGCACCATCTCATATACACATAAGTAGTTCATTCAATTTTTTCTTTTTTCTTTTTCTCTCTCTATCTCTCCCGTAAGATTTTTGGCATGTTTTCCTGCTGAACTACGCATGTTATTTGATACTATATTTAATTTAATATTCGTAGCTTTATATAATGCTAGACTAAGTAGGGCCATTGTAATATGAAATATGCTTAAAAAATGACTGACTGCTGAGTTTCTTGCGGCGTTTCTTCTCAGCAATGGACTCCTTTTGGGAAGCGCAGGTAGATTCTTGACGTGTAAAAGTCCGTGCGGCCTACCTACTAAATAAATTATTTTCTTTTTTTTATATCACTTGTTTCCAAAATACCAGACGTTTAAAATAAATATAGTTTGAATTGTGTGAACATTTTTGTTACAATTATCGACACTCGATTAAAAGCATGTCGGTTATAATTTGCCAACAGATTGTTTAATTCGCGCTTCAAATTCTCCGTTCTGAGAAATGTTATCGTGAAGAAGAGTACCAATGGATAGAAATGGAAAAAAACGTAATTTTGTTGTATTGCACGAGTATTAGAAACAGCCGCAAATTAAGGGTGAAATTCGTCACTAAACGGGCGGCTTGTGCCGTCAGTGCGGCCCTGGCAGGGTCAAAAATCAAATAAAATTTCTCTCTAATCTGTTTTTTTAAAATATATCTTTTGTGCTGTGTTTTTGTCAAATAAATACTATGAGTTTGACCTTTGTCGGAGTTTTATTTTTCGGATTAAACAATACTACAATTCTTGTAGGATGTCAAGTTTACTGTCTTAATTCAACAGTGCAATACCGGTAATTATAAGAGTAGGTATTGCTCATCTCCAAAATACCAGGATTTTATATTTATAAAATATATTTAAAAATTAAATTTAAATATTAGAAAACAACAACATTTATGTATTACATAACACTGTGTTACACAAACATGGAAATCAAAAATACAAAAGAAAATGAAACAAAAAGGTCATGAACAAAGGCAAACTTGAAAACACGATCCTGTAAGGGATCTCTTTCTTTTCATTTCCGGGTGTTCCCATTTAATACATGTTTATATGTAAGCGACAAGTGTTGAATACAACAACCTTTCTTCACGTAAAAGGTAATAATTACAAGGGTAAAAAAATACCTTTTAGCGTGTTTTCCTTAGAGACGAGGAAATGTTAAGGTCTCTGAATATTTTACAAACCAGTTAGCAGTTTTGTGCCCACGTAGAAAATATTGGAAAGGTCACCAGGAAAAAATATTTAAGAAAAAGACGGAGAAAGAATGGCCAGTAGTTTCCGTTCTAATGTTTCGACGTTTAAACTTTGTCGCGTAGAGTTCGTTAGATATCCACAGTGTAAAAAGTGATCTTAAAATGATTGGCGGGTTGATAATTATTGTTTGTTTTTAATTTTTGTGTTGGTTATTTATTTTTACAGTGTTTTTTATTCTATTCTATATCTACAATTCGCTATTTATTTTTAAATATCTTCTGGTTCCATTTTAAATATCGTACAACTCGTACCAAACTATAATTTCATTAACACCATCTTTATAGTTGAAAATCCACTATCGTGCGTTTTTCGAGGGCCTTCTTGCCACGCACCTTAT
The DNA here is from genome assembly GCA_923062465.1 of Acleris sparsana. NCBI lineage: Eukaryota > Metazoa > Arthropoda > Insecta > Lepidoptera > Tortricidae > Acleris > Acleris sparsana. The sequence continues at coordinate 13,228,585 of OV281298.1, read as the reverse complement.
CTATAGATATGTGGGATCAGCTTTCGGCGTCCATATTTCCGAAACAATACGACTTGGGGGTCTTCGAAAAAGAGTCTACTCTTTTCTCAAAGGCCGGCAGCGCACCTGTGATTCTTCTGGTGTTGTGTGTGCACTTACTATCAGGTAACTCGCTTGCTCGTCTGCCTTTTTTTACACCTCAAAAAAAGTACTAAAGGATTTCAGGAAAGTAGTCAATGAATTTCATCGTCTTACTTCCATTCCCTCGTCCCAACCCCTTTACCTCGTTTATTTTCAACGAGCCTTTCAGAATTCCCCGTCAGAAATACGTAGAACAAAGAGACCTGGCAGACCCATTTCAGATTTGTATGTTTGTAATAATGGAACAAACTTTACTGGCGCTCAAGCATTCTGGAATCTCGGCATGGTAATGACAATTCACGACGAGAATTTCGCGCTCTCGCCTGATCATTGTTTATGAGTTCTGATAAAGTTTGGGAAAATCTTTAGAATTCTGTAATTAATCATACTTGAAAATGTAATAAGATTTGACGAGTACTCTTTAGGCTTTGGATGTAAAAGGAATATACAGTTTTAACAGCGTTTGAACGTTACTCGTTAAAGTGTAAATATAAGTAATAAAAGACAATAGTGACCTTTAATCAATGTATAGGCACAAATATGTCTCTTGGCAATGCAAATAATTCTACGACTAAAGTATGATTGCAGGTCTCGAGATCTTTTAAGGATTGATTTAATAATTTGCGTAAGGCATCTTGGCTAGGGGCTCAGGAGAAAGGCAATATGCAACTAGCCTGTTTTACGGGCTCTTTGTAGAGCCTCAACTATGACTTGTGTTCTTGAGTTTGGAAAACTTTCGCACACCGTATGATAAAAACATATCAATAAACTCGCGTGCATTGAAGGCTATTTAAAATCGTGACGGAATGTATTAAATACTTACGTTATAGTACGAAAAACAGAAACAGGCCATAAGCTGGACTTAATGCTATTTCCATGCATTTTTGATTATTCCGCCTTTAGGTGAGACAGAAATCCAAAAGGAGTTGTAATAAAATGAAATTGTATCATAATAGTTATTTATGTAATTGGAGCATAATGAGAGGCATAATACACGAGTGTGGTTTTATGAAACGAGCCGAAATGCGAGTTTCATAATTAGATCACACGAGTGTTTTAAAGCTTCATCTACATGCATATCAAAAGTTTTCTACAACATGTACCTATATAGTGTAACCTTTTCAAGTTGAAGATAATTTAATTTTCTGATCTTCGGAATTACTCGAAAGATCGAAACAAATGACTGTGCGGACGCGCCCGACACAGCGCGGACGACTCACACGTTACACCTGTAGGTTAGGTAGGTACTTCGAATTTTTATGCACTCCTAGTATTTGACGTTAAAATTTTGTTTTGTTTGTTTGATTGTATGAACATTGTTATATTCGAGAGTCAAAAAAAAAATATTGAAAAAGAAATTTTCACTAAATGAAATTATAATGCGACTAATTCGATAATCACAACCAAATACGATTCCTTTTTTTCTAGAAGGTGTTCGAAATTTGAATGTTAAGTTTTGGCTACCTATACTGTAATTTGAACATGAAGATGCAACCACAGATACAGCTCTACAAATAGGTCATTTGCTTATCGTTTCTGAACATATTATAGGGAAGTTATGCCATGAATGTAGATAAAGTTAAATATTAATCACTAGAAATGTTCTCCTTTACAAAAATGGGTAATGTATGTTCGTATCTTTAAAACATTATCTGTCAGTTATTCTGATTACTCCTATATTACATTCCATGTTAAGATCTTGATACTATGTTAAACATCATTGTATTCGCAATAGACTAATCGGCACGAATACAACGTAATGTTAAAGCCATTACCGCTCACCGATATTAAAAATGTTGTTATTTGTAATCGATGGAAAACTAGCCCATCTTATCTATTAAATGGTATGGTGATATAGAGTTATGTGCAATTGGGTTATCCCATAATTTTACAATGTGTGGTGATTCAAAAACCATGTCGAGAATAAAGGTTATAGAACCAGTCTCTCTTAACAGATTATTTTTCGAAATTAGTATTTATTTTTTATTGATCATTTCACAAATGTAGTGACGTCACGATTTTTTATCTAATCTGTGATCAACCATAGTATAGCATATATATGAGTCTGGAATGCAATAATATACAAATAATGTAGATCGAATTTGTCCATTTTATTTTAACGCTTATTGAAATCAAGATTTTTTTAACTGTATTAACATGACAATGTAAAATGTTTAAAAAAATTGAATGATCAAAATACAAGTCCGTTTTGGACCTTCCGCCCGTAGGTGCAGTCTGCCAAAAAGGCTATCAACGTCCTAGAATTAAAGCTAATTTAATATGAAGTTTAGGTATAACGCGATTTAGTCCTTCTGCGGATTAGGTGCACCAATTTGAAAGGTTAATATATATTTTTTTGGTTTATTGTTCAATATAACTTCCTTACTCAAATTTCTACACTCAATAGTTTTTGTGAAATGCAACTTGGCTAGTCGAACTGGAAATGGCGGTATAGGCGTCGTATTCACCGTGTTCCATATCCTATCTAAACCTGTCAGATTTGCTGGACGGGGAAATCGACATATTAGTATGGGGACTGTGAACGTGTTAACCATATAGTAAATTCTTCTTCTTCTTCGTACGGTCATTCCTGCATTTTTTTTTTTCTTTATAAATTAAGGTTAGTGTTTTGAAGCCATGTAACAGCCTCCGGTGTCATTCTGTTCAGTCCCTCAACTCCATCAGGGATTTTTTTAATTTTTCATATAATAAACGGTTTCGAAGTATGCTCATGCTAGAAAAAACGAGTGTTGTAGAACTAAATAAAAATACAGTATTCTTATTCTCGAATAATATCGGACACGCATTTTTTGCTTTATCAAATTATACACATATTTCATTCAGGGCTACATAACTTACAGAAGGCATCCTGCTAAACTAACTGAAACAGTAAATATATGTCAACGCAGTTTTTCAAGTGCGAGCTCCAATGATATTTCTTGATTTAATAGTTGCATTTGAATGTGTCTTATTACGTCATCGCATTTTATATATTTAGTCCTTCTTTTAGTACTCAACTTAGATTCAAATTCTGAAATTGATTCGGCTCTTAAGGTGTGTAGCAATCTAGTAAGTGTCACTGTGCTCTTTTTCATAACTTTATTAATTTTGGAGTGCCACGATTCAACGACGTTATTAGTTCTATGGCGTTTGCCAAACACACTTATTATTCCAATCATTTTTTCTGTCATCCATGTCCTTTCCACGTATTGGATAAACGTTTTCATTTGATAGATCTCACTCTCAGATTTAATGTGTATGAATCCTTCCAAAATTTGATCTGCAGGTATAAGTGGCAACGCTGTTACTAATGAAACAATGCGATTTTCGGGCTTGTTTCAATGCTTTCGCCTTTTTCCACATACATCTATGCCAATGGTAGTAACAGCCAATTATTTGAACTTTTGGAAACCTCGTTAAAATTGCATTTATTGTTGCAAGCTCAAAGTTGCAGTGAAAGTATCTTGGATGAAAAGTTGGGAGTTGAGATTTTATTAAATCAAACATAATTTCATACGAACTTTGTTTTTTGTTCATTAAAAGTGCAAAAATTAAAGGCACGACTTTAGTTGTTTCAGCTTTACTCCCTGCATCTCCATGTATGCTATACAACTGACTAAATGGAGGCGGACAAGTATAAAAAGTTGCATCCCAAAAATTCTGTAAGCTCAGGAATCCTCTTTCTAGCCTCCTGAGAACAAAAAATAATTCCCGTGGTACTACTAGTAGTATCACCGGTAGTACCTCGGGTAAGGAGGGAGCAGGTTGTGCCAGTCTTGAAAAGTAGTAAGTATTTTTTAAATGCCCTTAAAATCGATATGGTTTCTATTATTGTATTGTAACACATGGTAATTTTGTTTATTTACTTTATTGTATATTTAGCTTCACTCTATATGTATTTATATTTAATTACCAATGTGCTGGACTGGAATCTAACCGCATGCATTTTTTTTTTAAATACTTGTATTAATAACATGTTTTTTTAGAAGGCGTTTGAAGGTCTTATTTGGTTTTGTGTCTTTTATTAACTGCGGTAGCTCGTTATACAATTTGGCACCCTTATAAAGAATGCATTTTTTCCCATAATTTGTCCTCGATGATCGGAGAATTAAGTCATTGCTATTTCGAAGTTTAATAGTTTGAACACCTTGTTTTTTTGTAAAATATATGTTAGTCAGTATCATTTTGCTAAGTATTTTCCTTATGAGCACACAAGTTTGAAATACGTTTGTCTTATGTTCAAGAGCTTTGTTTTATTGAATATAACTTTCGTTGGTGTTAAATAGTCGTACTGAAACAACACTTTTATGAGTTTGTTTTGGGCTCTTTGAATGCTTTCTCAATTTATTTGGCGGCTGCCCTATAGACAGCCCCAATATCAAAAAAGATAAAGATAAAAGATGTTTATTCAGTAAGTAGGCCGCACGGGCACTTTTACACGTCAAAATCTACCAGCGCTTCGCAAGAGACCACTGCTGAGAAGAAACGCCGCAAGAAACTTAACAGTCAGTCGTTTTTTTTAAATACTACTTATTATATTATACAATTATAAAGCTTAACCTAGCATGATATAAAACAATGAATTTAACATTAAAAAAAAAAAAATTCAAGCGTAGCTTGAGCAGGAAAATGTGTCAAAACTAAGAATTTTCATAAGGAGTAATAAGTAGTAGTACCTAATAAAAAAAAACAAATATATATATTTAAAAAAAAAAAATACATTCCTATGACAGTGCAAGACAACCACCACATACAAACTTTCGATACATTCTCCTACAGAAACTGTGTCCCCTAGACAATATACAATAATTTTATTATTCTGTTATTTAGGTGTTTAGTTAAGTTTAGGCCAAGCATTTTTATCTGTTAGATAGTCCCCGACCCTATAGTAAGCTTTAGATATCAAAGACTTTTTCAAGTAACTTTTAAGTACTGGAAATGGTAACTTTAAAGCTGAGTCAGGTAATTTATTATAGAAAAGAATGCATTGACCTACAAATGATTTATAAACCTTACGGACACGAAATTTTTTAATAGCAATTTTATTTTTATTTCTTGTCTTCAAATTATGTATATCACAATTCTTATTTTAATGACATAAATAATATTCTCATAAATAAATTGTGACGCTACTGTCAAGATACTAATTTCTTTAAATACTAATCTTAAGGAATCACGGGAGTTAAGGTTATATATATCGACAGAAAACTTACTTATATGGATCCACAAGAAGTGATTTTCATTAATACATTGTTCTTCTATAAAAGTATGCTTTATGTTATCATGCGCAAATATTGAAACTCCGCTTCCCTTCATATTCGGTCTATAATTGTAAAAGTGGGTATAGGACGGCAATTTATATCTCAAAGCCTCCTCGTCAGATTTTATCCATGTCTCGATTGTATTATACATCTGAGCTCGTCGAACTTACTAGGGGTTACAATACTACGTGCATTTGCGTAGAAACACCTTAAAGAACCATTGCTAGTTAAAATATCCTCATATTTATTAGTCACTTGATATGATGTGTTTGCAATTTGAATTACTTGATTTTTATTGCCGTTTTGAGTTACTAGTGATTCGAGTTTTTTGAATGGGCATGGATTATTGTAGGTATTCCTTTAACATATTTTATGTTTAAATTTGTTTTTTTTAGTTCGAGTTCTTCCTTTACTTTTTTCAAATACCTAAGCTTGTTGATTTAATGTCTTGTCCGAGAATAATTTTATACTATTATGTTTCAGATTGTCTTTGTTGCGTAATAAACGCGCCGCCGTGTCTTCTAGTGCAAAACGCATTTATTGGGCGAGTCCTCTCTTGATGGTGTTTACCAACACGGAATAATTTTACAGGTTCTGGGCAAGCAAAATTTGCCAACAGATTATTTGTTTCACGCTTCAAACTCTCTGTTCTGAGAAATGTTATCGTGTAGAAGAGTACCAATAGATAGAAAAGGAAAAAACATGGAATTTTGTTGTATTGCACGAGTATTAGAAACAGGCGCAAATTCAGGGTGAAACATATTATTCAACCAAAAATCCTACAGTCGTCACTTAACGGGCGGCTTGTGCCGTCAGTGCAGCTCTGAGGCCTTGGCAGGAACATAAATCAAATGTAAATTCTCTCTAATCTGGAATCGGATTAAATAATACTACATTTCTTGTAGGATGTCAAGTTTACCATCTTAATTCAACAGTACAATACCAGTAATTATAAGAGTAGGTATTGTGCTCATTCCTTAAATACATAAATATATATATATATATATATATATAAGGAAGCAACAACACTTGAAAACACGATCCAGTAAGGGATCTCATTCTTTTCATTTCTGGGTGTTCCCATTTAATACATCTTTATCCTTATCATCAGGTGGCCTGAATGCTCGCGTGCCTTATCATTGGCTTTAAACAAGTATAATCTACACAGCGTTACAGTTGACACTAATGGGATTAGAGATTTAATAAAACATACAGATAAGTTTGCAACCAGAGACTAAATAAAACCATAAGATAAAAAACAAATGCTAACAATACATATAATGGAAATAATCAATCCCTTCATCATTTATCTATTTCCTCACAGAATCTGAGACAAACAGGAGAAATAACCACCCAACCACTGTCAAACACATCACACTGCGATGCTGATAGCAAAACATTTGGAGAATTCTAATGTGGAACGGTTTTTGCTTTTGGAACTGCAAGAAGATTAGGGGTGCGTGGTCTTATGGTTTAGGGACAAGCGGGACCGACAAGTTGCGTCACAAGGTCGTCCGCGCCGTTACCCCGTTACCCTGGAGCACATTACAAGCTGCCGTCAGAAGAGCATAAAGTGTGATGTGCCCTGGCTAAAGAAATATATCTAATTAGACCGTCACAAAGATTATCAAAAAATGTTGAACGCGTATTTTTTGCTTTGGCAAATCAAAATTGACAAATATCACGCGCATCAAAGTTCGGGTGTGGGGGCTCGTGACGACCCAACGTGGTATCTATAAAATGTGCCATCATGTGACGTTACGGGAAATTTCAACGCACTTTATATTATTCATTTTATGTTTAATTGACAAAAGGAAAAATACGTGTGCAATATTTTTTTATAATATAAAAAACGTACTAATTAGATTTTTTTAGGACACAAGACTTAATAAATGTATATGTGCATTCTTTGCAGGAACATGTTTAGTAACTTTCACACGAGCCTATACTTTAAATACAGGCCCCGAGGCTCCATTTGGTTCATATTTATACTCTCGGATTGATATTCCAAACAAAACATCGGCTATTTTAGGAAAGCGAAGGTAAACATCCAATATTATCCTCGATACATGAGTAACTGTTTGATTATTTATTCTGTAATATACGAGGAACATTTTTGGGTTCGATAAATCGGGAAAGATACTTGATTATGCTTTATAGAGGTTCGTAAAGTAGCCAAAAAAAATACAGCATATCAAAATTAAATCGAAGTTCTATTAGCATGCATATCATGCTGGATCTATAGTCTGGTACTTAAGGCAGCAATCGAAAAAGTTTTACTTGAAAATATACTCTCCTCTTTGCATGTCATATTGTTTTTAAGCAAATCAAAATACAAAAGTTGTTACGGCATCGCGCAGCAGAATTTTAAAAATCGAAACACATTTAAGCTAGGGTTACCACAATTAAAGTAAAATTACTTGTCGACATATTACGACAATCACCCCCCTACTCATCTGCCTTTTGACTTAGTCAAGTTCTTAATAGGTCCAGTAAGAGGGTCGTCATTTTCTGACTTGGTCTTCTTCTGAGTTGAGCTATTTTGAAGGACGTCAAAACTCAACTTTTAACAATTTTAAAATTCGATAAAGGAATAGGAAATTTGACACATTTCCTCGCGTTAAACACTCTACTTTTTACCTTGAATGCGAGGGAAACTAACGATGTTGTATAGAAAATAAATTTAATAGCGCGGTTATTTTTGTAAAGTCACGCTTCAGATGCTTGCATATTTAGTCAACAGGTTCAAAATTGAAAACTATTTAAAAAGTAATTGCACCATGCATTATAAAATGAATTCATCCGTAATATAATTAAATAGATTCATATTCGTAATCATTAATCGTGCTTCAGGAAATTAAATCGGTTTTTAAATATTTTTGTACAGTTGTCATTTAGAGGTTAATAAAATATAATCCTCTATTCACAAATGTCGTGATTGGTTGTTCAGGGGCTTCCAAAGTTAATTTAAAAAATTAAACTTTAATCAGTAGAGACTAATAAGGAGCTTTAGTCCCGATGTGCGGAGACCAAAGTAACATTTTAAGAGCATGAGAAGTAAAAATAATACTATATCTCTCTTTTTGCGTGGAGGGTTCAAAACTGTAGTGATGGTGTCAGTAATTTATGTAAAGCTACTCGTAACTAAAAGATAAAGATAAAGATACATTTATTCACAACAATACAATATTACATCACATAAATACAAAAAGAACAACACAGAGAGATTGTTGCGAAACGGTCCCAACTCAGCATTCACTAGCCGTAAAGCCAGTACTGATCTTCCGTTGGAACCGCTAGGTGAAGAGACGGAAAGTGACACACTTAACAAAAAACAACATGAATTAATAAACAATCATTCGATTCGAGATTATCTCGAACGAACAAACATTTGCATCCAGTTGTTGCTGGCAACACCAAGGAAACAAAAACAAAAAAAAATCTATAACTACCTAGCTAAGTAGATCTTGCTTTTCGATATCCTTAGACAACAAATAATGACAAGTCGACATTCCTCTCATTATTTAAGCACCCGTATGCTATGCAGTACCTTTTGGTTTTTCGAGTGGCCACAGTTAAGTACGTACTCAAACAAAAACTCGAATATTTGGCAGCGTATTAGTCCAGTAACCTTTGTTTTCATGGCATAGAGAAGGCAAACGAGCACACAGGCCACCTGATGGTAAGTGGAAACTGTGACCCATAGACATTCGGTTAAATTACTAGCATAGACGGATTCCATCTTAGTGCTCAGGGTTGGCAACGCATTTGACGCCTTAGGATTGCAGTCTTGAGAATGTAGTCTTGAGATTTCAAATGTCAATGGGTTGATTGATAGTACGGGGTAATTTACGTCAATCCGGTAGTTCAGATCTTTTGCGGACTTCTTTATGATGTTGGCCCAATGAATAATCCAAGTTTGTGACCTAGAGCGCTGAACGCAACTTAATCAAAAAATAATAATTAGTATGTAATTGAATCCAGAGTCTGACACACTTTTTTTTACAGGATTCTATGGCTTTGTCAATGTCGATGTGTGTCGACGGTCTGCACCTCTTATAATTCTCTCCAGCTTTTCGTCCTTTGTTATAGTGGCACTGCATAATGTTTCTTTCACTGCACCGGAAGTTCTTTTTTATTTTCTTGTTAAAAAAAGTAAGTTCCCGTCCCGTATCCCGTGTATTTTAATCTTTAAACTAATCTTCAGTTTTATGAATATTATTTTTAATTTTACAGCATTTTTGATGCTCATTTCAACCTTAAAGCCCCTGCCACATCGGATGCGTGCGCGTAGACATAACGTGCGCGTTCCCTTTCCACTGCGTTGTATAGTATGAATTCACTACAACGCTGTAGAAAGCGCACGCGCACGTCACGTCTACGCGCACACATCCCGTGTGGCTGGGCCTTTAATGGCCAAAAAGGGTACAGTGGCCACAAACAGTACTTCTACCCTATTATTAATCAACTGTCATATTTTACCTTCGTAAGTCTTGCTAAGCTCGCAGGAAACTTATTCATGTGCCAACATATCATGTCCAAACTTTGTTATGACGTCAACCGTAGAATATCTGACACGAAAATAGAACATCACGACCCGATTACAAAAGCCCGGTCTAGACGAACTTCGCCCTTTCCAGGTCTTAAATTAAAGTCATGACATTTGAATGACCGTTGAGTTTGGAACTCATTAGTTACGTGTCCAAGTGTAAGGTTCTTAGACCTTACACTTATATGAACTGACTTGATCTGAGTAATTAAAGCCCGTATTAATAAACTGATCTCAACTCTAATTCTCGTCTTGAGATGCGTCAAAAATGACAGTGTTCTATCTGTGGTTAGGCGTTTACTTTGACGTATCTTGTGACATTATTAATACGGTCCTAAGACTTTTAGAGATAAAGAGTGTGATGAAAACAAAAACAAAACATTGAAATGGATAACAGTAACTTTTGTTCTGAAAAAAAAACATGCTTTTAAATGTATGTCCCGCTCAAAACTTTATTACATTCTTATTTTTCAAATGTTTTTGGTTATTATTTTATGCATTTTTCTATTGAATACTTAATAGAGGTTTTTACCTAGCTGTGTGACAGAATAAACTTTTAATTTATAAAATATTTTGAATATTAATTTTAAAGAATGAAATGTCTGAAGTTTTGCATCTTATGTTTTGGAATAAATCACCTAAGCGCATATGTGAGGGCCATATAGATTCAAGGAGGTAGGCTGTCTGATCAGACTTGAGACCGAAGATGGATAAGATATTTTTCACCTCAGCAGCTCAAACAAGCAGGTTTTGCTGCTTAAAAAGTGAGCAAAATTCAATTTTGCTACGAGCGAGAGGCAAAGTAGCTTTTTAATTATTATTTTTAAATGCCATGAGGAGTGCTGGGGCTACTCACAACATTCGAAAAAATTGAACTTCACTTTGTTCTGTCACGTTCACTTCGATAGGAAAAAAGCGAGAGATAGAAACAACTTGATTCGAAGTTCGATTTTCAAATTCCACACATAGTAGGCCCAAAAAGAAACGCACGTTCGGATGCACACATAACCGTAAAATTGCAAATAAAACTATCTGTTAAAGTTTGAAATGTGTTTATTATAACTATTTTATACAGTAGGTACAATCATTTTTAGGGTTCCGTAGCCAAATGGCAAAAAACGGAACCCTTATAGATTCGTTATGTCTGTCCGCCCGTCTGTCCGTCCGTATGTCACAGCCACTTTATTCCGTAACTATAAGAGCTATACTATGGGAACTTTGTAAGTAGATGTATTCGGTGAACCGCATTAAGATTTTCATACAAAAATAGAAAAAAAACAATATTTTTTTGGGGTTCCCCATACTTAGAACTGAAACTCATTTTTTTTTCATCAAACCCATACGTGTGGGGTATCTATGGATAGGTCTTCAAAAATGATATTGAGGTTTCTAATATATTTTTTTTCTAAACTGAATAGTTTGCGCGAGAGACGCTTCCAAAGTGGAAAAATGTGTGTCCCCCCCCCCCCCCGTAACTTCTAAAATAAGGGAATGATAAATGTAAAAATAATATATGATGTACATTACTATGAAAACTTCCACCGAAAATTGGTTTGAACGAGATCTAATAATTAGTTTTTTTTTAATACGTTATAAATCGTAAACCGCATTTTACCTTTCATTCAATCAACTCCAATATAATAAAGAATAAAGAAAAACATTTATTTAGATGTATAGTGGTACGGAACCCTACGTGCACGAGTCCGACTCGCACTTGGCCGCTTTTTTTTATTTAATGTTTTGAAGACAAAATTAATGAAAAATAAGAAGTTTATCATGTATCTACATAATTTTGTTATCGTTTAACAATCTTTAATTTCGTTACATAAACCGCGGGGGCAGTTGCAGAACGCATTTCAAAAATAAAGACAAGGCCTAGTTAGGTTTTTTTTAAAGCCACAGACTACATAAAGCTGTATAAAGTTGTGTTTGCACTACGGCATTATCAAGTTGAGTGACAGGTTTTATCTGTTTCATGTTTATTTATTCCACTTTTTATTTTATTAGTATTTTGCAAAAATGCTTGTGATTGATGCATATGCGATCGTGTCGTTATTTAGTCGTGTATTCACCAAATGGTCACAACGGAAGACTTGCGTTGGCCCTGCCAGCTTCACGCTGTGTTGTTCTCGCTGCTGAGGTGAAAAGTTGTATGTCTCACACCGCTCACACGAGACCAAAGTTTTTTACGTCTCGTATCTTTGAATCCCTCGCTACGCTCAGGATTCTAACTTAGAATCACTCGCTACGCTCGTGATTCAATAATAGAATCCTTCGCTTACTCGGGATTCAAAATCATCACTCGCAGCAAAAACCAACTTTGGTCTTTTGTTAAACAAATAACTATTTCATCTCACTTCGAAATGGCCTTTTTATCGCTTAGAATTTACGTGCAAAAGTCGACTTTACCCGCTAACGTTGAAAATAATGTCGTTTTGGCGCAGGGTGGAGTAGTGAGAATACAAAAAGTAACGTGATGATCGTTGATTGGTTTGCTTGCACCTAGTATTTTCCTCGCTACGGTAAGTTAAAAAAATGTGGTTCTACAGCAAAATTATTTGTTTTGTTTTCTCGTGCCTTTGAGTCCTATTTTTGAGTTTGCGAAAAGGACAAGACCGGTTTGAGTGGAAAGCCTTGGGGGAGGCCTATGTCCAGCAGTGGACGTCTTTCGGCTGACATGATAAGTCCTATTTTTGAACTACTTGCATTGCTCGTAACTCAATTTTAGGATCCTTTGCTTGAGCTGGATGCACTGCAATGCCAGCACTCCAAGCCAACTAACAACTTTGTATTCTTTTATATCCTTGCAATAGAGAAACTATTGTTTTCGATCTAATAAGTTGTCATTATTATTGTTACTTTATGTGATACTAATTTATTTGGTCATCTAAACACTGAAAAAAGGTGGAATCTTTAAGATATAAATTCATCCTTTTTAATTATTTAATCGTATAGAGTTAAAATGTTTTATATTCCTATTTCATTCTGTATTTAAAGACGATTAACGTCGGGTGTGTTTATTATCTTTGGCATTATCATTAGATCACGACTATGCGCTAAGTAATAAGTTTAAAAAACTACGTCCTACTTGTCAGATAACATTTCTAGTTGTTAGGTATTACAAAATTAAAATAATAATAAAATGCACGTGTCTAGAAACTCAAGAAACAGTGCTTGTTGAGCACAATGACAATTAAAATGGTAACTTCGCCTAAAAAGTTGGTTCATCCGTCCACAAACGATTGGTTTCTGGACTTTCTAAAAACCACCGACAGAATTTCATCCCGTCTATCAAATTTGTTGGTAAAATATCTTATACGGGTCGAAAGTAAAACTCATGTGGCCCAGCCGAGTTTAACAGCCGCCACACAAAGTATTGGGAAACATTAAATCTTCTAGCCGCAATACTGGCGCATTTTGTGGACTTTGAGCAAAATTGTAAAGTGTTGTTTCAGGCCTTCAATATGAACTTGTGCTTTCTCATGTGGTGGCATTATGATACTCGAAGATTTGCTTTGTTTGTTTCATTAAACATTGCGTCGAAATTGGTAGTGGTTGTGAGTGTCTTTCACGGAACATTTCCTGAATCCGTCTTGAGCTATAGGTTTGCATCGAGATTTGCCCAATGTCATAAAGCTATCGTACAAATTATAGCTTACTGCGATAAATTCATGTGGGATCGAAATAAGGAGAGTCCATTAAATGAAAACTTGCTTTATTTAGAAACTGTTTTCTAGATTAGTATTCTCTAATTTTAAACATCTGTTACATTATTATTAAACTAGATTGACGCAGACTAAATAGTAACATTGCTGCCACCATTTAGCTTTCAACCTAACAAAAATAATATCAAAATAGCAGTTCTTTCAATGAACCGAGAAAACGTAATTACATATTGGGGCCAATTCGGATGTGCTGTGTAATTGAAAAATCGATTTATTTAAGATTATTAATGTGAACTCTATTTTCATAGGACAAGAATTGGTTTGTTTTTGTTATATTAATGTTTTTACTACTCTTGGTCGTTGGGTAAGACCAATTTTTTTATTTTATTACGAGCATTATCTGACACTATATTAATTTACGGGAAAATATAAATGCCTTTCCACGAATAAACAATGGAGGAGAAAGCCGAGCCACTTTTAATTAATTGCCATCAAAATAGCCGGATGAAAATAACTAAAGTACGCTATATCAACCGTACTGAAACCCGTTTGGTTTTGTTTTGGTTTTTTGTTTGAACATCGACACTGACATTTAGATTATGTAATCTTCCAGTCCTAAATAGCTAAACGTTAAATTCCTTTTTGCACAGGCTGATTTAGTCTTATGTAAAGTTCTTACCATTTTATAGAAAGAAAAAAATCGGGACAGCATGGGCTCTATTCCATTCGGTAAAACCTTACCCCAGAATAGATAATAGTATTGCATAACCATACAAGAACATGCTATGGCATTGTCCACGTTACGTTAGCTCTTACTTAAAGTGGCCGATTTAAAACAATACCATAATTACAATATAGATTTACCTAGCAGAGTAGACGGTCAGAAGTTGGTAAATTTTACCAAAATATTTTGTATGTTAACCTCATAACTCAAACATAGGACAAATGCACCAATCACAATATGTAAGGAAAAACAATTCAGGGAATGATCAAAGATCATCTCACACATGACAAAACGATAGACTTTACGTTTTCACAAAAAAATATGTAATAAATCCTGAGTCTGTTTGCATGTCCTAAGGCTTCGGATGTCCCAATACTGTCCCAGTTAAAAAAACACACTGTACGAGTATAACCATTATTTCAAAGCATATCTACATTTGCAATATGCCGTCACCAAAATCGGATCCCACTACTATCTGCAATGTAAAGCTTGTCCCAGAAAAAAGTGTCACTTTTAATAACCGAGGTTGTTTGGTCAGACTTCAATCAAATAGGTTTGAAAATTATTTTCCTAGTTAGCATAGTGTCTAATATTTGAATTAAGATAAAAAAAAACAGATGTCAGTACTCGTATTTTCAAAGATGTCGTCAGTTAAAGAAAAGTTTCATGAAAAAATTCTGTACAAATATGTTCAGTATCGCGGTATATCTGTGAAAAACATTGCATCGGAGCTTAAAACCTCAGTAAGAACCGTTCAAAGGGTTTTAAAACGGTTCAGAGAGGGTGGTAGCATACAGCAAAAGCCTGGAAGTGGCCGTAAGCCTGGATTGTAAATAAAAATATAGCGAGGAACATTGTGGCAGCGTTACAGAAGAAACCTAATCTTTCTGTACAAACATCTAAATCTACGGTGCAAAGGGTTAAAAAACATAATTCTATAAAGTCATTTAAACAAGCTAAAGTACCCAACAGAAGTGCGAAACAACAAACGGACGCTAAATCCCGGTCCAGAAAGCTCTATTCGGAAATGACTAAGAAAAAATATTGTTTTGTTATGGACGACGAGACCTACTGTAAACTTGACTTCAAGTCACTTCCAGGACACCACTATTATTCAGCCACTGATAGAAAAACTGTCGATGAAGAGTATAAGGTCATAAAAATGGACAAATTTGCAAAGAAAGTTCCCGTGTGGCAGGCGATTTGTTCATGTGGGAAACGCAGTACATCGTATTTTGCCAAAGGAACCATAAATGGTGATATATACCTGAATGAATGCCTTAAAAAACGACTGTTGCCATTCATCAGGAAGCACAGTAAACCTGTCCTCTTTTGGCCTGATTTGGCCACGTGTCACTACACGATGCGGGCAATAGAGTGGTACAAAGCAAATAGTATCGATTTTATTGAAAAACACCAAAATCCTCCCAATTGCCCTGACTTATGCCACTTGGAAAAATTCAAACGGAAATGGAATGAAGCTTACAAATTAATCACCGATGATGATGTACAAAAATTAATCGCACGGGTTAAAGCAAAATTAAGGAGTTTCTGGATGAACAAAACTTAAACCAATATTTATAGAAACTAAAATATATTTTAAGAACTTTCAAATACAACTGTATTGTAAATTTTTAGGAATTTTATTATTTGGTGGGGTTTTTTAACAAGTTAATATGCGACACTTTTTTCTGGGACAAGCTTTAGTGTACACACCGAGCCACTGAGTCACCGAGACACAATTAAACCGTTCATTCAATTGTAAACAATTCGACTGAAGTAGGCTTTCAGTAGAATGGCTGGAGGAAACGGAAACGCGCTCGCGCGTGTCGATGCGCCAGCGACATCCGCTAGGCACGGTGTTAAACCTCAGGCAACACCTATAACACCACACCTACACACCTATTTTGTGTTAAGCTAGACTGAGTGCGAAATAGGGGCAGACTGAAAACCAGCGCTGCGAAGACTCGAGCACTCGCCCGCGCTCGCAGCACATGCTGAGTCTGTGCCTTTTGTCACACCTTTTTTTATGTATAAAATTTTGTTATTTAGTATTTTACTGGTTTTTTGGGTGACAATAAATACTTCTTATTCTTATTCTTATTCTTATAAAAAAGAAATGGCCGTTAAAAAGAATAACTTCGTGTTCAGGTTTCGTTATATTGTACCCGTTTTTATCTGGGTTAGTGAGCTTAGAACTCGTTTATATTTATACATATGATAAAGTCGGCATGTTCCGTGATCTAGTTCTTAATAACCATAACGCCTATAATATCTGTTCTTTGGATATATTAAATTTAATCATATTTCTTGGAGATTTTATTTTTAATACCATATACACCTTTTGCGCATGTTTTTGTTTGAGTCTTCGTAAACTTACGTTTTTTACCGATTATTTTTGATTTAATAGTTGAGTGCATATAACTTAATAATCCTGGGAAACCTCTCTTTAATAAATGTTGTATAAAAGTAAACAGCCATTATTTGGATTTGATGCTGCCAACAAGGCGCGAGCAAACTATCTCTATCTCACGTTCTTCACGGAGGCACATAAAGCCATCCCTTTTGATTCTTGTGAGGGCGTGGCACTTGATACCTCTTTAGTAGAAAAACAATTACCTACATACAGCACCTACAGTTTCTCAGGATTCATTGCAGAAACCACTAGTTCTGTGAAGCGTTATTCTGATACGTTTCAATCAAAATTATTTTTGAGCTAACACAGAGAGAATTTCAACGCGTATAATAGCAATAACATTATGACAACGGACTTTTCACTTTATACTCACTGTAGCTGAACGTTTCCGCAGCTGCAGTTATACAATTAATTGATCTTATAAAGCCTTGGCTGAAGCTTTGAGCCTGCTGGCAGCAAGCCAAAATGGATGGCTCGCCAAGTAGATAGCGCACCAACACGGATTAAACACACTTACTAATATAAAAAAGTAATAAAAGTTAATTATTTTGTCTGTGTTGCTAAAAATAAAACGAGCCCAATTTATTATTCATGTCCGAATACAGCATTGTTAACATTCATCTTTGAATACCTACGTTGACACAGTTTTAGACGTAAGGTTTCTTATTTAATATAGGCCTTCTTAAGTAGAGGATCTCCACGACGGCCGTTGGTTTATAATTATGAATTTATCTGCAAACCTGTAATATATCTTTGTACACTACAGTGAATTCTAGTTTGGGGTTTGATTAGTGTCAGAACTAATATTATCATTTGATGAAACGCATTAATCATCTTTATTCCGGGGTGGGTAAAAAAGTACTTTACGCACCGGGGCGTGTTAAATTGCTTTTATTTAACGAACGCAGTGCCCAAGGGATTAAACCCAGTTTTTTCTTTGCAGTGATTAAAGAGACTTTAATTTATAAAAAAACTTAACGTGGGCTCTATATTACCGTAGCCCTTTATTTTTCATATTTTAATGCGTTTTAATTTACTATTGTTTTTGTTGTATTATTGAAGTTGGTAATTTATTTATCGATGAAATAGTAAACTTCTAGATTTTCTCAAATATTTAACGTGTAGATATTGTCTTTGATAAAGCTGGTGAATCCGGACGTACCGTGTTCACTGTTCACAGTAGTAGGGGTCAGATGACGCTTACTTACCTTGTTTTACTGTCAAAGTAATTGATGTCTAAAATAATGTAGTCTGGGACATTTGCAACGTCAAAAGATGGCGGATGTGTAATTTGTTTTAGTTTTTATTTTTGTGTATTTAGGTGTTCAAAGTTCTTTTCTGCTAGTGATTTGTACTTTTAATGCCTTTGTGTTGCACAGTGATAGAAGACTTGGACTTATTTCGTGTTCTGGCATCTTACTTCTAGTTTCAAGTGGACTCGCAGTGGTAAAGAGGTTAAAACTATCTTGGCCTCTGTCCTACATATCACCGTACAACGTGGCCCCCAATCTTCCTAGAGAAGATTGGATTGTGTTTTATTGCTATATTGATTTATACTTATATATACATGACACTGGCGAAATCACTTCATAGTGGAAACGCCATATTCCCGCGGTAGTAGCTGTTCAAGTCGCCGCGGGGCAAAGAAAAAAAAAAGTAGTCTGGGACATTTGCAACGTCAAAAGATGGCGGATGTGTAATTTGTTTTAGTTTTTATTTTGTGTATTTAGGTGTTCAAAGTTCTTTTCTGTTAGTGATTTGTACTTTTAATGCCTTTGTGTTGCACAGTGATACAAGACTTGGACTTATTTCGTGTATCTGGCATCTTACTTCTCGTTTCAAGTGGGCTCGCAGTGGTACATACAGAGGTTAAAACTATCTTGGCCTCTGTCCTACATATCACCGTACAACGTTGCCCCCAATCTTCCTAGAGAAGATTGGATTGTGTTTTATTGCTATATTGATTTATACTTATATTTACTTGACACTGGCGAAATCACTTCATTGTGGAAACGCCATATTCCCGCGGTAGTAGCTGTTCAAGTCGCCGCGGGGCAAAGAAAAAAAAAAGTAGTCTGGGACATTTGCAACGTCAAAAGATGGCGGATGTGTAATTTGTTTTAGTTTTTATTTTGTGTATTTAGGTGTTCAAAGTTCTTTTCTGTTAGTGATTTGTACTTTTAATGCCTTTGTGTTGCACAGTGATACAAGACTTGGACTTATTTCGTGTATCTGGCATCTTACTTCTCGTTTCAAGTGGGCTCGCAGTGGTACATACAGAGGTTAAAACTATCTTGGCCTCTGTCCTACATATCACCGTACAACGTTGCCCCCAATCTTCCTAGAGAAGATTGGATTGTGTTTTATTGCTATATTGATTTATACTTATATTTACTTGACACTGGCGAAATCACTTCATTGTGGAAACGCCACATTCCCGCGGTAGTAGCTGTTCAAGTCGCCGCGGGGCAAAGAAAAAAAAAAGTTGTCTGTTTCTATTCAGTCCGTCACTCTTATAAACAAATCAATTTACCATTATAACTCCATATTCGCGTAATTTTGAAGGTTGAGCATAGTCATATTATTTATTTATACACTTAATCATTGCCTTCATGCCCATTTTAAGGTAGTGGTCTCTATTTAACATGGTATTTTTTATGAAAAGCACTAACGGTTATAACCACCATTCGACTGACAGACTCTTGTCAAAAGAACGTTGTAGGAGTTTTGATAGATTTAATTGATAAAAGAGGTTTTCGTCTATGTCGCACCCAGCATAATAATACGATGATGATGATGAATATATAATCAACCTTTTTAATTAATTAGAGGCAACATTATATTCTCATTATTATTTCATCCTCTATCTAAAGACACTTACAGTCAGGTAAGTATACTTGTTATTGTCATTGGCATTCTGAATAGGAACAGACTTTAAGCACAAATATGTACCTTTTATTAGCTCAATCAAGTATTTAAATCAATATTTTTTATTTCTTTATATTACGTCTAGTTTGGGTAAGATTAATTCTAAATAATTATGAAAAAACCTAACGTTTTCGTCAAAATATACTTCATATACATCATCATTCATCATGGTATAATATGAGAGGTTCTTAAAACAATCCTCTTCAATTATACCTTCATTTAGCAAAAGTGAGGCAAATCTGGAATCAACGTGGGAGTTCATCTACCGGGAAAATTTCTTCTTTTATACTTATCTTATAAATTTCCGCTAGAGAGTTATAAATACGAATCAACTTTCGTGTGCTATTTAAATCCCAATCAGTTATGATTCAAGGCAGCTGAAACAAAACGGTTCGTTAAGTTAAGATATATTTTTTGCTGTTTAATTTTTTTTACTACTATTTCGAAATTTATGACCGCTTGTGTGACGAAGTAAAAACGGATGGACGCGACTTTTCTACTGTTTTTTTTTGATGATGATGATGGTGGCTCCCAAACTAAACTTATATTATAGGTATTAGACATACTTATAATAATATAAAGAAATACTTAATTTAATACATATCAAACATCCAAGACTCAGAAACAAATATTCGCACTCATTACATAAAGTAACGAATCCGTGACCGCTAGCTTCACGTAGCACGATCACTACCAATAAGGCTAACTTCTTCTTCGTTATGGACTAAGACACTTTTTAGGAGGACAGCGGATAACGATAATCAAAATCCCGTAATATGAGATGGCCAATTAACTAACGCTACGCTAACGATAATGCAAGCAGAAGCAAGTTTAGACCAAATTACAAATAAGAACCATTTTTATTTAACGAAGGTTTTCGATGAAACGATTGATTTATGCCCGGTTCCTATATTCAAGAAACGAACCGTTGTCCTTACGGGCCGTATCGTTATGACATTTGCTACGTACTAAATGTGTCAAATTTTAACGAGGCGTAAGGTAAACGATTCGTTTCTTGAATGTAGGAACCGGGCATTCATTAAAGGCTCTGGAAAGTAAACATTGACGGCGTCTAAAGACTCAGTATGTATTCAAAAGACAGTATTATTAAAATCAGTAGCGTAAGTGAACTGGTCGAAATTTAATTTGCGTCACGCAGTTCACTCAATGTCACAGTTCTCCAATCGTTCATTACTGCTTATAAGTTCCATAAGAACATCTGTCACTATATAATTCACACACACACAAAAGCGATACTTTTAATGATGACTGTGCAACTGAACATACATTTTGAGGATAATTATCTCTAGTTCCTCATTCATTCACTCTACGGAAACCTTTAAAATTTCTTCATGTGATGACTCAATTACTTTGTTTTAGACGTGTTGTTGACGTGGCTTTAGTAACAGGGGTAAATGATGAAGGTACCAAAAACTATTTCAATGGTAATACTAATAAGTAACTGGTTTGTGACAGAGACTCGTTTTACTAATAAGCTTTTAATCAAACTTATATGTTTGTTTATCTATCCGCCAGTATGTTAGTTGGAAGCTTGCAACTCAATTTTGAATTAGATCCTGTAATTGAAATGAGTTGAAATTTTGAATATAACTGATTCCCCGATTTACCTAACATAGATCCATTGCGTTTATACATGTCCATTAATATTCGATACCGTACGATTACCCAATTGCATAAATACGATACGGTGCAAAAAAAGTATTATTATTTATTACCTATATTTACACACAGTAGTGAATTCAAAGGGTACGAGTTTCCTTTGAATTCACTACTGCTTTATTTATACTGCGAACTTCAACATCCGATGGGAAATCAAGTGGTAAAATTGCGGAAAGGAGTTATTGTTCCGGATAGATTGCGGTTAATACAATGCTCGTGTAAACTGCTCTGTGGGTCGATAGATATAGTGAAACTTGTATAATAATGTTAAAATATAACAATATTGTTACATGAAATGTTCAATTTACCGGTTTGATTTTGACGGACGAAAGCATAGCAAAGATTATATGGGACCTGAAATATATGAGGTGGGATGTGGGATATATTAACCTTTTTGTAAACGCAATGGACGCATTTGACTGGAGATCTCGGCACCCATGACAACGAAAGCATACTTGCGCTAAGGCCCAATTTGAATACTAAAAAACCGCTTGCTCCGT
The DNA here is from genome assembly GCA_923062465.1 of Acleris sparsana. Taxonomy (NCBI): domain Eukaryota; kingdom Metazoa; phylum Arthropoda; class Insecta; order Lepidoptera; family Tortricidae; genus Acleris; species Acleris sparsana. Next base: position 13,206,742 of record OV281298.1, on the reverse strand, counting down.
GTACCCATTATGTATTAGTTACGGTTTTTAACGATTAGTCAGTTTAACTACTCATCAAACAACAGACTAACAGACGTTTTGCAAAGTAAGTCGTTTTAAAATTAAGACCATTTTCTAAGCTTGTCATTATACAAACAAGTCATTTTACAACTGAGACATTTTGCTTACCAGGGCATAATACAACTCAGTCTTCCTGTACCGAACCCAAAACGATATCGTATTGGACCTGTATGGAATCGTTTTTTACTCGTCCGCTGTTACTGTTAAGTAAATAAGAGTTATCAAAATGTTGACAATACGATAACAGATCAAAATCGATATGGTTTTTACCGCCTAGAATGCCGGGAGAGGCTGTTCGATCTCCATTACATTGAGTACTAACGAAAAATTGGAAATGTTGTCAATTAGTTCTCTATGAGTATTCAAATTCAAATTCAAAATCGTTTATTGCATGTCATATTACAGGTGATATAGATGGAATTACATGGAAGATATACATATGACACCCTGCAAGGGCGTAGCAACTTAGGACAGTAGGGCTAGTACCTAATTATTAGAATAAAATATTTACTACGAATATTGCACATATCAATAATTCTTACATAACTTATTTTTAATTATATTACTTATACATTATAAAGAATTATACTTGCTTTCATTTATCTCTAAATTCGGTAGTAGATGGTTTGGAGCACACTTGATAAATATTCATGCAAAGCTAATCCTTTTCCACTAATAAGTTGTACACGTCCTAGTCTCTGTCAAAAGCTAGTAGTTTTAATAGATGTTCGCCTCGGTCATTCCCAAAATACCATAATTTGAAAATACTTTATACCAGATTCCCAAACCACCAGATTCAAAATAAGAATGAATTTTATTTGGGAATCTGGTATATAATGTAATCTGGTATTTTAGAATTATGGTATTTTGCCAATAAGCGGTTCGCCTTATAATTAAAGTGAAAATAACTCGTTTATATAGGTAATTAAAACGGAAACAAAGCGTCGAATTGCAATTCAGTCCAGAGCAAACAAAATTAACTTGGAAGCCGAAGTTCATTTAATTACTGTTGGATTGTTTTTACAATGGGCAATTTGTTTTGGTGTTTTTTGTACCTTTATTTAGGGGCGCGGCGGGTCAAGGTTTCCGGCGAGGAAGTCTATCATTTGTATCTTCAGGCACTTGTCTCCGATGTCCGGCGAGAGGGTCGCGTAACGCGTCTTCTTTTCTGAGCTTGAGAATAGGATGTTCAAAAGCGGTGATTTCACGAAATGTGCAGTCAACAACCCGTCGCAATGCGGTGACGTACTTTTCTAAACGCCACATCACTCAATTTTGAATAATGCGGTCTATCATTGCGACAGAGTTCTACAGTGTTATAATTCTGTTCACATTTCTGATTGCACAAAATTCGAGAAAATACTAGAGTGCTAACTAAAATTATTAGCTTTAGCAATTAGAAGACATTCCTAGACAACTTTTAAATTAAGGCCCGCACCGAAAAGTTTGTTTGCAGTGTCTGCATTAGTAAAATACGATATGTTAAAAAAAAACTGTTAAGCTTCAGTTTGGGTTATCTTGATGTATCGATTGGCATAATAAATTCAAGATAGGTATTTTTTTTATTTAATATGCAGGACGATAAAATAATTCGTAGAGAAACAGTTTTGCGATCGTACCTTGAAAAGCCTAATTCAACTTTTGCAGCGGTGGGAAAGATGGTGAATATAAGTCGCGCGACGGTACGAAATATTGTTAATCGGTACTTTAAATAGAATTCAAAACAAAGCTCGAAATGGACGCCCAACGCGTCCTTCAAAAAAAAATAGAATTTAAAATAGTGTCTACTTACAAGAATAATTTTAGTTTATCGGTGCGGGATGTGCCCCATAAATAAATAAAAAATAGCACATGTATGGTCCAGAAAGCGAAAGTGCGTCAAAACTTAAAGACCTACAAAAATCAAAAGCCCCAAATAAGTCGGTAAAGCAATACAATAGTTCTGTTATAAGGTCACAAAGAAACATGCGTTCTCAAGGACGATGCGACGTATGTGAAATAAAAATTAGGACTTTGCCAGGTGACCAATTCTACACAACCGAAAATAAGGCGAATATGAGCGATCAAAATAAAAATATTTTTATGGAAAGTTTGGGGAACAATATCTAATCTGGCAAGCAATATGTTCCTGTGAGGAGTGACGTCACGGACGGTGATACGCCAGTATACGCTCGCGCAAAGTTATTATTTATTGTCGTAGTTTCGTTGATGTTTGCCTTGTCAGTGTTGTCGTTGTGTGCCCCGGCGTTCGTTAAAGGTGTGCGAGTGTACGCAGCGCGTAGCGTTCTTGTGATCGGGTGTTTAAAGCACTATAATAATCCCTGTGTCTATAATTAATATTTGCGTGTGTGGGTAGATGCGTTACATTCCCCAAATAATATACGGACTTAGTTTTGAACTGTTTTATTTAATAAAACTTTAAAATATAAATATAAACATTATAGTTGCTCCAAGACTTAGCTTGAACATAAATATGAAGAGTAATAGGTATTGATAAAGCGATCAATAGCGACTCTTGACTTCAGCGCCATCTTGCGACTGAATTCTGGACTGACAAATATTAGTTTACGCCGCAACTTATCTTATCACGAAGATGGTCCAAGAGAAATGCGCAGGTTGTAGGAGATTCCTATCCACCACAGATGTCGCCAAGATCGTTGCACCCTGTGCGGTTTGTCCCAATAAGTACCACAAAGTCTGTGTGCATATACCGGATAAGACCGTTGTGCCTAAAGAATGGGTCTGCCCCGAGTGCAAAGTAAAGCAGAGGAAGACGGATAACACTCCAGTAAAGGACATATGCGGATCTTCTACTGCGGCTGCGTCGGTGGCAACCGCCAGCCCGGAGCCCCCCCCGCGAAAGGAAACGGATGTCTGTGCCCTGCGCCACGAGCTGGCGGAGTACATGGCCGAGCAACGCGAGTTCCGTGCGGAGATCCGTGCATCCTTGCAGCAGATGGGGGAGCGAATGGGCGAGATCGAGCGGAGACTGGATGCGGTCGAAATGAGGGAGGCGACGGTGGCGCCACGCAACGGTGAGGTGGAAGAGCTACAGCAATCGGTCGCTCGACTTCAGTTGGAGTTGAACGAACGCGACCAGGACTCACTGCTTGCTGACCTAGATGTGGGGCACCTCCCGGAAGAAAAAGGTGAAAATGTCCTCCACACCGTCACCGTCCTCGCCACCAAGCTGGGGGTGACTCTCGAACCTCGGGACATCGTGTTCGCCGAGCGAGTGGGCGCGCCCGACTCGACTGCGTCTGGTGCCGCCGCCGACGGAGGGGGCCGGCGCCCGCGCCGTGTCGTCGTGCGGCTGGCTCGCCGGCAGGTGCGCGATGACCTACTGCGTGCGGCGCGGGTGCGTCGCAATTTCACCACGGCGGACATGGGCGAAGCGGGCCCGCCGCACCGCATTTTCATCAACGAGAGGCTGACGCGGGCTAATCGTCAGCTTTTCCACCGGGTCCGGGAGGAGTGCCTCAAGCGTCAGTGGAGATTCTCGTGGACCAGGAGGGGCCGCGTCTTCGCCCGGCAGACCGACGGAGGGCAGGCCTTCTGCTTTCGCTCCGACGCCGACCTGCAAAGGGTTTTTGGTGGAAGTTCGGTTTGACGGAACAGTAAATATTTGTAGGCTATATTTTTGTATGTATTTAATATTAATTTATGTCATCACACAGGTTACATTTTTCAAATATGTAGATTTGAATGTTATTGGGATCAAACAGTATGGGCAAACAAGCAGGGGTACAATTGTGATGAATGTCGCTCAAATTCAGCTTCATGCACTTTTTGATAATTTAATGGTTCTCATTTCTAGTCAGTTTATCTTGATTTGCAATGGTTAAGAAACAATTAAAGTTAGGTTTGTTCAATGCGGGTTCTCTTGGCACAGATCATGACAATTTTATAGCCTCTTGTACTCGGCATGATATAGATGTGCTCGCCATCAACGAGACCTGGCTGAGGGCAGGTGAGGAAGGGCGCGCCCCTGCACTTCCGGGTTACCGCTTACGTCACCACCCTAGGCCACAAGGCACACGTTCGCGAGGAGGCGGAGTAGGATACTACAGTAAGCGAGACATCAGCATTCGCACCTGGCCTCACCCCGTAGACCCACTGCACAGGTCAATTGAGCAAATGTGGGTCACATTGGCCCTTAACGGAAAGAAGCTAGCGATTGGCACGGCATATCGTCCACCTTGGATGGACATCAACCTATTTTTGGACGCTCTAAGTGACACAATTAGCTCAATTCCCAAATATGACAATCTGATATTATTAGGAGATTTCAATATAAATTTATTAGGTATGTCTGACTCTAGACATACAAAATTCTACACATTTCTTTCGACCTTTAACCTATTACAAGTGGTAACAGAGCCTACCCACTTCACAGAGACTAGTGAAACCCTACTTGATGTAGTGTGCACTGACTTGCCATGCAAGAACATTATTGTGGAGCATGTGGGTTCTTTGTTTGGTCACTGCCTTGTAGTTTGTGAGCTGAATGTCAAACATGATAAGCCTAAACCATATACCATAACCTACAGACCAATAAAAAACATATGCCTTAAATATTTTAACAGGGACGTACAGAGCATGAGATGGGGTTTGGATTCTGATTCAGATGATGTCAATGTTATGGTTGACTATTTGACCCGGCACATGGTGGAACTGTTTGACCTGCATGCTCCAATAAAGTCATCCATAATCAGGGGACGCTCTTACCCTTGGATCACAGACACTGTAAAGCAGATGATGCAGTTACGAGACAAAGCTTCATCTGATTTCCATAAAACTAAGGCAGTCAGTAAAAAAGAGCATTACAAAGAAATGAAATCTATGGTTAATCAGGCATTATTTTTTGAAAAGTCAGCCTACTTTAAGCAAAATATAAACAACAAAATACATGACCCAAAGCTCTTGTGGAAAAATATCAAATCAACCTTATTACCAAAGAATGACACTGAATTACCTACATGTTTCAATGACCCTAATGTTATAAACAACTACTTCTTGAGCTTGCCTTGCTCCTCAGAGGTTTCTATTTCACAACTGACTTACTTTGAGTTTCATAGGTTTAGTAATGCAGTATTCCATATAAAGCCAGTCAGTTTAGATAAAATAATTAATATTGTCAAAAGTTTAAAATCAAATGCTGAAGGCTGTGATGGTGTTAACCTGGATATGATAATTTTGACATTCCCACAAACATTAAATATAATTATGCAGATAATAAACACCTCTATCTCTACATCTCTGGTTCCTGACCTCTGGAAACTGGCAATAGTACGTCCACTACCTAAAACCATAAACCCTACTGAGCTTAAGGACCTCAGGCCAATTAGTATATTGCCTTGTCTCTCAAAAATTTTGGAGAAGGTAGTCTGCATGCAATTAACAGATTTCTTGGAAACAAACAAAATTTTGCCGGAGGTACAGTCAGGATTTAGAAAAGGGAGGAGTACTGTGACAGCCTTGCTAGACATTACAGACAATATTCTTTGCTCTCAGGACAAAGGATTGTGCACCTTATTAGTACTGTTAGATTTTTCAAGGGCTTTTGACTGTATAAATATCAATCTGTTGCTGTCTAAGTTAAGTTATTATGGGTTTGATGGTGAAGCTCTGTGTTGGTTTAGTAGTTACCTTAATGATCGGTACCAGTATGTAAAGTTAAGTCAAAGTGACGGTCGTTCTTCACAGGTATCGGACAAGGTGGCTGTCACTCGTGGGGTGCCTCAAGGTTCGATCCTCGGTCCGATCCTGTTTGCTTTATACTCAGCCGATATAATAACACACATCACTAACTGCCAGTACCATATCTACGCTGATGATATACAGGTGTACATATCATGCAAACCATCACAAATTGACAATGCTATAGGAAAGCTAAATGAGGATCTCTCCAGAATAGCTACCTGGGCCTCTAACAATAGTTTATTGCTAAATCCTACCAAGACTAAATACCTGATTTTGGGCAGTAAACAACAGCTAGCAGCTCTTAGACCTATGGTGGATGTCATACTGCTAGATGCACCAATTGATCGTGTTTATGAGGCGCGAAATTTAGGTCTGCAAATGGACTCAGAGTTAAGATTTGAGAAGCACATTGCAGCTTCGGTTAGGAATTGCTTCTACAAACTTAAGATTCTTTACAGGGCAAGGCCATTTATAAACGAAAGTTTGCGTGTGAGGCTGGCAGAGTCACTTGTCCTATCTAAACTCAATTACATGGACGCAGTATTTGGCCCACGTCTACTTGCGAAAACAAAAAGATTAATACAACGTGTCCAAAATGCCTGTGCCCGCTTCTGCTTTAATGTTCCGATAAGGGCCCATGTTACTCCATTTCTAAACCAGCACTCGATTCTTAAGATGCAACACCGCCGTAAGCTGCATTTGGCCTGTCTGCTTTTCGGAGTACTTAGGCACAAGGCTCCAATGTACCTTTTCGTCAAATTGTCACATGTGTCCAACAATAGATCGCGTGGAACTCGGCAATGTGCTATACAGCTGTTGACGCCTCGTCATGCCTCAGCTGCCTTTCGAGGAAGTTTTCGTTATGCTGCAACTAAATGCTGGAATAACATCCCACCTCCTATCAGGAACCTGAAAAATTTTAATAGTTTTAAATTAAAATTAAAAAAATATATGTGCGATCACCAGTTTAGCCAGGGAACACTGAGGCATGACACCAGCGGAATATGAACCATATTTATTGTTTTTGTGGCTGTACTAACCTGTTTTTTATGTCCTATTGGCATAGCCATGGATGTTGCTCTGTTTTCTTTTTTACTATTTTCCTGCTGTCTCCCATTACCTGCTTCAAGGCATCTTCAAAGCACATTCGTTATAAAAAATTTCGATGTTGTTTGCACTATCTCTTTTTTTTCGTTATAATTAGTTTCATTAACCCGTGTATCACTGAACGATTATGGAAATATTTTAAGATTAAGTTTAACTAGATAATTAACAGTATTTAATTTGTTGTACCATGTTTTTATTTTTGATGTTGACGTTGTTTATTGCGGTATGCGCTCACGCTCACGCTTAGGCCACAGATTAATGTAAAGGATAGATGGCTCAGCTCAGCTCAGGTAGGCAACCACAGATTGTAACGATGCATGGTAGTTGGCACAGTAGTCTTGATAGACATCGTAAGCTAGTTCCTCTGGTTGCCACCTGAGCGCTGCCTGTCCTAAATAACCACGACACACTCGTTAAGAATTCTTTTTTTTATTTTTTTTATTTTGTTTTGTTTGTACTTGTAAATGTTGTAATGTCTGTATCACCTTCCGTGTTTTCACCGAGCGGTCCCAACGGAAGACCAGCGTTGGCTTTACAGCCAGCACATGCTGAGTTGGGACCATTTCGCAACAATTTCTCTGTGTCTTGTTCTTTTTGTATCTATGTAATGTAATTTTTTGTATTGTTGTGAATAAATTTCTCTTTATCTTTATCTTTATCTTTATCTGTGGTAAACGCATTGGGTCATTTATCACGAAAGGTACCATAAATGCAGATATTTAAGTCCGTAAATGTATACAGGGTTATTGGTAAGTCGACCTATTCCCATTAGGAGGTGATAGGGGTGACTATTTGCGATAATTTTGACCCCCATATGCATTATGCAAAAGTGAACCATTTTTGAGTTATCGCGATTTATAGTTTTTTTTTAAATTAGTCGGAAATTCAACTTGAAAAATGTATTACAAAAAAAGTATCAATTTAAATCTCTTTTTTTCTTCTGATTTACAAAACCGATTAAACACTGGTTATTTCTCAATATTAAAACAATAATTATCGGTCCAAATTTAAAAATGCGAGACGGAAAACGAATTTTTTTCAATATTTTTTGCGATCGCTTTCCACTAAAATGCCTTAAAAACAAAAAAAAAACGTTATGAAACTTGGCTTGCAGATTATTTTAAAAACTTAACTGTTTTCTTAGCTCTCCAAAAATGCATAACAAGTAGGAAATTATTTGAAAAAAACTGAAAAAAAAGTCATCACAAAGAAAGCGGGCGGAAACTAAAGTCACAAAAGCCACTTCAAAAATAAAAATTAAAAAACATACCGAATTTAAATCAACTTTTTTATTTGCTTTTGTACAAGATGAACTTGTTTTTCTTATGCAATATTAAAAAATATATTATCTGTACACGTTTGAGAATGCGAGGCCGAAAACTAAAAAATACTTACCTACATGTTTTTTTATCAAACTCCAATATAAATTACACGAAAACAGAAAAATTTACCAATACATTTGGCTGACTGAAATTAGTCTGACTAATTTAAAATAAAACTAAAAATCGCTTACTTTTTCCATAAGTTAATGTTGTTATTTGTGTTTACGAGTATAACAGTTAGTTTTAATAGCTCGTTACAAAGCTGGAAAAACGTCAATGTTTTATGTGTAATCTGCACGCCAAATGTATTGGTAAATTTTTCTGTTTTCGTGTAATTTATGTTGGAGTTTGATAAAAAAACATGTATTTTTTAGTTTTCGGCCTCGCATTCTCAAACGTGTACAGATAATATTTTTTTTAATATTGCATAAGAAAAACAAGTTCATCTTGTACAAAAGCAAATAAAAAAGTTGATTTAAATTCGGTATGTTTTTTAATTTTTATTTTTGAAGTGGCATTTGTGACTTAAGTTTCCGCCCGCTTCCTTTGTGATGACTTTTTTTTCAATTTTTTTTTCAAATAATTTCCTACTTGTTATGCATTTTTGGAGAGCTAAGAAAACAGTTAAGTTTTTAAATTAATCTGCAAGCCAAGTTTCATAACGTTTTTTTTTGTTTTTAAGGCATTTTAGTCGAAAGCGATCGCAAAAAATATTGAAAAAAATTCGTTTTCCGTCTCGCATTTTTAAATTTGGACCGATAATTATTGTTTTAATATTGAGAAATAACCAGTGTTTAATCGGTTTTGTAAATCAGAAGAAAAAAAAAGATTTAAATTGATACTTTTTTTGTAATAAATTTTTCAAGTTGAATTTCCGACTAATTTAAAAAAAAACTAATAAACGCGATAACTCAAAAATGGTTCACTTTTGCATAATGCATATGGGGGTCAAAATTATCGCAAATAGTCACCCCTATCACCTCCTAACGGGAATAGGTCGACTTACCAATAACCCTGTATAAGGTTTGTATTTACCATCTATAAGGCAACATGAAGGGAATGTGTTGTTTTGGCCCAAACTGGCTACTGCAAATTATGCCCGAGCCACACAAGAGCGTCTGGCTTCAAACAACGTGCAATCCGTGCCCAAAGATATGAACCCCCCAAAGTGTCCCCGGCTACGACCCATGGAGCGGTAATGGGCATTAGTTAAAGAAGAGTTGCGTAAACACTGTACTCTAGCAATATCAGAGACAGATTTTAAAAATAAGTGGAAAAAACACATCAATAAAGTCACCGAAACTACTGTGCAAAACTTAGTGCCAAGCTCGAAGAAAAAAAAAATCTCTTGTTCAGCCGCAAAACCCTAAAACCATTAAATGTGTATATTAATTGTAAATAGAGATTATACATCGTGTAACTAAAATAAACCATCCTTGCTGTTCATTGTAGTTTAATTGATATCATAAATATACTATGTTAAAAAAACTTTTCGGTACGGGCCTTAATCGGTTATTGTGATTAATAATAATAATACCCAGAATTTATAAAATCAAAAGTTTAATATTGTCAGCATTCGGGCAAATAAATAATACCAACTCTTACACGACGTGTTGTCAAGTCGTCTGCAGCGGGAGTAAACAACTCTTAAGTTCCTTAAGGCGAGATTGCTCTACAATTGTTTTTAAACAATCTGTTGCAGTGAAACTCTACCTTCGTAAACAATTTTTGTTTTTCCGAATGAGTGAACGTTTAAGGGATCGTCGAAGAAATTAAAAACGTCTATGAGGTTTTTTTAATTTATTAAGAGGAATGTTTGTTTGGTGTGTTTTTGCTGACTGTTGAGGATGAAAGTAGGTGATTGATTATACTGGCGAGGAGAGCAAACCCTTTTTTTTTTAGATGGGTCACATTTTCTCACTTAACTATTTAAATACATTCACCATTAAACCTTAGCTATGAGATCATAAACCTCTGACATTTCACAAAACACGTGGAGCAAAGAACGATAGTAATAAACGTGACCCAAAATTTACGCAAGATTTGAATGAAATACAAAACACTTTTTTTTTGTTTTTACTGTATTTTTTTTATCTAAACATTAACTACATATACGAATTCTTTTAATGAAATATTCCATCACCATTTTGCACAAATGTGGCTGAATTTCGTGAATGCAGCGTTGAACAGCCTCCTTTAATGCCTTAGTGGTTGTGGGATTATTAGTATAGTCCTTTGACTTCAAATAACCCAATAGAAAGAAATCGAACGGTGTAAAATCATAAGACCTAGGTGGCAAATTCTGATCACCGAAACGAGACATTACCCGGCCAGGAAATATCTCATGCAGTAATTGCATTGTTTCACGGGCTGTATTGCATGTTGCACCGTCTTGTTAAAACCACACTTCGTACATCAATACCGTTCAATTTTGGTAAAGAACACGACTGTCATGTCGCGAAGCACCATTAACGGTCACTGACTGACCAGCCACATTTTCGACGAAGTATAGTCCAGGGACGTTTCCAGCCCAAAATCCGCACCAAACAGTGACACGTTGCGGATGCATTTGATTTTCGATAGTCGCACGAGGGTTTTCTGAAACCCAAATGCGGACATTTTGACGATTAACGAAGCCATCAAGATGAATATGAGCCTCATCGCTGAAGATGATTTTGCTCGAAAATTGTGAACTGTCGCAGCCAAATTTTTATTATTTTTGAATGTAATAGAAGATTTCCCCAAAATTTTCTTTCTCCGGTATTTTTAGTTCCATTCGCGTTTTCCCCATTTTCTTTATTTCCTTTACATTATTTCTCCCAACAGATAATTTCGTCACACCCTTTTTTTTCTATTCGTTATTTTTGCTACACGCATCTTTTCCAGTGGAATTTTTCATCAATCTGTTTTATTCACATGCATATGCTTTACCCGTAGAATATATTTCCACTGGTATATTTTGGTCACGCGTTTTAATATCTTTTTTTTTTTTCGCTAGACGCATCTTTACTATGTTTTAGAATGCATACGGGCGGGGCTCGAGCAAAAGCTATTAGTTGTAATTGATTCCACCAAAACATTTTCATGTTAAATATTGCAAAAGCGAGACCATTACGGTATGTCAAAAAGTAAAGTATTTTCAATAAAAAAAATACCATTATTTTTTTAAATAATTATGTTTTTATATCAATGCTTAATGTAAAAAATTGTTTACTTCCATGCGAGATGCTTTACGGCAGTTCTGTGGTACTTTTTCCATCGCTGTCGAAAACACAGAATTCGGCATTTTATACTTCAATTTTATTTTTCGAATCACACTGTAAATTTTTGGGATGAAAATTATTGCCATATACTCGCTCCTTTAGATTTGCCCAAAAATCTTCAATAGGGCGAGGTTGCGGAACATTAGGTGGATTTGATGTCTTCGGTACGTATGGGATGTTTAACTCCGCCATTTTGCTAAGGGTTTTTTGGAATAATGGCTTGAGGCTAAGTCTGGCCAAAACACTAAATTTTCTCCTCTATGACTCGTATTTATGAAATCCCCCACTAATGGCAAACAACGCTCTACTTAGCGATCGGCGTTCACAGCTAACCTGACTCAAAGGACTTAGACAGACAGAAGGCTTAGACATTCCGCGTCTACTGATGGCAAGCCAAGCAAAACTTTTTTAGGAAATTTTGTATGCTCAATATTTCACGTTCTCATCGGTTGGACCATTGGTGTTCTCAAAATAGTAATTGCCTTGCCACTCGTTTCCATCTAACGCAAGTGACATTACTTTTAGCGCAAAATATTTCTTTGACCAATTTACGCTGCCGTACTTGCTGAGTGATTTCTTGGTTTTCAGAGACGGTCGGCTTCATTTTCTACACCGCTTATCGATACCCATGTCTTTAAGATATTTTAACAGTTTTGCCGTCACACTTAAATTTTCTTCCGAGCTCTCTATAAGACTTCGCGACACGGCCGGCCCTAATTTTCTTTAATCGAGCTCTCTCAGAAAACTTGCTCAAGCTGGAATAGTTTCCAGAACCAGGCTTTCTAGCAGTGGTTTTCTTCAAGGCAAAAGACGCCAAAATATTTCTGGCGTGCGTTGTATAAAGCATCCCTAACAGTATGAAACGGTGGTAACTTGTCAGCATATTCCTAATTCATAAATTGTTGCATACTTATGCTGTTTATACAGCGTAGGGATGGGCATTAAGTATATAATTTATTTTCAATACCGACAGATTCGTTCTACAATTTCGACACAAGAATGTCACCTCGCAAAATGATTGTTTTTGTTGCATCTAAACCCCTCGAACGAATTCTTTATATGGCAATTCCACACGGAGGAACCTGACAATTTATTGGTTCGTTTAAAATAATGGCGGTATCCACCTCGTATTAATTAATATACGTCCTCCTTGAGTACTTTCCAAGAAAGTAAATTCACATGGTCCTGACGATCGCCCTTGGGTTTCATCACTCGGATCCATCATATTTCTCTTGCCTATTTAATACCAATATTCGTTAAACAATTGAATATCAATATTAATTTAAACTTGAAACACACTGGCATTGACGTTGTCCAGATAATGACGGTGAGTTAATAGAAATCGTTACCTGCTTATCTAAGGAGGTTTATTTCTAGTGCTTATTATCATCACCTACCTATACCTAAAGTAGTTCTAGTGGTTCTCTCGACCCCGCCCGCTTAGTATTCATGCTAAATCATGGTAAAGACGAGTCTAGCGAAAAAAAAGATTTGATATTAAAACGTGTGACAAAAATAAACCCGTGGAAATATATTCTACGGGTAAAGCATACGCATGTGAATAAAACAGATTAGAGAAAAATTGCATTGGTAAAGATGCGTGTAGCGACAATACCAAGTAGAAAATAAAGCGTCTGACGTAATTATGTGTTGGTAGAAATAATGTATAGAACTAAAAATACCGTAGAAAGAAAATTTTGGGGAATTCGTCTGTACAGTCGTTTTGTTTTTTTAGTGCACAATACTTTTTCGTACAAAAGGAGGCCAATTCAAATTTTGCGTAATTTAGGATCACCCTTAAGTTAGGACACCGGGTATCCCCGTTCTCTTAACAGTCTTAACTCGTCATTCGTGCCGAAACAGAGATGAAGACATAGCAAGATTAACTTCAATCTTTTATTTTTTTGAATTAGATTGCCCGTGCTCTACGGTCAACAAGACCGTATCGTATTCACAGTGCGCCTCGCATATTCTCAAAATCACTGTTAATAAAACCGATTGCACCGTCATGTTTATTTTAAATGATAGAATTTTCCAGTTTTCTTACGTGTGACCCGAGAATGTCATTGATGTAGACGGTGAACGAAATGAGACCAGGTATACTGCCTTGTGGAACTCCAATATCCACCGGTAGTAAATGTAATATTAGTTGATCCAACTTTGATGTATTATTAAATTTTGATATAAGTACAACTTGGCTTGCTCTATAGATAATTTAAGCGGAAAGGTAAGACGTTGATGCTTATTACTGTTGTTTTTCCCTGAATGCCTTCAACTCCTCGTTTTGTAAAAAATACGCATATTGTTCCCTTAGCTTATTTCATTTACAATACTCAGCATATTAACCAATTATGTTTACAGAATCTAGGAATTATTAAGGAATTAGATGTTGTAATAACAGTCATAAAATATCCAATTTAAAATGTTTAAATCGTTGCTCCCCTTAAGCAACACGAGAGCGTAAAAGCTTCTTGCCAATAAGCTACTTAGGGCGTTCTTTCAGTGAATCTCTCGCACTCAGCAACTTGGGATGAAGCCTGTTTATAGACGAAAGTTTTTCATACAATTTAGCCCATGATAAGATTTACTTAACATTTACATGAAGTGTGGTAGAGAAGTAATTACAACCGAGACTTATATTTTATATTAGGTTAACAGGTAGCGAATTCCTGACGGCAATAAGTTCGTCTTTTGTATATAAAGAATATTCGTTTAAGCAATAAATATTAAATACATTGCTTCGGAATAGTGAAAAATTCAGTAACTTACTCGTGTATTTAAAAAGAATGAAAGGGGGATAGTTTATTTGTTACACATTTGAACATAATTATATAAAAAGCAAACAAAGAAGTTCAAAAAAAAATGTTTTATTCTGGAAGTCACTATAAAGAAAGTAAATGATTATTCGACGTTTATGCCGTTATTCTTTCTTCTTATTCGTAATTGTGCACAATGTAAATTCTACACATCTGAATTTGACCGCATTCGCTATTGTTCAAAGTCATTATTTTTATACAATCCTGTGTCTTGTTAGTCATTGTAGAGTGTAAAGCTATCGTTTTTAGATGCCTTGTATGTGCCTACTCGTAAAATTTCTGTATATATTGAAATATCCTCTGAAAATACTTATTTTCAGCTTTTTAGTGTTTGGGTAGGTTAGGTTCAATTTTCGTTTTATTGAGGATTTTATTTGAAGTCGGTTTATCTAGTAAAGGTTTATTCCAGGTAATTTATCTGATCTTTAATCTTCAGCCTTGATCAGATAGATTGTTGGAAATGGAAAAAACATCCTTTTATGATCACAGTTTGAAATACTTTTTTTACGCATTTGTCGCCGCTAGTTCAAACTCACTTTTAAATTGTATTACTTTTAGGGACAGTTTTTCTTTTAATATTGAAAACAATAGCTCGTATGTGTTTTGTAATTTGTTTGGAATTAAAGCGTAAATTACTGGTACGATTGTAATAGCGTCATCAGAATATATTTTTAAATCGGCATGCGTATACAATTGGAAGAATGGTGAAGGCGTTACTTTGAGGGTTCCATCGCCCGAAAATAATCCTTTTAAATCTGTTCTCTACATAGAGGTGTAGTAAACACATGAATATTGAATTCGTCACTAACCAAGAAGTCTTCTGCAAGAATTTCGGGCAGTGTAATGTCTTCAATATTTTCAAAAGAACTTTTGTCGACTATCAACGCTTGTAACGTCGCATCACTTATACAATGAGTCACTGACCGTTTTAAATTCAGGGCCTCTATTCCCGACGGTAAAAACATATCGCCTTTGACCTGTTGTGGTATTGTTTTGACGTCAGCCACCATTACTGTCAAGTAAATAAGAGCTATCAAAATGTTGACAGTACGATAACAGATCAAAAACGATATTGTTCCCAATCCTAATTGAGAAAATGTCTTCTTTATTTGTGCCAAAATTCTGAGTTGCATAGGGCAACACTTGCATTTAATCCTGAGTTAATATTCCGTTTGTTTTTTTTTTTAATTTAACATTTTAGTTCTGTTTGTGGCTACATTCGCATAGATTTCAATTATCGTTATCCCTCGGAAACTTTTTAATTTTTCGGGGGACAAGTAGCATATGTGGTTAATACAGGGTACAAACTTTTCAAATTTCATTCAAATCCGTCCAGCTCAAACGTGAAGCGTGAAGGAGTAACAAACAATCACGCTTATATTATTATTAGTATAGTAAGATTATTAGGATTTAACATGTTTACACAGTTTTTGTTTTCGAAGTTTTAGGCTCATGTCCAAAAACGCATTAGTTTAATCACACCCCAGTTTAAAAAACAACGATTCATTTTACCCTTTTGTTAAGTAAAGGTTGTTTGAGTCATTTTGACGTCAGCTGAAGGTGCCTTTTATATTCTACTATAAATCTTCTTTTGAGCTACGCCTCAATAGATTTTACAAGTCATTCGGTTGTTTACAATGGCGATCAATGATAGGGTTGGGTCGCAAAATTCCGGCTTGTTGCTTTAACGAATTTAATGAAGAGTCGCTTTGCAAACAAAAGATAAATAAATCAGGCCAATAACGATTTATAGTTGATGATCGCTATTAATAATAAGCCAGTGGTCAAAATGTATATTTGAATGAAAGTGTAATTATTATAGGTTTATTAATATTATGGTGAAATTGGCGGCCTGAAACTAAATCTTATAGAGATCCTTGAACTTTGCCCTGCAAAATTCATCTCTACATAGATAACTTTTTTTGATCGCCAGTTTAGTTCACAGAAGTGAAGAAAGGAACATGACTAGGGCGCTTTGAAAATAATTTATATAATTAAAACGCTTAGGCACCGAATTTAAATGTCAATCAACAATAGTAACCAGGATTCTTGGAATAGGCTGTGTGGCCTTAAACAAAATTTAGATTTTATTATAGAGGGTAAGTTGATTGTAATTTAGTAGTATCTCATTCTCAGAAAGTAAAAATAGAGAATAATTACACCGAAGTGACCGTAACTGACGTTCGAACAAGGGAAAAAGACACTGAATCCAAAAGAAATACTTGTTTTATTTCATACGGAAAAAGAATAATGTGCACGATGGCCGCATCAAAAAACGTGTATGAAGTTAGCCACCCTCAGTGTTGCTAAAATATTTTTTTGGTTATGGGTGGTTGCTTTAAAATTGTGTATGATGACACTACTAGTAAATTTAATGTTATCTCTCGAGCGGATCATTGAAGTTTAATACAGTGATAGTTTTGGCTTTGTAAGACATCTGGAACTAAATAGGTATTTATCTTTACGTATAGATAAACGCACAAATTGTTGGAATTAATTCCCAGCAATTTGCTCGAGGCTCGCCTTGACTCGAGAATGCTCTCAAGCTGAGCACTGCAATTATCCGCCGAGTGCGAATCGATAACGCTGTATTTAGGTGGTAGTCCAACGAAACCATCCAAATAGACTAGCTAACGTCACAGGGGCCCCACAAGATGCTAACGAAATCATAAGTTTGGACAAGACTGTTCGGCAGCTAACGTCAATCGTATACGTTTTAGACAACGATAACGTTTGTCGAGTCTTGTCTAGAGCCACATACAAGTTCTCATAGATGCCGTTGTAACGGCACGCTGTTAATCGCTTAAATATAAATAACTATCTTTTGCCCGCTACTTCGGCCGCCTGAATTTCGAAAGCTATCTCCGTTGCAAAGGAGTCAGTTGTTTTTGGGCCCACTAGAAACGGTTACGTTTATTGATTCACATTTGTATTGAGATTCATAATTTAACAGTCCTATAATTTAGCATTCTGGTTAGACACGGTTAAAAAAAATAACCACTGTAATTAGAGGCTAAGAGATACCAATCGACATATCGCACTGCTAGATCAAAACAGGAGTAACTCAAAATACAACTGTTTTATAAAATCAACTTTATTACAAATCCTATGAACTTGAAACAAAACTAGCAAGGATTTTGAGTTGATACTGTTTTGATCTAGCAGTGCGATATGTTTTATTAATATACGTTGCATTATGTGTTTTGGGGGCCCAGATACAGAAAAAAATGTCTCCTTTCATTCACTAAACAAACTTTTTTTTTTAAATTGTGTGTATATTCAATTTGAATTGTATTGTAATGGCAGTATATTAAAAAAAAATGAGTAACAAACTAAACACACACACAATCTTTCACGTATATAATGTTGGATAGGTAGGATGTTTAAAATAAACAGATGAAATCTCCTGATATAATGGTGATTCTTACTTTCATAGCTGACACTTGAAAGGCACAACAGTTTTTTTTTAGTTTTTTTTATCGCATATAGAAGGCAAACGAGCACA
Source organism: Acleris sparsana (assembly GCA_923062465.1). Taxonomy (NCBI): domain Eukaryota; kingdom Metazoa; phylum Arthropoda; class Insecta; order Lepidoptera; family Tortricidae; genus Acleris; species Acleris sparsana. The sequence goes on along the minus strand of OV281298.1, from coordinate 13,188,966 downwards.
CAGGCCACCTGATGGTATGTGGAAACTGTGACCCATACACATTCGCATTCACAAGACTACAAGCCTAAGACTGCAAATGCGTTGCCAACCCTGAGGACAAAGATGGAATGCCTCTATGCTAGTCATTACACCGTCTGTCTTATCCCCAAACCGGAACACAACAATGCGAACACTGCTGTTTGGCGGTAGGCTAATGGATAAGATTATCAAACCTGGCTTATTCCTATAATTTCATTAAATTAATTATTTAAAATTAACTCGGCCGACAAAAAAATACTAGGGTTACAGTAGGTAGGTATTTATAACTTTACGGTTGTTCTTATTTACTTGACAGTGACAGATACAATGTCCGCCGAGTTAATACAATACTGTACCGTAAAGCAATATGTTTTAACCGTGTTGAATGGAGTCCCAGATGTTACATCTTCACCAGCTATATGTAATCTTGGTTTAGTAATCGCGTAAAATAAATACGCAAATAATACATAACCACGTGTATAATCTGAAGTCGGAATAAATTTCTAATCAGAGAGTATGAAAGCCTGACTCTCCACAAGAAAACGTTAATTTACCACGATAACTGTTATCTGAACATTAAGCCTTGCGTTTCCCTAATAAAAAGATAGGGGGAGATAGACCCCATAAATTTCCGCTTTGTGGCGGGACTCTAAATTAAACCTCACTTGGGTTTTAGTCACTAATCTCGTTTTTAAGAATTTTTAGAGTTCGAAACACAAAAGATCCCTATTAATACATACATACATGTATCCAATCACGTCTCTTTCCCGTAAGGGTAGACAGAGACCACTTCCTTCCACTTGCTACGATCAAGACAAACTTCCCTCGCTTCCTCCACCACTCATATTCAAGTCTTCATACACGTGCGTCGGTTTAGAGTCTCCCGACCTGGCCCTGCCTTAATACATCCCCGATATGATCGTGGAACGCTCACCTTGGCCTTCCCCTTCCATCATTCCGAACCCTATTAATAACCAAATTAAATTAACATATATGTACTAACTGCATGAGCCAAGATTTCACCTAAATTCATTTTTCTCAAATAGTGAACACATTATTAATTTGACTTATCATTTTCTAACGCATCGATAATTAAATTGAAAACACGAAACTAAAATTATAACTATATATACTATTTATAAACCAAATTCGGTTTAGTTAATTACACCATTTATAAATCGAGAACGGATGGACCGATTTTTATGATTTTTATGGATTTGTTTCTGCCCCAAATAGCAGAATAACTATTAAAACATCGAAAAAATACGAAAAAACAACACGCGATACTAACTAAGTTCGACGGGTCGGCTAGTTTATATCCTTCTGCAACTGTGGTGACTTTTTTAGAAACATTCTACTGACTTGGAGTCTGTCAAGACGTAATTTTTGATAAAATATAAAAAAAGACTAATGGTTCAATGATAAGTATTGTTTATGTAGTGCATAGCATGATTATTCAATTTTAATACGGAATTTGTAATAAGCAAGTATACGGGCTGTTTTTTTTTTTTTTTTACTTGAATAAGGTGAAAAATCCTGGTATTTTTCACAAAGGTTAACTTATAATGCCGCGAGTCATTAGAAGAAGGTACTGAGCGATACAAGACCATGTCTCCACAGAATATTATTTCCAAGATTACTCTTTAACCTAACCGATTCTCATTGTTTCATAAATAAAATGAGCATTTAACCTGTGACCTGTATTTTAAATATGCTATTAATCGGAAATTTTGTACCGGGGTTGACGCCATAATGGCTCATTGTGTGCGCCATTGATAGCACCCGCACAATAGGGTCGCCCTTCGTCAAATATTATACATGTACCAATATATATGTTACCCATTCTGCTTTTTGTTTTGAAACTTGTACTAAAAGGAGATACATGTTTTAAGGGCTGAACATTTCTGTTTTAGTTTTAATAAAAATAAAAGTTTTATTTGCGTATTTCACATAATATTTGATTTATAGGGAGTCATTCATTGGACATTTGTTTAACACTATTGTCGAATTATGTTAGTAAAGAGCCAGTAGTGGCCGCTGGACATGCGCCAGAATAAAGATAATCGAAATCTACGTGGACAAAATCGCGGCTAGAACTAGCACACTATATAACTCAGTGGTTAGCATAATTAACTACGTTCTCGTCGGAATAAAGCATGTTTAGCCCAAAATAGGACCGTTACGAGTCATATTGTGTTACATTTTATATTAAATTAACTGAAACCTTTTTTTATATAGATTCTAAGTGTTTAATTTGCCAACCCTAACAACTTGCTCAAGTTCCAAGACGCAGCAATACCTTTGTTGCCTCCACCTTTCAAAGCGGTCTGACATTTAAATTTTAAAATTCTAAGCATAATCCGTAGCTCAGGTAAGAGCCGCGTAGCCCCTAGCTACGCAGAGCTACGATATTCAAAAGCCTTGAGCAAAGTTTCTCTATTCTTATTTTTCTTGCACCTATTTTCATGCGACTCTTTTATATTTCACAGCCATAGGCGATTCCTCGAAAGAGTTTTTGTATAAAACTTTTCCTGTTGTCGTTTGTCTGTTTGGTTATTTGAATAACAATGGACAAAGGGCAGTTGGAAGCGGGTTCCGTTGCATTTGAATTTTAAAAAGTCGAGTTTTTTTATTTGCAATACTCATATTATTCAGGACACGATTTTGATATAAATTCCGCGAAATTGTACTAAAACCAAGCGTGAGAGGGGGATTTCGGAAGTAATTCAATAATACTTGTTCCCAATATTCAAACCACGGATAAATAAGGTTAAATCGTCAAATTTTGTACGAGTCAATGTCAAATAAATAACCAAATCTCACCGCGATGCAAGTCGCTTTGCAAATACAAAGCGACTTTTAAGCAACTCATATTGTCACTGTATTGCCGAAAATGTATAGGATTGACGTAAGCAGCCGGACATTATGTTTCGGCAGCTTTCGAGAACCGGTTACTAGCGTTATGCGTTATCGAGCGCCCCTCTATAGAAACGTAATCAATCAGATTCTTATTCGACCGTTATCGCGACATAAAGTATGTATAATTTTTTTTTCTGCGCCGTGGATTGTAACTAATAACATTGTTACTTAAACAACAAAATTATTATCACAACGACCGATCCTTAAAAAAAAACAATTAAGCAACTATGAAGTTTGACATTTGCCCAATCTCGTTACGTACAAAACTGATACAAAAAGTTCAGAGCTACGGGATGGCAGTCTGGCTAAGACACATGTACAATTACTAACAGTCAGATTTCCTTCGACACATTTTTGGATATTTTTTTTTTTTATCATCAAAAGTAACAAACTAACTAGGACTTAATTTACGAGTAAATCAATAATCTTGGTATTTCATTTCTTTATAAAGCTAAGACAAAAAAAGAAGTACTTAAGGATGCGGCTCCACTGAGGCGGGCATGAGCGGAGTGAAGCGGAGCTGTGCCAATATTAACTAATAGAATCTAAACTAACGTGCGCAAGGACCGCTCGACGTGACCGCATGCGCCTTCTATTGGTTAATATTGGCACAGCTCCGCTCCGCTCGTCTCCGCCTCAGTTGAGCGGCAGCCTTACACTGGCTCGTGTGTGTTTTTTGTGTTGAAGCTACGGTGCCAACCTTCGATGGCACTTGTTTTCTAACATTAAAAACTTCAAATCAACTTTTTAATCTCTTTTGGTAACTAAAGTAGATCATAATTTCCAATTTTCATCAATTTCTAAAAGTTTTAATTTTTGAATCTTTGATCTCGAAACCGATGTGTTCATGCCACAACCTAGTCGCTTCATAAAGCGGGCGCTTGACGGAGAGAAAGGCGCACGATGCAACACAAGTTCCCATGTACCGCCAGCCCTATGGGACCCTGACCTACCAGAGTACTGTGTCACAGTGACGCTATTATTCAACTCGTAAGAAGTATCAAACATTGTTTTACAATGTATCTATGTTAGGTCAGGGTTCCATTGACCTAATAGTACCATGTAAAGCTGCAATTGGATAAAATCTTTATAACGAAGAAATTAATCTCTTATTCTTCGCGGGAACAATTCGCACTTTCGCGTAACCCGTTTTGTAAAGATCTTTTTTCCACATTTTTTCCCAAAACCGCTATTGAAAGTTTGTTTAGAACTAAAGCACAGCTTTATTGGAGCGGAAAGTTGATTTTTCCTTGCAACATTTTTTTGTCTCGTTTTTTTTTCTGTTTCGAATGTTGAGAGGTTAGCTTTTGTTTCGGTTTGTATGTCAGTTACACAGCCTTCGTCGTTGGAAGTTGTTTTGTTTTTATAACGAAATAGAGATAGACTACTTCTATTATGGTCTACAGATTTAATTCATTTTCGTGGATTGTGAACTTTTTTTAGTAAATAACAATTCATAGAAAACTGACATTTCGGGCGTACTACTAAGTTATCTTAGTTCGTAGTGAGACCGATCGGTTAAAGTACTCAGCAAAATAATAATAAAATTGGGCTTTTATGCGGTAAACATAAGCTTACTATATCTGTTTCACTATATATTATAATTATATCAATGTCTTCTGTACATTTTTTCCAAAGGGTTATTATGCTTTAAAAAATAATCATAGAGACATATTTCTCTTATTGCTATATCCATTTATTTTTATTGTTATAATCAAGCTCGGAAAATCGGCCGTTATTTTGAAAATGTAACCCAGTCCCGTACAGCAGAGACTTCCTTATGATGTTCATAAAAATATTATTAGTTATTTTATTGCTTTATCGTACCATAATTCATATGTATTCAGCGTCAATTTTATAAATCTGGATCAGAATATATCCGAGATCGTATACATATTAACCAACGAAAATCGCTTCGGTTTATGAAATCACGTTTCTAAAGTGACAACTTCAAAGCCTGACAAAGTTGATTAGAATATAACGTATTTTATCCATGTACCTAAATAAAGTCATTGACATCAAGTAGGTATGAGTATGTATTTATCAGACGTGATCATATTTGATATAAGAGTTGGTAATATTGATAAATGCACTTTATAATTTGTGTATAAAGAAATAAATAATATAAATTATAATATCTTAAGTCCTTAACATCATAAGGTAGTCTCTGCTGTACGGAACAGGGTTATATTTATAAAATGAAGGGCATTTTTCCGAGCTATAGTTATAACCGCGAAAGTGTGCAGTTATAATATATTTAGCTGTTATCCGCGTAGTTCAGCGGTTGAGCCGGAAAGCGCAACATACAAGACAGAGTGACTTTTGCATTTATATGGATATGGATTTAGTATTTACTTAAATAGACTCCGGTACTTTTTATTCCGGACAGTTTCAATTTAAAGGAGAAGGCGATCGCTCAAGAGATCGCGTTAACTTTTAGAACATTCATGTTACTCAGGACTCAAGCAACGGTTACACCATTATCTGATAGAAATCAATGAAAGTCACGAATAAATACAAAGTATTTGCAAAGAGCATTATTCGTGGGCCAGTTTTCTATAAATCCATATTTATACCTATAACTCTTTTATTACCAAAACTTGTCTCAAAAATATATCACGATGTTCTTATCAGAGAACTCGTTCCACTAACTTATTTGCAACATACCATGTTTTTTTTTCTGACATCGACATAATTATTTAACTTATTATTATGTGGCATATCTGTTAATATACCTAAGTTGGTTAGTAAATAAATAGATAAATAAATAATTAATGTCTTTACAAAAAAAATATTCTGTAATAAAAATATATTTTTTTGTTTTTTTAATGATATATAATAATTAGATCAAACAAATTTTATTATGAAAAAGATACAAAACATCAAAACATTTTTAAAATCACCAAGTCATCAGTGTGGCAAGGCAAGGGCGCACCATCGTCGAAGCTAAGTTTGGCTAGTGGTCTAAATTTGAATCGTGTCCCGCGAATGCACATGCTTGTGGCACGGATAATTGAAATAATAATCCGTGATCTTAACCATTCCATTACTTAGAATAACGATCTGTCCCATCGATCAGCAATAAATAGTTTCTCCGAGGTGTTTGACGAATGCAGTCATTTGTGGTGCGAAGACTCCGTCTACTGAAGCTATAAGGGGAGTAAAACTTGCATGTCGCATTTCAACAGCATTAGAATAATTTCTTTGTTTCTCATTTTCAGCAGATTGTAGGACGGAACTGACAGGGCGAGAAACATAAGCGGGAGCGTCAGTGTCTACAACACGGATATATCAAATAACGCCTCCCTATGAACATTCCTTACACCACGACAAGATAAGTCTCCGCGTAACCCGCAAACTCCTTCAGAGACGATGGGTTCTTTAATTACGTTTCCCCAAGCATGTTCATATAGTTCGCAAAATAAATCTCTGATTTAATTATGACCTCGTGTTTTACAGCAACCGTCGCATGATTTTGGCGTAGAAATTGGTGTTCGGTGACATGGGAACAGGTCAAAGAGAGCTTTTATGGTCGGTATGATAGAGAGCCATTTGGATGAATTTGTTTTCATCTTTGTAGAAATCGATCGTTAAATCGCTCGCTTTTTAGTGGTTTAACGTAATCTATTTTTTGTATTGACTATTGAACTCACTCGATCATTTTAATTTTAAAAATTTAAATTTAGATATGTAAGTCTTGTCTGAGCATCAGAAATGTTATTAATTATGAGTTGTTGGCCTATGAATTGTCTAAATTACTTATATAACCTGTACTTGCCTATTTGTTTTCCAATAAAGAAATAAATAAATTAATACTCAAATCGTGTCCGTACTTACGTTAATTACGCATGCATACGCGAGTGCAAATGAATCACAATTCCAACTAACATTCAATCTATCATAAGAACCGATCTGTCACTCAATTCTTTTCTACCTCGATCATTTTGTTAAAATATTAATAATCGCTGAAATATTCCTAAAAAACTAATAACAAATCACTTTATATTCCCTTTTTTTTTCCCGTATCTAGCTCTTCCCACCAATTACCTCTGTTTGACTGGTGAAGGCCGACTGACATGCGCATTGTTGCGCTCCACCACTGTTACCTGGCCCGCTCCGCCCCCTCACGCTTGATTAAAACGGTTCGTGTGTAAAACATTGAAGGGATTTGAGAGACCACATTAAAATGGTCTTTGTATTGCAAATAGTAAACAAATACATGGTATTATCGGTTTTAGTTCCGATTGTTTTCTGTAATGTGCCTTTTGTTAAATAACTGTTTCATATGAGAATATGTCTGTGACGTTGGTAAAATCAATTGCGGTGTGTCTTGGCTTTGACTTGGTGTATTTAAAATAGCTAGCGAGAATGATGTAATTCTAGTTTACAAACCAAACCAAACCGCTTCATTACTTAAAAGCATAACATAATGTAATATTAAGGTTTGATCCGTAATTTGTCAGTCTCAATAAAAAATACTGAAATTATGAAAGTGTTCTTGAATGAATAAACGGTTTTTTAATGTAGGATTTATAGTTATAAAAGGGGTTTATTAGGCCCGCTGCACTTAAATTTATTCCTTTTTTGCCGCGGGAATATCCATGGATACCACTACGTCACGGGAGACGTGCTGCTATTACAGGTTTGAACAGCTTGCTCACCTCCGGGCCTTCCGTCTTTGTGGCAATATTTTGGCCACCAGTGAAAGGCTCCGGATGGCCGGACGGGTCGGCAGCAGAAAGTTCGTCCACGCATCCCGCGTTTCCTCACCGTCTCCGGTATCGACTGTTGGACGTTTACGCCGTTGTTCTAATGAACGTCCTTCGTTTTTTCGGACACTAGTTTCCGATGTCATTTTCTCTATCGACTGCTGTAGTCATATACCTCCTCCTCTGTAAATGTGTAGTTTTTAATCTTATTCATTTTGTTTCCATGATTCAGGCCGGGCCGGTAAGGCTATATACTAGGAGAGGTCGCCTGGTGTCTGCAGGCTTTATTTAACGACTTTGCTGTTGGGTTTTATAGAGTATCCGTCTCGTCGGCCTGTCAATTAAGGCAAGCCCTCCGTTTCAGTGTCTCCCGACTACCCCGTAACGCCGGCAGATAGGGACGCACACGGAGCACACCGAGCCCGGCCTCTAACCTAACCTTAACTTAACCTACCCATTTCCTAGGGCGAAGGCCCCGCAAACCAAACACTGGGGTAAGGAGAGTGTTTTATTCGCGGGGCCTTCGCCTTACCCCAGCTCTGCTCGACCGCAAAGGACAAACGTTAACTCTGCGAGCGAGATGAACCGGAACATCCGTCTATCCACCACCGGAGGCCGTGCCACGTCGGATTACACCTCTCCTCCCACTCGGACAACCGAGCAGGTCCGTGGACGTAAATTTAACCCCGGTTAACTCCAGGTTAAATGATTAAAGCTGACATTCTTTAATAAACTAATAAAACTTGACTTCTCAGAAAATATAACAAATCCGAGTAACTGGAATCGTAACTCCAATTTAAAAAAAACCGTAAAAATGTAACGAAAAATAACGATTTAAAACAAGACATTCATTAAATTAAGTTAATAAATGTACTCGTAACTACCCAAAGTTCTATTAAATACATTGAAACTGACATACTTACTAATCCTTACCGTCTTTGTCTGTTCTTATCCGTCGTCCGTCGCCTTATTTAGTTCCATGCCTTAACTGATCGATATGGTACGGATATAATTTACAACCCCGAAATGCAATGTTTATAACAAAAATCGGATAGTTCTAACTACACAAGTCTCGGGGAAAAGCTGGTCCTCGGTGGTGGTGGTAAAAATTACGGTCAGAAGCATTCCTGGATCCTTTTCATATCTTGATTAATTGACTTACGGGAGGTGCGAAATTATTCCTTGAAAAAATTAAGAGAACTAGGTTAATCTCATTCGTTGAGGGGGCGGGTATCTCGAGGAAGTAGGCTCTATTGTGTTGGAATTGCTGTTCGAGGAATGATTTATAGAGTTCTCTGGTAACCTCATTTATCTTTGGAGGTAATTAGTTCGTATTAGATTGCTCCCATAATAAGGTCATAGTTTGCGGATTATGTGAGTTAATTATTGCTTATGCCGAATTTACAACTTGGATAGTTGCGAGTATAATGTACTAGTTGAGTGATGTGGTCTTTATTGGAAATCCTAATTTTAACAAGCTTTTGTTTGACTTCACGTGTTGTGTTTTTTTTAGTATTTTGGTAAATTTAAAATAACTTCCACTTACCGTAGCGTTAGCCGCATTATAAGATGATAGATTCTGCCATGTTCCAGTTAATGAGAGAAACATATAGAGTCTTACATCAAGGCGGTCAATTCCCAATCATTTCGGTTTGCCCCTCGTTATAAAGTGATTTGAGGCCCAAGTTATAGTGGCCCATTAATTTGACCTTCAAACTTATTAAATGTATAATATTGAGTTAATCTCAGTTCTTTAGAACTAAGAACTATATCAAAAGAATATCATTACCGAACCGAAACAGGCTTCTCCTTTGAAAGTACTCGCCCAAAGTATATGGTCCAAGCCGAACTAAGTTCGTAAGTCAAACCTAGATTAAAAGAGATAGAAAAGCAGTGCGCTATTTTCTATTATATCATGAACTAAAAAAATATATATAAATAAGTGACAGAAAATGTCGACTAACTATACTGTAACAAAAAGGGATACCAAGTTACTCGTTTTATTAATACCACTTGTACTAAATTGAAATCAAATAATATAAGTATTCATAAAATAAAATTTGCTCTATTAAGCCTTTGAATCAATGGTTTAGTCGCGCGACGCGTCTGAGAACGTCTGCCGCGGCAACGGACAGCATTAACGTAATTAATTCTTCAAAGACAATATTTGCCTTAAAAGCTCTCGTTTTACAGACATTGTTGCAATTGCAGCTCAGCAATAATAACAAAAGGTCAAACGTTGTGGTTTCAACCATGTTTCTAACATTTCACGAGCCTAAGTCAAATACTATTTTCAAAGTTGCAGGGAAATTACTATAAATTCCGTAATTAAAAATAACTAAATCTGACGTATCTACTACCGTACCCATGTGGCACCATTATCATCAATATGTATCATTATCATCATCAGCTTTCGTCCCGAATGATAAAAAAAAGATAAAAGAAATTTATTTAGTAAGTAGGCCGCTCGGGCACTTTTACACGTCAAGATACTACCAGCGCTTCCCAAGAGGAGACCACTGCTGAGAAGAAACGCCGCAAGAAACTCAGCAGTCAGTCATTTTTTAAACTTATTTCATATTTCATATTACAATGGTATGTACAACTTAATCTAGCATTATATAAAGCTACAAGTATTAAATTAAATATAATATCAAATAACAGTAGTTCAGCAGGAAAACATGCCAAAAATCTTACGGGAGAGAAAGATAGAAAAGAATAAAATAAAATAACTACAACTACCTACTTATATATGTGTATATGAGATGGTGCAAGATGACCACATAAAAGTTTCGATATGTTTTCCTGCATCAACGGTGTCCCCCAGACAAGAAAAAGCAGGATAAAGCCTTTGCATTTGAACAAATTACTATTGACTAATTTTCGGGTGTAGGCCATGCATTTTTGTCTGTTAGATAGTCCTCGACCCTATAATACGCTTTAGACATTAACGACCTTTTCAAATATTTTTTAAGTGCTGGAAAGGGTAACTTTGAAACTACTTCAGGTAATTTATTATAGAAATGAATGCATTGACCAACAAATGATTTATATACTTTACGGACACGGAATTTTCGAATAGCTATTTTATTTTTATTTCTAGTATTTAAATTATGTATATCTGAGTTTTTGGTGAACGAATCTAAATTCTTAATAACGTAAATAATATTCTCGTAAATAAATTGAGACGCTACAGTTAAGATATTAATTTCTTTAAAAAGTTCTCTTAATGAGTCACGGGAATTTAAATTATAAATAGAACGAATGGCCCTTTTTTGTAACACAAATATAGTTTGTATGTCAGCTGCCTTACCCCAAACCAGAATACCATAAGACATAACACTATGAAAATAACTATAATAAACTAAGCGAGCTGTCTCAACATTAGTTAGTTGTCTAATTTTCCTAACGGCGTAAGCTGCCGAACTTAGTTTACCTGCCAGTGCAGCTATGTGGGGACTCCATTGCAAATTTTTATCTATTGTTATGCCTAGGAAAACCGCCCTATCTACCATTAGCAAACACTCGTTATTTAGAAAAATACTAGAATCTACAGGTTTAACATTAGGCAAAGCGAACCTAACACATTTAGTTTTCTTGGCATTTAGTAGCAAGTTGTTACTAATAAACCAATTATATACTTTAACTAGAGTGGCGTTTATCCTACTGTAGTCTACGGTTTTTCTATCTACCTTGAAAATTAGTGAAGTATCATCAGCAAAAAGTACAATATCGCAAAGTTCATCTACTATTGGTGGTAAGTCATTTATGTAAACCAAAAATAAAAAAGGACCTAAAATAGAGCCTTGAGGCACACCTATTTTCACTGTAGCTCCAACAGATTGCGTTTTGTTTACAACAACTGTTTGAGTTCTATCACTTAGATAAGAAGACATAAGGCTTAAAGCTTTATTGGACAATCCATAATGTTCTAATTTTAAAATAAGGGTCATATGTTCCACGCAATCAAAAGCTTTAGAAAGATCACAAAATATTCCTATTGCGTCGCAAGATGTTTCCCAACTGTTATATATATATTTAATGAGTACCGATGCCGCATCAATTGTTGATCGACCTCTTGTAAAGCCAAACTGGTTATTGCTAAGTAGTTTATTTCTGTTAAAGTGATTTAACATATCCTTCAGCATTAGTTTCTCAAAGACTTTACTTAAAACTGGTAGTATGGAAATGGGACGGAAGTTCGTTATATCACTCATCTCGCCTGATTTAAAAAGAGGTATGACTTTACTATATTTCATGAGATCTGGAAAGATCCCCTCTGATATGCAATTATTGTAAATTAATGCTAGATGGGGTGCAATTACATCTATGATATGAAAGAGCACTTTAACTGATGTGCCCCACAAATCTTCAGTCTTTTTTAAACTAAGCGATTTAAATATCTTTACTATTGAATCTGAATTTACAGGGCTGAATTCAAAGTTTATATTACATTTACTGACATTAGTGCAAAGTAATGATTGAGCTTCAACCGCGGATGATTTAAGACATTTCGTAGTATTAATTGCCATGTTGGAAAAATAATCTTCGAATGCTAATGCAACATCTTTATTTGACGTGATTGGATGGCTACCTGTGTTCAGGGTGACTTGATTATCACGAGTTTTTGATTTTCCCGTTTCTCTATTTATAATATTCCATACAGTTTTTACCTTGTTCTCAGATGATTTGAGTTTAAGACTAAGAAAAAATGCCTTAGCAGTTAAACAAACTTGCTTAAAGGTCCTCGAATATTTCTTAACATAATTTAGGAAATCAGCATTCTTATTGTCCTCCTTCTCTCTATATAAGTCATAAAGCCTATTTCTACTTTTATGAATGCCTGCAGTAGCCCATTCACTAAATCTGGTTTTCGACCTAGTAATAGTTTTAATTTTAAAATTGTTGTTAAATTGATGTAGAATTACGCCAAACAAGTCTTTATAAATACTATTACATTCATTCTGTGAAAAAGGTAACACTGAAAGATTACTCTGAACTTTATTTTTGAATAATTTCAAACGATTACTAGTTATAGGTCGGTAAGTTATTGTGTGAGGTTTTTGATAAAAATCAGAGATGAAAGATGCCTTCTGACCACTATGGTCAGAATTAAAACAATTAAATATTTCTTTATCCAAACAATCGCAGTTACAAAAAATATTATCTAAGCAAGTTGCACTACTAACACCTATCCGAGTGGGTTCAAAGAACAGATTACCTAAATTAAAAGATTTAAATAAACTTAGTAACCTAGTGGTATTATTTGACTTTTCAAGTAAGTTAATATTAAAATCTCCACAAACTATAACATGCTTCTGGCTATTACATGCTAATTTTAACACATGTTCCATAGTGGATTCAAATGTGCAAAAATCAGCCAATGGTGGTCTGTAAACACATATTATTATATAACTTTCTATTTCTGCGCATGAAATTTCTACAATCCTTTCTATCGATTGCTTTACAATATCCTTTCTTTCTTTGGATTTAAGAGTACTTTTAATAATTATAAAAGAGCCACCATGAATGGCACTTTTCCTGGCAAAATAACTTACTAATTTAAAATTTAAAAAATCAAAAATTAATTGATCTTGTCTAAGCCAATGTTCAGTAATGCACATTATTTGTACATTTTCATTATCTAAGAACAACCCTATTTCTAGTTCTTTGCTGGAAAAACCTTGAATATTTTGGTGAATTAAATTTATACTCAAGGGTGTTTCCGCTGTCCTATAATTTAGTTTAAATCAAGAGGCAAAGCATTATTGCCAATTTTGGCTTGTTGGGGCTGTGAACTATTATATCTATTTGGTTCTATATTAAAAGCTAATAGATCAACCAAGGTCAAAATATGTTTCTTGGGCAAATGAATTTTTCCTGATGTTAGATCAAGGCGCTTTATAAATTTGTTTAAATCAAAGAAATGATATTTTTTATTAAAGCATATAGCATTATATATTATTGAATTAAAGTGAGCTATTCTATTATTATGACTGAATGAGATACTTTGTGAGTATGGTAGCGCACACAATATAATTTTACCTATTCCTCTATCTTCAATAGTGTTTAGTGTTGACATTAATTTATCTACACCAGACTTATCCACACCAAGACTATTTCCTACCAAAATTATTAAAGTGGTGGTACTGTCAAAGCTTCCTTTTAAAAGTAAATCACTTAATTGTATAATAGTTGCATTATGGTAACAGTAATTTGTAACATTTTGTTTTAATTTAAAGTTTTAATGATTAACAATAGTGAAGTCTTTAAATAATTTAAAATTATTATTAGGTTATAATACTAAGAGTTCAACCATCAGGGCCGAACCAAGGGTGGTAGCATCCCCTTAGTACCTAGGCTAACCCAAAAAAAAGGAAATGAGACCCGACCTGAGAGAAGCTGCTAGGTCATACCCACCCCTTAAATGAACATCCACCCCTGTAAACCATAGCTTTTAAAAGAATTCTCGCCTGCTGTTTTCTCGGCTACTGCGCAACTAAACGAACAGTTTTCTACGTGTTTCCCAAACTTGGCAAAATTAACTTGTATAGCTGTGCCACTAAGCAAGCCTTGTAACGCTCTGCTCTACTTGAAATACTTTTCGATACGAGAATTATTTTACTATGTATTGTAAGTCACACTATGATCGGTCTTTATATACATCTCTGGAAAATGATTACAGACCGAAAACAAGCAGCGTAGTAAAATAACATGAGATTAGGCTCGCAGCGAAAAAACACAGTATTCAACAAAAGCTTAACACGTTACATTTTTGACATAACCCTATTTAAGGAAGAAAAAAAAAATTAAACTGAAGGGAACAAGAAGTGACATGCCGCTACTTGTTTACTTGGTTTTACCATGTCCATGTTTGTTATAATAATTCCTTACAAAGTGGTTCACACATTTTCCTACATGAGTTAAACCATTATTCTGTCTCGCAACTGTAGCTTTATCATCAAAAGCGGTACAAGAGTAAGGGTTTATTTTCGTCGCAGGATAAATAGACGATTAAGATTCTTCTCACGCCTCTAGCGCGCTACAGCACGGCGTCAACGAGAGCCGATTATCATAATTCTGGTAAGGTTGTAGTCATCCATAAGCGTCGGTAATGATATTATAAAAAAAAAACTTTATAAAGTCAAATTATTCAAATATATCAGTAGAACAGGCTGGTTTATTACCCCCCTCAAATTATTATTCTATGTAGGTAGAAGGTAAAAGTTGGTCGCTATTCGGGCGATTCTGCGCAAGTGGATCGAATTAACAATTCCCATTAAATAAATACCGTTAAATAAATAAAGTAAGAGAAGTAAGAATTGGAGTGGACTCAGCTGGGACAAGCAACGGGTTCGCCTTAGTAGGCCGAGCCGTATTCTAAGCTTCCTCGATGTAGAAAGCTGGCAGGCAAGTAGCTAGCCCGTGCAAGGAACCAGTGCTCTGTCCTGGAATTGGCCAGTAGGTGGTATTTTAGCTCATTCCCGGAGAATATAAATTAAGAGATAAGAGGGAAACAATTATCATTTCATCAAATAAGTTAAGAGCCTTCCCAGGCAAGCAAGAAGGATAAAGGCTGTGAGAGAAGGATTTAGCATGATCATGGAGCACATGTAACCTAACCTGTAGTAACTATAGCTTTGTTTTATTCTTACCTTTTGGGGAAAATAACCTTGCTCAAAGGCGCCTGGTGGCTAATGCCAACTCCGGAATAGGTGCACATGCAAGTCGGCCCTTGGCGTAAAGAAAATATGATTACAGGCTATAATAAATAATAAACACCAATTAAGCAAATGCTTATTTAGGAACACAAATCGCGGCGTGATCTTACAATGTTGATGAGTTACTTACTGTTTTTAGAAAATATCCTTGCCTATGTGGCACAAGGCAATCAATCACGCCGCGTCGTTATTGCCTAAAGCACTCGCAATCGCAATCGACTTCAAAGCGGAACAAGACAAGCCTTCGATTTTCAAAATGAAAATCATTGCGATTGCAAGTACGTTAGGCAATAGCCCCTCCGGTTTAAGGGTTATAATTTATAATATTAATTCGTAGACTGGCTGAGACTGAAACAAAGAACAACCTAATTTAAATAAAGCTTCTATGAAGCGATGGCATGGTGTTCAACCGAATTTCCAAATACTTACGGAAAACTGTTAATTTAAAAATATAAATTTTGGATGAGCGCGAGCGCAGAAGACACTTGAAGACAGTAGAAAGTGATCGGATTTCTCATTGTCATTCTGAAGTTACCAGTAAATGGAGTGTTGCCTGCATTCGCGCCGCCTCCCATACTATTGTCAAAGTGTGGTCATTCAGATGGTACTAAATACGATAAAATAAAAAACAAACTTATGGAAATCCATTGGATAAGGATTGAAGAGGGATCCCCTTGGATCGCATAATGTGTTTTAGACTAATATTGTTTCGCATAATTGTTTTCGCATAATTTGTATTGGCATAATAGTACTGACGCATAAAAATACTTTAGCATACTCCTTTTTTAGCATATTACGCTATTAGAATAATTTTAGTTGGACTAATTTGTATTTGACTAATACACATTATGCATATTATTATGGGCTAATAATTATTTGTCATATCTTTAACCATAATATTAGTTTTCTAAATGAATAAAACGCAGTTTTTTTGTTACTATGCATTTGTATTTCATTTGGAATGATTTTATAAATTAGGTCACGTTAGGTACATTAGGTTAGGTTATGTTAGTATGATATCCAGGCGCGAAGCGCTCAAGCAACGCAGAATAGGAGGTCCGCGAAGCGGACGTCCGTCGACCTCGTTTTAGTTCCTACATATTTTTTTAGGACAATACTTTTATGCATTTTGTAATATGCCAATTCATTATTATGACTTTTTGCAATTATGCTATTTGACGTTAGTCTTGATGACAATTATGCTTACTGTATTTATGCTTTTTAATGTTATGCGTAATAATATATGCGTAAAGATGATTATGCACATCATTATTTCGGCTAAAAGTAATTATGCGTAACACTATTATTACAAATAATTTTATGCCATCCAATAGAGAACCATTGAAGAAGCTAGCAACGCAGTAAATCTTGGGTCATAACCCATGACAAGGTTCAGTGGTAAAAATCTGAAATAAACCCTGATAAACACGAAATTGACACCAATTATCAGTCGAATATTTTTTGGTTAATTAACAATAATTTTAATTCAATTTTAAAAGCTCGTACCAAGACAGAATAGAGGATAACTATCTAAATTTACCCTAAAAGTCAGGTATCAACAAAATTCCACTTGAAACACTGTGATACTTCAAGTAGGAAAGTGTCGTGTGGCTAAATTTGAGTCGAGTTCACACGTAATCGTAATGTTAGATGATTTGTTGTGGCAGTTTAAACATTGATATTGAATCTCGGTGGCTAGGGACATGTTTCGGCCTTAAGTAATGCGTTAGTTAATGCATTAGTAACAAAATGACAAAAACTGACAAGTAACAAAGTATGCAATTGTAAATTATACGTTTATCATGCTCATAAAGTTATACATCTAGTTATGAAATAAGGATATTAAAGTACCTCTAGTTATTAAAGTAAAGTAAACGTTCCAAGTATTGACTTACTTTGGCAGGCAGGCAAGAAATTGTAAATAATTTAGGCTATCATCATCATAATCATTTCAGCCGAAAGACATCCAGTCAAAATTAAGATAAAGTATATGACGTGATTTTAATTTTGCTTGTTTTTAAAGAATCACAGATTTATTTTTAAACAGACGTCTTATAAAAGGTTAAATACAAACTTAACAAACGAAACATAAAATACGTGACAGACCTAATGCCAGATGGCGTTAGACCCTATCTTAGCATGTTGTAGAATGTGAAGCCGTCGTGGTAGAGGTTTCTCTAAAAAAATGGTTTGTTTTAAGCGACATATTCGCTCAAAAAACAATACGGCTTTACTGCCTCTAAACAACAACACACATACCTAGAAGCATTTATGCTTAACGCTCTACACTGTCCTGTCTGCCTGTCCGTAATTATGCCATTAGGTTCGTCTTATTCGCGTCGAGCGCCACTTACAGAGTTTAATAATTAGCTCCAGAGAACATTGTGATTGGATTGCGTTCCGCATCTGACACCCTAGTAACTAAGTCACGCAAAGGAAGATGAATAGCAATTAATCATTCTGTTATTCATTATTTGTAGGATTAAACAAAAGGTAAACCATGATTTGAATAAAACTTCGTTTTAGACGAGATATTCATCATTCCAGCCGATAGATGTCCATTGCTGACATGTGCGCCCCCCAAGGACGTGTCCTACGCCGCTTGTATCCATCGGTCTCCCGCAATCTTAGCTACGTTGTCGGTCCACCTAGTTACAGGTCTACCTACGCTGCGTCTTGCGGTCTACCTATGCGGACGCCCTTGAGAACTTTTCGACCCCATCCGGCCATCTATTCTGCGAGTGATGTGGCCCTCGCTCACTGTCACTTAAGTCTAGGAATTGTTAGGGCTATGTCAGGGATTTTGTTTCTCTTGCGCATTTTCCAGAAATGAGAGAAGAAATTCGATCATTCAGACAAATCTCGACGAGATTCTATGAAATTTTATTTCCTACCGAAAGTATAAATGACCCGATCTTGAACACCAATGCCGTGTCAGGCACAACTACAGCATCTCAAAAAGTGGCGAATAAAGAAAAACGATCTTAAAGACTTTTCACAAATTGAATGAGTTGGGCATTACAACTTGTGGTACAAAATACCGGGTCAGAGTGCGTTTTTCACACAAACGAGACTATTTGGAAGCCTTGGTTCCTCGCCAGGAAATGCTTTTAGTGAAATCTGATGATGAATACTCCGAGCATCGATACAGAACTTCCAGAGTGCCTAGGATACCCAACTGAATGAATCTCCGGTTAACGCCGGGATTGTGCATGTTCAGAAAAACATCTAAAATGGCAATAAAATGTAAGGAAATCCAAGTGCTGACCCAAACTCTCCCGCTGTGGTGTTAACTGATCGTGCGATTTGTTAGGTATCTTAAGGACTTTTAACCTCCTCTATTGAACCTCGGAGTTTCCACCATTAAACCTCACTCAAAACAACCGCTGGCGAGGAACCAAGGCTTCGAAATAGTCTCGTTTGTATGAATAACTTACTCTGACCCGAATTTTTGCTCCTGAGTGTATTAGTTGCTGAGATAGGCGTTACGAAGGTAGTAGGTAAAATATTTCGGTTGGGTATCGTTTAGGAGTGCGCCAATGCAAGTTGAGGTATATTAGATAGTCGCAGGCGCGTTCTTATTTATCAATAATACAAATCTACTCCATCTCAACTTGTAAGAGGTGTGCGTGGCAGAGAACTTGGTAAATTCGCCCATAAAAAAGTATTTTAGTAGGATATTAGTATTAACCCCTACGTACGTACCCTATGCAATGCAATACAATGGAAGTTAGTTATCTATAGATAACTGACATTCGCGTGAAACGGCAGACAATTCTTGAGGGTCGGTTATCTCCTTTAATTGTCCTTTACGTTACTTAATGATTCTTGTAGCGATTCAAGTATTAGTGGTATGATACTGCAATCACAATTTTCCTATTCTTACGTACGAGCTTTGCTATCAATGTCTTATTTAAAAATTGTAATTACATGGGATGATAATTACAAAACTAAAATCACATTTTTAAATCTGTTTTTTGAAACTAAAAAGCTGTATCTAAAAAAGGGCCCTGCGGCATTGTCCCGAAGATGCTGGCTGCATTTCCTCGCTGGATAGTTAAACTTATGTGTTGAGCGAAGAAACTGCTAGCTCTTCGGTCTCCCGTGACGTCAATGAGACTCTTCGAAATTTATTTGAAAAGGCTTCGAGCGCTAGGACCCCACGAACCAAGGCTCTCGACACCGAATGGAACAAACATATATTCTAGGCCGAGACCAATATTTGCCTACCTTTATGCTTTCGGTTGCTTCAGCTGCCAAACCAGCCCTATTAGCGGTCTGGTGGAGATGTGATGAGGCTAGCGTGTCTACGCAGGTTGCAACCCCCACTCTGATACCCGTCCTATATTCCACGGGACCAAGGACATTCCGTCTTGTCTCTTGCCATCATTTCTACAAATGTCGGTCGGCTCTAAAAGTGCCAGCTCGTTTATTGAGGTAAGAAACCGACGAATGATGTGATTTAGTGCGGCGTGTCTGGAAAAGCGGCCAGCACTTCTCTGACAAGACAGTACGTGATGTCCTAGCCGATCTTGTCAGTAAAAGGGATGTTCCTGCAAGGGAACGAATCCTAAAATAGTTAATAAATGTAGCATAATAGTAAATGTATGTAATCATTTAAATTTGAGCTGTAAATAGGCTACACGATATAAAATAAATGTATAGATCTTTAAGACATATTGCATTAAAAACACAACCCTCAGAGGACACTTAGCTGTAACAGAAATGAAAAATAATAAATACTTTTCTATTCTATTCTATTCTATTCTACGTCACCTCCGCAGGGGCACCGATGTGAAACGCAGACCGGGACCCCAAGACGAAGGCAAACTGAAACTCGGAGTGTGTTAGGATCTAGGAAAGTACCAGTGCTTGGCGAGGGATGAGCTTGAAGGCAGTATCCAGCCTTTCTTGTACCAACTGCTAAAATTCTAGCACGATCCGCTGCGCATAACTGGCTAAGAATGGAATCAACAGTCAATTTACAAGCTATGTCATCTCAACACTTCTGCGATTTTGGGTTAACAGGAAAATTTTGACCGGGGCAAGCAGTTAACCACTCAGTCTTTGCGTCCTCCAAGCCTGAAGTCTCATAGTTTAAAGGGATTTCCCTAAGGAGTTTACCCATGAGACTAGAAGAGCTATGGATCGACGAAAGGAGCGCTGGTAAAGCAATACTAGAAATTTTGAGGATTCCTAAACCACCGTACCGAATCGGAAGGGATCCTTGGGTCCAGGACTACTCGCTTAGCTGAATGTTAAGAACAGATTGCAAGTGACCAAAGTATCAATTTTTGACAAAAGCTCTTGATGTTTCCAAAACGGACAGCAGCAAAGCACATAATTAAATTTAGGGACAAAAAAACTGAATTTATTAACCAGAGGTGCAAAATGTGGACTAATGTCAAGAAGCCGGTGAGAATGGTTTTGAAATTTAGAAATAGAATTTTGTATATAATCTGAAAAACTTTCTTTAAAAATAGGAGATCCCAGGAAGCAAAGTGTTCTTTTACGAGGGGCGTTCAATAAATTCTCGGTAGTGGTATCTTGCAAACCTTGTTAGTAAACTTCTTAATACTGGCCGCTAAGAGTCAGCCATTGACAATAAAAAAAGGAAATTTAAAGCCCACACGTTCTTTTGTTTTTCTGCTACTGCTGAACAAACGTGATCACCATGAGCGATCCGGGAAGGATTTCGGATGAAGAGTTCACACTTATTGAAATTTAGCTCTAACTAAACCAATAGTTTTATTTCCTTGCTTGGCCTGTTTTCGCTTACAATGATGTCACTACAAGTTTCGTCTTCCTTCAATAACTTTTATTTTTCGACGGTCCTGATGTCACAAATATGTTCATTGATCGGATAGTACCAAGAATTCACAACACGATTCTGTGGTTTCTTAACTTGCGTATCTTGCTCACTCCCACTCCGCACCCTCAAAAGTGAGAGCTATATAAATATAATACTGTATTAATTAAGTTTAAGGACGAGTAGACAGACATGGAGCAGATTTCAACTAAGTAGGGGAAGAGCTCAATAATCGCTCTTAACTAAATAATGAGCTGGTATAATTATGATTGAACTTATCGTACCGGCAAGTGCGTTTTAGCTTTAGTTGTGTTTTACTGCTCAATTCTTGGGATTAACTTTTACATTCGATGTTTAAATAAAACTAGAAATCTTTGTGCTGTGTGATATTTATTTATTAACATTAACAACCAATTCTCGTTAAAAAGTCAACCGCAAACCGCAACGCAAGAATAATACGAGAAACAATATTGCTATAATTAAAAAACTAAAATCATTGCTATAATTAAATTTTACAAAATACAGAACCTCAGAACCAACGATATTTCTGTTATAGACCCTTCCCTGGTAATGGAGGCGTGGCGAACGCTGTGAAGTACGTCTTTTAATGCCTAGGTGTTTGCCTCGTTACATTCCTCAAAGATGATGCCTTATTATTATAACCTAACTATGTCATAGCAGAACATATCGCTGGATTCTCATTACGTAATATTTTCAACAACAACACATTAATGAATACAAGTACGGGTAGAAGTCCAAATACGTGTATATAAAATATTAACACTCTTTCGTTCCATATTTGAAATTGTTTTCAATATTTAGTGAAGGCCGTGAAGGGGATGTACTGCATGTAAAATTCATGTGAGTGGTCACTTTATGTGAGATTTTCCCCTGATATCTATTCATTTATTTTATTTATAATGATGCTATTTCGCCTCAAGGTTTAAGATCTTTTCAAAATTTAAATACACTCCTTTTTTGACAATGGTTAACAAAACAATAAGAAAGCAGAAAGGTACCCAAGTGACAATTGTGCTTTTTTTTGTGAAGGGATTCCAAAAATAACATTTCCTGGTTTGTCATAAAACATCCCAAAGGTGATGAACACAATGTATCGCATTGACTGCCGTGAACGTATATGAGCGTTTACCCTGAACTGTTCTATATTGTGCGTGCTTCAAAAAAGACGCGACAACTGGAAAAAGCCAAGGATGTAAAAAACTCGTGATGTTCTAGGGATATAATAAAGCTCGTGGTGTTCTAGGGATGCAAAAACTAGTGGAGTTTCGGGCATTTAAAAAAACTCGTGGTATTCTAGGGACGTAAAAAAATCTTGTGGTGTTCCAGAGGATGTAAAACATTCAAGATGAAAAAGTGATTTCATTTAAAAACTACATGTACACCCTGTGGACGTGCTTACTACATGCAAGGATCGCAAGGCTCAATGTTCTTACGTCTGACACTACTTTGAAAGACACGTGCGCGGTATTTGTTGGTTTTAATTTCTGTGTGTATGCATGTATGTAAACTCTTTATTGCACAAAAAACCACAAGTAAATACGTACATAAACTTAAAGGCGAACTTATCCCTTTAAGGGATCTATTCCAGTTAACCTGACCATGACTGAGGAAACTTTACGAGGATACGCAAGACAACAACAAGACAACAACAACAACATCACAACACACACAAGGATGTGCACGGTAAATAAATGAATATTTCTACTGCTAAATATGAACTAAACATAAAAATAAACATCACATACATCATCATCATGTCTGCCGAAAGACGTCCACTGCTGGACATAGGCCTCCCCCAAGGCTTTCCACATCACATACACAAATACACAAATATAATACTAAGAAATAAACCGGAAACCACTACTCATAGTACTCATCCAACCACAACTTTTTTAAAGCGAAATCGCTGACTGAGACTGCCATAAGTGTGTTGTTTGTTTTTGATATGGCCTATATCATCATTATCATTATCTTGCCCTTATCCCAATCATCTAGGGTCCCCGCAGCACGTCTTTTTCTGTTGATATAGCCTATACAATTGTATGTAATTGTAAATTTTAGATTTAATAATTTGTAAATGGGTGGTTTTCAAAAAAAGTGTACATAGTTAAGGACTAAAATTACTGTCCTTATAAGCAGGGCCCGTAATCTTCATGCCGTTGGAGCAAAAATGACGTCACGCTACATATAGTATGATTCCAAATGGTTTTATTGTAATTATTAACCATTAGTCGTCTATCATTTAATCATGTACAAATGAGTTTAATCTATTGACGCGTAGAAAAATAAATATCTGCTTTATACCTAACACGTAAATTAAACTATTTGATTGAGAGAGACCGTGGCTAAAATTATGGAGTAACATTATCATTTAAAAAAATAGTTCTTATGTTTTATTAAAAAAATATACGATTAAATAGTCATACATACAATTATCGCATTGACATTCATAAAAGAAATTGGTCTCAATTTGCCATCTTTAGTAATAAGTGGTGGAAAAAAAAGATGTTGCCGTGAACCGTATTTGCCCCTTCTTATTTTACTTTTTTCTACCACTTAATACATACCTAAACTACCTGCCAAATGAAAGCAGAGCACCCTGTATGTAAAATTACGTAATTTTGACGTCATTGGCATCAAAATTACGACCCCTGCTTATAAGCCAAGAGGAGGTATGTCAAATTCAATAAACGAAGCAGATTCAAGCTTCACCCGTTAGTCGCACTTGGAGTTTTGTCTTATATACCACCATTTGATTATATAACGGTATAGTTAATTTTCTTGACTCAACTGACTAAAGTTACCGTATCTTATATTTAGCCCTTTTAGTTAACTATGTAGAATGTACACTTTTTTTGAAAACTGCCCATAATATGGGACTTTAAATCAAAATAAATTACTTGCTTGGGATCCTAGTACTAAACCTCGGTGTCCGTTTTTCCATCAGTGTTTACTTTAAAAATCTGTAGCTTTGTAACAGTAATACATAGCCAGATGTTTTTTTATAGATAATAAAAAATGTTATGAATAAGGGGCGGTCCTCATACAAGAAACGTTTTGTTTTTATCCTACCGTGAAAACGGTAATACATACAAGCGTCAAATTTCGTGTAGTTACAGATGTTCTGCATAATTGTTTTCTTTCGTATTTACACGGAAACGTACGAACGTGTCATGCTACTTCAGTCAACCTCAGTACTTTTTGTACTGTGACCGACTGAAATAGCAAGCAAGACACGTTCGTACAATTCCGTCCGTAAAATACGAAGAAAAACAAACATGCACTGTATAGTGCAAAGCCTAAAGAAAAACAACAAATAATAAAAACTGATTCGGGCGGTACAGGAACCCTTAGACGAGTGGAGCAGAGCGAAGCTCTGCCAATATTATCTAATAGAACGCACCGTGCGCGTTGCGATTGGTTAATATTGGCACAGATCCGCTCCGCTCCGCTAGTCTCCGCCTCAGTGGAGCCGCACCGTTAGTGCTCGATTCTGACTCGCTTTTGACCTGTTTTTTTATATTTAGCCATCCCTTTTAAGTTCAACTAAATGTGATTCAACTGAAGCATCACGAATATATAAGTGAAGAGCAGATTGATGAAGGAGAAGACGAGAGAACTGTCAACTGGCACAAGGCGCCAGATTTTGAACTGGAACGGACGCATCTGCAAGTACCGGATGCCGCTTAACACTCCGGCTCGCAGCTTCTCGTCTGAAATATTTGTTATAAGTACACCATTGATCATTTCATTTATTTAAGCCAGTATGCTAGAGGCGTTTAGACTCACAAGGAAAGGTACCCAACTGTCCGGCTCCGATTTTATTGATTTTGATATATGTTAGAGAGTAGTTTAAAATAACAGACACGTATTTTTTTTTAGCGCCCCAAACTCAACCTGTTGTGAGAAATTGACCTCCAAAGTACTGAAAAGTGACTAAACCCTCTTACTTGTATAGAGATATTTAAAAAAAAAATGACTTCATAGCAGTTTGATTATAAATGTTTAAGAAGATGAAAAAATAATGAGCACGTGTTTTGTTATATCGTGAAAAACTAATATTATAAAAAAATACCAAAGGAAGTGTATCTTCAATGATCTTTGAAGGGATTTTTTATTAAATATGAGTTTTAGCCGATATAACAAAATACGTGCTTATTATTTTTTCATCTTCTTAAACATTTATAATCAAACCGCTATGAAACTAGCAATTTTTTTTTTAAATATCTGCATACAAGTAAGAGGGTTTAGTCACTTTTTAGTACTTTGGAGGTCAATTTCTCACAACAGGTTGAGTTTGGGCCCCTAAAAAAAATACGTGTCTGTTATTTTAAACTACTTTCTAACATATATCAAAATCAATAAAATCGGAGCCGGACAATTGAGTACCTTTCCTTGTCAATTTTAAAACTGCTTGGCAGAATGAAGGATAATTTTCGTGCTGTAATTGAATATAATATTATGGAAACACGATTTTTTACACAGCTTCAATAAAAGCTGATTCGAACAAATACTCGAGAAAAAACATTGTTTGAGCTATAAATATCTATTACTATCGATTTGTAACAAAACAGAATTTAAAATGGACTTTATTTATATGGTCAACGTGTTACATGACGTCACACGGCGTATCGGATCTCACTGTCTAATTGCTGTCTAATTAGTAGTATAAAATTGTTGTATCATCCGCATTTTCTGGACGATTTAATTTAATTTTACTTTTGGTGATCTCTTTTACAGTATTTTCATATTTCTTTTAAATAATGCGATTAAAAAAAATGCATTTTCCCTACGATGTCAAAAATTACATTTTTATAAGAAAAAAAATTAAACAAGATTTTAATTTTGTTGTGATAAATTTTGTTTTTAGCTGTTGGTTCTATTAAAAAACAAAAGACTTTATACGGACCTAGATTTGGTGAAGTTTACGTTTTTATGCGGACGCGTGCATCGACAGCTCACACCCATATTCACAAAGGTCACTATGGGGTCTCACAGGGCTCACGAACGCACAGGGGGTTTCAAATGGTCTCATAAACATAAGGTCCGTCAAAAAGGACTTACTCAGTAAAGGATGCCTTAAGTATTGTTTGTGAATAATGTCCAACAATATCCATTTATTAAATGTGTTGACAAGATTCTATCGTAATTTAAATAATATCAAACTTGTAGTTTTCTTAGAGCTGTTTCGCACTGCGTCCATTCCGAATCCGAAAAATGTCGGTCTGGAGTTGCACTGTAGTATTATCGTTTTGGTTGAGAGGTTGCATACTAGGTTCGAATTTCGTCATCCAATTTTCATACAGCAAGTCTCGTTTTTCGAATCGCGTTTACTACTCGAAGCCGTATTCTGAACCTATTCTTCGAGGGAACCCCTTAAACAAACTCACATTTTCATACATCGGTTGACGTATACTTTACTCCTCGCCTACTTGCTACTTAATCTCAGTAGGTTCTAAACACGGACACGGAGCGCTGATATGTTAAAGCTACTGGATACAAGGTTAAAATACCTTAGCCTGAGCTGATAAACTATTTTCAAAAACCATAATCGCTTATTGCGTTGGTTAGGTTAGATACACTTGTGGCTTTGAAAAATTAAAACAGCTGAGATAGGAATTAGCTCTTAAGCCAAGGGGAAATAATGCATTTGACTAGAAATAGCCTAACAACGGCGATCCATTTTGATAACATGAACTTGTAGCCTTTTCACGATTTATTTTGTCGCCATAGGAAGCTTCGGTTTTTGCAGTAATTGGGTGATGTGCTAGAGCTAATTGGGAAGTTTAATCGTCATCTTATATTTAAATAAGAATAGGTTATTACCGGTTGTTCTTTGCAATTGTAACGCCAATACTAGTCTAATTTTTTCCACTTCATTTGAGGCCAATTCAGTAAATATTGCCGGGGCGCAGATAAGCGATGTTAAAAACACCAGTTCAACCAATGCAATGATTACATCATCATGACCCTGGAACAAGAGTTGGTTACTGATGGAGCATCTATTTAAGAAACGGTTATAATTTCTGTTGTTGGATTCATTTACCTTACCTTTATAAACATCATTCGAGATAGTAAAATCGCGTAAAAGAAAAAAGTCACGAGAGCTCCGGAAAACTGAAAAGATAATAAATTTAGATACAATGGTATTAAGAAATAAATAAATACCAGGAGACATTCTTACATAATTTGACTTAATCCAAGCTCAAGGTTTGTACTATGGGTACAAAATGACCATAAACATAATTATTTATAGATTCCATAAATCGACGTCAATCCGCCTAGGGCAGATAGAGCAGCTAAAAAGCTGTTCAGTGGTATCTTACATAGTTAGCGTCGATACGAATCAGCGAAGTTTTTAAACCTATTGGCCCGTTTTTTGTTTGTAATCACATGAAGCTTGTTTTTCTATACTAGGTGTCCCAGTGTTTGCTTTTTTTTCTCTTTGTATGGAAAAAACAACTTTATGTGATTACAAAACATGTTTTTTTTTTTTTTTTGTGACATGGACATAAGGGAAAATTCCAAAAATTCAGATTATAATGATCAATATCTCCGAAACTAGTAAAAATTGCTGAAAATACATAGGGGTTAAACAGATAGCTTTTTAGCTGCTCTATCAGCACCTAGCACACTGCATAATTCGGACGAGTCATGATTCCGAATTTTCATAATTTCGAGTGGGTTTTATTTTCTGTTATGGGTTATTTAAAAAATAAACGGGATTTTGAGGTGTTCCCATTTGGCGGCGGGTTGGTACCAACTAGGTTTACTCAACACGCCGTCAACAGCATTAGCGTCACAATAAGGATAATTACTTAATTCGTTTAAAGGGTAAGTAGGTACGTACCGTAGCTTGAACTCTTTTATTGATAAGCTGGAAGTCATCCAGCCGCTGCTGGTACAGTTTCATGTTTGTTCTCATTTTGATTATTTGGTCATCCGAGGTAGTTGAATTTGTGAAAGTAGTTTCAAAAGATTTCCGAAGCAGTCTCATCCTTTCGTAGAAAATGTCAAATATAAAGATTCTGGTCATACGACTGAAATCAACAGAGGTGTGCATAAAAGCAAAAATATAGAAAATTATATTCGTGGGATCTTGACAGGCCATGATGTGTAAAATGGTTCTGAAGAATAAAGCCAGGAAGAACACTGCGTGTATCCTGTTACTTTCGACTCTTTTCCGAGTAAATCCTATTGCGCGATCTGTAAGCTCCACGGCAGAACGGTATTGTGTGAAACATTTTCCTTCGACGAAAAGAGATGCCCAGATAGCCACCGAAAATTGAAAACAATTGGTAGTCACATATTCTTTATTAAAATCATAATGCAACAACGGTAGTATAGGAAAAGTCAATGATAGCACAACGCAATATAATTTGGCTAAAACTGTAACTAATTTAGAACATTGCACATGATAATAATGTCCAAAAACGAAACGAATAAATAAGATTGTTTCAATTGGTATGATTGAATGCAGGAATATTTGAACTTTGCGAAAAATTACGTTCGACATGATACTTTTGTAACACCAGCAGAGTGACTGGACGCTTCGATACTTCTATAGCGTATCGATTATTAAAAAGCCTGTGTATTATATTTTAATTTTAGACGTCCAAGTATAAATAGCGGCGATCGATTTGGCTTTTGTCAACCGCTATGCGATGAAATTTTAACCACAAACATGGAAACATAATTATTATGAGCTTTAAATAAAGGCATCTTTCTAATAATCACAAACAGTTAAGTGTCAATAAAATAAACGCTCCTCATATTACTTTTCTCACGTAGCACAATTCTGTTCCAAGGGTAAACCTTCAACTACACAATCGCCAATATCAAAATGCTCAATAGCCAGAATATGTAAATCGCATAGTCTCAACGTTAACTTCAGTTTAGAGAAGCTTCTTTCGCAACTAGCATTACTGACGGCAGATGTTGAAAAAAATCCTCAACATTATGACAATGGTAAGCCGTCTTGAAGTTTGGACTCAATTACGTATTTTAATAATCCCAGAGAGTAGGACACATTTTTTTTTAGAGCCGGGTTCTTTTCTACAGTCTGGGTTTGTTGCAGCTACGAACGCTCGTAGTCGTACGCGCTCATGTTGGAACTCTTCGGTATTTATGTCCCGAGAAGCTTAATTCAGGTTAAGTTTCCGAGTCCAGCATTACTGCAGGCATTAAAAGGGCATATTTTTGCGCTAGATTTTGTCTAGTGTCTACTGAAGTGAACATTGTTTGTCTGAGTTAATTTACGTACGATAACCCAACATCTACACTTCTGTCGTAAAAAATGTCTCTTCGACGAGACGAATGTCTTGAAACTTTTAACACATTGTAGCCGTACGTTACCGTTACCGTCTACAAATTCCTCTCGATTTTCCTCATATACGGTCTGGAGAGCAGACTTTGTTTCTGATCAAACTGATTTATTTTCAGTCCTTCTGCTTGCAAATACTTTAGAGCATCATTTCACGCAGTACCAATTGCCGGAAGCCTAAGTAACATAAAAAATAAAATGATTGCATAGCGACTAATAAACTTCCTGCATCCTTACGAGTGTCTTGAACCTTACCTTTTTAATTCCTTTTATGTTACTTCGAAGCCTATTATAAAAGAGATTTTGAAGTACCCCTTTTCGGACGCAGAAAAGCTCTCGAGATGACTGTAATGGGAGTTCAGACTAGACAAAATTGAAGGTCTAGGCCTGAAAGACAATAGTCTTCTGTTGCAATGTACTGCACAACGCCAACGTCGTTGTTATTTTATTTTCATTCTTTTTGACATGTAAATAATTTCTTAAATAGCTACTGGTGGAAACGTCTTGCCAAGCTACGATTGTAAATTTAAGACAGATTTAGTATCAATTACCTTATTAATAAAATATTACATATGATTGCTTTTTTTTAAACAAGTTATTGGGCTTCTGCGTACCTTCATTTTTCTAAAACTAGTTCAAATAAAACAAACAATCGTTTATGAATCTACATTTCTAAAAAAAAGCTATATCACGAAAAATCGACCGTTGTAAGAAAGGAATATAAGTTCAACTGGATGGCGGATCCTTACGCGCCTACTGATTCTTACTCGTTCCCTATTTATTTTTCTTACGCCCACTTGCACGGAAATTTAACCCCGGGTTAAATTATTAAAGAAGGTCAGATTCATATAAGAACTGCAAATTTTAACAAATTAACCTTTTAACTTCGGGTTAACCTAGGGTTAATATTTACCTGCAAGTGGGCCTAAGGAGACAGATCACTTTAAAAAATCCTATTATTCTTTACGTATTGTTCACCTACTTAAAAATGGGGAGGTTCTTAATACGTATGAATCTTTATAATATTCTTTGCGCTTACATTAAAACGTCACGTATCCTAGGTGAATTCTTTTAGTAAGTAATATGAACAGAAGTCGTCAAACAAACGTCTTTAATCGTAAAACTGTTCAAATAAATATAGCGAATACTTTAAATTGAATTCCAATCGGTCTCGATTGAAGTTTATTGCTTTTCAAGTATAGCTTTGGACACCTAAATACATGCCCACCGATATTGGATAGCGACGGCATTTTTATTAAAGTGTAGTCACCAATACTTTTTGTCTGACTTAATCTACGTAATAGATTAACCGCCTTATTCATAAACTCACAGTAAACCTATTTTTGTTCAATTGTCTGTCCCTTACTGTCAAATTAAAATTTCACAATGTATGATAAGGACAAGGAATATGTATAGTATATGTTAAGCATACTTTAGCTATCGTGCGTTTATGAATAAAAGGGTAAGTGGTTTACCATTGAATTTCGGAAAAAACCTTTAATTAACTTCTAAGAAAACGTTTCGTATGTTTTCATTTTACCGAAAAATCAATGGGTTGGTTTTGTAACGACTACATTGTCAAAATGATCAAATCATCATAAGGTCCTCAAAGCAAACAAATGATTCTCAAAAAGACCATGGCGTCAAAAGGCCACACATCAATAAGACCAGGCAGCAGAATGATTGGTTCTCGAATGTCGCAAATTTACTTACTGAATTTGTTTCTGTTCAAGTACAGTTTATTTGAATATTATTTATTGATAACTTAAAAACGCAGACAAGTACAATAACATTAACTTTATTTAATTAGTAACATAAACTTCAAATTAAATTAAATTATACCTTTATATTCTTAGTCTTATGTTAAGAATAATTCATAAACAAACAAAATATAAACAAAAATCATACAGTATAACGTTGGGTAGTTATTTATTAGTACTTCTAATTGTACTTTTTGGTAGAAATATTATTTTAAATCTCTTTAAATGTTTTGATGTCTCCTTTCCTAAGTGCTTCGAGTTCCATTTTATATTTTCGAACGAACAAAATGTCCTTTTTCTTTCTGGTTACCTTTAACTCGAACTCTTTTTTATTGTTTGCAGAAATAAAAACAATGTTATCTTTTACTGCATACCATACCTCCAATGCATTATTTGATCTATGCCTTTGGTTGCAAGAAGATATTATATGGGGTATTTTATCCAATACTTCTAATCATTTATATTTTCATAATTATCACCGTCCGGGCTATTTGTTACAATAAATTGCCATGCATTGTCTATCAAATGTGAGGGTAAAAATGGCAAATGCGCTATCATTCTAACGTTTTTTTACTCTGAATTGTGGATGTCAAGCCAATGTCTTTCAGATAATTTTGCTGTAGTGATATAATAGAATAGAATAGATAGCGTTGAAAAAACTTAGTAGCACCCTGAAAGCGTTGCGTTTACGAAAACGGTTGTAAAGGATCTGACTCTCGCTTGCACGATTTAGCTAAAATAACAGTTTAATAAAAATTACCTTGACCTTTTAACATTTTCATGAATAAATCTGAAACAAAGGAAGATCGAATTTTGATATTTGGCATACAGTGTTCCTACTAGAACCTAGGTCCTGCTAGAACTCCACCTAGAAGTATAACCAAATTCCTCATGAGGGCCAATCTCGTTAGGTTAGCCTGCTAGACCCATGGTACGCTTTGTCACTTTTCATCGTGTGGATTGGCCGTCCATCATAAACTCATCGGTTCTTTGTGATTACAACAAATTGAATCGATCGTAGTTATTTTTGTTTGGGCATTAATATCTGTTCACATTGGTATTGTTAGTAGCATCGATGCAGCGGAGCAGCTCATAACTCTGGTCGTGTTACAATATCACCATGGCGGATAGTTTTTCCCAAAGTGTTCAAGACTTTTTTCGTTTATATTTACCAATCAAAACAATTTCGTCCATTGGTTTCATCTTCGGAATTTATTTTCCCGTGCAGTTTTCTAAATCAATCAGAAATATAGTAAAGTTATACTGCATCTTGATTTCTGTAATTATTCCTATAATTTCTTTTTTGTTTAGCAAAAGGGGTTATCCGGTGAGCACTTGCCTTTATTTCTCGAGTGCTATTTGGATAGCTTTATTTGTCGAAGGAAACTGTCTCCAGCAATATCGAGCTGCCGTGGGTCTCACTGATCGCGCTATGGGACACACTCAGCAACGGATCGAGATCAAAATATCATACGTCCTATTATTCCTGATGATATTCAGTAGATCTATTTTCGGCGTCACCAATTTTTCCGGAATTACATATGTTATTTATTATATTCTTACTTTTGTCTATATCTCTATTGACTTTAGTAGTTTAGCAAGAATGTTTATATTTGACATATTTTATGAAAGGATAAAATTGCTTAGGGAGTCTTTTGAAACAGTTTTTATTAATTCTTCTGATAATTTAATCACATTGAATGACAAAATTTGTAAAGTGAAATTCAATATGAGTCTGTACAAACAGCGGCTGGATGATTTCCAGATTATCAGTAATCGTGTTCAAGCCTCGGTACGTATTCTTTTATTGCAGGTGTTCTGAAAGACCGACAGTATATAGGGGAAAGTTGAGATGGGGTACTAAGGCCAGCTACTAGATCTCTTGCTGCTACGCGAAAATTCTCTTAGGAAACCTTTATTAATTCTTCGAGTGATGACAGTAGACATTCACAGATTTTTGGTAAAATGTACAGTCAGCGAGAAAATTAACAGATAAGAGTTTTTTTTTTTATGCCTGTCAGTCCCTTTTCTGTCAAGGATTAATACTATTTGAGACCAAGTAAGTTTAGAAGTAGAACACCCACAAATCACAGAAAACTTTTTCCATACAGTTCGTAGGGTAATTATAAAGTGAAATTTTTGCGTGTGGTTTTTAAGATTATGAGTCCTTTGTGCATACAGAAAATTACACGGTATATAGAAAAATCATGTGAATGTCTATTGTTATCACTTAAAAAGTTGGTAAAGGTCTCCTAAGAGCATTTTCGCGTAGCAGCAAGGAGTCTAGTAGCTGACCTTACTGCCCCATCTCAATTTTCCACTCTGTATATTTATAAGATTTTAATATAGTATTTTTTTTACAGTTATTCACTGCTGTTGTAGCTTGTTTCATCCACGGAACGGCGCATATTGAAACGGTATTATATTTGTCTCAAAGTCCTGCTATATATCCTGTACGTCAAATATTTCTACTCATTTTATTTCATTTTTACTACGATCGTAGTTACCGAATAATTATAATTACTTGTGGCAGGATCGTAACCTAAAAATAGTTACCACACTGTGTGAACTCGTGTTTCGTTGCTTGGTCACCTGTGTCCCAGCATTGTTCACGGAATTGTCATCAGACGAAGTGGAAAATATCATTCATATATTGATAAAGCAATTGCATAATTGCACCGGTAAGTACACAATTAATGAATTTATAATTTACTAGCCTTTGCCCATAACCTGGTCCACGTGGAAGTTTTTTTATCGGTTTCACTTTGGGATTTTTTCTCTTTTTCGTGACAAAAAGCAATAATTTAAAACTTGTAGGTACTTACTCTATTTATTAGCTGAATTTACTTACTTTAGCTGATATCGGTTTGGCCTTTCAAGCGTTATTGAAAGATAATCTCAATTCTACATCACAAATGACAACATTTGTAAAATTAGGAAGAAGTAGGAAAAACTAAGTACATATCTTGCTCATTTAGGTAGAGCTAGATACCTCTTTTTTTATGCATAAATACGAAATTGTTGCATTGCATGGTGATTGCATGGATCCATAAACTCATACATACCCTGTGGTGAATGAATTTGTATGTTTACATATTTCAGATGAGGAGCTGAGGCGCGTGATCACTGACAGCGTCCGGTACTTGCAGCTCCGCCCATTCAGATTCCGCATCTTGCGCGCAGTTCCCGTCGATAGCTCGCTGATCATCGCCTACTTCAGTCTAATTTTCTCATACACCTTTATGATATTTCAATTCAACCACTTCATTTAATTTTTAACAATACAAGTTTTCTTAACATTACTGATCCTTAAATCACTAATAATATGTTTGCGGCGCGTTTTCATCCCTTGACTCCACTGTAATCTGTTAACGAGCCAGTAATGAATGCGCCAGAAGCGAATGATGGAATAATCTTCATACTAGAATTTATTATCTTAATTCAGGCAAGTGAAATCATATTATGGATAAACTTTGTGATATTGTATTTTTTGATGATACTTAAATAACTAGATTACAGATGATAAACACCACACTGATTAAAGTACTTGAGGAATGTGAAGCGCCGCTAAAATTGCGTAGCTGTCAAAAAAAAAAACGAATTTATCTCCGGGTGAAAACGCTTCTCCCCTATTCAGTGAGACACCCCCTAAATCAAGTCCGATTTTTAAGATTTTTGAATATGGTGTAGTTATTATAAAGAACAAGGTCTGTACGTTTCTGTTTTTTTTTTTAATTTGTGTTGTACAGACATAGTTTTTCATGATATCTACAACATATTCAAAAATCGGTAAAAATAATCATTATACTAAAAGATAATAAGTATTGTGATCGCTATATGTCACGTATGTTTATACGAACTGAAATCAGTCAATGTGAATTTTATGTAAAAAAAACATTATGTAAAATGTATATTATGTTAATTTAACGCTATTCCTATTAGAATTTTTATTTTTTGCTAACGTTCATTCTATCTTTTAAACGTTATTAACATTAAATAATCAGCTCAAATCACTTATTCGCCATCGCTCCTTGTCGCACTAATTGTAAGTATACTAAAACACATTTCTGATACGAGCGTGGCAACTTATAATAAGAAATTCTTGCACATTGACTTATTTAACATGAATATAAGTCGGTTTCTAAACTAAACTTAACTTAATTAAGATCATAATGGAATGCATATTAACGGGTTCCCAGTCCCATGAGGCACATGTGCCTCATGCCCAGAGGTAAAGATAATGCATATTTTGTTACCTTTAAATATATATACATATGTATACCTATCCATCAATTACTATGACACATAGTATCATAAAATACTTGAAGGTAATGACGTGTCTTATACGAATAAACACTAAATTTTATTACTACTAAGGGGACGTGCTGAATGCACGCTGCGCACTGCTTCGGGACAGGGAACCTGTTAATATATTGTAGACGTGCCTGTTACTCTAAAATAACATAAAATAAAATAAAATAACCTTTAAAGTATGCATGCCACTTTACCTAACTTGAATAGCTTGGTTACA
This sequence comes from Acleris sparsana, assembly GCA_923062465.1. Classification (NCBI taxonomy): domain Eukaryota; kingdom Metazoa; phylum Arthropoda; class Insecta; order Lepidoptera; family Tortricidae; genus Acleris; species Acleris sparsana. The sequence continues at coordinate 13,153,155 of OV281298.1, read as the reverse complement.
TTATTTGTTAATTAGGAGTCTTCATTAAGATAGTTAGTTAACTTAGTATAGGTATTTTTGTGATCTGTAAAATAAAAGTATTATAATTATTATTGTTTTTCACGTCGCCTTGCCAACCTTGAGCATAATAATAATGTATTTAACTTTTAGGAGTTACTTACTATGTGTAAATGTTTCACTGTTTGTTTCCCAATAAAAAATATAATTATGTTATTTAGTTATTTACATCTCGTGAGACGAACCCCAACTAAAAAACAACAAATACTGAAAACCGGTCAAGTGCGACTCGGACTCGCGCACCGAGGGTATTTTTATCGACTACGATTTCGGCCAGAGCGATTGTGTGCGCTGCCGCTGGATGTATCTATTTACATCTTATGCTACATAATATATATTATCAACGCTTAAACGGTTATGCGTGCGTGAGTTTGTTATTTCTGCGCTAAAATGGATGCACGAATCTGTTTGGATACAATTTAAAATAGAGTTAATAAAATAAGCATATACACTGGATTAACAGAACTACCTTAAATCCCGAAATAAATCAGTGTTCCCGTGGGATGGCTTGAATTGGATGAAAATTACTAATTCTACGCGGACGAAGTCGCGTGCAGAAGCTAGTATAATACGAAGTTGAAAACAGAAGCGAAAGCTTTTTGAGGGAAAAGAAAAAGGTTTCTTTGCCTTAAAATAACATTAAACACACTCCTTACCTTCGAAAATAATCAGTATAAAATAAAAAAGCACAGTTCTTGGTAGGTATTATAGTACGGAACCTTCACTCCGTGTTTCCAACCGCGCTAGATTGGTTTTTATAAAAATTGATGTTTACCTACAGTCGCCATCAGATATATCGGAGCGGCCGAGGTACTCAAATATTTCTGAGCAGCAATAAATTTCAATAAATTCTTTACGGTAAATAAGGTCAATAACATCTGAACATCCAATTCGCCATATATATATGAGCAGTGGTTTTTCAATTAAATCTGAACACACAACGAGACAATAATATCTAAAAGCACAACTCGTCAAAGTTATCTGCACAGACAGGGTGATTATAAATATTTGAACATTTAGGGAAAATATACCTTAAATCACTTAGCATACAGTTTAAAATTCTTTAACGTACTACGCTGGAATACATTTTCTACACAACCACCATTCGGTTTTATCAATGTCAAAACTAAAAAGAGTTTTCTGCTCGATGTAGGGTGTATACACTGCCTGAGATAGAGCGTGACGTCATCGTAATACTAATGGCGTCCTTATCTTACTCGTAATATGCGAAACGTGCGATATGCATGTGTCTCCCGGACTCTGTGCAACCGTGAAGTTGCTTTTCGCAGATTTATATTTTGTATACCTACTTATTTTGTAAAAGGAAAATTCATTACATCTGTACGATTACATTTAAACTGTATGCTTAGTGCTTTAAGGTATATTTTCCTTAAATGTTCAGATATTCCAGATATTCCATATTTCAGATATTATTGTCTCGTTGTGTGTTCAGATTTAATTGAGAAACAACTGCTCATATATTTGTGGCGAATTGGATGTTCAGATGTTATTGACCTTATTTACCGTAAATAATTTATTGAAGTTTATTGCTGCTCAGAAATATTTGAGTACCTCGGCCGCTCCGATATATCTGATGGCGACTGTACAATCGGTCACGCCTACGACGCGCTGTGACATTTAATTACTGTTTCCTAGCTTCATACTCGTGAAAAGGCTAGAAATATAGATGATGCAAGGACCTATTTTTTCGAGTACTTTTTGTTTATTATTATCTACATTTAGGGACACCCTGCCTGCCAGCTTTCTTTTTTTTCGTTTCAGAGTATTCCAACAAATAATCCCGCCCATTAACGCGGTGACATTTGACAAAGATGGCCGCACTTCCGTCGGTATAATTTCGCAGTTTCCGCGACCCTACGAACTACATACACTGACCCCGACATTCTTCGCTCATTTGGGGAACGATTTTAGGGATTATTTGATCTCATGGGAACAGTTTATGGTACGTTCATTTATCCTTAAAAATATATGCCTTTTGGAATATTACTTACAGTGTTCGTGGAGCAAAATAAATGTATTCCCGTAGACTTATTTACACTTTAAAAATATTTTTTTAGACTTTACGTTTTTTTGTTTCTGCTTTATTATATTATATATCAACAGGAGTCGAAAATGGCAACACGGTTTCCGCTGTACAGAGAAGTTTTATTCATAATTGTACAGACAAACATAGTCTGTCTAAAAAGCTAGTCTTAATAATGTTGTTTTAACAGAAACTTATATTTAATAAGTACAAGTTTGTAGTTGGCGTCAAAATTCGTAATCTAATAGTATCTGATTAGCTTATCCAATTTTTGCTCTTATACTTATTGGGTAAAGTGTCAGTTAAAATAACGGGGCATAAATATGCCTAAATCCACGTGTAAAAATTTCAATCTCAAGAGGTTCTTGACTTTAAATTCACTGCAAACAGCCAATTATTTTTTCCAACGGCCGCGTCGACTGGTGAGTTAAATTAGCCCGAGGTCCGGTTACATGTGCACTCGGATTTATGTCCCTCTGCGGGTGACGCGGAAGGCCTAAACGATGAACTATCAGAGGGACAATGTGGCCATCCTGGCCAAAATTGACCTTTTGGGCACAGAATAGATAACGTAAAGTCGGTGTCAATTGAAATAGGCAAAAGTTTGACACATAACCTCAATATTTAATCGAGCGTGATTTTAATTAAAATAAAACGTATGGTTAATAGTTATTTGATATTACAGTTATTATCAAGGAGCGAAATTCTTCATAGCAAAAACCAAACTGTCAGAGGGAATGACCAAATTGTTTTATCGACAATTCCACTAATCGATGTTACGGAATATTATCGCATATCGACTTATACGATTATTCTGTAACATTTGACCTCTTTGATAAGCAACCTGCACCTCCATATTAAAATAAATCGTGCCCACGTCACATATGTCATTTACGTCGCTTGATTGTCATAATTTCCGTGCCGTGTTACTAAAATGGTTAATTCTAAAAGAAACACCATTAACAAATGGATAACGAGATTCTTCTCTTAGTTACAAAAAAGATTCATCCACGATATAATGCTCTAAATGTGATCTTCATTTAAAGCAGCTAAAGAAACATTGACAGTTGAAAGTCACCTAGCCAGTAAAACTCATGCGTCAGATTCTATAGATCTAGATTTAATCATATTTTTGATATCATGCGTGGAAAATGATCGATCTACATCTACCGACGTCATTCATTAAGTAAGACTCATTAAGTAAGATTTAGTAGGGTTTGACCAAAGTGTTTTATCGATAGTCGATAAAACACTTTGGTCAAACCCTCTGACAGTTTTATTTTTGCTATGAAGAATTCCGGTCCTTGGTTATTATGATTGTTATGAATATTATGATTAAGTGAACAAATCATTAAAGTAACTCACTGATTTATAAAGTTGCCTGATTATGGACATTTTATTTGACATCGACCTGACGTACAGAACAGAAGAGATGATGGTCACATAAAAACTTGCGTATACATGCCTTGGCTCTCTGTAGCATTCCTCGACGCGAAATTGGATCAGCCGTGGACACCGTCAGTGGGGCTTGAAGGAAGATTAAATAATAGTTAATAAAGTTTAATTAAAAACGGGCAGAATGTTTTCTGACCACGAAAATTACATTGAATAAGACTTTAGTCACACTCACAACGAAAACTTAGCTTTATTCTTTAAGCCGTTTGGATTTCTACTTCAATCGGCATGGAGTTGTGACCCTTTTCGTCCAGGGTCCGTCCGGTCCGCTTCCACCACATCGGTAACCGCCACCAAGCAGCAGTGTTAGTAATGTATTGTTTCTGTCAGGAATGAGACAGCCGAGGCATTTCATCTTACTCCCCGATCCGCGTCCGTCGAGCGTGCGCATACAGTTAAGTGTAAAAATATGGGAGAGCCCAACATCTCAAAAATATTTCCCATTGCACCTTATTCCAGTGTAATAAGAACTTCGTAACATATTTATGAGAGGCTTATTCCAATATGTATTTCTGCACTTGACTGTACTTCAAACGTTTGGCCAGCGCAGAGGCAAGTCGGATGAGGGACCTTTTGGCCTCCAGGTATCCAATATTCCTGTGGCTTGTCTTCTCCACACCACAAAAAAATGTGGTAAACTCAGTTGAAATCGCTTTCTGCTCTTACCTTGCGCGGAAACTGTTATTCTTCCGCTAACTGGGGTAAGAGTGTTATAAAAAACATCGCGATATTTTTAGTTTATGAGCCCGTTACAAGCACTAGTGCTAGATAACAGTTTTTATAAGCCGGTTCTGTTGCTTACAAAGCGTTTCATGACAGTATTTTCTCATTTGGTTATAGCATATTTTGTTTCAATTAAAACTTTCATGGTGTCTAGCTATAGTTTATTATGTATGATGTTTCATTATGTTTAACGCCACGCTTCGCCTAAAAACTTTTCGGTTTGTCCTTACCGCTCGTTTTTGCCAATGTAAATATTTGTTGTATTGAATTTTCGTTTTTAAGCTATAAGTAGATGTTTTTTTTATCTGCGAGAATAATATGTCATTTATTCCTGTATACGCTTGTTTTTTTTGTACATGTCGTCTTTTTGCACATCACAAGTATGCATTGATCCTCATTGTGTTTCCCTCTAATCAGTTGGTACTTACCGAAGAAAGATAGGAGTAGATAATATAAAGTTAACGTAGATTATCTTCATATTATTTTTGACAGGCTCGCAGATGACCCTAATTTTTACCCTTATTATGGCGGCGCGCGTTCGTCAATAACGCGACAAAGCCTTCCGTGGTCGGTTTTAAGTAATGAAACCGCAATTTATCCACCGTCCCACTCAAGCCACCTCTAAATTGTATTTCTTACTCTTTCTTAATTTGTCTCGGCTTAAACAAGAAACGATCGTACTTAGGGTTGCTAATTCAAGTAAACAGAACCAAAAAATGTTTTTTGTGAGGCGTGGGGTTTCAATTTAGATTACAATACAATGCAATACAAAATACTCTTTATTGCACACCGCAGAGGGTATAAATTTGAAACATGTAAAAATATTTAATCGATAATTCGACTTGGTTTTATGCATAGAATTAGAAGGAGGCTGGAGAGTGAGACACGCTAGTGATGCGTGCAATCGCTTTACGACATTCTTGTATCTAATTCTATTCCATCTCTCCGTTCCCAATCTTTGAGATCTAATACCATCTTTCTTAATTGGAGATTATGGTTCAGGTCATGGATCAGCTTCTTTAACACAATAGATGAAAATTTGCAATGGAGTCCCCACATAGCTGTACTGGCAGGTTAACGAATTAGACAACTGACTAATGTTGAGACAGTTCGCTTAGTTTATTATAGTTATTTCGATAGTATTATGTCTTACGGTATTTTGGTTTGGGGTAACGCAGCTGACATACAAACTATATTTGTGTTACAAAAAAGGGCCATTCGTTTTATTTACAATTTAAATTCCCGTGACTCCTTATTATAACTTTTTAAAGAAATTAATGTCTTAACTGTGGCGTCTCAATTTCTTTACGAGAATATTTATGTTATTAATAATTTAGATTTTATCACCAAAAACTTTGATATACATGATTTAAATACTAGAAATAAAAATAAAATCGGTATTCCAAAAATTCCGTGTCCGTAAAGAATATAAATAATTTATTGGTCAATGCAATCATTTCTAAAAAAAAAATACTGACGTAGTTTTAAAGTTACCCTTTCCAGCACTTAAAAATTACTTAAAAAAGTCGATAATGTCTCATGCGTAATATTATAGGGTCGAAGATTATCTAACAGACAAAAATGCATGGCCTAAACCCGAAACTTACTCGTAGTCAATAATCATTTACTCAAATGCAAAAGCTTTATCTTGTCTAGGGGACACCGTTGATGTAGGAAAACATATCGAAACTTTTATTTGGTCGTCTTGCACCGTCTTATATACACAAGTAGGTGTTACTTTATTTTCTCTGCCTCTACCTCTCTCCCAAGATTTATGTTATTTGATATTATATTTAATTTAATATTTATAGCTTTATATAATGCTTAGACTAAGTAGTACCATTGTAATTTGTTTAAAAAATGATTGACTGCTGAGTTTCTTGCGGCGTTTCTTCTCAGCAGGGGTCTCCTTTTGGGAAGCGCTGGTAAATTCTTGACGTGTAAAAGTGCCCGTGTGGCCTACTTACTGAATAAGTGACTTTTATCTTTTTTATTTTATCTTTATCTGTGGAAGGAAATTCAGGTCTTCGTCTGCTACCGATTCTGCTACTAGTGCACGAGCTTTCGAAGCATCTATCGTCTTTGCGTCTATCGTCGCACGTCAAAACTTCCGTCAAGTCCTCTGCCAGAGGTTTATTTCGTAAAATGCTAGGTTTTTTCAATACACGCTTCCTCAGTTCCTAGAGTTGCCAAATTCTTTGTTCGTCAATCTTATTCAGTGGTAAAAAAATTGGATATGTCCCATTTAAGTCGGTTTTTGAGCACAACCACAAAAAATTGCATCTGATTTTGCACACAGATGTAAGGCTGTTCGTCGTTCGATGTCGTTGATAACAGCTTATCAATTCTGCTGGCGCGTACCTAAGCTTGTGAAAATATTCCAGACACTTTGACATCTTTGGAATTTTCGAGTTAGTTGACCACAGGCTTTAGCCTGTTAGGCATGATTGTACTTTTGCGTGATGTTTTTGTTTTACTTTTTGTTTGTAATATGTCCTATTTCAGCACCTGTTAGGTACCTTGCTTATTTCCTCTGACTTCTTCACAAATAACCAACAAAGTCAATTCAATAAGTCAATATATAATTATGTGTATTAATTATGTGTATTTTAGTCAATTTATAATTATTAAAAACTGATTGGTACTTTTGTTTTTATCATTATTCTTATTTGTGACAGAACTTTAGGACCGACTAGGTATTTTAACGGGAGATCGAACCCGGAACACCTAGCTTTGATACCAACTCTGCTCTTACCCCATTGTCCGTTAAGTAGTTAAATATGTATCATAGTATTTTATTGTTCAATAATTAGGAATAATGAAACAAAGACGTAATTGCGTATCACCGGAAAAACAAAATAATTATTTATAATAAGTACTTACAAAAGTTAACTTATTACATTATCTATTAATAAAAGTTCCACCCACCTGAAAAATACACAAAGTAATAACATTTAAAATAAATTATGTAAATAATATACATACAAATATCCTCATATTTGTCTGTATATTATTATATTATTTACATAATGCCATTCGAAAAATAATATTTTTTCAGGTCTCTTTAAATGTTTTGGAATTGATCGGATTAATTAAAATAATTACAACCCACTCTCATGTTTACGTTATACAACCACAGATTATTAGAGTACTTGTGTAATTTATAACGACATTCAGTCGTGACATTTAATAAGTAGGTGTAGGTGTATATTGGTGATAACGCGGCAAATATAAACTTATAATAGGGGAGCCCACGAGACTAAATCTAATTCGATAAGACTACCAGGTGATATATATATATTGTGTCGTCATTAATGGGGGAACACGAAATGGCAATACTGCATTGCGAAAAACCTGGCACCACTTTTTTTTTTTTAGTTTTCAGTTCGATGTCTAAAGGCAGCCGTGGTTTGAAATTGACGATCTTTCAGATGAACTTTGGTTTTTTGAGATCTATCATAAAATATACTTAAGTACGAGGCGGAGTATCAGGGGGGCTTGCAGCACTGCATTGTCGTATATTCTTACCCTCTCGTGTTCCGAAGAATCAACGAAACTTGGGAGTCTTGATACTAGAGTACATCAAAGTTACAACAACAAAAAATATACTTAGCCAGGTTTTTGAATTGCAGCATCACCATATTTCGTTCCCCCATTAATGACGAGACTAAATATATATCGCCGCTCCCGGAGAATACTAAGATAATTGCTATTATCATAGTTTTAGTGTTATGTTATATTTGAAATCTATGGGTGCCAATGCATCGAGTACATTTTTCTTGAAATTTTCGTACGGTTATTTACGAAATTAGAAAATAATGCAATTTTATTCAATGAGTTTGCTCATGCCTAAAATTACCAGAACATACTTGTATGGTGATATTAACAAAAATATTTATCGGCCCTCAGTTTGACAAACGCTCGTACCATAATCTTCGCGTGAAAATAATTCTACGCCATAAAGATAACCGCAGTTATAATTTTTTTCACGTCAAAAAACTGGCCCGGCTAATCGGATAACGCCGTTTAGTAAAACTTCTCTATTGGTGCTAAACAGTAAAACGTATTGTCATCCCCTTCTTCCAAAACCTTTTTCATTAACACTCTGAGCATTTTACATCAAACTGTTTATACAGCACTAGAAAAGATTAAATGTGATGGAAGCTTAATCGACAAACGAGGACACCATGACAATATACCACGTAGAATGTCTATTAAGACGGAAGAGTATATCATAAGGCACATTCAATTGTTTCCTTATGTCGAAGCTCATTACGTGAGACAAAATTCCACGAAAAAGTACCTCTCAGAACTGCTGAATATATCGAAAATGTATCGTCTTTATAAAGCCTGGTTTGCACATGAAAACTTTGACTGTATTATGGCTACAAAACGCCAATACGAAACAATTTTTAACACCAGGTTCAACTTTTCATTTTACAAACCTAAAAAAGACCAGTGTTCTAAATGTTCTCGATACCGACAGGCTGACCCTACGGCTCAAGAAACCCTCCAAGAAATGATAAACATCATAAAAACAAAGAAAGAGTAAGGCAAATTAAAAGAGACGAAAAGGAATCAGTCGACCCTTCAGAAACCACGGTGGCAATCCTCGATTTAGAAAAGGTTTTGAACATCCCACAGTCTGAAGTCGGAGCATTTCACTATAAAAGAAAGTTTCCTATTTACAATTTTACAGTGCTACTACTGCTATGCTACTCGGAGTAAGGGTATTGTTATGTTTGGCATGCTCAAATTGCAAAACGAGGGGCTAATGAAATTGGCAGTTGCCTTTGGCAATTTTTACTTAATGAAAACCAAAGAGGCGTTCTAAACATACATTTTTACTCAGACGGGTGCTGTGGTCAAAATAAAAACCGATTTATATTTGCGTTGTACATCTTTGCGGCACAAAGCTTAATTAAATATCACTTATAGATTTTTTGAGACTTGCCATGGCCAGAGCGAAGAGGATTCGATGCATTCCAACGTCGAGCGTGAATTAAAGAATAGAGTAGTATACACTCCCGACCAGATATACGCTATCATTATGAACGCGAAAGTAAATGGCGAAAAATATAATGACACAGAAATGACGCAAAATGAGTTTTATAATATAAAGGAGTTGAAAAACCATAAAAACTGGGTCAAAGATGAGAAAGGTCAGAAAATATTATGGACTCAAATACCTAATGGAGGTAAGTGTCTCCTATTTACAACCATAAATTTTAAAACACAAATATGACTTCGATGCTGAATATTCCCAATCAGCTACAGATGCTGTCCAAAGATTAAGAAATAAGCGGGGCACTAGACAGGCAGCATCTCATTTAACCAACCCAAGTCCTGCAGCGGAACCTGAACTGCAAGTACTTTACACGGAGCCATTGCCAATAAGTAAGGCTTTATATGACGACCTTATAAACCTCTGTAAGGCTGGAGATATTCCAAGCTACTATCGTGCTTTTTTACGAGTCGCTGACTTATGGAAATATCTACTCTGGAACCAATGATGATAATGAGGAAGATTAGGCTTATGACGGTGTAGAGTATTATTTTGTTTTTTGAGCTATAGGTGATCTAAAGACTGATTTTATGTGATCGCGACGCTGTTTCAGTTATTATTAAGTGTAAGATGAAAATCATAAGCCTGATTTTCATTAAAATTAAATAAATAAACACCAATAGCTGCTCTAGAGTCAATGATGACGAGGAGGAAGGTGATGATGAAGATTAATTAATAACCTGGTTTTACCTATTAAATATAACTGATTTGTTAAAATTTGAGTCTGAAACAAGATGCGTCGAGTATATTAAGAAGTTACTGTTGATTTTTTACTTTCGAAATTATATCATTAACAAGGCTTTTGTTATTTTTTTAAATATTTTATCATTGAGATTTACGTTTTTTAATAGAAACAAGCGTTGTTTTTCTATTATGTGATGATTTTTGATCCCTTTTGAAGATTTTTTCTAGAGACGTTCTAATTATTTGATGTTCAGTGATTTGTTTAATAAACTCAAAGTTGAATATCAATTCGCTGTTTTATTTAAAAAAAACTTAAAAGCCTTTGGCAAAAACCACTTTCCTATAAGTTACGAGAATAAAAGTATATCATGTATTAATTTCAGCACCGGTCACCCTAAAAACCGGTAGAATAAAATGTTACGACGATGTTACAATACTTGTGTTTAGTCTGGAAAAACAACGAATATAATGATAATCGACTTAATACATCACAGCCGGTAGTTAATTTTGACTAACATTTTATTTTTTAAATATTTTTGGTTTGGTAAAATGTTACGACCATGTCACTAAATCATTTGGAACGCAAAAAAATTAGCTTTGTATAAAGGTAACTACCACTTGTCTGTGTTCAGGTTTAACGACGCAATCGATCAAAACATGTTTTTATTTTTTGCTGAAAAAACACGATTTTGCTGTTATCATTTTGTTCTCCGGGACCATCGATATATGGTCCGGTAGTCTTATCGTACTAGGTTTAGTGTCGTGGGCTCTTAAAATATATATATCGCTGATTAAATACAAAAGCGCCACAAATCAAAAACAAATATAGTTTGATTTAAAACTGAAAGTATATAGCATTCCGATTTCAAATGCAACACAGACACATTTTGTTTTGCGTCGCTTTTGTATTAAAGCAACGATATATAAGATAAGCACTCGAGTATATGAGTGAAGTGGTTTTCTTTACATATGCATGATGTAAAATTATCACGTAAAAAGAACTATTTTTTATGTTACCTTTACTTGTTTTTTATATACAGATTATAACGCAACGGGTAACGATAGAAAGTTCTATTTCACGGCGTCCGGATTAATCCGAGGAAGCATCACTCGGCCGGTTTAAGCCGGATTATTCTATCCGGCTCTGTTTACGCCAGCAGCCACTGATAGAAGCGATAAAGCAGGTTGAATGTGTGCCTCATTGTAGCAATATTATTTAAATTTTACGTGAACTGTAGTTGTGAAATAATTTGCATATAAATAAGCAAGTCTAAAATGTTAATACAAAAGTTAGTACTACTATGTAAGAAATTAAGACCTACCTACCTACTTTAAATTTACATTTTCTAATAATATTTCTCTCAATTATGTACCTGAGAGCCAGAGTGACCCAAGTCCAAAAATATAGAAAATTTCTTTACATATTATAATAATGATTCATTTCTCATGCATAAAATATTGTTTAAAAAGAGCTTTCACATGCAATGTGTGCTATTGAATTCAATTCAAAGGATTATTAAATAAAGGACGTGGGACACTATGGCTCTAAGCCGTTTTGATTAAAAGTATGAAACAAACTGAAAACCAGATTGTTCCAAGTCCACAATAATATTGAATATTATGGTTAGAAATAAAAAAAAACTAGTTTATATTTGAATGATACTTTATTCTGTGTAGTCCTCAACATTTTCTGCATGAGGCAGAATTTTGAAATATTATCTATATTCTTCTGGAATCCTTTGCAACGCAGTCATTAAATCTTTATATTTTGCTTTTGATATTGTTTTTTTTGATTCTGTGACAAGAAGTAAGGTTTCGAGCATGCTTTTCGGATGTCTTAGGTTTCTGTTCTTCAAATTCATTCTGCTCAAAACTAGTTTTATAAAACACATTACCAAATTTATTCCTTCACAATTGTGCCCCAAACGATGTCTGTTATACGAATTTGGTCCCTACTTGAGTTTATCTTTCTTTGACAAAATATGGAATCATTCCCTTCATATAGAATCTTGAAATTTGAAATCTTCCGTCGCCATTCGTTGAACTATAAAACTGATGGTGTTGCTTAGAGTGTCAATAAAGTTACACCAGTCACTGCACGTGAATATTTCCACTATAGGAAGTAGTTTTTTTCGTCTTTCAATGACACTATGCCAAATATTAATCTCCATGTGTTTGTGATCGCTAAGGAGGAATTTGTGATTTATTTCTTTAAAATCGTCATACTTTACCATAATGTAAAAATATGTCATGAACATCATGGTGTTTTTTCCACTACATTTGTCTGACCAGAATGTAATGTTATCGGTACTATGACCATTACATTATGTTCAAACCATTTTAATAGGCACGATGCTATTTCGTTTCCTCTTCGGCTGGCAGTTGTTACATCCCATCTCATGCAAGATTACACATTTTCTTTAGGTTCGATTAATGTGAAGTTCAAAGTCCACAGTTTCCTTAAATTAAAACTGGTACAATTTGTCAAGTACGGTGTTGGAAGACATTTTTGTAAATCCATCATAACAACCCGGTAGGATGGAGTGGCTAGAGATTATTTATAGAAAAAAATCACCGTCAAAACCTCTTAGCAAAATTACATGGACTTGTAACAGTGTGGATCGGAACTATATGCGGACTTTTAATAGTATAACGTTTTTTTTCACGGATAGGCAGCCAATTGTAAGCTTATCAGATATAGTTTAAGCATAAAATGTACATTAAATTTATAAGCTTAGCCAGGTTTCTCCCAAATCTGGACATGGGTCACTCTGGCTCTCAGGTACAGAATTGGGATAGTTACAAGATATAATTTACCTGACAAATTTACATACATTCATTTTGATTTTATTTATTTATTTTATTTATTTATTTATTATTACAAACTAATTGCACAGTATAACAGTAAACAAACCAAGGCACTGTGAAATTATAGATACTTACAAATACCGAAAATTGCAATAAAATACAATAAAAATAGAATAGCAATTTCATATTAAGTAATTGACGACACACGTACATCCATACTCTCGCAGTACCTCAAACATGCATCTCGCAGTGCAGCCCATCCACTAGCAAATACATCCTGCTCAGGGGCATATGCGAGAAGCCCGTTTAGAAGGTGCAAGGCACGGACTAATGGAGAATTCCTGCGAAACACAGTACGACACGACGGAATCGCCAGCAAATGGCGAACACGAGGCCGAAAATCGATTCTAGTTCGTGAAGGAACCGATAGACACAGAAGTTGCGCTGCCAATTCAGCACAACCAGGCTCCCCCCGCAAGATTTCGGTGGTTAGAGTGAGAAGCCGGAAGTTACGCCTGACCTCCAGAGAGTTAAAGCCCAAAGCCCCTTGGAGAAACTTCGTAGGGTATAGAAACGGGTAGTAACCAAACATTTTCTTTTGATTTGAAGTGACTTATTAATGTTCCAATCAAACTAAGTACCTAACCAAATCAAAGGTTAAATTAATCACGCATTTACAATTACTTCGTGTACCTAACTCTGTAAAAAACACTATTATTGGATATCATCTGATGTAAAAATCAAGACATACCTATATTAACAGTTTCTTAAAATGGGAATCGCCTTGCTCCATCACGCAGGTGTGCCCGTCGCACTAAGAGAAATTATTTACTCTCACCGTTTCTAAAGCTGAAACTCTTCGCTGGCGTAGTGGTTCCAGTGCTAGATTCGTGTTCGTAAAGAATTCTGAGAACAACTGTTCATTTAAGTATTTAAGAACACGCTGTTCATAATCTGTTCATAGTGTACAGGGCATTGGTTTACTGCAATTGTCATGCGAGAGAACTAAACATTTGTTTGTCCAATCAACAATATCCCCATCTCTGGGATTTCTTACAGACTACGTGGCTTTGGGTAGCACCGTCTCTCAGGTGCACAATTCTATTCGGTGAAATTGTACTGTTTTTGACATGTTATCGGATTGTTTTTAATTTACATGGTCCAGTATATATTTTTTCTCCCACATACTCGGAAATGTTAACCTTACTGTTGTAAAATCAGCCCGCGAAGTTCCAAGTTCCAGACCCAGGCAAATTTTTTAAAAAAAAGTTATTATTTACCAGCGGCAGCGGCCGCGAAAATGTATACAAATTTCATAACGTACCCGGTTTTTTACTTTTTAAAACCATATTTGGACTATGATAGATAACTAACTCCAAACAGCCAAACACTAGTACAATTCAAAATTCTTCCATGTTTATTTACTTTTTAAATGTCATAGACTAAAAAGGTAAACGTCGTTTATCGCGTTTACAGCGTATTTACCAGTGTCAAATAGTTTTACTTTTTTTAAAACATTCTGCGTTTAGAATTAAAAAAATTAAGGCGGGAATCGGGAATACTTTTTTCTTAGGGAAGTTTAAGTACAGTACGTATTATTTTTGTTTCGCGAAAATACAAAAGTAAAATGAGTTCCAGTGATGAAGATGTGTTTATCGGCACACCACCAGAGTGTAAAGAAGAAGCAAACCCGGTTAAGACCAAATTACTACCACCGAAGTCCGCAGAAAAATATTTTAATTTCCTCGCATTGTTAGAGAAAAGCACTATACAAGCCTCGACCAGGAAGGGCGGTTGCTGGACTCGTATATAGCGTAACTCTACTCGTCCCGCAACGGCCTACTTCCTGGTCTATGCAGTAATGTACTATTCTTCCTTGACATGCGTTGTGGATTCGGAAACCTTCAAGGAGGCAAGATCGCCGATTAAAAGATGTCCGGCTTTTAATTTGGATTTAATCTGTTTGGTGATTTTCTCTACTCACTTGACAGTGGCGAAATCACTGCAGAAGAAGAAGACATGCGGTTCTAAAGTCAAAATATTTTAAGCAATGAGTTTGCAATAGTCCATTAGAAATCGGGAGAAGCTGTACATTTTAGTACCTTATCTCAGTTTAGTACAAGGTATGAGTGGGTTGAATTAAGCTGTGACAAAGTACTAAAATATACAGCTCCATTTCAGAATAAATTGGTCATTGGTTCGAGTGTTAGGAAACACAAGGGGATAATTATTTATACGACTATTTTATTAGCTCTAATGTATTTCCCACTACTCTACAAATTAGGGGATTAGCTCTCTGGAGAGCGATTGAATCTATCGAGCGGCTTTAACATGTTCTATGCCAGACTCAAGGATTTCAGTACAAAATTAACACCAAGGTGAGTATCTACAATAATGCCTTCATCCTTTTTTTTCTAACTAAGAGCAGGCGTTTGTTTACCCCTGACAGTAAAAATAAAACTTGATCTGCCTTTTAGTAAGCGTTATGCGTTATGCAGCGTTAAGTGTCTACGATAGAGCAGCATAAAAATACTGTTCGCCTTTTAAAAATTATAATATTTTGGCACGTTGTACCCGTTGATGTCCTTTAGTTGCAAAACCTTAAAGGTTTAACAAATTTTAAAGACAGAAAAAGGAATGACGATTCAAAAAGTTATACGTAAAAAAATAAAAACTTAGCGGTTGAAGCGTGAAGAAATAACAGACAGACAGAGTTACTTTCGCTCTTATAATATTAGTAGGGATTTATTTATTTCTAACATAGCATGTAAGATTAACTCGTTTTAACTCGCTGTGTATTTCCGGTCTTTTGTACGTCGTTTATTTATGGTCACTCATGAAACTATTATGTTAGACAACGCGTTTTATTGAATTTAATTTTAGGATTATCGATGCACATTTAAAATAAAATCGCGAACCGTCCAAACCAACAAGACATCTGTTAAAGTTAAAAAAAAAATTCTATATCTACAGAAAATATAATGAAAAAATTGCCTCTTTGACATAAATGAATTTAACATCATCCAATGTTATATACTTAACTACCTATTGTTGTCTCTTGCTTATAATTTACACTGTTTCCGTAATTTTATGCATTTTTTTCTTGAATAATGTCTTGTAATATTTCATTGTATTTTTTTATAAATTAAATCACACTCCTTCTCCTCTTACTACGGTCAAATAAACTTCTCTTTATTATGAAATCTTGGTGTTTTGCTTCTTTGCGTAATAAATCTACAAATTTAAATAAATGTTGTTTTGTGCCGTACATCCGCTTCTTGATACGGCTGTGCCACGCCTCGACAGAGTTGTTCGTTCTATGTCTATCATTGGAACAACTTATATCCGCATGCAATGATTTTAACAGCCATTCCTTAACAAAATAATGCACAAAATTTTCGATTTCTGTACTTTTTCAGAATTCGAATTTACAATTGCATTCCAGCCAGCAGAAATCAAATCTTTTGGCAAAAGTGGCAAATTAGAAGTTAAACGAGCTAATTTTCTTCCCTCCATGTTATCACAAAGATTGAGCTGCTTTGCTTTTCTCCATATTGCTTTTTGGAAATGAAAATAACAGCCAGTTATTTCAAATTCTGGGAAAACTGTCTTCATAGCGTTTATTTGTGCCCTCTCGTAATCGCACTTGAATTTATTAATTACAATGTTAAATTATTTATCTTTTAGTATATAAAAGACCCGCAAATATGTTTCAGTGCTTTTTTCCGGGAGAAGTGCGTATACCACTGGTACTACGCAAGTATGTTCATTGGTGTCCTGCCGTTTGACCTAAAGTCATTTGGCAAAATTACACTTGACAAACAACGTTTTGCAAAAAAATGTTTCGCCAATTGATCATTTTACTAGTTGTCATTTTAAAAATGGCTCACTTATTCAAATGATCAACAGTTAAATTTACATTTTATAAGTAATTATTTGACAAAATGAACATTTAGCAACGGAGTTATCAGACAAAATTTTAAATGCAACGAGCAAGACGAATCTGGGCAGAACTGACTCGGATAGGTTAGGTTAGAAGGCCAAGGCAGGAGCTTAGCTCCCGCCTTGGCCTTCGAGGTTATTTTTTTCTGCCCAGAAATAGGTAAACTACAGGAAATAATATTTGGTGAAATGGAAAACTGTCAATTGACATTTTATTATTTAACACATTTACCAAGTGTAGTGTTTGCTAATTGATCATTCGCTAATTGAGTTTTTGCAAAATGATACTTTTGTCAAATGTCACGTTTGCCAAATGATTATTTGGTGAAACGTTGTTTGTCAAATGATCATTTGTCAATATTTTTTTGGTCAAACATTAGTGAACCATGTTCATTGGTGCTTTTTATATCCATGTGTATACTATACAGCTGATAGAAGGGTACAACTTCAAAAGTACCATCCCCAAAGAAGGTTGTTTTGAATGAAGTCGTTCGATCGGTATGATAAAGCTACAGGGTATTTTTTTTCTCGTGTAGCGGGTTTGAATCCTGGTTCAACCATATAATTGTTAAAAAATTTATGAATGCAGTTTAAATTATTTTTTTAATTAAACTAATGTCTTCTTTCAGTAAAATGTTCCATCTACAATATTCAAGGTACTTTCCCTCCATGTGGCATAGCCGTGGGACGCCCTGTATATTGAAGTGTCACTAATGACATGGATATCGTAAGCCAGCATCAGATAGACGACCATGCTCGGTGTAGGTTTCCGAAGCCATTACATAATACTAAGAAATGCTCTAGGTACCTACTGATGATAATAATACGATGTACAAAAGTGCATCAGCAAAAGAGCGTATCTTCATGTCATTAATGTTTTTCAGGAAAATGCCTGTAAAACACGGATCGACATGACAAAACTATAAGGGTTCAGTTTTTGCCATTTTAGTTAAGGAACCCTAATACCGCAATTTCCTAAAAGAGACACTTGTAATGGGTTTTATAACATCTGCCCGGCTAGTACAATCACGTTTATTCGCCGGTATAAAGCATACGTCCCGTACTGGCATATATGTGAGTACAAGTATGAGAGGGACATGTGCTTTATGTCGGCGATAAACGTGATCGTGCTGCCCGGTCTGGACATTATGACTTTTTGGTTATTGAGAAATTTGTACATATTGACTTATGGTCTTTATAACATCTGGACATTCAGAGACTTGTACATATTGACTTATGGTCTTTAGAACATCTGGACATTATGACTTCTTGGACATTCAGAGACATATTGACTTACCGTTTTTATAACATCCGGACATTATGTCACCTTGGACATTCTGAGACTTGTACATATTGACTAACGGTCTTTATAACATCCGGACATTATGACTTCTTGGATATTCTGAGACTTGGTCCAACATACCCCGGAGTCGGTACGGAATAAAAAAAACAGTGCAAGTGGCATGAGCTTCGCTTAGTATCAGTCCTGTTGTCGCCAATAGTAAATGGGTTTTTTTGGTGTGGCTATCGTTTTTACATTCCAAAATAGCACAACAAGGCATGCTTCTCGATTTATTTCCTCTATTACAAATATTATTCGTACAACTTTCACGCACAAGCGATCGCGGCAAAACTAAGGTAGGTCCGAATTTCACCCCATTCTGTTGACGGAAAGTGGTTCAAATTTAACTTGCAAGATTTGACCCGTATGCATAGCAAGTTAAATAAATGCTTGTTAAAACTAAGCAGCAGCGGGCCGAGTATGGTGACGTTTATCGTTGTGGGTAGTGGATAAAACTGCTGTCACGTGCCGCCGGGCCTATAATGGTCGTGCTTAAGGCACTGGTCCCACCGCCGGCTACTGACTATAAGCTAGTAGAACTATGAACTACAAAAGACTGCGCGAGCGGCGAGAAGCGAGTAACGTTTTGATAGTTTTGACGCTCGGCAGGCATCGGCGAGTACCGCTGAGCTAGTTTTATAATCGATAGCTTTTATCGCTGTCGTCAACTAGTAAACAGCGGTCCCACCGCCAGATATCGGCGAGCTCGGCGAGCAACTAGTAAAATTCTGTACTAGAAACAGTTGACAATCGGCGGGAGGCTAGTAAAAAGTCTATGGAATTATACCTTACTCGTTGGGAGAGTGTCCTCGCCGGCAGTGTGAACAGCGAGCGATGAACTATAAATATATATCTCACTCTTTTATTAACACGGAAGCGATTATCTTTTGTTCGTTTCTAGGGCTAGAAAAAAGTCGATAGTTCATATCTCACTCGCCGGCGGTGGGACCAGTGCCAAAGGATGTCGATAAATGTGGATAAAACTAAGGTAAGTATGTGAGTGCGAGTTTGACGAATTTCTTTTTCCACCACGATAAAGGCTACCATAATACGGGCCCCGGCAAGGCCGTAAGTGCGAGAGTGACATGCTTTATCCCCATTTATCTTGAGGAGATTAATGTTTGTGCTTTGCATGCCAGGTTTGTTGATATGGCTCGATTTGAGTACGGCGATCTCGATCTCTCTTGATGGGGCGAGTCAGCCTATATGCCTATAGTAACTCTAAACTCGCAAGCGATTCGGCATCTATATCGCGGACACAGTACAACTTTATTGAGAATCCGTGGGTCACATTACGCTGGCACGTTGTAGAAAATGTTGGCGAACTCTGATTAACTTCATTTAAGAATACTAAGTGGTACAACAAAGATGAAATCAATAGTAAATTGTCCAATCAAAATGCATTTTGCGAGCGTTTAAAAAGGCGAAATCTTTTATACCTTTTACGCCAATCCCCGACTGGGTTAACGATGTTGCGGTAACATCCATTATGCAGGGGTTTAGTCGTGGGTCGTTGTCGAATTTTTTGACAACGAAACGCAACCGTTTTCTCTAGAATGAAAACTAGTCCTCGAAACGGTCCTCGTTCGCAACTGGTTTCATTGTATGGGGACGGGCAACGGAAGACGACGCACAGGACGATCGAACGAGAGAAACGTAAACTCATCTCGTCGACGTTCGTCTCGAAGACGAGTGAAGTGGAATGGTTGCGAATGCGGACTTGCGGTTACTTAACGTTTTTCGTTCGATTTCAATAGATTTTTCTTAATTTAAATGAATGAACTTCCCTTCATACTTTTCCAGGCTTAGGACTGGGCTGGTATTGTTTTTTATACCAGGCGTATTTAAAAGTTCATTTGATTTTATGTACATAATTTGGATTTCTTTATACATATTTACATTTAGATATATATTTTTTTGTATTTTTTTAGTTTTTTTTTCGTATGCCCTTTTTATAATTATATTTACACATTTAGGTAATTAAGTTACTTTCAGTTTTTTTTTTGTACTTTTTTTAGTTTTGTTAATAGGTACATATTTACATTTTGAAGCGTTCCTCTGACATATTGACATTGAGAAACATAAGCTTCTCTACTTTTTTAGTCGTTAGCCTTGTCCGGCGTTGGTTAATTATTAATCCCGATTTTGAAAACATCCGTTCGCAGGGGACTGATGTTGCCACAATGTTACCCTGGCGAATATATAGTTTCGTCAAATTTGGGTAAACTGCACGATGATTCCTCCACCACTCGAGCGGACAATTCCAGCCACCAGCAGAATTTTTGCGAGGCAATCTCTCATCTGACAAATACATATCAATTTCCTTGATTGCCCGGGATAGTGGAGTCCCCTGCGTGGTAGGTTGCCCAAGTAATTTATCAAAAATTGTCCATGGGTTCAAGTCATTATCGGGGCCATTCGGCTGCGGCTGCGGCCGCGGCTCTTGGTTCTGTTCGGCATTTGTTGCCTCTGCTCTCTCATCTCTGCTTATAATATCTGCCAAGAGCTTTTTAACATGCTCTTTCGTTCTTGTGGCTTCGCTTTGTTCTTCAAACACCTCCATTTTGAATCTCGGGTCCATGAATGTACACAGAGACAAGGTTCTGCTTTGTTCAATATGCTTAAGTCGTTCCGTTATACCGGCTCTCAAGAATAAAGCAGTATCACTGACGGTTTCTGAATTTGATTTTTCAATTGTGATATTTAATGCCTCTTTAAGACATCTTGTCATTACTATAATAGAACTCGCAGTTAAATATTTTTCGCCGCTCATGGATCTTGTGAGCTCTTCGAATGGACGCAAAACAACGATTAGTTCTTCGAACATGATCCAGTCTTCTGCTGTTATTTGTGGCAAGTCCCGATCGATCAGAGCCATTGTCGAACGCACTGCTTCTTTTAACTCCACGAATCTACTCAACATATAAAAAGTGGAATTCCACCTCGTGTCAACGTCTTGGATGAGATGCCTGGGTTGAGTGTTTTGGTGTAATTGATACTTGGCCAAACGCTCTGCCGATACGGTGCTTTTTTTGTAATGGGTCACGATTCTTCTTACCTTGTCTATTTTTTCTTTGCAGTATCGTAATGCATCTTCTACAATTAGGTTCAAGGTATGTGCGAAACAGCCGAAATGCTTAAACCCCAAAATTTCTTTGACTGCTTTGACAACATTAGCTCCATTGTCAGAAACAACGAAGTTAACTTTTGCGGTTATACCCCACTGATCCACAATAGCACTTATTTCAGATGCTATGTTTTGAGAGGTGTGATTGCCAGAGAAATGGCAACATCCTAATAATACCGTTTTGAATTCCAAGTCGTCAGTGAGGTAATGGCCGGTAACGGCGATATAGCTTTCTGTGCTCCGAGAAGTCCACAAATCTGTAGTCAAACAAATTGTATGTACCTCACTCGTTACTTGTGACTTAATTTCTTTTTCAACTTTAAGGTAAGTCTCATCTAGCAGGGAATTTGACAAGGTTTTTCTAGTAGGTAATTTATAACCTGGTATCCATCGGCAAAACTTGATAAAACTTCTTTCTTCGACGATAGAAAACGGATGAAAACTGTCCACACATAAATCCAACAGATCTTGGTCAATTTTTTTTTTTTGCTCAGCGCTGATTTTTTTATGAATAAAGGCATCAATTGTTGGCCTCTTTTTTGTTGGAGTAGGAACTACTATTTGATCTCTTTGAGTAGCAGAACTAGCAGTAGCCGCCCTGGAAGTCGAAGATTGTGCTACGTCACGGACGTCTTCTGTGCGACTGCTAGTCCCTGGGTTTTCTTCCTCAATCAATGATGTGTATGTTCCAATATGCTTTCGTTTCAAATGATTTCTGAGATTTGCTGTGGTAGATTTGTAACTTAAATTTTCTTGGCACAAATGACACTGAGCTTTCTTATTAATAACATCCTTGTCATAATGCGACCACAAAGCACTAACATTTCTACGCGACGCTGACATCGTGAATAAGTATTATTTACAATCTAATGGAATTAGTCTTCGCTTCAAACTTCAAGTTTTCCAAAATAATTAAAACTAAACTTTAACTTAAGTAAGTATTTACAAATTTACAAATAAGTAACATGTACCCATGTACTGTAAGTAACTTTCGTAATTGCAATTTACTTCTATTTAGCGATTCGCGCGCTTTGAACTATTTATTAACGCAAACTAAAAAAATGAAAACAAACAAAACTGACACCCACGAGCCGCGCGAACGAGCGTCGCGACTAGTTGCCATAAATTATTATTATTTTTATTGCTAAACCACTTTACACTCTCTACCAACGACGTTAAGATACACAGCAATGACCACCGCGTTGCGAACGAGCGAGACGAACGAACGAAACACCAAAAAATAAGTTGTCTTACACGATATTCGACTATATCGTTGTGAAAATAAAGATTATTTTATTATATCAAAGACCAAAACGAAATGAACGAGCGACGACGTCGCAATGATCATTACGTTCTAGGCTCTATGTATATAGACTTACGTTCTAGGCTCTATGGATATAGACTTTAAGTACAAATTCGCGTCAAACAATGCGAGAACTAGTTGCGCGACGAAGACTGCTTTAGAACGAAACGTAAAACGGTTCTATCGTCGCGGAACACAAAACGGTCTTTTAAAACGGTTCGTCTTTGCAACGCCCATCACTACAGGGGTTGAGAACCTAATAACGATAAATAATTCCCATAGCTAATCACAACGCTTGACACGTGTCGGAAAAAAAGGGATGGGAATATAATTACCATGGTGTTGGCTTTCACTTTTAAATTTCACATACAGTTAAATCGGAATAAAGCGTGGTGTTTTAGTAAAGGGAGCTGTTTGTAATATGCTTTTTAATAGTTACGTTTTGGATTATCATGTTCTAAAAGGAACGAAGCGGTGTTTAGTCCATCCATAATAAGCGCACGTAAACACCTTATTGTACAAAATACAATATTTACAGAATAGAAATGAACAAAGAAGAACTTATCCCCTTAAGTGATCTCTTCCAGTTAACCTTCGCCATCACCACTTTACCACATACATTATAACCATTAAGGAAAATAAAAATAAAAAGTGGCAACGAGTAGACATACGTAGAAAATCAAAGTTTACAGAAACTGCGTGAAAAAAAATTGAGATATATAAAAGTAATAATAATAAATATTTACATAAGTAAATATGTAAATATTACTCTGAATAATGAAAGCTCAAATTATACTATAGGTACACCATCTATACATTCCACTGCCATGTCAAAATAGAATTCTATGAAAACATCCAGCAAATAATTTAGACGAATGTAAAAAAAAAAACTAGCGTGCGTCCTCGCTTCAAAAATATGAATATCGGTCCGGTTTTCAAATAGTAAATGTGAGAATGCGAGTTGTTTATTTTGTCTATTTTACATAGGAGTATTCAATCCGAGCTGCATTTTTGCCTCTCGCTTCAGAATAAATGAGTTTGCGGTAGAGCGCAGTGGCAAACATGCGTTAAAAATAGTTTTAGAGCCATAACAAACAAATTAGAATTGCTAGTATCGACATTGAATTGAATGGCTAATGATCTGTAATATCAATATGTAAGACAGGACTAAGGTTTTTGTTATGTATAACAAATGCGAAATCGTGTTTGTTTCTTTGTCCGTTTGTTCCGTCTTCGTAATAATAACTTACAGCATTTAACTTACGTTGCTGATAGAACAACGCCTCAACTCAGGTGCAATTTCCCATCAATAGTTTGATGCGTCGAACAACAAACACGGAACAAACAAACACACTAAAGCAATTAGTAATGATGTATGACTCAAGAGCAGTGAAAACGGGTCACTTTATATATAGAAACTGGCCTCTGCCTGCGACTTCGTCCGCGAAGGTTTCGATTATCGTTATTCCCTCGGGAACTTTTAAATTTGCTGGGATAAAAAGTAGCCTATGTGTTATGGGTATAAGCTATCTCCATTTGACGCACACACACACACACACACACACACACACACACACACACAAACTTTCGCATTTATATTTTTTTTAAATATTAATAGGATTCTATACAAAGTGACCCGTTTTAATTGCTCTTGACTGTAATTCATTTTCTCACACCACAATTTACCCTAGTAAAAGCGGATGCAACGTAATCAGGTTAGTTGTTTATTTGTACGCTGCTGGGCAAAGGCCTCCCTTCCTTCTTTCCTCGTAGCCCTATCTTGAGCAGTTTCCCACCAGGCTTGATTTAAGGCATCAAGCTTATTTCGCCATCGTCGCCTAGGTCTGCCACAATGCCGAATTCTATCACGTGGGACTCCTTTGGTACACAATTAAGCGGACAATGTGTGTTGTTTATTTTATTTTTTAATTAATAATGGCCGACAAATCTACTAGTTGGCGACCTGCGACATTTGAATTTCAACTTTGTCCCTTCGTGTGTCAACCAAGGATGGAATCATGTTTTGTACGGAAACTTGTATCTAGGTCCTTAGGTTAAGCAAAAATGAATCGTACAGCGTAGGCAACAGGGTTTTTTGGTACCTAATATCTTTAATCAGTCCGGTAAGAGCAACTTTTAGCTAAGCAATTTAGTTGCTTAGCTAAAACTTGCTCTAACCTTTTTACAAACACTTTGATCCAAGAAAGGCGTAAAAACTCGGCCACTTTGTTTGAACCCATTTTAATTTTGAACCATATTGATTTTTACAATAGAATTACTTTACTATACGCCCAAGTGAATGAGAGGTACCATAACGTTAACAATAAGCTAGTGATGAATTTTATGTATAAATAAATAATAAATCATAATAATTTATTTATATTTAAATATAGTGAAATAGTATAACTAAACTGACTACATACTGTAACATACTGGAACATTTAAACTGTACCTAAAATTAAACTAGCCCTATCTTGTTGCTAGTAATAGAGTTAAGGTAACGGTTACGTAAGCTCGGCTTGATGCTGTGTACTTTCATAGTCTTAGACTAGCGGGCCAATCATGGTTGCACTGCATTTATCGCTATTGTAAAACGATAAAAAAACAAAAAAAAAAGATAAAACATCCGTCTCTTTCAGACAAGTATGAAAGTAGAGTGACAGATGCTTTATGCCTATAGGTTAAAGCGACTATAGTACACCCAGAGGGCCTTATCCCACAAAAGAGTAATTCTATAGAATAAGTAGGATAGGCCCTGTACTCACATAAAAGTACCTAAGTAACTTAGCTACTTCGAATAGAATTATTATATTCGGTCATAAGCCTCTGTCATTTCGCAATTTGTTCTCGTACAGATATAATAGACCCTCAATAACGAGGAGCGCATGGCACCCTAATAAATTCTAGCGTTTAAGATCCGAAGATAAAGTAAGTGTAAATCATGTCAAGATAAATGTTTCAATACCTAGATATATCACAGCCTTCGAGTAAGTAATAAGGAAAAATATATATTTAAAAGAAACTTTAAGTTTATATTATTTAACTTTAAGCAATGCGGCGTTCAGATACAATGTTTTTTGCGTATAATTGTTTGTAAACTAACTAGCTTAACATGTGTTTTGTTTATTTTATTGAATCTTATTATATTATATATATTGGAATAGAGGCCCACTTTTTAAGCCAGAGCGCCTCTAAAAAAGGTTAGTACAGTAGTTTTTACACAAAACACACAAAACAGTGTCTTGTTCTAGTTTATGATTTCCCAACGTTTTAAGTATGCAAAAATCTCACAGAGCTCTAACAACATTCAAGATCAGGGATGTTACGAATATCATATTTTTCAGTGGAAAAATGTTTAGAGTGGAAAGGTGCGAATGCGAATGTTAGAGAATTACATTTAAAAAGTACTAATTTTGCAATTTTTCTTTTTGTCAAATTATCATTTGGCAACTAGTTGTTTAGCAAACATTGTAGTTACTCTAATGCCATAAATATTTTTCGTAATGAACACATTGCATACTAATTTGTTCCATACTTTACAAATTCAAGGTTAGAACTGTGACCATAACAGAAACAAGTTGCTGGGTTAGGTTAGATCAGATGTGTGTCAAGGCACGTAGTACCTCCTCTACGCAGAAAAGGAGCTCCGTCGGCCATGCCTTAAAATAAATGTTTAATTGGTCTTAAATTTCTATTTTGTTCCCTACTGAATTAGGACTGAAATTGTATGTCATAAATACTATATTTTGAGAAAAGTGTGTTATACCAGTTGATACATTAGACGAAAAAATGAGTAAATGGCATATTTTAAAATTACCAAAACGTTTAGTTGCGAAAACTTAAACTGCAAAAAGTCGTATAGTCTAACGATCATTAGCCGAAATTAAAAAAGGGTAACTGTTTGGGAAATGATACTTTGCAATGAAATGTTCGTCGATTAATTAGTAAACCGTTTAAAATAATGCAAATGCGAGTGCAACGTAAGGTTATACCTTATAGTGAAATTGACAATACACAATTAAAAAATGTAAAAAAAATATAATCGCTTCTTCTCGGCCTCTACTTATTCTACTGGGTAAAAACCATATTGTCTTTGACATGCTATCGTATTGTCAACGTTTTGCTAACTCTTATCTACTTGGCAATGGCAATATATAATGGCATGACAGCCGAGATAAAAACAATATTATCAAGAGCAATTTCACAAAAGCTATTTTATTTTAGAAATAAACAGTTTAATAAAAATAAAAAAAACCAATGATAATTATGAGCAATGTTGGACTTTTTTGAAAAGTTTTTACAACAATAAGCAGTATTTAGTCAATTGTATTTATAAAAGGTTCATTTCTCAAAAGAGTGTCTAGTCAGAGTCGACTAGTGCTATCAAAGAGTTATTGGATGGATAGTTATTGAGTGGTTACCTCTGAAACTTAGAGGAGGTTTTGGGATTAGTACAAAATCATGGGATATAATGATTATTTATATTGTAAGTCAGAGGCTGGACCCCGCGGGTAGGAAGCAATGTAAAGTAAAGTCAGCGAGATAGTAGCGCTTTCTGACCAATTGCCTAATCACTATAATTAATTTCTTACAACCAAGTATTATTCACTCTAATTTTCTAACCCAGACACGGCACGTAGGCAGAGGCAGTACGCTTACTCGCATAATTAATCTCACAATGTTCGAAATGGTAAGGCTAGACCGATTCACATGCTTCATTCATGTTACGCAAATATCTTGTGTAAGTTGTCAACATGGATCTTAACAGCAGGCGAAACTTCTTGCAATGTCACGGATTATGTTTTAACTGTTTGGGTAGTAATCAAACAGTGATCAGTAATATGAGCAGGCATCAGTAATATCCTTGCAAAGATGGCAACTGTTTCAACGTATGTTGCAGGACTTTTGCCGTCGCTGGTCGCAGGAATAGCTGGCGAAATTCCTGCAAAGACATAAATGGGTGCAACGAACTCCAGAGCCTAGAGGACATAGTGCTGGTTAAGGAATTGGACTTACCTCCATCTAAGTGGCTCCTTGGCAAAATAGAAAAAACACACCTGGATTGGACGGAGTTATGCGTGTCGCTACCTTACAATGTAAAGATCTGCAGATCAAGAGGCTAGTTATGTGTCTTCCCCATAAACGAATAAATTTATAAAGGACTTTCATGTTTATTTAGTGTATCATAGATTCAAGTGAAGAACAGTTGTTCACAGTGGGCGGCATGTTCAATAAGTAGCAGCGTAAGTATGTGTTAGAAGATGGCATCACCTGTCCATTACATTTTTATTTGTAAATTGGACCTTATCGACCTACAAGCGGGTTCATTCAAGAAGCATATTGGATCAGCAGTTTAAAGGTATACACCTAATGACCGTGGTTTCATATATACTAAACTTCCACAAAGTCCAATTGTGCTTTAATTTTGTGGTCAATATGACCTTATTTCATAAATTATAACTTGGTTGTGGAGACTGACGCAGATTTCAATTAACCTTCCGCTAACTTCCACTCCATAAAGAGTGAAAAACTTTGCGAAAAACCAGGAAAACGTAGTATTGCCACATTTTCCCACAATGGACGTTTCTCGCACCATCAATTTGGGAACAACGAAACTTGGAGTGATACTACACCGCAATAAATATTGATAGAATAACCGCGTACGATGAAAACACGTCTCTTTTATCGGAAACTTGTGTGATTCACAAATTGTGATGTAGAAAGCTTTTCTTAAGATGTCCTTCTAAAGTTTTTCTTTTGTAGTTTTGTTCCATTTTTATTGCCTATTTCCTATCTACTACACCATCTTCTATTCCTTCTACTTTTATCTCCGTATATTCCGTCCGCAGAACGTTTTCGCTACGCGACCTTTTAGAGATGAAATATACGTGTATAGATTACAGACTATTCACTGATCTCAGCTGATAAGACGAGGGTACGTACAACAAATAAGTAATACAATTAATTTAGGAGATCATGTTACGTAATCTCAGTTGTAACCATTCCATTTTTTTATATATCATTGCGGAACAGACATGCATAATATTATCTACATACACATGCATACGTACATATTAAATATGTTAAATTGCTTCTTTCATTGTTATAACTATCGCGATTGTTTTCGCTTTCATACTTGTTATTTTTATTGGCAGTCTCAATAGGACCCGACTATATAAAGAAGTTCATGACTTGGCACAAATTAATGAAGCATCACAGAGTTTGGCGTTTAGTTTAATGCACATTTACTTTGAAGTCGGTCTTATCGATTTTGAAGTCGATTGCGATCGCTGGTAAGTTAGGTAATATGCCTGCTCTGCCCTGATATGAGAAAGGGCCGCTAAGTCACCTTAACGGCCTTTTCAGTATTACATGTTTTTGAATTGGCTAAGGAATTTGGCGCCGACCCATTCGGGAGATTTTTCTCTATCTTCTTTAGTTTCTGAGATAATGTAAGCATTATGGCCGTTAAATACAGATTTTTTCGTATTGTCATAAGCAATAAAGCAGTTCCGTCACAATACTTGAAGAAAAAAATGTTAAAGCATGTTAAAGGCGATTGACGAATTATCTCCGAAAATATTTTTGATTTTACACTACAGAACAACGCGGCTAAATAATTTGTGTTTACTCATAAGGCGGTTATAATTGTTTAACTGTTTTATTTAGTAGTTGCTTCCGTTGTAAGATTGCTTAAATCATAGGCATAAAAGCGGCTAACCAAAAAAACTACCCAAAAACATCGCAAAAAGCCTTTAATCACTTTTATGCGTAATATTTCATCATAGTTATTTAATGTTTGTGCTACAGAAAAAGCCCGTGACGGCCTCTTATCGTATGTATCTAATAAAACATTTACTTCAAAATCAAGTTTATAGGCGGTTACCTCGCTATACTTCTTAAAAAGGCCGCTAAAGTGTATCATCGATCGTCTGTATAAATCGATCGGGACCAATCGGGAGTTCCCGGCGCGCGGCGGGGGGTTGCGGGGAACTCGCTCGAACGATATTTTAACGGCTCGCAACCGACAGAGCGCTTCGTGAGACTGCGGAAGGAGGGCGCGCGCTCGGCGCTTTGACTGCTTTTGGCGCGAAACGTAAGTATTTAGCGTTCAGTATATTGATTTGGGCCTCTATTCAACAAGGTAAAAACCATATCGTGTTTCATCTGTTATCCTATTGTCATCGTTTTGATAGCTCTTATTGTCTTCACAGCAATGGCGGCCGAGTGCAAAACGATTCCGTAACAAGTGAATTACGATATTGTTTTTACTGCCTAGAATAGAGGCGATGTTTGCTTGCTTAGAACAATACATAGAACCAAGTTTACGTACAAATATGTAAAAAGCTACTGTATAGTGCTTTAAATTACCTACTCTGTTATCGGCGCGTGTCGTAGCATAGTGTCAACATCTCCCGGATTTTTATTTAAAATGTCGATTTTTGCAATTCATGGTTACCATAATGCTTATTATAAATTAACTAAACATTGTAAAATCACATACCACTTGCAAGCATTTTGATTTGACTTGCCTTTTTACCCCCTAAGAAAAAAAGTGGTGTTATAAGTTTATGAGTTTAACGTGTGTGTCTGTGTGTGTATGTTTGTTTCTGTGTATCTGCTGCGGCATCGTAGCTCCTAAACGGATGGATCAATTCGGACGCAGTTTTATTTCGGTTTTTTAAATAATGATAATTTTATTGAGATGGTTTTTAACTAGGTGTCATGGAAATCGGGTCCATCATGTTGGTTTTTATGGCTTGTAATAATGCTAGAAGAGACAAAAACTTAATTTCTACTTTATAAGTTGGAAAACTAAATTTAACTTGTAATTTATTTACTGTAGTTTTTGAGATAGGTATTTATCATAAAACTATTTTTTTTTTTGTCAACACGTCTGCTATTTTTAATAAATATGATAAATGACAGAAGATGGCCAACGAAAAGCCGTAATGGCTAGTTTTAGTTTTGTCTAGTTAGAAATCGTTTGAGTTGTCTTGTAATAGTAATCTGTTAGGTAAAGCTATGGCATTAAATTAACAGGTTTTAAATATATACAATAAAAAACCTTATATTATTTCAGCTATGAAAATGGCCCGACTACATCGAGGGAGGAATTTAGTAAATATGTGTTCTCAGAAAAATAAAGAGAACGTTCCTAAAACAAATATTAACCAACATATAGCAAATAATGTTAACGACAAAAATATATCAGACAAAAAGAGTGCCAAAGAACTGCCTGTCCCTGAAAAAAATGTAAACTTACCAAGTCCGAACTATGAACCGAATATATGGATGCGACCGTATTCAATGACTGAACCTATATTTCAACAGTTTAATGAGTGTGAAATCAGCGATTTGGGCACTATCAATGAGGTCCTAGAAAGATTTAAAGATGAAGCCTCAACCAGTTACAATAAACCAAAGCAAATGGAGTCTGAAAATCTACAATATCATTCTGATTTAACATGCTATGAGGGGATAGAGTCGATACTTTCTTCTGATGACTGCTTTGATATTTTCGACTCTGATGACTCTGTCAAGGACAAAGATTATGTGCAACCACAACAAACTGAAAATAGTTCAAGTAGTGACGAAAATGACACCATTTATGTTCCAACACCCGAAATTCTTAATCCGTTGCCGGTCAAACAAAAGCCATCTAAATCATACGAAAATAGTATTCACTCAAACTTAAACGGAAATAAAACTATTAGTAGTGTAGCATCCTTGGTGAGTTTGTGCAAAAATGTTATTGAAAAA
The DNA here is from genome assembly GCA_923062465.1 of Acleris sparsana. NCBI lineage: Eukaryota > Metazoa > Arthropoda > Insecta > Lepidoptera > Tortricidae > Acleris > Acleris sparsana. The sequence continues at coordinate 13,121,842 of OV281298.1, read as the reverse complement.
AAATGTCAGGAACAAACTATAAACACAACACGAAATGAATATTTGGACTTAGGAAACGAAATTAATGTGGGCACTAAAGAACCAGAAAATGAAAGCATGGTAGAATACTGCGACGAAATAACAATAGAAATTGAGAAAGAAAAACCATGTGACGATATAAATGAAGTTAATGTCCAAGAAAAAGTCGATGAAATGCACCTCTATACAAAATCTGGCAATTTACGGCAAAGGAAAAGATATGAAACAAGTTTAAAGGATAGAAAACAAGCTAAAAAAACAAAATATATCGAAACTTTTGCGGTAAAAGAAGGCTGTGGTGAGAAATGCATGAAAGCTTGCAGATCAAAAGTTAGTGAAGAGGAAAGAAAATATTTGAATGAATGTTTCTGGGCAAAGAATTGGAAAGAGCGTCGTTTATTTTTACAACAAAATTCGTGTGTTGCAATACCAAAGCGAAAAATCACAGCTGCACCCAAACGCCATCCGAGACGTAATTTTAGCCTACAAATACGAGATGGAACAAGTATTGAGGTGTGCAAGACGTTTTTTCTCACAACCTTAGGGTATAAAAGTACCAACGACAAAGTTTTATATAATGCATTAAGCGCTGAGGCTTTGGATCTCGAAGATAAGAGAGGAAAACACACCAGAGAGTCATTAATAAACAAAAACGAAATAACTAAACATATCGAGTGCTTTCATCCAACTATCTCACATTATCGCAGGGAGCATGCTCCAAACAGAAGATACCTACCATCTGACATCAATGTTAAAGTAATGTATGCAGACTTTACTGAAAGAAACCCGGAAATGAAAATATCATATGACCTATATAGAAAACATTTGAAATTTTTAAATATCTCATTTGCACGTCTGGGTCATGAAGAATGTGAGATATGCGAAGCCCATCACATACATTGCGAAAGCGAGAGCCATGACAAAAATACTATGCCCGACGATTGTGAGATATGTATCGACTTTCAAAATCACAAGATTCGATCAGTAAAAGCAAGAACTTTATATAGCAAACACAAGGAGCAAAAAAATGAAGATGTTTCTCACATTTATTTTAGTGCGGATCTACAAAAAGTAATAATGCTGCCAAGGTTGGAAAATTTTAAAGAAGTACTGTTTTGCCAAAGAATAGTGGCTTATAATCAAAGTTTTACGCCTTTGGGAAAAACGGGAATCCACAAACCATATGCTGCTTTATGGCACGAGGCAACAGCCGGCAGAAAACAGCAAGATATAATCAGTGCCTTTAAAGCATTCCTCAACCACTACCGAGATAGCGAAATAATTGATTTATGGTTAGATAATTGTTCCGCTCAAAATAAGAACTGGCTACTATATTTCTTTTTAGTTGATTTCATTAACTCGAACGAAACATGCACAAAGCAGATAACCTTGAATTATTTCGAAAAGGGGCACACGTATATGAGCAGTGATCATTTCCACCATCAGGTCGAGATTGCAATGAAAAAAAAAGGGAAACTTTATGATTTTCAGGATTTTGTGGAAGCTGTGAATATTGCTAATTCAGGAAAGGTCGTAGTAAAAGAAATGCAAATCTCAGACTTCATAAATATTTCTGACCACACATCTAGTAGAAGAATTCAAGTTTCGTCTCCGCGAGTATATATTCGAGACATTGTTCAAGCGGCTTTCGAAAGGGGCAGTTATAACATGTCATTCAAAACTGATCTGGAAGGCGAATCAAAAGAATTGTGTTTTATAAAGGACACTTATTTGAAGCCAAAGAATGGACCAATTACTGTGACAACTACAAGAACAGTCAAAAGAGGTATCGCTGAATCCAGAAAGTCTGATATACTGAAAAAGTTAAGCAAGCTAATGCCTCCACATAAATTGAAATTCTGGGAAGATATTCCAACTAGCAACAATGAAGAGAGGGACAACTAAATGATAAGAAAGTTAATGCTAGATGTCCCTAGTTGATATTTTTTACTTGTTGTTTGTTGCTCTACCTTTGTAGCTTTTCATTTTACATGTGTCATAATTTTTATGTTAGTTATTATTTTGATCTCACTTGAATACCTAACTAATGTTTTGATCTCAATATTTAAGTTGTTATAATATTTTTTAACGTGAGTTATATTTTTTGTTTTAGTGTTTTATGTTACCTATGGAACATAATTAATTTTGATCTCAATTGAGTCCCTACCTAATGTTTTGATTTCAATATTTTGGTTCTTATAATATTTTTTAACGTGAGTTGTATTTTTTTTTTTAGTTTATCGCATTTTGTTTCGCTTTGTTTATTATTATTAAATGGTCATTATTTCTGACTACTGTTTTTTTATTTTGTAACCATTTTGCAATTAATTGCTACTCACTAATACCAACTTAACTAATAAAAAAGGCAGTTTTATATTTAAGGTAAATACTTTAACAACCTTTTATGTTAGTTTTGCACATAACGTGGGAAGTATTCGATACCAATACTAACTTTAAAAGCGATTAAGTTACTTACCGGCTTGTTTTGTTCAATTAAGTTTAGTACGTGTGTGTTATTTCGGACGCATAAAAGTGTTTAAGGTATTAAACTGCCATAATTCATAGCATTGTCTTCAAAATACAAATAGCAATAAATTTACTAAAGAATTCATAGGAGAAAAGGGGGTTAACATATATAATACGGCCCTTGTACCTAGTATTATTTTACTTTGTGAAATTATTATGCTACGATAAAATAGCAATCCTGGTTTTTAAAAGTATATATAACACATTTAAATGAAACGTTTTCATAAATAGGTCCTACATAAAACTAGCTTTCAGAATCAATCATCGTATTTACTCTAGTTAGCATACAACTCTAGAAATCATGTTCGAACGGTTTTTGCCATTTTTCTCGGAAGTTTCATTTTGCACTTAACGGCCCTTTCTCATATCAGGGCAGTGCTGGATTGTTCGAGGCGTAGATGATCTTGAGACTTTTCTTTGGATATATTGCATTGAGAAAAAACAAGTACGATACGATTTTCGTCTGAAAAGTTACTGAAGAAGATTACCAAGTTATATTGAAAGAATACTGTATTTTATTTCTTCTGCTACGCCTTAGTCGGCGGGTAAATATTAACTGAACTTAAAAATATTATACAGTTTCATTAAACACAGTATTTAGATATCATGGACTTTTTATTTCTTTGAATACACTAATTAGCAAAAGGATAAAAGTGCTATAGTAATGGCATTTTAGCTTAGTTTTCCTTGCAGAGTCAATACATTTGCAGTTCAAGAACTGGTAATATGTTTTCTATATTTGCAGGTTAACTTTCGATGTTTATCTCACAAATAAATGTATCGGTACTTATTGATTACGTAAGTATCCTTTCTAACGGTCTAAAGAACATAATAAATAAGAGATCACCTAATCACGTAACATAAGTAATATCATTTAAACTAATTTACCTTGAAAACGGCTCGGCCTGTCCGCTAAGCGGCCTCCACTTATCTGGTAGTTAACTTCATTAACACGTTAAACGCCGGTGACACGCCTGTCTGGGTCAAATTACATACAATTCTCAGATTACGCCGAAAGCTTGTACCCTAGGCAATTGTAAGATACAACTTTCATTATCTTTGTTTTATATTTTAATTTGATGAATTGCCTAATTTTATTTTGCACAAGGTACATCGCCCAATAAAAATGTTGAGCATACTTGGAACCTTGTCATTGTAATTTTCATTGGCATCATTGGGATTTGCTCCATAGAGTTACGAATGTACAGACAAGTGATTAAAATGTTCGTAATAATATTAATTTAATATTCAAAATCTTTAAATAGTCTTTATTGATTTTTAGTATAATATACTATCAAATTTGTTTTTTATAATATATAATCTTTTAATACATAACATGTGAGAAAATACAGTCTCGCTTACAATTTGGACTACGCTGAGCGTCTGGTGGCGCCTCATTACTTTTATTGACACAAGGAGTTGACCTGTGGGGCACATCTGCAAACCGAGACAGAACATTTGTCCTCCAAAAACGTGCACTGCGAATTATTGGTCAAAAACCAGCCGAACTCCCCGCACGGGACCTATTTAAGAAGTATCAGATCTTAACTTTGCCATGCGTAAATATACTAGCCGCATGTCGATATGTCAGATCCAACCTACATAACTATGTGACGCATGGCCACGGCCAGGGCAACGGTGTGCCGTCGCGCCGGCAGCACCTCCTGGTGCCCCCCCGGCGGCGCCTGGTGAAGTCTCGAGGGTTCTTCTTCTCTATTTGTCCCGATGTTCTCTTTCGGGTTCTCGGGTTCTCTTTTTGGCCCGATGACGCTGAGTGCAGCGTCATCGGGCCAAAAATATACAACTGTATCCCTATTTCTATCAAAAAATCAGCCACTGATGCAATATTTCTTAACAAATTGAAAACAATGCTCCTTGAACTAGCATGTTACAGTATAAACGAATTCTTACAAACGGATCATCAACCCATACATAATAGTAATAAATTTGACACCTAATCTGAAAATGTATATTTATAATGCAAACATTGACCTACCTCCAAGTGCTATTGTTTTATATAAAAACAAAATTGACAATAAAATTTAAATTTTATAATATTAGTTTTTAAATACAAATTAACTATATATTACGTACATTAATTGTTAAAGTTAGTAATCTAGTATTATGTAGACATAAATAATGTACCTACCCATGAAAAATGACTTGTAAAAACGTGTTTTTACCAATAAATATCTGAATCTGAATCTGAATTGAGTTTTCCAATAAACTTAAAATTGTCTTGAGATAGTAAAATGTTTTTTTGTTGTACAAATGAATACACAATGTATAATGTACCTATGTATGAAAATGAAAATAAAAAATATTTTATTTGGCATATAAAAAAAAACTCAGGTTTGCCTCGTGTGCGTGCGTGCGTGCGTGTGCAAATAAAAATCATCTCAATGTTTACATATTTCATAAATTTCCACTTTGAATGCTCATTTAGGATTTATAACGATTGGAAGTTGGTTAGTAAGTTGGGTTTTTAAGGCTTGCTTTTTATAATGAGACTTATTACCATTTTGTAACGGAACCTTAAAAAAATATAACAAGGTAGAACAACCGGACATCGCATAATAACACTTTATTATCCCAGAGACCATGGACACGCGTAAACTGTTAGTTTGCATTCTTTACAATTTGTGTCATAAGTAAATAATTATAACCTGAGAGTCTCAATCACCTGTAATGACTTGACTATTTCTGCTTTGCGTCAATTTAATACTTGCGTCCGAGCAAGCCACGTGCAGAGCCCCTCGCTAAGATACAATAAGTTAACTAAGTAGCGATTCTATTCCATTCGCGTCACTGGTAGGTCACGTGACTCTTTATCTACCATTGACGCGATTGGAATAAAAACGAAACGAATAGAATCGCCTGCTTGCATCTGGCTAGGGCCTCTGAATATTTACGTGATCTAATTATCATAGACGTCTTAACTTTATCTTGTTGGCAATATTAGCCTTGGTCTCGCGATTTTGCCTGAACTGATTTTTCGGGATGAAATGGTTCGAAAAATACCCTATAATTTTGGTTCTTAACCAGGTTTTTTTTAAATACGCTTGGTGCGGAATCTACTCGCGAGCGTAATAATTGCTGGGATTAACCTGGTATTTTTGGTTTTTAATTATTTCTGCAGTTGAATGAAACTATTTGAAGTAGAAAGTGGATGAAACTTTTATTATTTGGACCTATTTTATATACCTACCCACTTTTAGCAAATAAATATTCTGATGATTTTTAATGGCGTCGTGACTAAAATGATTAAGGCGGTTTGATTTCAAGCTGAGCAAGTGAAAATTCAACTAAAGAACTAGCTTATTGGGTAGAATCGATGGGAAAACGATGGCGGTGCGAACAAATTCGCGAGCGCTTCCGCTAATGCGTGCAGGAATAGTTTTATTTTGCTCTTTGATCAGAACCGTAATAATACTGATTCAGTTTGAGCGGATGCGAAAGGAAAATCTTGTATTTGAAATGAATGTTGTATCTGACGAGCCGGTTAATAAAAATACCATTTTTGCGACCCCTGGCGGCGGCGCACAATATTAGGTAGTTAAAATGTTCGGAACTTCTGATTATGCACCAAGAGCAACTTTTCGGGATTTAATGAAAATCATCCAATATTCGTCATTAAATTAGATGATTTTATTCGGTAATAAGTACTGTAAGAAAAAAATAGGAATTACTAGAGGACGCCCGCGATTTCGTATGCGTAAAATTAGTATTCCCGCTACTCCCTCTATTTTAGGGAATTATTTTCAAATAGTAAGTCTATTTATTTATTTATTGAAAGGTACACTTACAGCAAGTACAGAAAGCATTTATAGCATACTAACAGAATAAGGTATTATGTTTAGTGTATTTATAAGCCAATTACAAATATACACAGCACTTCCAGATAACTTAGCAGTACGTAACAAACAGGCCAATATTTTATTTTTAAATTTAGTGACCAAATCAAGAAAACAAATCGAGATCAGGCATAATTGCACTCATGCCATTGAATGCATTACAAACACGAGGCAACGGAGAGTGCCTCACAACATTGGTACAGTCTAGGACTTTAATTGTTGAGCCACTGTGGAACCCTGTCATAATGACAGACTTAAACCACATAAAATTAATTACGCTAAAATTAATGATTAACGTTATGTGACAGGGTTCCGTAGTGGCTGTACAATTAGCGTCCTTGACTGTAGTATACGAGGGCTGCACTGAAAGTTTCGGGAATCTAATACTTAGAAACATATTTTTGACACATATCATACCTTTTTATAATCTCTAAAGTTTCATTATTTTAACACACTGGCCACATAGAAAAAAAAAGCGATGGTTCGGTTTCAATTGTTTTTTGAAGTCGTCGAGTCGCTGCTGAAAATGGAATTGTCCCGTGAAAATTTAAGAGCTATGATTTATTACGACTTTAAGCGTGGATTATCACAAAAACAATGTGGAGACCGGATGATTGTTGCTTTTAGTAATGAAGCACCTTCAAAGACGACAATATACAGGTGGTATGCAGAATTTTAACGTGGTCGTCTATCCCTCACGGACGACGTGCGTGAAGGTCGACCAAAATCGGCAGTCACGGAAGAAAACGTCGATGCTGTGCGTCAGCTGATAAAGGAAGACCGATATGTGTCATATCGGGAGATTCAAGAGTGTTTGGGCATTGGAATGAGTCAGATACAAATCATTTTACAGGAACAATTAGGCGTGCGAAAGTTGTTTTCCCGTTGGATCCCTCACTAATTGTCTGAGGAGCAGAAAACGACTCCTGTCAATTGGTGCCTCAGAACTTTGAATAAATTCAACGGAGGAAGCTCAACTGCAGTTTTTAGCATTGTATCCGGTGACGAGTGTTGGATATATGCATATGAGCCTGAAAATAAAAACCAATCTCGAGTATGGGTCTACGAAGATGAGCTCAAGCCGACAAAAGTTATTCGTTCTCGCAGCATGGCCAAAAAGATGGTGGCTACGTTTGTCTCCAAATCGGGTCACGTGGCTACTATTCCTCTTGAAGATCGTAGAACGGTCAATGCCGATTGGTACAGCACTATTTGTTTGCCGAGTATCTTTGCTGAACTCCGAAAAAAAAACCCTAGTCGCCGCATTATCCTTCACCACGACAATGCCAGCCCTCACACCGCTCGGAAAACAACTGAGTACCTGGATGGTAAAAAAGTCGAATTACTGGACCATCCTCCATACAGCCTCGACTTAAGCCCCAATGACTTTTTCGCATTACCCAAAATTAAGGATAAGTTGCGTGGTCAGCGGTTTCAGACGCCGGAAGCAGCAGTAGAGGCTTTTAAAATGGCCATTTTGTCGACCCCTACTTCAGACTTCAATAAGTGCTTTAATGACTGGTTTGATCGCATGGAAAAGTGCATAAAATATAAAGGAGAATACTTTGAAAAACGATAAAAATACTTTTATTCGATTTAACTGCATATTTTTTTCTATTCCCGAAACTTTCAGTTTGACCCTCGTACGAGGGGACTGACAGAATTTTACAAACTCTGCTTACGTATAATATTTTACTAAGTCTCCTTATGATCCTTCATCTTTAAGGCGTTTATACTGCAGTGCTCAGACAATGTATTTGAGTTGAGTTACTTATGATTCCAACAACGTGACTGCAATCGAGATGCACGAGTTGACGCCATTATTCCAGGCCACGGAAGTCACTGAAAACTTTGGAGATGAATACAATTCAAAACTCTGTACGGATTCATTCCGCTGAGAAGTAATGGGTTAAAATGCTGTCAAGTGCGAATTGAACTCGAGCACCGAAGGGTTCCGAGTTCACGTCTTATTAGGAACCCAATAAGGTCTACTGCTTGTCATTTTATTTAAGTAACCATAGAAGCTGTCGTTTCTGTTTCATTTCTATTATCATTTTTGAATGAATTAAAATTAAAATAACTTGTTTTTAGAAGTTTAATGGCACTCCGGTTCAACCGGTTCCCATAAAAGGTATGCACAAACACGTTACAAAGATCTGTAATCTTTTAACTCTAGATTAGGCCTTGTATATTTACATAAAATAATAATAAAACTAAGGTTAACTGGAGGATTTTCGCCTTTGTACCTTTTCTGTTTGCGTTTACTTTATTGTTTGCTATTTTCGTTTGTAAAATGAACTATTGTACATACATGCCATGCTGCATAGAAAACGTTAAATTTTTAAATTATAAAAAATAATTCCAATTACCACAAAATTGTAATAAACCCATTTAAATCTGGAGCTACTCACACCCATTTCTGGTTAATTCAGGCGTTCCTCGAGGATTTTATTTAGGGCCAGTTCTGTTTTTAATATTCACTTACGACCTTCTTTAGTCCGTTAGATATCACTGCTTAGCATAAGCTGGCGACCTATTCAAAAAGGTTATTGACATATTTATAGATGATATTTAGAGGACTCGCAAAATCTCAGGTCTTGTAATGGTGCTGACATACTCGAGCAATCTAGCGATTGCGCTCATGTTTATCAGCACCATTAGAAGACATAAGTTTTCTCGTGTCCTATGCTGAACCCAGTCGGAAACACAGTCAGGCTATATTGAATAATGTTTCGCGAAATAACCCCCGAGACAGTCACGTATGTGCTTGTCTTATAAATTCTAGGGTCCTAGTCAAAAAGGGTTTAAGTCTCCTGAAGATTAAGTGAAAAAGGGTGTGAGTGTGGTGTACTCCGTGTATGTATATACCCTTTTTCATTACGAGGTAAGCCGACTTGTGCCCTTTCTCATTGGGTCCCCAGAATCGGGTTGGGAGTTTTCATGGCATGGTAAGATTAAAGCCAGATATGGAGTCAACATGAAATAAAAAAGACGACGAAGTTTTAAGAGCATTTGTTTATTTGCCAGATTAATAAAAGAAGAATCGTCGAGTAGGTAAGTACTTAATTTTACGTACCTACATTGACGCGCAAGTCGCGTCGTCTACTTGTGCGGCGGGGCAAGCTATCGTGAACTCAATACACTATTTTTAACGAAAACATTAATGATAACCCAAAACTAACGCGCGTGTACGTGTGGTATCTAGCAGTGTTGATAAAAAATTGACACTATTACGTGGCAGAAGGCAGAGGTACTATTGATACGTGGCAGAAAAATATGACCTTTGACAAACATTTAAAACCCTTGAAGACACGATAATCATCCTTTTTGATAGGTATAATGACCCATCTTTAGAAAAACCGGCATAAAAAGAACAGTTTATAATCCTGTCACGCCATAACATGATGTCAATGTGCCAAAAGTATTTTTTATGGCTTGTTCACACAATCATCACAATAACAAGCTAAAGAATACCTTCAAACGGCCTTGAGCACCGAGGGTTCCGCACTTAAGTTGGATAAAATATTAACAAAACGGAATAAATCTAGCAGGACCATGTCAAGTGATGCTATTTTATTGTCTTTGAAGTAAAAATAATCATTAACTGCCATTATTGTACTACGTTTTTTCCCGTTACACTATTTTGCCAACCGCAATGTAAAGTTTGCCTCTAAACAAGTTTTTTTGCGCCTTGTTTCATATAGACTACCAGTCCGGCAAAAGTTTCCATGGCCCGTGTTTATATTGCAAACCGGCAAATATTCTAGGCCATTTTTTTAAGTTTGCGATTTTGTCACGCTACTAGCTACTAATTATTATATTTCCGTAAATTGATTTATTTTCCTCGGAGCACTAAATAGATGGACTTGTACTTGTACTCTAGACGGCTTCAACTTTGTTCTCGTCCTTTACATGACTCGTACATATATTTAATATTTTCTCGCCTCGGCAACAATATAATATACCAAAGCGGTCTTAGCAGAGAGACGGACGGACGGGTAATAGTAGTTTTTCCGATCTTGGTACAAAACCCTAAAAAATCTTGAATTGTGTTAATCAACCGTTTTTTTGCCTTCCATGCATAGTGAATGTAACAGTAATTACAATTATGATTGATATCGCTTATGTTTTTTGTTATCTTTTCGATGAACATTAATTTGTTGTTTGTGTTTTTTTGAAAATATTACTTTTTTGTGCAATAAAGAGCTAATTACTTACTTATTGTTATTAGATATGTGTATTTTAATCTCTATCATCGGTTTAGACCGCTTGGTCCACCGTGTAGCAACAACTAGCTTTCCCAAGATCATGCTTGTCGCTCCTTCTCATTGCACTTTAAAAATTAGCAGCATACACAATTGGAAGATATTAAAGGGTTGGTTTTGTAAATAAATGATACAAACTTAACGCAAGCAGTTAAGCATACTATACTTTTTCAATCAGTGATCTTAGTGATGAACTCACGCAAAGGTGTCTCAAACTGTCTCAAACTGTCTACAACTTCAATATTTAAGTATTTGGTCATAAAAATATGAAAGAGGACAAATTCTTTTCGTCTGTTTAATAAGCTTGCGCTATGACTCCGATTATCTGGTCAAAGTCAAAATATTTATTTCACTTGATTTTAGGTGGAATTAGATCATTGAAGAAACATTAGGCAAGTATCACTAAAATCTACCAAACAAGACATGCGAAATTTAAAGATAAACTTAAGTCTACGTAATTATAGCTCATAATTAAAAAAATCCTGTAAACTGTAAAAGCACTTTTCAATTAGCCACTTTTTTAAATTTAACTTAAACTTACGGAAAGTTAAATCTTTTAGGGTGTCCGGCAGTTTATTATAAATCTTTATACACATCACGTAACTGTTTTTGGATACAAGTGATAGGTTTGATAATGGCACGAATAATTTATTTCTATATTGTGGACGTGCAGGGTTTTTATACATTTCCTTTGCTCGGTGAAACAGATTCCCATTGTGAGACACAAATAAGCACGCATCAAAAATATAAATGCTGGGTACTGTGAGAATTTTAAAGTTTTTGAAGAAAGGTCTACATGAATCAATTTGTTTTAGTTCGAAAATTGCTCTGAGACATTTTTTCTGCAGATATTCTTGCAAGTTTTTTTGCTCAACTAGTTTTGTGTCATTGGAATACCTAGTCTCGCAAATGATGATCACGCAAACTCATATTAAAGTTTAAAGATTTTAAGAAATTTGAAATAGGTTCTTTGAAGTAGTTATTTTAATTACATTCAAATAATTGATCTAGTGCCATGTAAGTTCTCTTATACACGCCGGTAGCAAAAAGTGAATCTATAGAAGGTGTAAACGGTCACGTTCTTTAAATATTAAGCCACTTGTCGCCTAAATCCAAGGATGACGTAAGTTTGCTTTTAAATTGATGTTGTCAATATACATTTAGGATTCCTTCAACGTCAAGGTAACATCACCCAGACATGTTTAGCCGATACGTTGGATGACTGCTAATGAGTGTATTTAAGGCATTTACCTATATTCGAATTAATTGAGTATTCTACTACATAAACTTATATTATACGGTTGTCATTTGCATAAGAATTTGAAACCAAAAAGTTTTATCACCAGATAAAATACGACGATATCTGAAGTTTGGAAAATTAATAAGTACGTTTGAAAGGAAATGATTTATGCGAAAGGGCTTAGAAGTGAGTGATGAACCGAATCAGAACTTCGGAGAACTTCCGCATTAACGAAGTTGTTAATGGCATTTTATAAGTTTCGCTTAAGAATTACGTCTACATATTTTAAGCTAATATCTGTTAGAAAATTAGACGATTGCCACGAAATATAGCTTTAAAGTAGTATCGTAGAATTTTTTAAATATATATATTTTTTTTAAATGGTAGTTACACTCAGCTGTAGAGAAATGTAACCTCTCTCGCTAGTTCACTTCTATGAAGGGGGGTTACTTTTCTCTGTATATTTGCCTGATTTTGGCACTTTACGTCAAATCAAAGTACCTAGACGTGAATTTATAATTATTAATTTAAGCGTTTTTCAAGCCACAAAACTCTAAAAATAAGTCGCAACCATCAAACAAGATTCGCGGATACGTAGTCCTATCATTATGTACGATAACAGGTTATTATAAATGACTCCTAATCTAACGTCACAATCTTATTAATACCGTTTCATTTCAAGTTGGTGATCCGAACGCGAAAGACGTCGCGTATAACATATTTAATTAGTTCGTTTGTTACTTCCACTATGTTGTGGTTATTGATAGGATTAGTGTCAGTGCTCGTTCTGCTGTATTTCTACGGAACGCGGACGTTTGGCTACTGGGCCAAGCGCGGCGTCAAACACGACGCGCCCATCCCGTTCTTCGGCACCGCCAAGCGGCAGTTCCTCCAGCAGATCAGCTATGCCGACATCTACGACGAGATGTACTGGAAGTATCCCAATGAACGATTCGTGGGATACTATCTGACTACAACACCGCTTCTTATCCTCAGAGACCCTGAGCTCGTCAAAAGGGTTTTAGTGTCCGATTTTGGTTATTTCCACTCAAGATCGCTGCACCCGTTGGATAAAGAACCAGAACCGATGTTAAATAATCTATTTTCATGCGAAGGTGATCTATGGAAACTGTTGAGACAGAGACTTACCCCCGCTTTTACATCTGGAAAGTTAAAAGCCATGTTTCCACTTATTGTCTCCAGGGCTGAGAAGTTACAACAAGTCGCTGCTGAGGCAGCATCGACTGGCACGGAAGTTGACGTCAGAGATCTCATGGCAAGATACACCACTGACTTCATAGGTGCTTGCGGTTTCGGCATCGACACTGATACCCTTAACGACGAAAATTCACTGTTTAGAAAGCTAGGGCGTCGTATCTTTACCCAGACAACTCGGGATGTGGTGGTGGCTATTTTAAAATACATGGTGCCTAGTCTCTTTACCAGTTGTTACTTTTTAGCTCCTTATGTGCAAGTAAACACTATATCGCTGGTAAAATCGATAATGAAAAAGCGGAATTATAGACCATCGGACAGGAATGATTTCATCGATTTACTCTTGGACCTTAAAGGAAAGGGAAAAATCACAGGAGACTCATTGGAAAAGAAGAATCCAGACGGCTCCCCGTTTTTAGCTGAATTTGAGTTTGATGATGAATTGATGGCTGCTCAAGTGTTTGTGTTCTTTGCTGCTGGCTTCGAGACGTCATCGTCGGCGACCAGCTACATGTTGCACGAGCTGGCTCACCACCCTGAGTACCAGCAAAAATGCCAGGAGGAGATCGACGCTGTGCTGGCGCGCCATGGAAACAAGTTGTCGTACGACGCTCTCAAAGAAATGAAGTACCTAGATATGTGCTTCAGCGAAAGTTTAAGAGTGTTCCCTTCTCTTGGTTATTTAATACGTAAATGTGAAAAGCCGTATACTATCCCAGACACGAACATCACTATCGACAAGGGAGTGAAGGTGATAATTCCAGTGAAGTCCCTGCAAGCGGATCCACTGTACTTCGACGAGCCGGAGCGGTTTTTGCCGGACCGTTTTCACCCGGATAATGTTGGGAAGATCAACAAGCACGTGTATCTACCGTTTGGAGAAGGCCCTAGAGCTTGTATTGGTAAGTTGTAAATTCATTTGTCATATGGCGACGCACTGGCATAGTTAGTAGTAGTGCCCCTGCTTACGAAGTTAGTGGTCCTGGGTTCAAATCCCTTCAAGCCTACAGCTTAGTTTGGAACTAGGTCAATTGGTGTGACATTGTCCCTTGATATTTATTTATTTATTATTATTATATTAATGTAAGGTTCTGGAGTGGCGTCCGCGGACCGGAAGACGAGCTGTAGGTAGGCCTCCAACAAGATGGAGTGACGACCTCGTCAGGATCGCGGGACCACGGTGGATGCGAAAACCACAAGACCGGTCTGAGTGGAAAGCCTTGGGGGAAGCCTATATCCACCAGTGGACGTCTTTCGGCTGACATGACATATTAATGTAAAATTAAATACTAGAAACGGCTGACCACTCACTCATAGAAACTGTTGATCAAGGATCTAAAATCTATAACAAATCAAAAATATATCACATTTAACTGAGCCTATATTTATCTAACTAAATATAGGTTCGGGGTCCCTTGGTGCATTTGTCAAATTGCTTTGCAATTTACACAGGACGAAAACAATTTAAAGTTGTTCGTAACATTTATTCAGTAGGTATTTAGCTATTCACGTTACCTAATAGTCGGTTTCCTTTGTTATATCGTTTTCATTTTGACAGTTCGAAGTCGAGTCTGCATACAAAATAAAAACAACTGTCAAACTTTGAAGCCGATTGCGATTGCGAGTGCGTTACGAAATAGCGACATTGGTTTAAATTACAAAATAATGCGAAATCGGGGTCGCCACAAATCATGCATGGCTTTCGTGGTCAGATTGGAATGACACAAACTTTTTACAAGAATCTAATAATTTCATGATAACAAATGCTTGCTATTTTAAATAGTTTTTTTAAATTCGCAACCCACCTAATTAATCACAAAGTTGTGTAACACTTAGACAACATTTTTCTAAATGTCTGTGATCAGACAAACGTCACTCAAACATGACGCTAACAAACAATTACAATGTATTACATTTATTTTTTAAGAGAATTTTAGCATTTGACCATTGTTCGTATTTAAATTTACACAGCATTTTTTGCATGCCATTTATTTCTGGAAAAGAATTGCTGAACATAATGCATATCATTATCATATTATTATTAAATCTTCACGCGGACGTGATAAACCTCTTGTAATACCTCGCCAGATATAAAATGTTATTATTTATCAAAGACAAATTAAAAGAGAAACGGACATTAAGTTAATCATGAGAATAATAGTCGTTATGGAAACAAAAAACTCTGGGATTACAGGCGTGAAGGCATGTATGTATGTATGTATGGAAACAAACAACATTTAAATGACATCAGCAGTCGTCAACCTAAATTGTCAGGCGTGTCGTCTATTTCTCTGAGTTTTACTTATAATGTATAATATTAGAGGTTTAATATATAAAAAAGGTTGATATAACGGAATTCATATTATGAAAATGTAACTGCAGAAATTAATTCGAGAAGCCTATTCCTCGAACTGTTTGTGTATTTTTATACATTGTTAAAAAATAGGTGTCTAAAGATCCAAATTGTGTTTTTGAATTTCAGGTGAGAGGCTGGGCCACATGCAGTCGCTGGCAGGATTGGCTGCGATCCTCAGCAAGTTCTCAGTGGCCCCCAGCAAGAGCACGCGCCGCCGTCCCATCATTGATACAACTGTCATGGCAGTGCAGAGCGTCCTGGGAGGCCTGCCGCTGTCTCTAACGTCTAGGAACAAGGCTCAATAAATCAAGCTCATCTTTATTATAAAGCCTCTGAATACAAAATACTGCTATCGTCAATTTTATCTCTAATTACGTAAACGAGTTTAAATATTGATATGACAGGTACTGATTCGCGAATTAGATTGTTAGCCCTGTAAATGAGTGCTCAAAAGGGGGGTGTGGATGAAAAAAATTAAAGCCAAAAGTTTGACCTCGGAACTTTGTTCGGACTAGTTAAGAAAACATACTAAAAGTCCCCATCCCTCGGAGCCCTAGGGTGGGGGCACAAAGATGGTCCCAATTTTTGTTCTTTTGTTAACATCTTGAAAACGATGCATCATATGGTTTTTTTTGTATAGCATTATTACAGCTGATAAAAATCTCTACAACATAGATTATTAAAAAAAATTACCTATCTCCAATAGTTGTTTAGATATGAGCTCCTAACAATTGTTGATTTTCAAAAATATATTTTTGACCTCTTCTCTTTTGTATACATTTTTCTCTAACTTGCATGTGGTATAACTTTTCAACGGTACATGATATATTAATATATATATATTAAGCTAAGTGTTCTTCTTTGTCGTTTTCACTCTTGACAGAGTGGTCGTGGTCACCTTATCCGGCGCTGGTGGCAAGCTTCACAACTCGCCGCCACTCCTCTATGACAGCTGCCTTCTTCGTGCAGGCTATTTAGGGGCTGTTTTATCAGATGATATATGTGCAAGTTAGAGAAAAATGTATTACATAAAAGGTGAGGTCAAAAATACATTTTTGAAATACGATCGTGTTTTGGAGCTCATACCTGGACAACGATTGAAAATAAGTAAAACACATTATCAGCAAAACAATTTTATCAGCATTAATAATGCCATACAACAAAATTTCATATGACGCATCGTTTTCAAGATGTTAATAAAAAAAAACAAAAAACAGGACCTTCTTTTTAAGTTACGAACGCGAAGTAGCATCCTGCAGGACGTGTGCCTTATTTTCAATAAGGTTCTGTTAAAATAAGAGAAACAAGTATGTCCTTATTTAAATCTATTTTATTGGTCTAAGGGTTAGGGAAAGGGGAGGGTTAAGGCTTATATCTGAGCCTGATTCATCTATTAACTCGTTAGATTCATCACCTGATTTTGACATCTGATTTTAGAGTAATAATAGAAATAAATGACAATTATGCCGGCATTTTATTAAATATAATAGTTTTATCGATTGTAGTTTTAAACACCCCACCTCACTAGTCTGTGATTTCGATACATGTCATTTGCACCATGCTATGTTTTATTCACTGTAGAAGTAGTTTTACGGTAATGAAGCAATTTTAAAGTTATATAAGGAACAAAGTGGTTTTGGTCAACTAAATACATTTTTTAAATTATATAATGTCAGTGTTTTACTTTAAAATTAAGAAAACCGGTTATCGCAAGTGATTTCAGCGAAAACAAAAACACAGTATAAATAAACAATATCGGTAATGAAACTAATGAATATCTGTCAATTTGTTAGCTATTTGATAGTAAAAAATACTTGTACTATTAGTAATAAAAAACCTCATAAGTACTTTTTGTCTTCAAACATAAGTGGTACTGTTTTCGCGTGTTTTGCTTTGGTCTTGAATAACAGCAAGTTCGCGCTTAGGCTGTTATAATGGAACGCTGTTTTTGAGTGAAAACAAATGAAGTTATCCCTTTTTGTTTTTTCCCAAATTGAATAGAACAACGGTTGGCATGAACCTACCGAATGCTTCTTTGTTATTAATTGTGGATAGTAAATCGAAACCTTTTTTGTATTTAGTGCATTCTACTACAACTAGCAGTGAATATGTATTCAGTCGTATAATATTTTTCACCCATTAGTAACCTAAAATGATATCAGTTTTAATATTTTAGGATCATACATACATACATTAAATGACGTTTGTTTCCCAGAGGGATAGGTAGATACCACTTCTTTCCACCTGCTACGATGCTGGTATATCTTTTTAGGTTCTTCCACATTCATACATCGAGTCATGCACGCACGTCGGTTTCGGGTACTTAAGATTCAGCCCTTTTCCAGTATTTCTCCGATTTGATTCGAAAAAGTACGCCTAAAATGGTCGACAAATACATCTCACCACATTGTTTCTGGTAATATTTTGAAAATATTTATTGCTTCACAATTAGGAGCTTTACTTACAAGTACTTACTTCGTAGTTACTTAGTCGCAGACAAGCGGCAAGTGTGCGGTCATTCCAGCAGTTTATCTTTCTTTCCAGTTTCCAGTTTCATGTTCTTTCTTTGTTTCCATATAGCTCGATTGTAATGGAAACAATAATCCGTAATTTTGAAATGTAAGAAACGAGCTAGGGCCGCCGGAGGGACTCTTCAAGAAACGAACACTTGATTTTCGAAGTGAACTTTAATGTCTCTTAACAAAGGTGCAGATACAGTGAGGTTTATATAACTAACTTAATTTATTGATCCAGATCGATCACACGACCTTATGCTACCGCGATGGAGAACGTAAGACACTCGCGGCACCTTGATTCTCACCAAAGTCGATAATGTTCACTCAGCACTTTCGTGGGAGTCCGGCAATCGGTTATCGGGAAAATTGGGTGACTCAGTGAGTCACGTTGTCGCCGTGTGGGAACCGTATGGCGTAACACCTCCCCTCCTAGACGAGTGACTATTTGCCAATGCTTAATGCAAATGTCGCGGCTCGACGTTCTTCCAGAGTTTGGGTACCAGTGTCCATTCTCGGGAGTTCTATCTCAGTCTGCGTTAAAGTCTTCGGCCGGTGTTTGTAGTAGTAATAAAAGATAATCAGTAGAGTTGCACTGAATAAAATGATGCCATAAGTGGGTATCGTTGTATGGTATAAACTCGAGAAATTTGGTTCGTCTGTCACAGCTGGTTGTTCCATAAGTACTTGATGTTGAATATTGTGCAAGGTGTTCAAGTCGATTGTAGTTAGATTGTAACGAAGTGATTGTTTCGTTGAAGTCGGAAAAAATGCTGATTTGGGCAGCGTCATGATTTCGACAGCGTATCCTCGGGATTTGTCGTCCATGTTTATGATTGTGAATTCGGGTGTCCGTATTTTGCAATTTCGTGGGATAGTAGCCAAGAAACTTCCTTTAAGAGTACGGTGTTCCTCCTGTCTGCATGATATCTGTACTTTAGTTTCTGCCGGAAATGAAATTATATAATGTTGACTATCAAGTTCCAAAAGGGCTTCTTTAGTAAGTGATACGGGCGTGGGTGTGCATAGTGTGTCCATTTCTTGTTCGTGTATAAGGCGGGCTATACAGTCTCGTTGAGTCCGGGTCTGGTGGATGGTTTTTTGCTTGCAGATGTACCATGTTTCAATCTTAGGGCATTCAGCCTCCATGTACACAAATTCCTTGGAATTGGTTGCCATAAAGGGAGAGGGCGGTATAATGATTTGGGAATATTTATTAGGTGTAGGACATAGTCTAAAAAGATCGTAATTTTCTGGGGACAGGATGGGAACTTTAAGTACGATTACAATCTTGTGATCAATAAAATAAGATCCTAAATTAATCATATCATAGTAATTTCTTATATCTATGTCTAATATAGAGACAGGTCCGTAAAGAGCCTTTATCTTACTTATCATATTTCCTAAGTCATTTATCGTTAATAGTGAGTGGTGCATGGAATTGGTGTGACTAAAAGCTAATATATTTTCTAACCTAGTTAGTTCAGATAATAGATCTTGAACATTTTCACTGAAAATACTAATTATCTGGGACAAGTGAGTATACTCAATAAAAAGGTTACTAGTTCCCTTTGTGCTATTAATTAAATGTGCAACCGCTTTTTCTAGCCTGTTTTGGTTGTAAGTTAAATTATTTAGAATGTGAGTTTGTTGGATAGTCAAATCTTTGTACAAACTGATGTGTTTATTAAAACTTGTAGAAATTGCTTGATTCTCTTTTCGAAAGATAGCCAAAGTATGTTCTAATCTTAATGCGTCATCGTTATCCAGGTTACCAGTCACACTTTTAATAAGGGTACCGAGAGGATTGAGGAGACCACGTTTGATACGCTTTGGTTCAAAGGATTCTAACTGTAGCATAGTTTTATTTAATATTAGAAAATAAGTATAGGATTTGGGTTTTAAAAAACGGGAAGTTTTGGTTAGGGAGTTTGTTTGCAGCTTCTGATAATTGGATCTGTACCAGTTCTATTTGTCTTTGAATTTGGTCAAGGTCGATTTCTTGTATGAAAACATGGTCATGAGATATAATTTTCGTTGATCCCAATTTGAATAGTAAAATACCAGGTCCGTCAGAGAGGCTGTCAAGTTGTATGTTGTCAAGTGTCGGTGGGTGGCCGGCTCGGGCCCGAGTCAAGGTTGCCACGAGGGTTAGTATCAGTACAAGTATCTGCATTGCAACTGGAACTTGACGAATCGATGTGTGATACCGTTGTCCGCTGTTGCTACCGGTCACTCGGCCACTCGTAGGTTCTCCTTGTAGACGTTACGTCGACGAACGACTCTCAGCACAGCACAGCACTCGAAGTTGGAGGCACGCACTGATAATGTCCACAAGAACCGACTGCGCCAGAAACGAGCTAGGGCCGCCGGAGGGACTCTTCAAGAAACGAACACTTGATTTTCGAAGTGAACTTTAATGTCTCTTAACAAAGGTGCAGATACAGTGAGGTTTATATAACTAACTTAATTTATTGATCCAGATCGATCACACGACCTTATGCTACCGCGATGGAGAACGTAAGACACTCGCGGCACCTTGATTCTCACCAAAGTCGATAATGTTCACTCAGCACTTTCGTGGGAGTCCGGCAATCGGTTATCGGGAAAATTGGGTGACTCAGTGAGTCACGTTGTCGCCGTGTGGGAACCGTATGGCGTAACATGTATGTATACCTACTTCGATATCTAAATAATGCGATAAAAGTTTGTGCTTGTGGTGTCTTAAATATCTAATCATGTTTCCAGGTGATAAGTATGTATGTATCAATAAAAATATTATAAGTTATTAATCAAGTAGTTTTTGATCATAACAGACTTAATGGTTTTACTTAAAATGCTATTTTGGTGAATTCTTTTTTTTTATCTCAAAAAAGTGAGATTTCCATACTTGTATTAGCATCATGTATAAACACCTCTACTGTGACGTTGCTAAGTATCGATCGACAGCTACGCACTCAGAGACAACGTGGACGTGCATCTTCACACACAAGTATAGCAAATCCGCTTTCATGAAATAAAATAACTGTACTCGTATTCATAAATGCACAAAAGCTTAAGTTTGCTTGAAATATGCCTTATCTTCCATTGTGACTGTTGGATTCGATAGAAAGTGGTAAGTACTTTAAATTTTAAAGACTTGGGCGAAAATGTATGGAACGTGATATCCGTCCCAATAGACTTAATTTCTAAACCCCAAGTAGAGGTTGTTAAAACTACAAATAGTGTGTTCCCAAAATACTGCCCTGTGAAACCACATACGTTATATCTATGTAATTGCTGATGTACGGTCCTAATCGGACTGTTTTCTTTCTTTCTGTAAGATAATTCTAAAACGGCTCCAGCTTGTTCAATGGCACGAGAAGAACTTTTTGAGATTTAAAAAAAAAACCGACACTATTGTCTCTGATCTAGTTGACATAGACATGTACATCGTCTTTTGATCTTTCAGACAACGTTACTTCAAAGTTCGATTTTATAGTGGAATGATTTTTTTGTTGACATAGTGAATGAAAGCAAACACTTTAAAAATAGATTCTGAACATGATCCGACTCTTTTCAATAATTGCTATGCATTGCTTGCATAATAGGTTATCGTTACTAATGATGATTAGTACAGAAATCGTTATCTTAATGGCCGACTCGGTGCATCCCATGCATCCCACCAGTCCACGTGATTTGCTTATCTTCATCATTATCTCAATAAACATTATGGCACTAATTTGAATGACACTTTCAAAATTATAATCCTCATCCCCACCCATCATTTTATCGAACTTCATTTCATCGATTGTATCATTTCATCGAACTTAAACATTAATTACTTAGGTTAGGTTAGGTTACACTTTTGACAAAAAAACAAATTTCTCATGCACCGAGAAATGCCTTTCGATGAAATGAAAATTCTAAATTGTGATGTTGATATCTCAACTTCGTCTCTTAAAAATGTTGTTTTCTCGCGTGGTTCTTATTTTTGTGTCGTGTATTGTTTTAAATAATTTGCATATAATTTTAACATTAGACACAGGCAACATTGTTTGTGATCTGATTGATTTTTCCATGGTCTAAAATCTGATGTCAGTCGTTGTGAATCACTACATTTTTCCTCAAGGTACCCATAGTTTAGATAATTGTGTTAAACAAAAACACATAACTTCAATACATTAGTCAGTTTGCAATATACCTATCTGCGACCTCGTTCATTTTGCAATCCAGTCGTTTTGCGACTCACAGTTAGGTTTCGTTTTTTTACTGTGATTGTGTTCCGAAGCTGTTGCTTAATATATACTAGTACTTTTTCTCCAAATTTTGTTCAATGAAAGGAAAATGAAATGACGGTTCCGACTTCGATTTACCTAGTGATAAAGTTGTTTAATTTACTTACCAAACATTGTTCAAACCAATAGTACCCAAACATGCAAGTACAAGTCTTCTTCTTTAGGATGTAGAGCTCGTTTGATGTATACGTGAAGTGCGCATTATGTATTTTATGGGTTTAAGAGTTTAAAAGTAGAGGGTGGCGTGAAATAACAATACCAATGTCGTCCATAAACATTTATTAATATAATTTATCATTGTCCATATTCCAATAGTAATAATACAATTATCATATTCCATAATCAGGAACGTACGATATAAGAAGCTACGTACAGAAGTGACTACTAGGCTGTAATACTGCATACCCCCTGTCCGAGAGTAGCACAGTACATTAAAGATTCTTTATTATTAATATGAATAATTATATTATGACACATTCATATTGTTAAAATTCTAAGTTGCCAATCGCAAACACAAGTGGCGCTGTTTCATAAAAAGGCTTAATATAGCGTCTTCCACCAAGTTTTTCTTTATCATTACTCTCTTAAAATTCTACAACATTAATGTTACATTTATATTTTTTTTCTATTTTGTATTTGCTACTCCTATTGACATAAGTTTACCACCAAGTTTTAGTAGCTACTGATTAAGATTTCTACGTTAGCTTAGTCAACTCTACATACATACATTGGTAAAAGTCGCGTCGGATGCGGCGCGCGCGCGCTGCCGGCGGAACGAAACCGAACGCAAATGATTGGCCGGCAGCGTGGAGCCCGGGCCGGCGCGAACGTCTGATTGGCCGAGCATGGCGTCGAGCATACTGATTGGGCAATAAGGCTGGGTAATTGCCCAACCAAATAAGCGGACACTCGGCTCAATCAGATAAACAATAAAGTACTAAGAACAACCCAACAAACGAAACGCATGTCGAAACATTAGCGAACAATTTTGTATACAAGGTCCAAAAATATTTCCGAACTAAAATTTAGGTCCCTGTTTTCGATTTGAATATCTAAATTAAAATGAATTAAGGTAAGTAGAAAGCCAAGAACGCAAAGGGTCCGTGTGTTAACGCAAGAGTTGTCGCATCCGATGCAGCGGCGGTCAAGTCGGCTGGAGGGAGCTGGTCGCCGCTTCAGGGGAGCCGTGGTGGGGGCGGTGGGTAATCACCCCCACTTTTGGAAGAGGCCCATGCGCTGGCAGCGGCAGTTGGAGCCCCAGAGGTTGCAGCGACACGAGGAGGAGTGGCAGCAATCCCCGGGCCGGTGGTCGCAGTTGCCGCCCCGACGCACACAGGCGCGCCTGAAAACGTAGATCAGCGACGATCGTCTGAAATCACCATCGGATACTAAACTAAGTCTGTGCATTGGCAGCAGAGCAGGGTTTTTTTAAGGTAAAGTCATTCATAAGAGACGATCGCGATCGACTAATTAAGAAAATTTTGGCTTGTTCATCGCAGCCAGCTAATAGTAAAGCGTTCAGAGGGCCCTGCCAAGATGCACTACGCTAGCTAGCGTTTCTATTCGTTTTATTTTTAACCAATCACGTCACTGGTAGATCACGTGACTGTTCGTATCACGTCATCTACCAGTGATGCGATTGGTTTAAATACGAAACGCTGGTTAGCGTAGTGCGTCTTGGCAGCGCCTTCAGGTTGTTGGCGTCGAAAGTGCTAACGAATAATACCCCAGAGGTAGTGATGGTGGTGTCCGTCAAACTGTTTGCACCTAGATGTTGTATTAACGTTGGATCCTTAGCAGTTTTGAATTTGAAATGAAATTTTACTAAGCAACAGCAACAAGAGTTTTGTTTTCAACATAGCCACCGTATTCTTTTACCTTTCCTTAATAATAAAACCAAGACAAAAATATACGTAGCGAAGTAGAAATCTTACAATATAAAGTAGACAGTGTTAAATGTAGGTCCAGGATAAACACTTCCGTGTGACAAATTTAAAGCTATTTATTAAAGAGTAACACTGTTGAAGACCCAGATTATGGGAAGACATATACATTGTAACAGCTCTTAAAACTACCTTCGGCTCTTCGTATGTTAGACTTACCGAGTTTACCCGAACTTGATATATTTGCAAGAAGGGTCCTGCGGAAGACCAGCGCTGGCTGTAAAGCTAGCAACATGCTGAGCAGGGTCCGTTTCGTGACAAAGTGTGTTTTTTTATTTATTAGTTTTTTTATTTTTTTGTATGTGTTATTTTTTGTCACGAATAAAGACTTGAACTTGAACTTGAACTATTTTAAGAGCTATTTCATTATACTCCCGAACAGATAAGTTTCCTTACAGTTACATCGAAATACAAAAACCTTTCAAACAAATTGATGCAGTCCGTAAGAGTATATATCCCATAATGAGATGTTATGCTACTAAATAAAGTTCATATTATTTATAATTCTCATTATACTCGTACTTCTTTGTGAAAAAATATTTTGTAGCATACAAACCCATCTCCTTACAGTATATTTAATTTAAACTTAAAAGTAAAATTAAGTGTGTCTTTTTTCTTTGCAATGGGGTGTATCAAAGATCACAGATAGATTTCAGTTAAAGCGTCGCCACACACCCAACACGATAAACGTTATTACGAGTAAGTCAAGTTAAGATAGGATATTTATATCTGTCACTTTGCAGTTTATAACTTCAATGGTTTAAACATTATTTTTTTGCCCAAGCTTGTTAACTCGTAGCCCAAACAGACGATGTGTGAAAGCGCTCTTAGGGTGCGGTTCCACTGAGGCGACGACGAGCGGAGCGGAGCAGATTTGAAAATCGTGTAAATCGGACTTGATTTAGAGGCTGAGAAACGTTTTCGCCCGATCTAAATTTGTATGGATTTTTTTTGAGAGCTACGCGGTTTCAGCGGCACGGCGCTGCCATAATAGAAAGCGTTTCCAAGACGTTGCACAGGCGTATTTTTTATAGGAACGCGCCGTACCGCGCCGCTTCCGTTCTCAGTGCGGTTGCGGCTTTAATTTTTACTCTTATGCCACATTGGATGGGTGCCAAATAACCATCACCTTGCAAAAAAAAAGTTAGTTGTAAGGATTTAAGAGCACCTTTGTGTGTTCGTACGAGTTTGTGGTTTTCGACGACGCGCTGGCCTAGTTGGTAGTGACCCTGCCTACGAAGCTAGCGGTCCTGGGTTCAACTCCCGGTAAGGCCAGATATTTGTGTGATGAGCGCGAATATTTGTTCCCGAGTCATGAATGTTTTATTTACGTATTTATTTCTCTAAAAAGTATTTATGCTGTGTAGTGCCCATAACACAGGCCTAGAGCTTAGTTTGGGACTAGGTCAATTGGTGTGTCATTGTCGCCCGTGTTTTTTTTATTTTTTTATAATTTTGTTGATGTAATCAGACCGACCGAAATATGATCTCCTATCGACCCGATCCATAAAGATGATTCACGTTTATTAGTGGATATCGAGTTTCCTAAATGTGTTTATGTTTTCGTTTGGCCGTGGCCGACTTCGTAATAAACTGATGGTTATAATTATCGCACTGAAGGTTAGGTTACGTTACGAGTTCCGTACTTTCGTGATCGATCGATCGTATTTTAAGATAGCTATGAGACTAAGTCCAATTATAATAAACTAGCCTGTTGCCTGCGACTCCGTCGGCGTAGAAAAATAAATAGCATAAAAAAAGTAGCAGTAGTTTTTTATAATTATTAGAGTTTATTAATTAACAACGAAAATACAAATATTTTCTCTTTATATAGATTGACCTTGACAGGTTAGTCTATAGTACTTGGATTACTTTTTTTTGGTATGTTTTCTAAAAATCAACCCTAGCTTTGATCGATTTATCGCCCCGACACCCTGCATAAAAAAAAACATGGGAGTCGTTTCCGAGATTCAGATTATATATATAAGAATTGCTCGTTTAAATGTAGAAAAAAAAATTTGTAGATTGCTTATAGGTTATCCTAACATGACTGTTAGATAACCTAAAGATAAGTAGATTCACGATTCATCTGAGAACGGAAACTAGTCGTATTTCCGCAAGTCTGATGACGTTCATACGTCATCAGTGTATGTACATCAGGGTGCAACGGAATGATTGTCTATTGAATAGGCAAGCAATGGATCTCGGCTGTCAATCTGTCGAGCTCAGATCGTTAGGTCGCTTGTATTATCATTGCAGGTTCACAGATTGACAGCTTAGATCCATTGATACGCCGCCTCACTGAATACTGCAAATCAATTAATGCCCCACAATCGTGGATGATCTCTATAGTGTAGTCAGATTGTCTGTCTGTCTGTTGATTACGCTTGTGCGGTATCATTAAACGTCTATTTTTATATCTGTCCTTTCGGGAGCCCGGGGCTCAAGATATACGAAAAAAAAGGCTTTCAAGTGAATAACAAAAACCCTGTTCTACGACGACTAAGTCCCAAGCAAAAGCTAGTTTCTAGTCGGCCGTCTAACTATTCGAACTCTATTTAAAAATGTGCGTTTCTCGATTGTTAGTTACTTTCCAGTGGACCTAGTGTGTGTGCGTTTATCGCGTGCCAAAACGACGGATGTTTTATCCACATTTTGTCACGCGATAAACACTTCTATTTCTTTATTAAGACAAGACACAGGAAAGACAATTGGTTTTGCTTTTTTAAAAGATAGCTGAATAAAGGCCAGGTATTTTGTAAGGTGGTTGGATAGGTACAGTTTAACTTTCGTGTACTTGAATCATCTAGAGGTAGTGTTTAATTTAAATCTTTTGTTGGATATCGTGCAAGTAAGAGACACACGAACCTTTAAATCCAACATTGACACTGTGTTAAAAAGTTAATTCTTATTATCCTAAATAATGTCAGTATTCAATTATTATTTTTCGTAATTAAGTATCAATGTGAACGCCTTATTCCTCTTATTCATAAACGTACAATAAACCTGTTTTAGCTAAAGTCTAAAGTATCTGAAATTAAAACGAATAAACTACTAGTCGGATGAGTTTTTTAGCCGGAGAGGCACTGTAAGATCCATTAGAGTATAAGTTTGGAGCACCCTATAAATATGATCCCACGAAGGTGCGCCTAGCCACTTATACGTTGCACGGTTGCGTCAATGTTCGTAAAATTAAGTAGTTAGGCGCGGCAAATTGGATTGAAGACGAGGTATACAGCAATATTATGAAATATGTACATGTAGGTAGAGATATAAGTTGTGTTTTGAAAGTGGATGTACGACTATACGACAGTTGAAGTTATACGTATTTTTTATTGCGGATAAAGATGTAATTTGGCTAATATCGAATTGCGGCTTGTCAGTGACACCGCATTAATACGCGCATTACTAATCTTACTATTACCTATGAAAACGGGTCACTTTGTATAGAATTTCCATAGAACGTGATCTGTTTTCATTGCTCTTAGTGTAGTTATGTTTTACCTTAATTCCCCCAATGTCACAAAGCATGTTTATCATTCATAATTATGATACCTATTATTTAATAACATTTGAATTAGGAGGAATTTGTTAATTATCATGTGTTTTGTAATGGTTAACCCAACTACCTAACAAGTACAACTGCCGGTTAAAACTTGTGCAATTTATATTTTCAATTAGGTATTTTTTAAAGCTTAGTTATCAAAATGTCTATGAATTTGAGTTTTTGCAGTGTCACCGAAATTCTTCGGAGAACTTACTTCCCGACATCCTGCAGCAACTGCAGATCGGCGGGGTCCTCTCCGTAGTCAGGCACGCTGATCTCCACGTCTTCGTCCCCTGTGGATCAGACGTTATTTGTACAAAGTGAAAGTAAAACGCCATACGATAGGTAATGGTGATCTTTGTCGAATCAAATAAAGTTTTTGTAACATGCTCTATTTTTAGTTTATTTTGAGTATGTAATGTGGCTGGTCACAATGACGCAGTTCTATGGCTCGGCTCGACTAAAGTTTTTGACTGTACAGAAGATATACGGGCGGAACGGGAGGCTGTTGCCTAGTCCTTGAAAGAAAGAAAATACGTTTATCGCCACACCAGTTATGTGGATACAGCTTCCGTCACTCTCATACGTATAAGAACCAGAAATTGACGGATGTTTTAAGTACATTTTGTCACGCGGTAAACGCTGCCATATTGGGCCCCCTGGGCGCGGCAAGCAGTCTGGGCATCAGCGTAATGCTGATGGTTACGCCCACGCAGCGCTGTTTCTCAACTGAAACCCGTAACTGGGACCCCATTAGACTGATGTTGGTGGTATTGCCAATAGACAGTCACTTCTAGTCCAGTGGGCTGCTTTTAGTTCACGCAATAATGATAAAAATGGTGATGATGGTGATATAGTTGGTGACCCACCTGGATCTATGTAGGAGGCGTGCGCCCACTCCGCGGCGACGAGCACCGCCGCGAGCGCCAGTAACAGAGCGCCGGCGCGCGGCATGTTGCGCGCGCGCGAGCCGCTGCTTGCCTGCAACAACCACACGGTTATAGTGACGCTTTTCCACAAAATAACTTGCTCAAAACTAATTCTTACTGGCTTTGAGTACAATTCCAAAAAACGTTCCAGAAACTGATCAATGAAACATATCATTTTTCAAAACGTTCTACAAGAAGGTGCTGAAATAAATCCAGAAATATTTACAGTTTCGGGAAAATAAGCGTTTTGTAAAATGATAATGTTTGTGAAATGTTGTTTAGCAAGTCGTTGGACACCGTACAATTTGCTTTTGGACATTATTCTATATACGAGGTTGAGTCACAGAACCGTCGACATATTTGACGTTATGGCTGAACAGATATTAATGCTTTCAACTGGACAACTCCACGCAAAAACCGCAACCTATTATTATTGAGTTGACTTTACCACTACATCTTTGAGTGATTAACTTATTTGTTTTTGCCTGTACATTTAATTAAGTGTAATGAATATTCAAGTAAAATTGCGGAACGTGGTGACTAGGCGTTTTAAACAAGAAAAGGAATAAAGTTGTTTAAACATATCATATAGTTTCAAATAAACAGGCTGTGTCCTGTGGATTTCAAATTTGAATCAAGTGTGCCATTATTTTCTTAAAAGTTTAAACCACGTGAAATTATATTTATTGTTATAATTGCGACTTTTAACTGGCAATAATGCTTTAAATACTATTTTTATATGTGATTTACACAGAGTATCAAAAACAGATTTCCCATAAACAAAAGTTGAAAGTTATAGTTATGTAAAATATCTTACACGGGTTGACAAGCCACCGCCACTTAATTCATACACAAGCATCAATTTTAGATTTTGAAGTCAGTCAACAAGTTTCTCGTTGTTTAGGATAGTTATTATTGTACGCGCAAACAACCTAAACAAATTCTGGTCAAAGTTTTGTATAAACAACATTTTGGCTGTTAAGAATAAATAATAATTAATAACATTAAACAACAACTGTTGGCTTTCTAACCACTCTGGTAGCCTTCTATTTAACACAAAACCATATCGGTCTTCTTTGATAAAACATCCGTCACTTTCGCACATTCATATTGGACAGAGAGTGACAGATGTTTTATCTACATAGAATGACATAGATAAATACAACTATAAGACCATATAGTAAGATTCGAATAGGAGAGACCGTCACCGGGCTGTTTATTGGATAAAAAGTATTTTATATCAAATTTAACATGATATATTATATGTTTTGTTATATCTTAAGTAATATTATACGGGTAAGCTGAAAAATTACAGTCCATTATATAATTAATCATATAAAAAATTCTGTTTTTTTTAATAGACAAATTACATACCAATCGAATTAGCCTTCAATATTTCAAGAATAATTTATTCATCTTTATAAAACCTTTAGCTACGCTAGCTCACTGTTCTGAAGGCATGCGGCAGACATGACCGTGCAAATTCCACTTGAACCTGGCAGTTTTTTCGGAGATTCGTTAGAAAAATTACGTAATGTTTAATATCAAAAAAATTACATTACACTGAATCGTAGCTGGACAATTTACGATGTTCATGGCAGTTCCTTGGTAATAAAGCTGGCAAATAGAGATGTGAATCTGTCTGGCTCCTGGCACAATTTAATTAACGCTAACAGCGCCGGGGCACAAACATGACGGGTTCATTTGGCACAAGCTAGATGTTGAGTTTACCCCCGCACACTACAGCTTAGCAGAAAACGATATTGCTAGTAGATCTTAGCGATTATATAGTACTATCGTCATCGCATTCGCTTCTTTCTGATGAGGTATTTCCCCAGGAGCCGCATCTTTTGTTTTAAAAGAGCTGATTCGAAGACGATGAGAAACTAAAGTTACTGACGATCTACAATATGTTTATTCTTCCAAATTTACAAAGAGACCTCAATTTGACAAGAAACATTTCAAATTAGACTTTCGTTTAGGTATTTTCCCTCGCTTTACGCATTAGTAGCTGTTCAAAGAGCAAATGCTGCCAACATCTTTGGGACAATGCCGATTTAGCGTTCTAGTTTATAGATTATATCATAGATTAAGTATTTTTATTGCATTGATATGCAGCAGTATCAGCTCGGTTTTGCTCATCACATCACACACATTATTCCTTACCGTGGATTTAACCAGAAACCGCTTTGTATAGACCGCTAGCTTCATAACTTCACTTGACTAATGCCCGAATTTGATACACTTTCTACGGGAATGGTTAAATTTAAACTAAAGTAATGAAACCGATCTGCAGTTTGATTATTGTGAATGAGCGCAACCCGATGGAACGTTATTGAGTAGAGGAAAACAGATCCTTAAAACAATTCGTCCTTCAAACTCAATCTCGAACATAGTTCTGTAATTACTATTTAACTTCACTTCAGTTCTGATTGATCTCGAATTTGCGATCTGTGGTAATTCTAATCAAACCCCGAAGAAGTAATTAAAGTTTTGTCTTTGAGCATCTGAGACTGTTTATGGATGTCGTTACGAACTCTTGATCAAATGTTGGAGAAAATCGAGTTTCAAATGTCTCGTTATAACTAGAATTTAGTATTTCTGAGCGTAATAAATTTAGAGAGAGTACTTACGACTTGGACTAACAGGCCACCATATAACAGTTAGAATATATATTTTAATTTCTAAGTATTCACAGGATAGGGAATGGTAGAAAAGGCATACAACATTGTTTCGTTACAAAGAAAATTGAGAGTGAATGGAAGACTAACCGGCAAACTGGTATGTTTGTTAAAACCTTTTGTTGCTTACAAACAAATTCGCACAATATATGTATGTTCGTGTATGAGTGTTGACCATAGTTTACACACATCCTTTAACTACCTAAACGACTGGTAAGAGGCTGCTATGGACTAACCGAGTACAAAATTCAGAGACGCCTTTACTCAGCATTGACATTATTAGGATTTGTTAGATGGATTCCGCGAAAGCGTTATTTCGTTGTAGTTTTTTTCCGATTCGCATTTTTCCGCGATCGATGAATTTCCTCTTCGCCTCTTTACTTGTAGCTTTATTTAATGTCTCGTTGCTCCGTGATAGTGTTTTACCCGCAGCGATTTTTTCCGCGGTCGATAAATTTCCTCTTCGCCTTTTTACTCATAGCTTTATTTAATATATCGTTGCTCCGTGATAGTGTTTTTTCCGCAGACCTTTTTTCCGCTATCAATAAATCTCCTCTTCGCGTTTACACACGCGTCTGTTGTTCCGTAATCGCAACTTTTTCGCCTCTCATTATATGAGCGATTATTTATAATTATAATAATCATTGATAATTTAAACATGCCACTCCTAATAATATACGATTGTTTATTTTATTTAGTATGTTTTATGTTAAAGCAAGACTGGCGCCCTGCATGCGACCGGCCAATCAGAGCAGGCCTGTTGTTTAGGAGGGCTCTGATTGGTCGAGCGCGTGACAGGAGTTTTTCACGTTTTTGAGCGGGAAAAGTGTCGACAGAGAAAAACTAGACGGGACGATTGAGGATTGTTTTGGTCTTGTGAATTTGACAAAGATAATATCTTGAAGATTAGTAAATACTATAAGAATTTATGAAATTGTATGTATTAGTTGGTGAATCATCACTATCATCACATATACTATAATGTAAATATTAAGACGAGGCCTTTTGCTTATAATAATTTCTGAACACATTATGATAGGAATGTAACTATACTTTCTAACCTTTACATCTACTACACTTTATACTTTTACATCGACTAGAGAGCCTACGTTAAAATAAAACAAACATCCCTCATCTAATTCTCATTTATTTCAAACGAATTATTTTCCTCTTCAAACACTAAGAACTCAAATATAACGGAACAATAACTTAAAATATATTCTAAACTAAAAAGTACTTAAGTGTAAGTGTGTACTTAAATAAGTAAAGCTTTTCTCGCTTATATTTTTAACTTTGGCATTGGCATTATTGGTATTTTAAATATGATAGTTTGTTTATACATGTCTCCAAATCTAAGTCACCAGTTAAATATCTGTTAACAATACTGTCAATTTTGAAATCCATTTCGATTGATTTCTTATTTCTTTTTCTAAAATCAGAAGAATTGATTTCTGTCTGATACAAATCAAAATCGTGTGCGATTGCTTCATCTCTCAGTTGAGATATACAATAATTCAGCGATTGTTTTCCCCGGAGCTTTTTATTTATTTTGCTGTGCCAGCCTTCAACAACGTTTGTTGTTTTATGTCTCTGGCCATAACATGATAGCATCTCAATTGTTTTCATGTTGAACCATTGGGACGCACAGTAATTATTAAATTTTTCTATTTCTTTTAGTCGAGGAGCTTTCGCCAATACTATCCACCACCCTTCGAGAATTTTGGATGACGGTAAATAGGCCAAACAAGTGCACTTTCTCACATACCCGCAACCTTCTCGGGTATCTGATATTTCGTATTTTTCAGCTTGTTTCCAAATAGCTTGTTTAAAATGAAAATTACATCCGCTAATTTTCGCCGATCCAAAGATTTCTCGTAAAGCGTTAATAACTGCTACTTCGAAGTCTAATTTTATGAATTTTGGATTGAAGTGTAGTACCTTTTCTTTTATTAAATTAAACAAAAAAGTGTATGTTTCCTGATGTTTGTTTGGCAAAAACGCATAAATGAATGGTATTACTTTAGTGCATTGTGTATTAGAGCCTATATCTCCGTGAATAGTATAAAGTTGTCGATACGGCGAAGGACATACTTTGAAATCACCATCCATTAAAAATACATCGACGTTTTTTATATACTCTTTGCATAAAGGAGATATAAAAAGAAGAATATCCTTTTCTTTTGCACACAAAATTTTTTTACATATACTTTCCGGAATGTCAACATCTTCAAAATTTAAAATCATTTTTACATTGGTATTGCGTGCCCTGTACAAGCTGTCTCTTACGCTTATAAATGAGGGCAGCTTGTCAGCATATGTTTCGTTTTTCATATCCTTCATAGCTTCACTATATAGCTCTGGAATCGGTCTAAAATCTTCGCACACCTTTTTTTTTAGACTCACAATCCTTTCTTCAACATCAAGACTCTCAAAGTCTGGTGTGCAGATGTGATGCTTTTCATTCACAATGTAGGTCGATAGTGAGTCCAATGTCACAGTGCCGTTACAGTTTTTCACGGTACATCTCCAAACCTTCGTATTTTTATTAACGCGGTTTAAACAATGGCGTCGTCCCGATCTGATCAATATGTGACCGCCACGTGTGCTTGGAATAAAAGTAAAGTTATTTTTATTTGCACTTGAACTTGCAATAATATGCTCCATTATTTCCTTAACGACGAAATTACATTTATTATTATTGGTGACTTATAAATTATAAATCAAATTTTATTCAGTACACGTATGACACGGAATCGCAATCGATTTAAGACGGTGTAAGAGAGTGACAATGTCAGAATAATAAGCCATAAGTTCTATGACTCGATCATAAATATTACTTTTTAATTAATGGTTCTGTTACCTACTGAAGAGGTATGTTGCAATTGAAATACTAAATACAAGCTTTTCCACGCGTCTCTGTCCACATCAAAATAGGTGTCTAGTTTATTGATTTCCCGCCGGTTAAATTTAGAATTAATTAAAAACAAGCTATAATGAGAAACCATTGTCATGCATATTTTTCCCATTTTAACCTTTAAATATGATTGATTTTTCCGTCAATTATGGTCTGATTTTAAAAATACTTTTTTTGTTTCATAGAGTATACTTCCGAGGTGATCCCATTACTCCCATTGACACAGAATTGTAATCTGATCCAAGAGAAATTGAGGGAACTCCTCAAATATTATAGGCATACATACATATACAAATTTCAGTATTTGTAGTAATAAGTTCAGTATTTGCATTCAGAAAGTATCTTTTAGTGAAGTAGAACTGATGATGAAGACCACAGATGGCCAATGGCCAACTCCTCAACGGTAACTATTTCAAGGGCGGCGATAAGATATCTCGATTAAGGTAGTTGAGTGACAAAAAAAGAACGTATAATTGTTTAAATAATGACTATGACGGGTTACCTATGTTTCGTCAAAATATTTATTGTCAAATGTTTCATTTCCCAAAATTTTCATTTGCCAATCCGCTTTGTTTTCTGTAACCGTAAATATTTCAGGATTTTATAAAAACTAACCTAACCTAACCTATAGGGTTCTACACGATGGTACTAAAATGAATTTTGGAAAAAATATATAAAATTAGTTTGGCAAATGAAAAATTTGGGAAATGAAATATTTGACAAAACGGCAGGCTCTGGACTATGACTTTCCCGCGGCGTTACTTGCGGTTAACTTGAAACACAAATGTTTTAAAAAACAAAAACTGCTTTCAAACACGCAAAAAATAACTTCTTTTAAAATGGTAGGACCAGTCAGTCCAATTGAAGTCGATGAACACAATGTTTTTAACCAAAAGCTGACTTCAGTTAGACGAATCTATCTTATCTTATCTTGTTATTGGCGGGGTCCTTGCGGATACACTTCGACCCTATTTTTCTGGGTAGCCACACCCAAGGATTTTCATTCTTACTCCGGCGAGGGCATCACATTCACACAATAAGTGTTTCATCAGACGAACCTATAGTACTAACGGTTTTTTGTTTTTTTATAAGTATTCAGCTTCTGCCAAATTTTAGGCATTAAGATGGCTACAAGCATGAAAATGTAAGTAGGTACCTACAGGTTATGGGTAAATGCGAGGCGAAAAAGTTGCGATTACGGAACAACAGACGCGTGTGTAAACGCGAAGAGGAGATTTATTGATAGCGGAAAAAAGGTCTGCGGAAAAAACACTATCACGGAGCAACGATATATTAAATAAAGCTATGAGTAAAAAGGCGAAGAGGAAATTTATCGACCGCGGAAAAAATCGCTGCGGGTAAAACACTATCACGGAGCAACGAGACATTAAATAAAGCTACGAGTAAAGAGGCGAAGAGGAAATTCATCGATCGCGGAAAAATGCGAATCGGAAAAAAACTACAACGAAATAACGCTTTCGCGGAATCCATCTAACAAATCATTATTAGGGCCTTTAAAAAACTGCATCGCAATCGGTAGATGCTAGGTGCCGTAACAAGCCGTATAAACAGCCGAGCTTTGTAGAGCTCGTCCACAAACTCCAGCCCCTTATTTCACCATCTTGACAGTGACAGGTGACAGGTGACAATTAGCTATACATTGCAAAGTTAACAAGCTTTCACACACTGGGTTTCATATCAGCTGCGGCATGTACACTGAAAAGTCACCTGTCACCTGTCATTGTCAGGATGTTGAAATAGGGGGCAGGAACACAGTTGTTTATTCGCGGCGTAGTTATAAAAATATTGCAAATATTTTATTCAATTTATTTTCTCCATAATTAATAATTTGCTGGCGCAGATTAGGAATAAAGTTGCTGAAATACATCATACGTATCTTATTTTCATTTTAAATGTAAGTATTGAAATGGTGCTGTCGCATCCACATATTAATACAATAACTTTACCGCAGAAAATATATCTACTCTGAACAGTGAGATAGGAACTGCAAACTAAATTTGGCTTTAACAGCGACTAATAAGGTTGCGTTTTAAACAGCGAAGGGTTTATGATATAAATAATGTTTAATATAATTTTTTACGTAACTTGTCATGACGTGGTCGCGCACACGATAACTTTTTTCCTTTTATTACATTTTTTTTATTACAAAGGACAACAATGTGAAATTTATGACTGCTCCCGAAAATACCGCGCTTTGTTTTCCTTTGTTTACCAAATAACTTCCTGAATTTGATTGATATGAAAAATTACTAAAAAGGGTTTGGAATTACGGAAAGGATGTATAAATACGTCATCGTCGCGATTTTAAATAGCATCATCATTTCAGCGACATTTTTTTATCAGCTCTCTGCATCTTTCGTAGATTTAGACACGGCACATAACTAAAAGTTGAGTGTAATAAGTGCATTAAAAACGAATGTATACGTTATTATTAAAAACATTTTTCTCACTTTCGCATTGTGCCCTGAAAGCTATTGGTTTCGTTTTTGAAAAACACAGGAGCGCACAGCGATAGCACTAAGAAGCGATGATGTCATGAATGCCTTAAAAAATGGAGCTTAAAAAAATACTCGTATAAGTATTTGACATAATAGGTCCCAGCTCCTATCTCAATCGGATCATCCGAACAGAGGATTACAAGTTGAAACAGCGATTCATACAAGCTTAAACTAAAACCTATTTCCCTATCGCAACACCCACAAACCGGGTTTCATTAAGCCAGCCTTTGTCCGTGTGCCCACGGGACGCCCTAGATTGCAGGATACCGACTGAAATGCCGATTGAAGTAAATGCCCTAGTAAGTATTTCATTTAGGCCTAAGAAGGAATCGGTGATAGTGGAACTAACTTTGTGGGATCTCTGGTAGAGCAAGTCTAAGAAAATAAAGGTTTAAGAAATTTATTTTTCTTTGGTTACCTTTGTACCTTGTCACTTTAATCGCTGTGAAATTTCATATATGGCAGTTAAAACATGACATTAAATAGACAAGGTACTAAAGTATATGTACACATAGCTCACCTAAACTCTCCATGGCTGACGACGGGTGAGCTCATATTCATCAGCTAAGCTGTGCTCACGCTCTTATCTTTATTTACCAAAATCTGTGCAACCTACATGTACATGTACTATGGAACCTACACCCCCCACTGAACTGTGTCACAAAGACGTTATAATTCAAGTCGTAAGAAGTGTCGAACGAATTATTTTATAATGTTCTGTGACACCGTTCTATTGTGGCTTGGTTCCATTGGGCTGATAGTATATGTAAAAAGTCTAAATTTAATTTAATAAATCAATTTGATTTGATTTGATTGATTTGTTTTTTTCTGACATCAATATCGTAATCACATTGCTATTGGGAAGTTCCTGATTCACCAATATTCACATAAAATAGTATTAAGGATAGCAATAAATCATAGATACAAGGAGTATCATACCCTTCTAAGCCAAAACTGCGATTCTGTTGCAGTATCTTCTGTCTCATTACTAGCTAGTGGAAGGTACGGTCGGCCAAGAAAGTAGATGTCAAAAGTTTCTGTGAGGTCTAATCATCGCTAAGGTTGACACTTGTCACTGTCAAAATATTATTGCAAGGGAAAATGAACTTGTTGTATCATGACGTGCAAATGAACTTCAACCGTAAAGTGGTAGACCACGTTTTTGGCTAACTGTACATTTCACTTTACTTTCGCATAAATAAACGTGCATATCACAAACCGCTAGAGAATAAAACAAGAGTTCCCTACCAAGCTTCGTTGTTTCCTTACAAAATGGGCTAGGAAACGAGTTTTTGGCATAGAACATGGTAATCCTGTCGGGAGCAAACGTTTCCACATGTCACGTCAGAACATAAAAGAAACAACCGCGATGCGAATCAAGTATTCTACTATCTGAAGGAAAAAGTCAGTATATGTATACTGTATATTTTATAATAATAAAGTCTATGCTCACGATCTCTTCCTCGTAGAAGTTGTCTGGCCCTTTTTCTTTTATACTCGATTTATTTTAAATAACGACCTAGAATAGGTTTCTCTCACTAGCACTATGTCATACAAATGACAAGGACAAAAGATAGAGGCAGGCGGTGAAGTGGGCGGCAACAAGCGCTAATCTTCTTAGGACTCGTTCACAATGGCATTTGGAAATAAAAGATTAACTAGACATCGGTCCGTTTCACTAGCCAAGTCACAGGTAAACGATAAACAATAAGTCTCAAGAGGGGTGACAAACGCGTCGACACAGTACAGATGTAAAAGCCGAGAGTCCAAATTTGAGCTTCCTTTAAGATGCATAAAGTACGGCGAATGAGACAAGATAAAGAATGTAAACAAACTGATC
Source organism: Acleris sparsana (assembly GCA_923062465.1). Classification (NCBI taxonomy): domain Eukaryota; kingdom Metazoa; phylum Arthropoda; class Insecta; order Lepidoptera; family Tortricidae; genus Acleris; species Acleris sparsana. The sequence goes on along the minus strand of OV281298.1, from coordinate 13,083,205 downwards.
GTTACCGAGTTACGTTGCAATAGCGAGCGAATATTATATCTAAGGTCCCTGCTAAGATGCACTACGTTAACTAGCGTTTCTATTCGTTTAGATTTTGAACAAATCGTGTCACTGGTAATAGATAACGTGATACGAAAAGTCACGTGATCTACCAGTGACGCGATTGGTTAAAAACGAAGCGAATAGGAACGCTAGTTATCGTAGTGCGTCCAGTAGTAAGGCCTTATTTCTCGTACGCAATAATATCTTCAGTTTGTCGATGACGGCTGTCGTTGCGTGATTTGTGGTACAGGAAAGCTGTCAGTACAGAAATTGTCAACATGAGGGCCGCCATTTTGTGAATTTATTTCCTGTTTAAATTGTGTTCGAAGTGAAGTGCGTTTGAAAGCTTGTTTACATTCTTTAATCTCGTCACGTTGCCCTTACTTTAGTACAGTTAACATTTTACTTGATTAACTGAAAGAAATAAACAATAACGTGTATCATTAGTCGCTACCTGCTTCCTATGGTCGTTTTTATTTCGGTGGATAAAGGATCCGTCACTCTTTCACTCTCTTACTGGTCAGAAAATGACAGATATTTTCTCCACGTTAGTCCGCATCGATAAACACGACCATCATCTCCTGAAGTTCCTTGTACTAAAAATAATACGTAAAACGGCCATTAAAATAAAGCTCTAGTGCAAAGCAGGTAAAGTGGAATTTCTTTTGTGATGAAATTAGAAAATTGACTTTATTTCATTCACAGTAGAGTCATTGACGAATTTCGCTATATAGTGAGCCTTTAGAAGGATAATAGTCCCGCAGTCAGCAGAAACTTGTTACTAATTATTATTTCCCTAAATTGATAGAACCTGCAATCTTTCTCAGAATTTCGCAGTTTTTGAACAAGTACAACATTATAGCAAAGGAGCAAAACGGTTTTCAAAAACACAAGTCGATAACACATGCTGCATTTTCATTAATCAAAAATATCACCAAATACATTGACAAAAAGATTCCAGTCATAGCGACCTTTTTCGAAATGACCAAAGCCTTTGACTTTGTTAATCATAAATTGCTCCTTAGTAAATGCGGAAATAATGGTGTCAGAGGCAATGCTCTAGAATGGATAGGAAGTTATCTGGGTGACCGTATGCAATGTGTAGAAATACACCAGGTTAACAAACAAAACGAGAATGTCGTTCACCGGTCGGCATGCAGGTGTAACAAGTGTGGAGTCCCTCCGGGAAGTGTTCTCAGTCCGATGCTTTTCTTGATCTACTTTAATGACCTACCTTGTGAGACCTCATGCCTGATGACGCTATAGACATAGCTATAGTTGTACTAAGTGACGATACTATTACGTTTGAGGACAAAATAAACCATACGATAGATTTAGTTGACTCGTCGCTAAATAAAAACTTTGTGAGGACTAATGTGTCGAAAACATGTTTCATGCAATTTGTAAACAACAAAACACGCACTTTAGACCTAAATCTACAATGTCAGGGCCAAGCTATACAACAGGTACACGAAACAAAGTATTTGGGCATAATCTTGGACCAGCACTGCTCTTGGAAGCAACATGTACAGTTTGTTTGCGGAAAACCGGAGAGGTTTGTTTACGCTTTAAAGCAGCTGAGAATAGTCACGGGAGATAAGACAACGCTCCTCGCATACCATGGCTACGTGACATCTGTCTTAAAATATGGTATAGTGTTGTGGGGTAACTCAACTGATGTTAGCAAGGTGTCCCTAATACAGAATAAATGTGTTAGAGCTGTCAGCGGCGCTAAGCCGAGGGATACCTGTAAAACTTTGTTTCAGAGACTAGGCTTGCTTACATTAACGGGTCAATATATTGTTAAGGTGGCTCTCTTTGTTCACAACTATCCGACTTATTATAGAAAACCGACATTCAATAAGAGACTCAGGGAGAAGGATGAGCTTAAATTGCTTATACCGCATTGTTCATCCTCCTTATTGAATAATGGTTGACTTGTAGAGAATACCTGAACGCATTAAGTTCGGCATTTGTACTTAATTTGAGTATTGTGCAAAACTGTTACATTATGACTATTATCGTTTATAATGAAATACCATATGACATTCGAAAATTGTTAAACCCCTTTTTCAAGACAACATTACGGAGATGGTTACTGGACAAAACTTTCTACTCTGTGCGTGAATTTTTAGATTTTTTAGGTTAGGTTTTAATGTATCTGTAATAACTAGATTAAATAAAAATATTTGCCAGCCTATAATAAGATTAAACATGTGATACTTGAAAACTACTATTGACATCTGAAATGTACCTACCGTGTTTAAGCAAATAAATTATTATTATAATTATTCTCTGACTGGACTATTTTAACCTCGCAAAATTCTAGTTTACAATGTTACCTGAGTATTCCATCAAAATTAAATAAATTACATCAAACGCTGACGCGGAGAGCTGAAATTAACAAGCTAAATACTAATTCAGTTTACACAAGAAATTAGTCGTCTGAATTCAAGTTGGTTTAAGCATACTTTAATTAACTTAGTCCCAAAGTTAAAATAGCTTAGCGCAGCGAAAGTTTTTTTACGTGCCATTTTGTAACAAGATGTTCTAATTTTTTTATTGGGAACGTTGTACGTGAGCGATATTATTTTACGTATTTAAATCAACCTTCAACCTCAATGTATTAATATATTGCGTCGTATGATTATTTACTACATTTGTACAGTACCACGCGCGCGCTAAAGCAAGTTTGTATAATCACTAATTAAACTTACTCGTCAAATCGAAATTTCAATCAAAAATATGAATGATTTCTCTCCTGCGCAATTACGAGTAATATTTGTTTAATAAACAGATTAAGAGTATTTGTATTGTGTTGTATTGACATGGACCCTGATGGGGACTCTAAAATGTCAGGCAAATATATTTATCGGAGATGATAAAGATTTAAGTATGATCATTCGATAACTCCATGTTATTTGAGAGAGCTTTATGAAACAGCCCTAGAGGTAAAGCGATAATTGTATACTCAAATAATCGTTCTTGAACATTTCAGCTGAATAACTTTATGAATTTCAAGTTGCATAAATGATGCCATACAAATAATGCAATTCACAAAATTACGATCTTCTGGTCTTTGTTTTAAAGGATATATCACAACAACAAAATAAACTATTTCAGCGATTGCGGGAATTCTATTGTACTCGTATAGTTCATTCGCGGTTTCACCCTGTCCAGGAAATTTAATTAAAATGGTGCACTGGACGAACTTGACACAAATACGTCACACGGAATTAAATCGAATTCCACCGCAGGATTTGACATGTCCAAACCTTAAAGTTCGAAACAGGCAGAAGTTTGAGGAATTTGTACAGAACGTCTGGGAAGTTTCTGCACCGCTTGGGTCGTGTCATGAAAATTAGAAATTAAAACAAGTGATAATTATTTAAGTTGAATAATGTCAAAGTATGAAATGTTTCTTGACATCGAAAAATAAAAGTTCTCAGATTTATGCGACTGCTAAATATTACAATAAGATTAATTTTAGATCGAATAACTATCTACACGACTACAAACGTCAGAGTTGGATTTATTGTGCTAAATAAAGTTTAATATATAGTTAACTTTATGGTTCACAAATGTTTTACCAAATAATCATTTGACAAACTATATCATTTTATAAACGTTTATTTCGCAAAGAGATATTCCCGCCGCATTATTTTACAATTTTGCAAGGTCAAAAGTCCAACCTAACCTAACTTATTTAATAAGCCCATGTAACCTATGTAATATGTAATGGTTTAAGCCCAAACAAGTTTTTGCGAAATACAAGTTTGTAAAGTGATATAGTTTGTCAACTGATGATTTGGTTAAAAGTCAGGAAACCTAACTTTATACTTATGCCATACTTTATACACACTGCAGTTGCAGTAAGTACTTGTTATCCGTGTAATATAGTCATGACAATTTGGATAGGAAAATTTAAAAATGTATCCATAACAAAACAAGCATAACATTATCCAATTTCTTCTTTTTAACATGGTTTTAACAAGACGTTTCAAACACCTCAGAATACACTTACATTGAAATTATTATTATCTCTACACAAAGACAACAGCGTCAGAACAACAGTTAGGGGCGATTTCTACCGAAGCTTATCTGACATATAACACGAACGGCGAAGCTAGCTAATTACGGGAATTCAACCGCCTTCCAATTAGGAAGCGTAATTAATCCTATTACCACTGCACATTATTCACCTCAGACCTTAGTTGGAAGTTGAACTGATCTAATTGATCGTTCTCTTATCAACTTTGTGTTGCCTCAAATAGGCACGTTTTATTATTGTCACCCTGTATAAAAGAAACCTTAATGCTTTGGAACATTCAAATGTTTAGACATCCGTCTACTAAGTGACTTTATAAGTAAAAAAACAACAGAAAAACAGAAAGTCTACTACTTTAAATGTAGGCCTATTCTTCTGTACCTAACGACACGCTGACCTAGTTGGTAGTGACCCTGCCTACGAAGCTAGCGGTCCTGGGTTCAAATCCCGGTAAGTGCAGATATTTGTGTGATGAGCGCGAATATTTGTTCCTGAGTCGTGGATGTTTTCTATGTATTTAAGTATATATTTATCTATATAAGTATTTATATCGTTGTCTAGTAACCATAGTACAAGCCTAGAGCTTAGTTTGGGACTAGGTCAATTGGTGTGACAATGTCCACTGATATTTATTTTATTTATTTATTTAATATTTAAGCCAATTGAAAAAATATATGTATATTTATTTCATATATTTTTATTAACCGCTTATTAAATCAACCCTTATTAAGTTTATTAAAACGATGCTCAATAATAAAAACACAAGAACTATATCAACAGTACAGTACTAAAGTAAACTGTGCATTGGATTAATGAAAAACAATGACCAACATTCAATTAATTAGTTAAGTGTTTCCACTCACAAACGGACTTATTACCCTTCACTTGACCTTATACTGGTCAAAGGGTCTAGGTTGTTTGGCTTGCTGCTATAACATCAATGACAAATAACCTATTTTACCCCACTGCCGAAGTATATAATATACCTCTAAGTATGTATGTACGAGTGTGGTTATCTGTTCCCTTGTAACGGCTGAACGGATGGCCCGATTTCGACAACCGAGGTGTTTTTAGATTTGTCCGAATAGGAGATGACCTTCACCGGGCGGTTTATTCGATAAAAAATATTTTATATCAAATTAAATATGTTATGTTATGTGTATATGCAGTAGAACTAAGGTTACCGACATAGCCCGAAGAATAGCTAAACTGAAGTCGCAGTGGACGGGGCACATTGCTCGCAGGACTGATGGCCGATGGGGTCAGAAGGTTCTGAAGTGGCGGCCGCGGACCGGAAGACGAGCTGTAGGAAGGCCTCCAACAAGATGGAGTGACGACCTCGTCAGGATCGCGGGACCGTGGTGGATGCGAAAAGCACAAGACCGGTCTGAGTGGGAAGCCTTGGGGGAGGGCTATGTCCAGCAGTGGACGTCTTTCGGCTGACATGATGATGATGATGATGGTGAAATTTAATATGTTACGTTAATATATGGCGAATAGGTAGGCTGAAAAATTCCAGTCCAGTATATAATTACTTAATTTAAAAATACACTTTTTTTTATGATCGCAACTGCTTCTCTAATAGACAAATTACATACCATTCGTCAGAATGACTGATTTCTTTGACTTGACGTTTACTTTGAAGTATTCTGAGACAAACATCTCCGCAATCAGTTTATTAATACAGCTGAGTTAACGAATAGTAAATATATATGTGTACTTATTACTATTGGTATAAAGTTTATATTTAGTACTTATTTGCGACATAAGTACTTAAATTATCGCTGTGATTTTAATATAATATTATAGAGGCGAAATTCCAACACAGCGTAAACCAAGGCAAAACAAAGTGAATCTTCCACGAACCTGATATAATATTCGCTACTAGTAAATATTATTATGAGAGATTGTTGCTGTGCTCAAAATTATCGCGATATTGCGAGGTCTCTAATTTCCAAGTACTTTATATGTTGAAACAAGAATCGTGACTAATAAAAGTAAGATGGACAAAGTGTAAGTGTAAAGAGGAAACTATCAGCGAGTTATTTGTGTTTTTCCTCAATTTATCAAAACAATCTGCATGCAACCAAATTATTTACGAAATTTGAGTCTCAAACACTGATACTCGTAGATACAATACGATACAACACGACTCTTTATTAAACACCGAAAAACAAAACACGGAACATTTTACTACGGCACCTCTATTCAACACGGTGAAAACCATATCGTGTTTGAGCTGTTATCGTATTGTAAATGATATGATAGCTCTTATTTTCTTGACAGTAAAGGCGGCCGAGTGAAAAACAATACCGTAACAGGTCAAATACGATATGGTTTTCACCGTCTAGAATAGAGGCGCTGATATTAATACTGATGTAGGTTGCGGTGTCGATAATTATGTTATCAACCGCAAGTACGTAGACAGTTAGTCAAAGGATAATTGCATGTTCTATTAGTAACGTTTGTATTGGTTACGGCCTCCTGCGGGTTTTCAATTAGTGTTCAATGGACGAACTGATGGAAACGTCAGAGCCGCTATTCATCCCACCTTGCCTTTATAACGCTTTGATGACACATTTAGGATGTAAACGCGCTTAGAACAGAGGCAGCGCGGGGCGGTGCGTTCTCATACTGATAAAATAATTGTTTTGAATTACAAAAACCGCCTGTAAAACGAAAAAAATAACGTTTTAACATTTTTGAAGGCGGTTTTTTGTTTTTTAAACAAATATTTTATTTTATACTTTTTAGTAATGATAAAGCTGTTATACTTCCTAGTTGATGAAACTTTAAGACATTTCAAGCTCGCCGCAAGTAACGCTGGGGGAGAGTCATAGTCATATTTAAACAATTAAATGCTGATCGTTATAGTCGCTCAACTATCTTAATCAAGATATCTTATCGCTCTTAGAATAGGTCCCGTTGAGAAGTTCGTTGTGTTCGGTGGCCATAAACGTTCGATCTTATCGACATAAGCCCTTTTGCCTAATTGAAAATGCACGCGCTAAAATGTGTTTTGTACGCTATGAAGGGACTACTTAAACCGCCGATTTATATAAGCTGCGTCGCGTTCACTCGTTCACTCGTTCGACCGACCGAACACCCCTGAATGCAAATGCTGGACTTGTTACTAAAAATACTAAAATTACTACATGCCTATAATATTTGTAAAGTTCGCTCAATTCCTCACGGATCCCCTCATCAGATTTAGATTTGGGGACAATGATATCACCTTGGAAGTATACTGTATCAAACATTTTTTTTGTGTTTTAAAGCGGTCCACAGTTGACGAAGAAGCCGATGAACATATATAAAAAAGACATCCAGTCGAACATAGAACTTCTTCCTTTTTTGAAGGCGAAATACGCCTCGCCTCCGCCACGCTTAGGACTTCTTACTATGGGAACGCGCCGCACATCCCCGCCTCCGCTTCCAGTGCGTTTGTGGCGGGTGCGTAACGATCGATATAAAAATATTTTCTATAATATCAGTCGATATAACGCTCATTTGATATAATAATTAAATCATATAACAACATTTAATATATTTAAATATGATATAATTATCATTTTATATAACGATCATTTGTTCTAAAAATATTTTATATAACATGCATTAAGTATAATGCATATTTACTATAATCAACTTATGATATAAAGCTAATTTCATATAAAGTACAGTTGGTATAAAAAATATAGTAACCCCTATTGTCGAAGTTGTTGACCAAAAAAACACCCTGTATAGGTTAGGTTAGGTTAGAATTGTGTCAAGGCGCGAAGCGCCATAACTACGCGGAATAGGAGCTCCGCAAGGCGGAGCTCCGTCGACTTTGCCTCACTGTCAGCGTTGTACCAAAAAAACATGCGACAAAAAAAGTTATTCCAAAGAAATATACTTAACAACTACCAGAAAAGTAGTTTAGGTTAGGTAAATAAAACGCAATTTGCACATTATTATAATATACCACTTGATAGTTATACAATATGATTTTTATACAAAATGATGATTATACCAAATGATGTTTATAATAAATAAACGATATACCAAATGATAATTATAGTAAATAAAAATAGATATTTTGATAATATACCAATCGTTTATTATATAAAATGAGTGATTATATCCTTTAAAATTATATCAAATGTTATTATATTAAATGAAATTATATTAATTATTTTTATACCGATCATTACACACCCGTTTGTGGCTTTAGCCTAGTTGGATTGGAAGTGACGATGATAAGTAAACGCAAATATTTGTGTGATGAGTATTTGTTCCTGAGACTTAGATGTTTTACTTGTATAATTGTTTTTCTAAATACGTATGTCTATCGTTGTCTAGTACCCATAGTACAGGCCTAGAGCTTGATTTGGCACTACGTAAATTTATGTGAGATTGTTTCCTTATAAACCATAATTCATTTTCAAATGCACATTAGTTACCGTATTGGGCTTAACTGTATCGTAAAGAAGCAATGTGAATTAAAAGCAAGTGATAAAATGGGCTAAGAAATAAACTAAAGCTTGATTTTTAATTCCATAGAATTCTGACGTTTCTTGGTCTTGATTAATTGATTGATGATTCTGATCATTGTTATTGCACATCTTTGGATATTTTTTTAAACTTAATTTTTCTTTGTTAAAATTCATGTTATGTATTTTATGTACTTAAATCAAGGTTAGGTACATTTGAAAATCCTAGAAAGTCAGTATGTGACAGCTGTCAGAATTCTACGGAATTAAAAATCAAGGTTTATATTAGTTAGGGATAATGAAGCAGATCAACTATAACATACAATTAAACAAACACAGTCTTTCCTCCTTATAATTAAGTATGAAAAAGGAACCTAAAATAATAATCAATGTCTACAAAATAAGGATGTACAACGGCGCACTTATGTTCATTTAACTATAACACACACACAATCCATCCAAACCTATTTCGGTCTTCTTCTATCTTATATAAATCCTCATTACTATAGTTATGTCCTTCCTCCTTCCTCATTATATGCTTAAGGGTGCGGCTCCACTGAGGTGGAGACGAGCGAAGCGAAGCGGAGCGGTTAATATTGGCACAGGTCCGCTCAACTCCGCTCATCTCCGCCTCAGTGGAGCCGCAGCCTAATTATTAAGCAGAGTCGTGAAGAACGTTCTGATTTCCAACTAAAGTTCTCGAGTATTAATCGGCGCTGGTTTCATATCACCAGCAACAAATTGCCTGCATACCCTGCTAACCTAACGTATCGCTTACATGGTGTATGCGAACTTCGCCCGTAACAGTATAGCGTATTTCTTGGTATGATTCACGGCTTCCTTGTAATATTAATGTACGGAGAAAATCGTAATTTAGGTCTAAAATTTACAGCCAGGGGTTAGCTAGATGCTGGGATCAACGATGTTAATATCACCTAACACATAATTCCTGGGATTATGTCCTAATCTACCTTTAACCTTTCAACAGAATTAGCACTCTAATATAATTATATCAGAGTGCCGATTGACCTCGTCAAGTTTCGGTACTTAATTAGATTTCGCAGGCATTTGCGAAGCTATAAAAATCCATTGAAAATGCGCTAACGTTCCTCTTTTAGTCCGACTTTTACGATTTTTGAACATGTTTGTTGTTATTTATGTTGTTGGAAGGAAACAAATAAAAATTAACCAACCAGGAACGTACAAACCTGTTTTTTTATACTTAACTACAATGGTAACCCATCATGTTTTGTACCATTTCATCGAATTTCATTTCCTAGAACGCGATTTTTTGCAGACGCTATATGTTAATTATGTGTTAAACATTAATTTCGTAGGTAAGCTTAGGTTAGATTTGTGACTACCAAAAAAATTGTCCATGAGGCGAGTAATGCCTTTCCATTAAATGAAAATTCTGCGTCAGGATAAATTCACTGAAACTATAAGATATTAAAACGTTACAGTCAAAACATTAAATTGTATGAAAAAGTGCAAGAGACTCAATGGTTTTAATGCATTTAGAAACGTAAAATAACAGAATACGAAATATTGATTTTAGTCATGACCCGCAGTTGTCCATTTTCCTTTAGTTACTTACGTCTCATCACGATAAAAAATGACACATTTTTGTTAAAAGTTCACTAATGGAACGACTGAAAAAGCATTTAGCAAGAATACTGTTATAAAAAGTTAGACTACTTTGCCGGCACCGTTAACTACTTTAAACTAAAATTTACCAGTGTTAGCAAAAATGAAGTTGAAATTTCCAGGCCACTTGTTAGCGTCTTTTCAAGATGCTTTCTTTTCTACATTCCTTGGATTATTTTAATGTAACTCTATGCATAATAAATTCGTTTATGCTGTCGTTCTGTGTAATATACAAAACATGGGCTTCAAACAATCCCAAACCGCTATCAGCGCTCTTTTGAAACTCAAGAAACAAGCCCCGGTACAATCTACACTCCAATTCAAAATCAGACCGATTCCCCACTCCCAAGTCAATATTCTGTTTTGTAAAATAATACCGTCGCGTTATTTGAATGCGAAGAGGTTTTCAATATCTACGAGTATACAATGGGTATCAAACGGATGCCGTCTTTGGTTATTGGTTTCTTCATATCTTGGAATATTTCCCTTCAGCGTCACCTTAATAGATTTGCACCCTTGGCTTTTTGTTTACGTAAGCAATTGTGTACGTACGAAGTCCTCGATGTTTATTTTCTTGTTGTTTATTGTTCTATGTAAAAAAGCGATACTTCTCGAAGTTATGTGTTTATTTTTTACTGTAATTATTCATTCGATTGTGTCTACCTTTTGTCCACCATACCATTTATTAATGCAATTCCACGCTTCATTTTGAAGGCCAGGGAAACTAAAAAAAATGGATTCGTTTTAAATGCTTTTTTTGCACGAAAATAAATAATATTTAGAGTAGGCAATAATAAATGACTCTTCACCAGATTCCCAAAACACGAAATTCGAAATTGTTGGTAAAGATACCTTACAATACCTTAATTTAAACTTAAAGTTTAGGAATTATAATAGATGAGAGTCTGTGACCTTGAGGCTAGATAAGTTGCTTAATGCAAACGTAAACGATTTCCGAAAACTGATAAAATGTAATCGACGTAGGCTGTCGACGCGACTGTCTGACAGCTTACGTCAATCCTATACATTTTAGATAACTATAACGAACGCCGAATGCAACTTATCTAATGCCTCGGTATTTTAAAATGCTGGTACTTCACGAATGAGCGCAAATAAATGACAATCGTGATCTAATCCCACAAGAGCACCGTGATGTGCCAACGCCATTTTAGTAATTGCTATGTGACAATTTTATAACTACATACATCCATGTAAAAGACACAAGCCCAAACAATTTAACAATTTTGCGGCATTGCTAAGAATCATCACATCGAATAAGAACTTTTAGTCTTCGACGGCATCTCTGCACAATAAGAACAAAAACCAGTAGAACATTTCCAAATAAGTAAACAGAGCGGCTTGTAGCTTACACGTACACGCCACAAGCCTGTGTTGGGGCGTGACATAATGCTGATTGACCTTAAATCACCGTTTCCGTTTGTACTGTACTGTAACTCAAGCTCCTAAAAAGCCAAAGTTAAACAACGTTTCTCTATATACTTTGATAGCGGGCAGCTTCTGGGCAAATGGAGTCGCGGGCAAAAGCTAGTAAGTAACAAAGAGAAATGTCAAGGAATTCCAAGTGACGTAAAAAAGAAAAGCTGCACAGTTTCCCGCCATGAGTAATAGCCAGGATCCCTCAAACTAATGCCCGAGATGACGGAGGATTATGTACCAAGAACATTAATCTATTGGCTGTCTTTTGTGTCTGAGATAAGGCCTTAGTGTAATGGTATTTGATCGTGTATAATAGTTATTAAGTACGTAAAATATTATATCTACTTCGTACGCGTAGAATTTTTCGCTAGTCCCCCTTTTTCACTCCCTTGGGGGTTAAGTTTCGAAAAATCCTTTGTTATTCCTCCTGTCTTAAAAACAGACACTGAAAAAAACAGCTTTCGTGGTCCAGGTTGGCGTTGATGAGTCAGCGAGTCGGGCCTTATCTTTTTATAATATATTTATAGAAGGAAAAACTGACTGCCTGATAGATCAAAGCAAAACCGTTAAAGCTTACGGCCAAATTTTACTGAATTAAAATACCTATAAATAATAATAAATAATAAATAAATATAAGGAGACAATGTCACACCAATTGACCTAGTCCCAAACTAAGCTCTAGGCTTGTAATATGGGTACTAGACAACGATATAAATACTTATATAGAAAAATAACTACTTAAATACATAGAAAACATTCGAGACTCTGAAACAAATAATCGCCCTCATCACACAAATATCTGACCTTACCGGGATTTGAATTTGAATTTGTATATTATATGTATATTATGCATATTTATAGAAGCAATAATTGAATTGAGAATTAAGAATTGAAGTCAGGACCGCTAGCTTGGTAGGCAGCCACTACCAACTAGGCCAGGGCATCGTAATGAAATGTATAGCGTTGCTAATATTGCAAATGTTCAATCAGTAAACGTGAATGTTTTCTCTTTTACTGTATTTCAGGCAGTTGATGATACTTTTAGTGATCAGTTAGTTTGCTTTTTGCTCTACTGTGTGTAGTAAAGGCACAGGCATCTTGGCCTGTATGTGCAAAATGTGGTTATAGAATTAACTCTAAAAGTTGTTAGAGTTGGTGATTCTGTAGCTTTGCCTACCCCACTCTGGGATGAAGGCGTGACGGTATGTATGTATGTGTAGTAGAATTATATATTTTTCAGTCTTAAACTGATAGCTTCTCATAAGGCGTTAACTTTAGTTAGTGGCGTGGAGTTTGAGGTACTGTAAAGAGTTAAGCATTACCAAGAACTCCCTACATACTATACTACATAGGGTCAGTTTAACGGTAAATTTGGCTTTGAATGGTTAATTAGATCATACGTCTGCTCCAAGCCCTTTGACCTGACCAGTAATTAGGTTGGCCAAGCAGCCGAGCGGAATGTAGTGACTATTGGGAACGGTAATTCAACGGAATCCGATTTATCCTGATATCTGATTATTACTCGTACGTAAATTATATTATAAGCCGGAAGCTTAACGAAAACTGAGTTTTGACAAGATTTTATAGAAATAACGTCTCTTGTGCTCTTACGTTATATAGTTTTTTTTTAAATGTAGTTTGTATTTCATTTTATTTTATTTATTTATACACGTGGAAGAAGCGAGAGATGTGTCAGGATCGTAGCAGGTGGAAAGAAGGTCTCTGCCTACTCCTCTGGGAAGCAGGCGTGATTTAATGTATGCATGTATTTATACGTTATTAGACATACACAAAGTAAGTACAAGTGCCAGACTTAATGCCTTGAGGCATTCTCGACGAGTCAACCATTGGGTCTAACAGACTGTGCTTTGTGTAATAAATCGTATACATACATACATATAATATCAATATATTTATGGTATGGAGAAGGCAAACGAGCACAGGCCACCTGATGGTAAGTGGGATCTGTGACCCATAGACATTTCCAATGTCAAGACTACGATCCTAAGACTGTTATCCATATACCGCAAATGCGTTGCCAATCTTGAGGACTAAAATAGAATGTCTTTATGCTAGTAATTTCACCGGTTGTCTTATCCCCACACCGGAACACAACAATGCGTAATGCTGCGTGGCGGTAGGGTACAAGATGGTGGTACCGGTACGGATGAACTCTGCACAAAGTCCTGCCACCACTAAACTGTGTAAACACAAAGAGCAGGTAGGTTACCTGATGCGAAGTAATCACCACCGCCCATAAACACCAGCAACTCAAGAAAAGTTGTCGGTTAGTTGCCCGCCAACACATACCAATAGCAATAACACATAACATTTAAAGAAGAGACGTTATTTCGAGCTGACATACACAACTTTATGGCGTCGCGTGGGATAAGATGCTGTTTATGCAACAGTTTTTTGCCGAGGTCAAAATGATAGTCATATGTAACAGTAGTCTGTACCAAATATATTAGAGCAGTCAAGGTAGTCAAACATATCTGAACACGATCTAATGCTTTTAATAAAAATGACGTTGAAAAATGTCAGAACATTTGTTCCGGGTCGGGTCAAATGTCGGGTCGGGTCGGGTTTGAATGCAAATGTACTTTGCGAGAATATCGGTCTGTCATTGATATACATAATTTTCGAACCAGTGCGGTTTTGAAGTCTCTTAAAATACGTAAAATCGTGAAAGAACAAAATAACGAAATACAAATTGGCTTTAATAGCCATGTGTCTGTTTGTGAAAAATATGCTTATCTTTCTGTCTATTTTCAACAAATACATAACTTTTGATGGGCCACGTACAGAATACTGTCAAGATCGACTGGCTGATAACTTTGTAGCCCTACAAGTAAGAATATTTCAAACTTTGGATGGCGAGAAGAACGAGGCAAAACTTCAATCTTCAATTTTTAAAGTAGAGCGCTTGGATAGGCAAGGGTCGATTTTGCCCGTTCTTGTTTAAATTAAAATGAACCGGAGATTGGGCTGAAATAATACAGTGTTCGGAAACCCTCAGCGTATCGTAACAGTGTCTATTTTAAATGTTTTGCTTTGTTTAGGCAGCCAAACACCCGCTTAAGAGAACAGAACAAGAAAATTTAAATTGATTAAATTTGTTTGTTGTCTTATTGTTAAATATCACCGCTCTCGAGTTTACTTTGCTTAAATTACTGCGGAAAAGGCTTAACTTAACTGGGTGTATACAAATTTATGTTGCTTAGCAAAATACTTATTTTACAAGATCCTTACCCAAAGCGCTGGCGGACCTCCTAAAAACGGGAGCCCGTTGTTTCCCAAAATGTTTTTTGGTCATAATGTCTATGATGGCATAATTTTTGAGTCATCATTTTTACATCGAAGTAAGCGTAAATTTTGAAATGGTGAGTACAATTGTGCGTACAGGGAGGTGCAACGTCAAAGATAGTTGATATGGGTCGCGGGAAGCCGCTAGATGCGAGGAGCACAAGACTGATTGTGTTGGAGATCTTTGAGGAAGGTCGATGTCCAGCAGCAGAAGTGTTTCGGTTAACATGATAAAAAAGTAGAGTCAAGGGGGGGACATTAATTTTAAATTTAGATAAAATCGTTTATCATCTTCTTTATATTTACTCTAAAATCAGCAGTCTGTAATCTTTATATTCGACTTCAAATTATATAAAATTTATGCTTATATATTACTTTATTTTTATTTTGTGAGATCACAAATTTGTTATAGTGTGCCCCAGGGGTGGGGTACAGTTTAACAGTCATATTAATAATAATAAGAAAAGGGGGTAAAGTATAACATTTTTTTGCGTTTACCCGGGAACTTGACGTCTGATGACAGCCGTTTAAGATGGCGGCGTATGAAACTAATAAAACACGTCAAGACAGACCATAGACAAATAAGAAAAGGATAGAGATTCCTTATGTTACACTGTCCCCCACTTAACCCTATTTCAACCAAATGAGATACTTACTTAAACTTATTTTACTTTCATGATAAAACCAAAGATCTGGTTAAACCACGTTGTGAGGTCGAATCCAAACAACGGAAAAAGGTTCTCCTGAAATTCTCCCAATGCCTAGGGAACGTAACGTCAGTTCGTCAGGAGCCGTAATCATGTTCCTGAATAAATATCGGGGTACATAAAAAACGGCCATTGGCGGAATAGCCGACCTCCGGCTAAGATAAAGGAACGTGACCCGAAATTGGTCTTTTATGGCGCCTCACACTAGTCGAGAAGTTCAGTATTGTTGTTAAAATATTTATTGTTTTTGATATAGGGACACCGTAATTATTTATTATGGTTTATTTGTTGAATGGGAGGTAATAACATAACAGCAGCATTGTAGGTAGAATTGTAGATACATTAGCAGTGTTTTAAATTTCTGCCGTCGTTATCGTTCGCATACCTATAGAAACTTATTTAAGTTCCAAGGAGTGGTTTCAATACTGTTCTTACTCGTCTGCTGTTACTAACAATAAGATATTAAAGTACTAAGTTGGCGACACGCACGTTTTCTTAACTTGTAGTTATGTTCTGTTAGATTAAGATTAATGTTGCTACTTTGTCCCTGTTTTTACACTGTTAAATAATGCGAAGTGTAAGTTTTTACTTTTATTTTACAATAAAGTAAGTAGTATAGTCAGTTGAGTGATTCACAAAATGTAAGTAATATTATTATATTCCATAAATAAAAATAAACAATGTAATCGTACGCGGTATGAAATAACTTCAAAGGAAATTTGCCTACCAGTGTCGGGTCTGTCCACCTAGTTATAGGTATACGATATAACAAAATGCTCAAAAAAATCCAGGAATACCTTCCATTTTAAATTCACTATTTAACACGAAAGCAAATCAAGCAGAAATTTTCACCTGACATTTTATAATAATAAGTAGGTAAACTACTCTGTCAGTCATGTCTATCAGCCAGTATTTAATACGCTTATCTTTGACATTCGACATTCCCTATTTTATTGAGTATTATTTGTTACCTTCTAACATTTGCTACTACTGTGAGCAGCCTAATTTAATAAAAAAAAAACTCTTCACTCGTCTGTATAATTGGCTGTAGTAGTAATAATAATAAGTATTATTGGCTGGTTATTTAATGAAGGAACTAGCCTTCCTGAATCCGAATCAAATTAATACAATCCATTTAGTTACTGAGTATAACTAATTGTTTTTTTTTTGTTTTTTTTGTTTTAATCGTATAACAAACTGGGTGGGTAGACCCATGTTAAAAACAAATACGCAGAATCACAATGTTGTCTCATTAAGATATATTTAAATATCTGAAAAGAAACGAATGTAGTGTAGATATTCAATTTCATCCATTAGCTTCATATTTTACTTTCGAATACTCAATTAGCGGGGTTCATCAGTTATTTTGGTTAATTAATTGTTCCGTACCATTTCAATCTATTAATTTAAAACTTAAAGTTAATTTCATTATTTTCAGTAAAATTATTTTAATAAGTGTTATATTGTTGTTCTATTATACTATACATACTAAATACCTTAACGCAATCAATCCTAAAGTGGTGTAGGCAGAGCTACAGAATTAGCAACAACTCTAAAAACTTGTTGTTAATTCTGTAACAACATTTTGCACAAACAGGCTAACACGTTTACCAGTGTATATTAGGTTCAGGTTGCAAGCCTCGCCTAACAATAATAGAAGCCTTTATTTACTCTAGATATAATTTCGTATTTAACGAGTATGCACTAACTTACCGAGGCACATACGTTTCCTCTTAGTGTATAAATCGTCTCCTTATTTTACTCGTGGCCAAAGAAAAAAAATGAATAGCAATACGCTTATATCGTTTTTCTGAAGGCCGTTATCGAAAAATTGGTTAAAAAAAAACAACTTCTCTACCGCAAACGTGATGCAAAAAAGTAAGAGAATTGAAACTGTAACGATATTGGCTTCTTTTCCGAGAACAAAGAAACTGCTGTAACCAGTAACGACATGATACGAAACGGTTCGAATTTAAGAACACATTCTGGGGTGTACGAATCCTATTTAAAATAAAGAACCGGACATGAACATGTCGGATCATGCTCAGAGTAGGGTTCTGAAGCCGTTCCTACCAAAACAAAAACTATCTTATATAAACAAGTATAATTCTGTATTTAAAGTTAAATAGTCCTGTATAAATATGAATGATTAATAAATATCAGGGGACAGTCTCACAGATTTTATATTACAGCGTGGTCGGCGTAATTTTACCGTATTACTCGTACTATGCTAAATTACAGATTTGTACCAACCAAGAGTTTACTGAGTAAAGCCAGATAGACATGGCAAAACTATAAGGATTCCTTGTTGACTTCGGAATCCTAAATAGTCTTCGTATTTACGTCGACACGGTGTTGGGTGTTTAAAAAGCCATTTTCCAAATCCGAACGTGAATATTGTTTCCATATATCACGCTCGAAGAATAACGCTAACGTTTTCATTAAAATACCGGTGTGATAAAAACAAGTCTATCAGACTTGCTTGAGGTTCTGTGTCCTTAAAAAAATAAGTAGTAAACCTGTGTGTGTACGTAAACACTTTTTTGCACAAAAAAACAATTACTTCCCATGAATTTTCTAAGCCTTCTAAGCCTAAATCTTTGTTTTTTTTTTGGCGCTATTATTGTTTCCAGTTTTTCAATAATCCATTTAACTAGATTACAACTGTAAAGTTCAACTCAAGTCAACATCCATATGCCTGCTATTTTCAACATCTTAACAACTAACAGTTAAATTGCTAACAATGTTTGCATAAGAACATTGTAAAAACACATACAAGGTGTTCTGAACCGGTTAAACGCGCAAGAACGTCGTTAAAGCTTCATTACGAGCTACTTTACGCCTTTTTAGTGCGTTAGCGCAGAACTTAGCCAGTTATTAAGTACCTTTACAAGTGCAGATTGTTGTGTACATTTACATCTTTCGTAAGTGTACGGACAGTTTTGTACATTACAAGATACAGGTCTAACTGGGGCGTTCTTACTTTTTGTAACTGAAATTTTAAGAACTTAAATAGTACTCGTGGTAGATTGTTCTACTTAATTTCAGTACGTAATAAATGCTGATTTTAACTAGTAGTGAGTTTTTGGCTAAGCTCAACCTCTCTCGAGCTTAATACGAGTTAGCTGTGTGCTTTTGCTTTTTTGTATAGTTTAATAACTATACAAATAAACCCAAAAGCACACACATAGTTTAATAACTAACAATAACGGAGAAATATTTTACAGAAACATTTTAAACAAAATTATATTGCCAATTATGTTGTAAGTGGGCGTTAAAGTGACACTACAAGCCACTTTACGCCTTTACGGTGCTTTACCGCAGTACTTCGGGGCAAGTTATGAACTTTATGTTGTCTAAATTACTAACACTTTGTATGTAAAAAGTTTTGTAAAATACAAGACTGCAGGTTAAAAATGATATTCTCATTTCCTCAAAAATGCAAAATAATAATAATGAGGAACAACATATTCATATTTAACCTATTTAAAACAGAAGCCCGAAGCTCAATTATTTCTCTCTCCCTCTATTTTGTCGTGAATAATGATGGAGTAGGATGTGACACTGGTTTAAAAAGCTTCCTAACCAATTAAACAACCACCACCACCACCAATAGGGTTATCCGCCCTAACAACTCGCTAGCGAGCTCATTGACGAAATTACACTGGTTCTGTCAGAGCTTACAAATTACACTGTGACTTTGAAGCATGTAAATTGTACACATTGACAGTGTAAGTAGTGTGTCTTTTTAAATTAATGCGTTTTTTTGACACATGTTTGTGCCTTTTTATGCACGATAGCCGGTTAATTTATCTTTCTATTTTCCATATTTCTCGTTGATTCGTCAACGTCGACGAAATTCTTAATTCGCATTTAACTTACCTATATTACCTATTTGGCAGATAATAAATCGACCCTGACACTTTGTATAACCACAATGTTTCTAAATATTGACGGTAAACATTATTTGTTACCAGTGAAGGAATAGCAATGAAAACCATTGCAATAGTTAATTTGAATAAAATGTATCACATTTTCGATTCGATTATCGGTGAAGTAACAAGCTTTGTATATGTATTGAGTAATGAATAAATCCGCTTCCCTCTCCTAACTCGCGACCGTTTGTAAACCCGATATAGAATCCTGTGGCCGCGTACTGTGTAAGGCAATCCTCCACAATTAACTTTTACAGTAATTGTTATTATGTACAGTACCCCAACGAAAATGTTAAGCACTTTAGTGCGTTTTCATAGTAAACTTCAAACAGAACATCAAATGACACACATGAAGGTGACAAAGACATTTACAATGATAATGTTCTAAGTATGTTCAACATGTTTATTGGGTGATTGTACATGGAAGCTACACGGTTTCGTTTGTGTTGAAAAGTAGAGAGTGAATAGAACATTACGTACTTTTACTGTTACTTATATAACGTGTGTTGACGACAAGTTAGTCTAGATCGTAGTCACCCTGCCCACGAAGCTAGCGGTCCTGGTTTCAGATCCCAGTAACGGCAGTGCAGCAGCATAGTTCACAGCATTTTTGTTTTTTTTTTTGGCAAATTCGCACACCGGCCACCCACCTGATGGTAAGTGGAAACTGTGACAATGGAATTCTCTAGAGCCTCCAATTCATGTTTCCAATTTAAAAGAGAATCAATGCAGATAACAAGACATTTTACACAGTCTACGTTATCTAAAAACGCTCCATTTTTAACACCTCGAGCTTTTCCTTTTCCTTAAAGTTGTATTTAAATAGCATCAGTTGAGTTTTGCCCGTGTTAACCCGTAAATTCCGAGCAGATATTTATGTGATGAGCGTGGGTATTCGATACTATGTCTTATATGTTTTCTATGTATTTAAGTATGTATGTTTCTATATTAGTAACTTTAAATATAGGGTAAATTTGTGTGAAATTGTTCCCTAATTATTATTTTTTATTTATGCCGATCTCAGCACCAACTTCATATTTAAGTATGTTTTTTGTACAAGTTAAATAGATAAATACCATCAGTTACCTACTACTTAGCAATAACACTAACTAATAAGTGATTGTTTTGTTTTTAACGCAAGCAAAATCTATTGTAATGTATAGACGAAATCAGAATTTGTCCAATCAGGAATACGGCGAAATCATTTTAAGTTTGCATACATTGAGAACCGGTTGAATAAAAATAACGGTGCTACGGGTCACCGTAATAGTTTGATATTCTAAATATATTTGGAAAATACATTTAGAATATCAAATTATTCTGTGTGGTTACCATATTTATTATACCTGCGGGCCTGGTATGGTTGCGTTTATCGCCTGACAAAATGTGTATAAAGCATCCGTCACTCTCGCACTTACATACGTGTCAGAAAGTGACGGATGTTTTATCAACATTTTGTCACGCAGTAAACGTAGCCATTTTAGGGTACCTGGTAATTACTCGGTTAAATGACCCGTTTTAGTGTGGATAAATCAAACATACAATTCAATGATGAATTGAGATCGTATTTGATTATTCCGGTAAAATATGTCGTTCATGTGTGTTTAACTTCAGAGTTTAATTAAAATGTACGGGTTAAGCTAACAAGCTGAATTAATAACTGTATTAGTGAGATCAAAATGGCAATGAAAGTTTTACTAATTATTTAGAAGACAAATTATTAAAATAAAATTATTATATGTTAGACCTGTGAGAAAAGGACAGAGATATACAACTGCTCTAGCTCTGTTCTCCCAAACTCTAACATACAAACAAGCAATCCTACTTTCGTATTTATAAATAAGGGTTCCTCATATGTCATACCATCTGTGGTAACAATAAACTTATAAAGAAGTTATAAAGAAGGTCCCTGTACGTATATACTTTGAAGACGAAGTGAGGAAAAGCGTATGTATGAAAATCTTCTGTTATTTTCTCTAAAATATACCTTAATGGCCTTCTCCATAATCGTAATTGCGTTAAGCTTACAGATTTACATTTTTCATACCCAGTGTTGTCACCCCAAGCCATTATTACTGGCAAAAACAATTTAAAAAGGCAAAAGCAACTGAGGCGCGGCTATAAAGCAAATTGATTTAAATTTATTACAATTTATTTATATTGCAGCATTAAAACGGCAAAAGTGATGGGACCCTTGAGGGTAAAGCGAATAAGTCGTAAATAGCAAGCCTTGTGGTGTTATTCCCTTACATCTATCTATAGCCGGTTTATTAGATCGAAATCGGGAACACCCTAAAATCTCGAACAATACCGGATAATGGATAAGGCCGAATTATCAAAATCTCGAATTTAATATTATCGAGTGTTAAAAAAAACGACAACGTTTTTCCGAATATTATATTTACGAATGTTGATAATTCCAAATTTTCTTTTTCTAGAAAATTATAATTCCGAATGTGTGTTGCCAGTGATGACTTACGGATCTGAGACGTGGGTGCTAACAACGGGCCTCATAAGTAAGCTCAAAGTCACTGCGTGATAGAATCAGAAATGATGATGTCCGCAGTAGAACTAAGGTTACCGACATAGCCCGAAGAATAGCTAAACTTAAGTGGCAGTGGGCGGGGCACATTGCTCGCAGGACTGATGGCCGATGGATTCAGAAGGTTCTGGATTGGCGTCCGCGGATCGGGAGACGAGCTGTAGGTAGGCCTCCAAGAAGATGGAGTGACAACCTCATAAGGATTGCGGGAGCGCGGTGGATGCGAAAAGCACAAGATCGGTCTGAGTGGAGAGCCTTGGGGGAGCCCTATTTCCAGCAGCGGACGTCTTTCGGCTGACATGATAATTCCGAGAATTCACAAACCAGATCGGTAATGTAACATTTGGAATTATGAAACTAACCACTTGAATTGAATTGAAGTATTCTACTAAAATAAGATTTAGGTGACATGACGAACACATTACTTACTAAACTAGGTCAAACTCAGCTTGGTTAGGTTAGGTTAGGTCAGAGTTGCATCAAGGCGTGAAGCGTCTTAGCTACGCGAAACAGGAGCTCTGTCGGACATTAATTTTTTTACAGTTTTTGAGCATTTTGCATGTTAAACATTATCATTATACAAGTTATTATAAAATATTTGATTAGGCGCTTATTTAAAATAAAAAATGTAAGAGAGTGCAGGCTGCTAAAATTTCGGAGAAAAGATTATTCGGGATTCGGAATAGGAATAGGAATCTCCGGTGTCACTGGGACGTGCATACGCGTAGCATGGCTGCGTTTATGGCGTGATAAAGTTTGGCTAAGGCATCCGTCACCTTTTGACACGTAAATAAGAACGACAGGGGCGGATGCTTTATCCACATTTAAAAGATAAAAAGATAAAAGATAAAAGATGTTTATTCAGTAAGTAGGCCGCACGGGCACTTTTACACGTCAAAATCTACCAGCGCTTCGCAAGAGACCACTGCTGAGAAGAAACGCCGCAAGAAACTCAACAGTCAGTCGTTTTTTGTTAAATACTACTTATGATATTATACAATTATAAAGCTTAACCTAGCATTATATAAAACAATGAATTTAACATAAAATAAAAATAAATAAATAAAACATTCAAGCGTAGCTTGAGCAGGAAAATGTGACAAAACTAAGAATTTTCATAGGGAGAGAGACGCGATATAGACGCATTGTTACTAGGCCAGGGTCTCGTTTTACAAGTTCGATCGCTCGAGGTCAACTTCGCCGCGACTGAGAATACCCCAGCGAGCCGTATGTAGCTGAGATTGTTGTTTTTATTGCGTTTGAGTTTAATTGCTTTGTTTATGACGGGTGGTGACCCTGAGTTTTTGTTTTTGTTGCTAAAATGTTGAGGTCTAATAAAGATTTCTTAGGTAGCAGTACAATTAGTACTGTGACAGTAAATAAAGGTTGCACTTTGCCATCAGCCCCCTATTTCACTTGATAATGACACGTGACAGGTGACAATTCGGTATACATTGTAAAGTTAACGTTGATACATCACCGGGTTTTATATAAGCTGCGCCATGTACACTGAAATGTTACGTGTCTCCTGTCGTTGTCAGTATGGTAAAATAGGGGCTGGTGGCATATGAGCTCGTGTCATAAAAACACACATTTGGATATCTAATGTTTGTCAAATAAATGCAGTCGTTACTTAAACAAAATTTACAAAATCAAAATTCTGTTAAGATATTATTTATGATAAAAATACAAGAGCAAGGAATTGAAAACCCGGTCATAATAAAACTAATTTTGTTGTTTTTAGGAAATGGAAGCGAAATGAGTTGTCAATACATCAAAAGGGATTCCTTGAATTGATTACTTTTCTTTACAAACAAAATTTCAAAGGATTTTTTATAAACTTATTCCATTATGGCCAGCGAAATATAAAAGAATTTCTTTTGAAAATCTTCTTAAAGAGGAAATTTCATGCATTCCGTTGAGCGGCTTCTTAATTCTGAGCCATGGATAGAGGAAGGTAGCGGAGAAGAACTAAATTGTATTTATCGCAAAAAAACATATAACGTTTTTTTTTGTGATCAGTTATATTTATAAATACTGTAAAGTCGGTTAGTCCCATTTACTCTGCGATTTATTTCATTATTATCTTATCGTTATCTGGTTTTTATGATGCTTTTAACAAGGCTTAAACTAAGCACTTTATTTTATAAGGTAATGTATTCACAGTCGCATTTCTAGTTCACTCAAACCACCAGTTACCACGGATCCCACTTACCATCATTTGGTATCGTTTGCGTACTCCATATCTTAATAAAGCTATAGGCTTGTAATGTGAGTAGGACTAAAAATATAATCGTACTTATAGAGAGGAGACACATACTGAAGTTAATATAAACATAAAACGGAAAAAACTTGCCTTTATCCTGGGCCGCCAGTTTCGTATGAAAATTCACTACCATGTAGGGTAACCACTAGGGTTGTCCAAAATAGTGTGAAGAAAAAAAAAATAGGTATATCAAACCATGCTTACGATAATTTAGTGAATAAATTTAAACTTGTTAAGTAGTCGTTTAATGGTCGCTCAAAGCGTTTACTTTATGCCAAAACGTTCTCACTTCCATACAAAAAGACATGAGGTAAACTTATCAAAGATTAAAAACAGGAGTAGAATATTGTTTTCATATCACCTACTCGGAAAGGGGACTTTTCTTCCGTGCTACGAGGGATCAAAGTGGCACTTTTCTGTTCAAGGACATTTTGTTGCCAAATTTGATAATTGTTGTTAAGTGCGATAATTTCCTGTTGTTAAATTTAATAATTTCAGCATTTCTAGAATGTGTGAATAATTAAATTTGTTTCATCACTAAGATCTTTTATTTTCCTCATAGGTGATGTGAAAAGCAGTATGTGTCACATGGTAGCAAAATTATTTCCACCTTGGGCGTTAACACTTGAATCCCTCACTACGCTCAGGATTCTATTTTAGAATCTAGTCTACTATTGCCTACTGCTGCAACACAGAATACAGTGTGATGATTGGTCCAAGGCCTCTCTCATCCGATATTTTTTTTAGATGAGTGAAGCTCTATACATTTGTATATCAAACCATCTCAACAGTATGGGCGACATTTAAAGTTTATTCAATCGCAATAAAACTTGGCATAGCCTATTTTCACGTACTTCGAAATAAAAAGAAACTTGTGGAGAAACAATATTAAACATTTTCCGACGGTTCTGTGACTCAACCTCGTATAAAGAATAATGACCAGTATAAACTGACACTCACTAAATACTCGAGTGCATACATAGTGCGTGTCAGTTTATACTGGACATTATTCAATATACGAGGTTGAGTCACACAACAGTCGTTTTGTTTCTTGGACCAGTCTACTAACCACGTCGGACTACGTTAGACTAAAACAAATCCATTATTTTTAAGATAATTAATAAACTACATTGTGTCTTCTCCGTCACGTTCCCACCCTCGTCCATCGGAAGTAATCATATTTTCGTTTCGTTTGAAAGGAACCGACGCTCAAAATGCGCCAGAAGACAGATATGAATTATTAATGCACCAACAATACCGGAAGGAATTCATTAGCGCTCTCTTTCACGCTAACGTGTTGGGAACTGAAAGTAAGAAGGATAGAATAATATTTTTCCTGAGCACTTCATTAAAACTTAGTTGCAAAATAATATTTGTAGGTATATTCTTGGGAAATGCTAACGATTACGTTACTAATCATGTATTTGCCTTAGCTTTGAATTAATAAAAAAAAAATAAGTACAGTTTATGCTAGAAAATATTTGCTTCATTGAACACAAAATGAGCGTAGAGATCTGATTAAATCTTGTTTTTAAAACGCTTAGTATAGGGAAATAAAAGTTCTGAAACATTTAGGTATATTAAAATGCACGGATGTTTATGTATTGTTTGCTGCATTTTTAAAGCTGAATAACTATAGTGCTCTGAGAGTGAATCTACGGGAAAATATCACTAAAATAACTTGAAAATTCTGAAAGCAAGAAGTCTTTCACAAAATGTGAAATAAAAAAAAATGGATAGTGAGTCAGTCATGGAAGAACGTCAATAAACTTATTCAAATTTCAGGTGTTTTGGGATTAGATAGTTTTGGATTTCGTTGTAAACATCACTTAACTAAAGACTAACCCCCTTATGTTGCTTTAATAATTCTTGATCTCTTTTTGTCAAATTCAAATGTCGCAATAAAGGACAAGGAGTATATTTATGTATACGAGGATAAGTTTACTTATACAGCCCTTAGTCACAAACAACTCTAAATTCTGCCGCAGTTTCTTTAAAAGAAGAAAGTCAATAAAGAACCTACGTTAAGTCTTGTCGAGCGCACGGAGGCTCTGTAAATAGGGCAATTTAAGGCTAATATAGTGGTTGCTAGGCAGCCGTGAGATCGGAGGATACAGGTAAGTGAAGACAGTGGTTCGACTTGAGGTTGGATAAATACCTAGCTGGGGCATAGTATAATAAGTTTTTTCTGGCATGTTCCAATGAGCCCACAGGCCAAGTATGGACTTACGGAATCTTAAGCTTGCTAACGATTAAGATGCATTTATTTACGTAACTTTACCGTTGTCATGCAATAAGGAAACTACTTTTTCCGCCACACACACCGCGCCGCCCTCCACAGTTTTTAAATTAAAGCTGGTCAAGAAAAAGAGTTCATGGAAAGGTAATACATTCAGAAATCTATTAGAAATTGATATTGCTTATACGAGCTCACGCTTAAATCACTTATATTTGCGCTTCTTATGATCATTGTTTTCAAAACTTCTGTTTTACAGTTAGGCAAATTCCAAAGTTCAAATTGTCAATATTTTTTAGTAATTCTCATAAGAGTGTTTTCAACATCATCACCATAATGTCAACCGTAACACGTCTACTGCTGAACATCTTTCCCAAATATCTTCACGGTATGTATAGTAGGTATTTAATGTTTAAAAAAAACATAATTAGCATTAACCTAAAAAAAGTAACATAAAAGATAGCCTACTCGAATTTTCAATACGACTCTTAAGGAACCGCTGCAATTTGCTTGTCGAGTATCTTCGCTGTTTATTCCGATTCGCGTAATGAACTCAGTCATTACCGGATTGCTACAGTCGACTACAAAGATATATAAACGTTTGCACCTTATTCCATTGAAATAAGGGCAAAAGTGTGTCTTACCTTAGTAGCCGACTGTACAAGTTCCTCTGTTACGGCAAGCATGGAAATTTAACGTCCAGGATGGTAATTTGAAATGGTCCGGTTGTTTTAAGAACTTTGGTTTTGTTGTAAAAGATATTAAAGTGAGTTAACGATAGAAAGGTGAGCGTAATTATGTTCGAATTTGTTTTACTTCTGCTGCCCATCTACGTAAGGTAATTTATTACGTTTCTAGGTTTTTTCCCAGCTTATAATATTTTTTCCTTGACTAGGGTGATTATTGTTACTTTATGCTTATCTTGACATTCCTTCTAAAATTATTAATGCAACAGTGAGTTTGTCTGTTATTTTTTTCATTATAAAACATTAGGTTAAAGTTAACAACTGTTTAATTTTCGTTTTAATATTCAACGAACGATTTTAAAAATTGACTATGAAGGATGTCTTTTGATAACGACCACCAAATTCACATATGCGCTGACGCTTCCTAAATTCTATATCGTGATATTAGACTACAGCTCCCTGTGAATTTGGAGGTTGTATCGTATAGCTCTGAGATATAACAGTTATTTTTTACACATTCCTGTAGGATCGGCGTGTCCCTTCGATGAGCACCGATGAGTTCACCAAAGCGTACATTGTTAACAGGTTAGTAAGGCTGCATTATCTCTTCGGCTTTTATGTACAAAGTTAATGGAGTATAAAGCGATCCAACTAAGTATGAAATTTAATGAACAGGGTATATTTTTATTAGTTTGTTATGATTATAATTTAGCTTTCAATCAAGATTTATCGTCGATTTTTTTGCGACTTCTCTTGTAGTTTCGAAGATAAGTGTGGAAGGAAATAGTATAACATATTTATTCTTGTTTCGGGTGTCGTTTTCATTTCAGAGATACTTTGCCATATAAATAAAATATGAAAATAATTTTACCCGCAACGTTTTACGATTCTTAGAAAAAGCACTAATTATTTTCTAGCTCTCCGATGCTCGACAGCTCGACGATAAGTTTTGACTTGGAGTAAAGCAAACCAAATTAGCTTTGATATTTTGAGGGGAACCAGTGGCCATTCGAACCAAAATATAATGTCGACGGTTCTCTGACTCAACCTCGTATATTAAATAATGTCCAGTATAAACTGACACGCACTAAGTATGCACTTGCGTACTTAGTGCGTGTCAGTTTATACTGGACATTATTCAATATACGAGGTTGAGTCACAGAACCGTCGATGTATGTCCGGTGTGATAAAT
Organism: Acleris sparsana; assembly: GCA_923062465.1. Classification (NCBI taxonomy): domain Eukaryota; kingdom Metazoa; phylum Arthropoda; class Insecta; order Lepidoptera; family Tortricidae; genus Acleris; species Acleris sparsana. Next base: position 13,054,686 of record OV281298.1, on the reverse strand, counting down.
ACAACTTCAAATAGGTAAAGTAGAACTCGATAATAACTTAAAGAATTTAAATATGTGCCCCGAAATTTGAAACCCAAGTTCATTCACCTCATTTTCCAATACTTTTTTCACCATCAAATAAAAATTCTTTATTTTCGCGTTGAAAATTCTAAGCAATTTCGGGACGCCAACAAGAATTGTAATTACGTCGCTCGAATTTGAGTCCTTGGGGAGTAAAATCGCTTTTATTAATATTAAAGTTATTTTGCACATTCGTCTCGAAGGCAATAACTGTCAATTGCCACTGAAACAGGAGACTTGACAGTTTGATTGAGGTCCTTGATTTTTTCTTATATACACTTCATCTTTTCGTGTCGGATATTAATGAGATGAAGCGCGCTCCATCTGCTTTTCGGTTTGTTTGTCACTTGAAGTTACTGTCACAAAACTATACGTAACAAATTAAAGGCTTTTGGAATCGTGTTCGAAATAATTAGAAACGCTTCTTTTTATATATTCGAAAACTTTCAAAATTAATTTTTGAAAAAATTAAAACTTTTATTCACTACACACACAAGGCACACAGAAAAAAGTAGCAAGAGTGTGTCTTCGTGGCTGTAATTCGGACACTGGTAAACACAAGGTATGATCGACCAAAATTATTAGAATATCGGATTTTGTGCACTACCGAGCATGTAACGTCACGGGGGATACTGGTGCTAGGCTTTAAGCAATTTCGCCATTTTAACACAGAACTCATTTGATGGTAAAAATAATTTAAAAGTATTATCAAATGCTAGAGAAACTGTAAAAGGCTTGATATTCATATTTACTGATTCAACATAACTATTCATTGAATTTACAATATTAACAATGCTATACACATTTCAATTGGTCGCGAACTTCAACTGTTTTTGGATCTTTAACGATTACCGTTTCGAACGTTAGTCTTATAGACATAGTATGATGCAAAGCAGTGAAAGTTCATGTTAATTCGTGTTAACGGAAATTAACATGTCATTTATTTACTTTATCTCATCGTGTATATGAGTAATGTGTCTGTCGCCGCCTTAATAGCCATAGACTGGGAATCAGGGTTATGGTATATAGACTTTAGAGCTGTCATCGCTTTGAAGTTACTCGCTTCTCCTGTCAAAGTCATAGCGTGCGGACACGCAAATCACTTTGTAATTATTAAAGTTGAATTAAATGGATTAAAACGATGTCATAACCAGTATTTAAATTCAACGTCAACAATCCCCGGGAGCCTATAAGTAATTCGAACCCGTGCCTAGGTTTTCGGGACTGGTGAAACTCCATCATCATCATCACCCGTTCAAGGAGTTCACCGTTAATACCGTTAGCCAGGATCAGGCTGGCGAGTATTGTCAACAATTCGGTTTTACTGGGTTTTTCCACCAATGTTATTTAATGCACCTAACCTGTAAGAAAATCACTCTACGGCTACATTTTTCCATGGCGGAAACTTCCAGAAGTACAAAACAACGTTACGCCTAATGTTCTATGCACCAAGCTCCAATGCAACGGCTATAGCTATAAGGTTAATGACATAAGGGATTACTGCCAGACTGGATCACTTATCTGAAGCTGAAGCTTTATGACGAGCTATCTAAAGTTTAATTCAACACGGTAAAAACGCTCTTATTTGCTTGACAGTGATGGCGGCAGAGTTATAAATAATACCAAAACAGGTCAAATGCGATTTGGATTTGACCCCCTAGAATAGAGGCGCTGCTCTCGAAGTCATTTGAAAAACCTGGAACTATATATCAATGTAGACGCCGCCGGGCAAGGACTGGCTAACGAGGGAGAACGGAATTAATTAACTATTGGGTAGGTACAAGGCTGAACCCACGCAATTGCAATGCAGAAGAAATACTTAATTTTGTGCATCGATAACGCAAAGACCCGCAAAGGTCTCGTTTTTATTATTAATGAAACGTGCCCGGAGAGGTAGAGAAATTATCGTCTAGTGAAACTATTAAATAGTTAACAAGGCAGAAAATTATTAGAGCAGTTCCGTTATTCCCAAGAAAAACAGAAGATACCCTTGAACTGTCTGGCATGCAGAAAAAACTGTATACTTAATAACGACCTAGAGAATAGCGAAGTCCTCACTTTATAAATACCTACCGTTTTTATACATTAAAGAAAGATATATAATACAGAAACAATAAAAACAAACAAATCACGTACTTAAAACTAAACTAATTTAACAAACCGCTATCAGTGGGCATCCCAAAAACAACTTTTTTTATGGTTTAGAGCATTAATCATACTTATAGATGTTTGTTACCCTATTTATTAATATTTAACATCAGTTGAAAGGCGTATACTTCTCACTTACATATCTCTCATTTGTCCCTTTTTATAATTTGTTAGCATCTCGTTTGAGTTACGACGGGTCAAACACTTTGGGTAAACGGGGCCGCCGCCGGCGCTCCCAAAGAGACCTATTTTTACCTTGACATATAGCTGCATTCTCATTTTTGTCGGCCACATATGAATTCTTTGTTGTTGAAATTACACCAGTGTTTGCCGCAATAAGGACTTCTTTTGAAGAATTAAGCGTGACTGGTATTTTTGGCGCTGTGGAACCGTTTTCAGCTTTAAGTTATTTTTAGTTGTTTTCAGTTTGTCGACATAAAATGACAGTGACTTGACATTATGGTCTCAAAAGGTGGTGACTGCGGCCCTTATCTTATTACAATTAGAGAATGACCGTGAGTGATACATACACGGAAATGTTACAAACTCAGTTACCATGTAAAGATTTTAAAGATCATCTAAATGCTTGACGTATTAAAGTTATCTGCCTGAAATCTCAAACGGGTCCTAAGATTACATAGTATAAATTCGAGTAGTTTTAGAATTCTATTGCATTCAGTGTCAATGACAAGGAACGTACACTATAAATTTACACCGTAGTTAAGGTACGCAATCACAGAGGTAAGAATCGAAAAATACTCATGCTCGAAAATCGACAAGAAGATTTCTGAAACAATTCAAATTTAAAAAAGAAACGTGTGCGTCTCGGGACGCCCGACAGAAGTGATATACACTGAGTAGAGAGAAAGGGAAGCGTCTGTCCGAAATACGGCTAGCGCTGTGGGTTAGGCTGAGAGAGGAGGAGCCTGCCTACCGCTGCCGTATGCGTGAGAGAAAGGAAAGCCCGACATGCTGGCGACGTAACGCGTTCCGTAACGAAGCGGTTTACCCTCCCTTCAAAAACATGCTTGGCAAATGAAACAGTTAAAAAGTTGATAAAAGTGTACTGTTAACGTATTAATAATTGATGTGTTACCAAAATTCTATAGGAGCCCATCAATCACACCCAAATATAAACACGTTCTTGTATCGATATGAACACACACGCGCAATGTGACAACGCATGCAAATTGGTTATCCCGGTAGTCAAATTATTTGGGTATTCGGAGCTGGATTCTTATCACAATATTATAATAGCTATTTGATATGCCGTTGCATCGTTCCACATATGTACCTTTGATAGCTTAGTTGGTAGGTAGTATCCTATGAGCTAGCTTAGAAGTAGTTCTATTCTCGGTTAATGAGAGGCAATCTCATTAACAATGCAATATTATTATGTTCCCCAAAACTTTCATCGCAGTATTAGAATCCATTTTCCAAGACCTCGGTTGGCGCGGTTAAAAATCAATGGCAAGTACCTGTCGCACCTCAGATTAGCGGATGACATAGTACTGCTATCGGATGACCCGCACAAAATGAACCACATGATAGAGTCCCTAAATCATCACAGCGAGATATTCGGGCTGCAAATCAACTAGGAGAAAATGAAAATTATGACTAATCGTGAAGAAATACCTATATCAATACAGTCTAAACCTATAGAATATGTTGCAGACTACATTTACATTGGCCATCTTATTTCAACAAAATCCTGTACAGAAAAAGAAATCTATCGCAGAGGGAAGAATACGTGGAACACATACTAGGCTATGACGGAAATTTTCAAAGGTCTCATACCCACAAGACTGAAAACGAAAGCCATGAACATCTGCCTAACGCCGGTTTTTACCTATGCATACCAGACTTGATCTCTCAAAAAATCACTCTTAAATAAAATAAAAAGCTGTCAAAGAGGCATAGAACGGAGCTACATGAACATCAAATTGAAAGATAGAGTCAAATGTTCACTTATAAGGAAAATAACAATGGCGAGAGATATTCAGGTAATGGTCAGGACATGTTCAGAGATCTATGGATGAAATGTGGTCACAAATAATAAAAAAATGGTATTCAATAGATAAAAAACGAAGAAAAGGTAGGCCATTTAAAAGATGGAGTGACGACATCGTACAAATAGCCGGAAACCTATGGAGCAGACAGGCAAGGGATAGAGCTAACTGGCATGGTTTGGAGGAGGCTTTTACCGGCCCTTACCTCTAAATATACTATCTGTAAGTAAGTACACAATAAAATATGCTTATGTCATCAATGCCATTTGTAACTTATAAAACTCAACCTTATTGCTGTAAAATGTCATATTTATTTTGGACCTATGGTACCCACCTTAATCTCTGACAAATATTAATCTCTGACTGTACAAATACTTGATTTTACTTGTTAGTATATCTGTACACGTGGAAAAGAAACAACAAAGTTCACCAATTCCAGAATCGCAAAGAACCTCCAAACTCTAATTCGGGATGCTTCCACGAACAATTTCCGTGTAATTACGTTCCTGATAACGTAACGCTTTCGTGCCCTTATCAAAGGCCTTTTGTTGCCGAATTATCTCTGATATTTCACAAATTCGAATTTAATCTTTCAACCTTTAGCTTGTAATAAAATTAGCGCCAAATTTCAGATTACTATTTCTGTAATGGGAATTGAGTGTTTGGAAAATTAGACAAATACTATTTCTTTGACTTAGTTTCGAAAACTTACAAAATGTATTGGATTGATATAAGCTGACGATTAACTGGGTCAGACACTTTTCTGTACGAAAAAAAAAACAATATTCCCAATTTTCACAAAGAAATTATGTAAAATATAACATTATGTAAAAAGTAACAAATTTAAAATGTTTAACAGTTAAAATTCAAAACATAAAACAAAACCTAAACCAAACTGTGATCAAGAATCATAATCGTAAATTTCATCTTAACAAACTTAGCAAGAGACTATTTGATAGTTAAGACTAACTTTACTCCGATAAAACTTTGCTTTAATAATATGCAGAATACCAAATCTGCCAAGTTTTACTTACATAAATCAAGTTTAAGGTCGGTGGTGAATGCTAAAAAGATTCTAAAGCACAAATGAGGGATAAAAAGTTTCTTAGCATTCCATTGTAAGTAGAGGAAAGAACTTGTGGTTTTACGGCTATTTTACAACTCCAAGAAAACCATTGTGAGACTACTGTAGAACTTTATACTTCACTTTTGTCTTACTCTGTTACTTAATAGCATTGTTAGCCTCTGCTGAAAAAAACTGGTCAGGTGCGAGTCGGACTCGCGCACCGAGCGTTCAGTATCGCGCAGTAGATGTTTTATTTAGGTTTGAATTCGATTTGGAATCGAATCAGCGAAAGCCTATGTAACACGATTTTTTTTAAATATTTTCTGTTTTTTCCTCAGGGTTTGCACTATAATCATGGCAAAGGACGTTGGGCAAAAATGTCTCTACTCACCAACAGAGATGAAACATGTCTCAGTTCCTAGTTTAAAATGATGATTTCTTACGTGGGCACAAAAACCATGGTTTAAAAAAAAACTAAATTCCTGTCATTTGATACCCAGTAATTAAAAATGATACCTAAATTGGCCATGGATTCAAGCGCCAAAAAAGTGCTCGGATTTATTCCAAACCGAGCTCAAACGACGCAGAAAAAAATGCCGATTCCAATGATATATATAACTCAATATCGCCCAGGGTGGCGCTTGAATCAATTCGCCTTTTAACCGTCGATATATGTATGGGGTTTTATTGGAGTATGGAAATAATTTAAAATAAATACATTCTTGCCTTGCTTGGCAATAGAAAGCTTTTCATTAAAAATTGCAGGTCATAATTACACTGGAACATAATTATGGACATGCATCCCGTGACTGTTGGAGGGTGGGGACGGGGCCCGTACAAAATCGCCCGTCACCCTTTGATGCCTCTGTGTTTTACTGTTTTTATGACGCAAACAAAAATAGACCACGTTTAAAAAAAAAACCTTACCCCCCCCCTTATTATTTTATTTTGATAGTATATTCGCCGTAATAACACATATAATTCTTTAAAAAAAACCGCTATCTATTATTCTTTCAAATACCCAGCTTTTATAAATTAGGACGGACGGACGGACGGACAGCGTAGGCATATTATTAGGGTCGTTAGGCTCTTTTCGGGCACGGAACCCTAAAAATCAACCTCAAACAACAAGGAATGACCTACCAAAAGAAAGTACTTAAGATACTTTTTTTACCGACCACGTAAAAGGTTTTTTACTTGAAATCCCTTGATGGTAAACCCTACTTAAAAGCTAACGTATTGAGTGAACTGAGCGTCCATCCCTTGGGTCAAGAAGTTAAAAGAAAAACATTTTTCATAATATAATAAAAAGCGAACAACAAAAAGCTAAAAATACCAAGGGTTGGTGGACTGACGGGGATTCGCGTATCCCCTTTTACGCTGCCCTTTTAACTTCTTAACAACATCCCACACGGGTACTTTAAGAATAAGTAATAATTTGTCTTGAACAGTACTTTAGGAAAAATTATGTTGGAGAAAATTAAAAAAATATTTTGCAAGTCAATGCTACAAAGATCGTAGATGTCTATCGCTGTTACGCTCTGTCGGCCATCTTTCAGACGGTGTATTAAATCTAGAACCAACAGCTTTTGGCTCCAGGACCTCAATTCTAGGCGACTATTTACAATCCGACGAAGCATTTAAACATCAGCTGAGAAACCTTTTATTGAATAATCCGTTATACTCCGTGGATGAATATATGAAAATGGAAATGTAAATTTATTATTTTGTTGACATTTATTACTCATTGTACATATTTTGACATCGGACGAATGACCATTATTAGATGTTTAACTTTTATTGTTTTAATTTATGAATTATTATTGTATTCTATTCTTTGATTATTAATATTTATGTTTTGACGATCTCAATGTAATTTCGTATTTTTTGACATGCAATGCAACTAATATTGTAATATTACATTGACAAATAAATAAACTAAACTAAACTAAACTATAAACGATATCGTGTTTGAGCTGTTATCGTATTGTCAACGTTATGATAGCTCTTATTTACTTGACAGTAATGGCAGCCGAGTTAAATACTACCATAACAGGTCAAATACGATTTGGATTTTACCGCCAAGAATAGAGGCGCTAAATAGCAAATGAGTACATACAGTGTGTTTTTTACTGGGATATTATGGGAAAATCTGAGACCATAGGAGATATAGGTAATTTGGCCTAGCGAGCCAAGTAAACTAGAGGCTCTTTTGTTAAAAAAAATGGCAGTAATTTTTTTGGTTATTTGTTCTTAAAAATGAAATTTCAATTTCTTTTTCTAATGGGAATGTTTTATCTACTTAATAGTTATTTATTGATTTCATATATACGGAACCCAAAAGCAGTGTTTATAAAGCAGTCAGCAAACTTTTTCGGGTCGGTCGTTCCGCAAAAACTTGCCTAACGACCAACCTGCGTATTCGCTACAAAAACCCTCCGAGAAAAGCAACCCGCCCCTAATTCTATGTAGATAAACCGAGACTCTTTGTAAGTACTGAGTGTCTTAGAGGCATAAGACTTAAGGGTTGAAGGCGAACAGGCAGCAGTTTTTTATTCATGATGTACTGGCCTTTGCTTGTAATTTTATCTGAGTTTGAGAGTCCTCTTAAAAAACTGAACTAACAAAATCGCGTTCGCGTTTTCTTGATTATTGAAACGAAATTGAGTAAAAATCAGATTTATGTTGTAATCTATTACGCACGTCTAGTTATGCAGGGGGCATATGTGTGTAACGCATTATTTTCGCATGTAATAATTATATTTACACAAGATAATGAAAATACATTAAAAGTTTTTAAAATTAATCGAATAATTCAAATTCAAATTCAAATTCAATTTTTTTATTGCATGTCACATTAACATAAATATAGGTGGTATATGCAAGGGCACAGCAACATAGGACAGAGAGCAGCTATACAATACTATATAATATAATAATTATCTAATTATCAATTATTTTATAAAACTACTTAAACTAATTGGGGTCGTGTTGGATTATAATTAAGTGTACGTAATGTCAAAGAATTGTTTCAAATTATAAAAACATTTGTTTATTAGATAATATAAATATAACCTTAATCACGACAAAATATTGCAGTACATACATTTACTTGCATTATATGCACAGAATTAGTCCCCGTACATAACATGTAAGAATTTCGCTCGATTTCACATTCATTGTCAAGAAAAAACAACATTATGCGACTATGCCAGCGCAACATGTAAGACGGCTGTTAACAAATGGCCACGGGACCATACAAAATTTCCGAAGTAATATATACCATTAAATCCACGGATATATACTACACTGTGATTTTTTATATTAGAATACTTACTTACTTATTATTTTTTGAATTCTTTAAAGGTAAAAACGGGTGCAGTATACCGGGCGCTTATTCTAACCATGAAAACCGATGAATAAATTTATGTCAAACTGGATGCCAAATCTGTACACCCATCTCTCAAAAACTTTATATTATTAATCAGCATTAATCAGTTACACGATGCCTACCCGTCTTATAATATATTTCCCGTGGTATCCTGGGCCTCTATTATAGACGGTAAAATATCGTCTTTGATCCGTTATGGTATGGTATTGTTCTTAACTCGGTCGCAATTGGGATAGACCAATAAAAATAACTCACGGTTTTTACATTTTAATTCCTAAAAATTGGTCTATTTAAGAGACCAATTTCATAAATTTTGTATTTGACCCAATAGTTATGTTTTAATATCTTTATTATTTAGCAGACATTTTATGGACGACATGATTATTTTAAATTTGGGTTGGCATTTTCTAATAAATTATAATAATTAAATGATATCTAATGATAAAAAGCGATTGTAATAGTATATTAAAACATACTATTTCAGGCGGTTTTAACCTAACCCGTAAAATACCTACTACCTACCTACGAGAACTTCAAGCCGAAAACGAAAGTCAAACAAAGGTTCAATATAGTTTTTGTCGAAATATCCGAAATAAATAATTATTTTGAAAACTTAATAATGCAAAATGGCTTTAAAACCCTATTCCTCGAAATGGTTTTCGAATTAGAGTAATTGTAAAAATATGAACAATCCCAATTACTGTCAAGTAAATAAGAGCTATCAAAACGTTGACTATACGATAACACCTCAAATACGATATCGCTTATATCGCCTAGAATTGAGGTCCTGGAGCCAAAAGCCGTTGGTTCTAGATTTAATACAACGCCTGCCGCCTGCCTGCCGCTGGACCTAAATATATTTAATTGCAAGGGTCAATCCGTGAGACAAACATTGTCGGCGACGTGCTTTGAGTGAGTGTAACTAGCTGTCAAATTTTATTAATTAATATATTTATGTTTGTGTCGTTCTGTGTATTGTACGCGTTTAGCATTTGTTCTACATCTAGTAGTGAGATGCTATAATTGGCTAACGGTTTCATTTTCGGTCTTTTGTTCAAATTGTATAGCTGTTGGATTTCCTTCATCATCATCATCATGTCAGCCGAAAGACGTCCACTGCTGGACATAGGCCTCCCCCAAGGCTTTCCACTCAGACCGGTCTTGTGCTTTTTGCATCCACCGCGGTCCCGCGATCCTGACGAGGTCGTCACTCCATCTTTTTGGAGGCCTACCTACAGCTCGTCTTCCGGTCCGCGGACGCCACTCCAGAACATTCTGACCCCATCGGCCATCAGTCCTTAACATAATTAAATAACTAAATAAAGAAAGAAATATCAGGTCAAAGACGATATGGTTTTTACCGTCGGGAATATAGGCCCTAGTATTGTTTTTGATCGTTAATTCTTGTGTAGATCTCGCGACTTTTCGTATCACGTCATCTACCAGTGAAGTGGTTGGTTTGGAAACGAATCAAATAGAAACGCCTAGTTTGCGTAATGCATATTGGCAACGGTACGCTCGGTACGCTTACGTATTCAACGCGGAGTTTACAGCGATGGCGCTCGTATGGGTTCGATCGTCCCGCTCCCTCGGGAAGCGCGAGTCTTTGCCAAACCAAGCGAGCTGTAATTTAAGCCGCTGCAGATACCGTAACGGCTCTCTAGTGAACCACTTACACGTGATATCAATTGCACCAGCTTTGGTAACAGTTGGCTGGTGAGTTGCTTATTGACGGAGGTAATAGTTTGTAGAGCGCGTAGATTTCGATAATAGCTATTGCCTAGTTTTTTTTTTTAATTTCATTCAAATCCGACCATCCGTTGCGGCGTGAAGGGGTGACAAACCAACACACACACACGAACTTTCGCATTTATAGTATAGTAGGATGCGATAGTTTTTTTTTTATGTTTCTTCTTCACGCTGCAACGGCTGGACGGACTGTATGACGTTTGGAATGGACATAGCTCATACCCAGGACTAATATAAAGAGTACTTTTCATAGGTACCGGACAATGGAAAAGTTCCAGAGGGTTCCAGAGTTTTTTGTTTTGTACTTATGAAGATACTTAAGTCATCAATATAATTTAGGTCTAATAGATATGCTATGCACAGTCAAAGAAATGAATTTGTGGCCCACCTTAGTTCCAAAGTCAATTTGATATTCTACAGCAATAAGGTTGAGTTTCTTATCAATTACAAATGACTTGGCATCTCTAGTGACAATGACATCTTTAAGTAGATTTTCTTTGAAATGGGTAACAAAATAACGTCCAATGACCATACCTACTAGAAATGTGCCGTCTTTTATGTTTCTAGTTAGAGATAATGTTTTTTTTTGGAAATTAATCAGTTACAGCTAATCGTAGCTATATCCGTCCAGATCCACAATTAGCTCACTAGTCAAGGAAAACTTGGTAAGTAAACTGCGTTTTCGACAAATTTAATGTGTAAAGTGAAAAGTATTCGGAAGGGCCCATCTGCTCGAAAATAGGATAATAACTTAATTTGCGGAGAAACTATTATTACGCAGACGAAATAGCGGGAAATATCTAGTATAAAATATGATTTAGGTATAACAACATTGAAAGTCACTAATGCTATTAAAAAAATCACTACTAATTTTATTTGTTATACTCTCAACAACAAACCCTATTAAAACAAAATCAATAACAAACTACAAAAAGGTATTCCAATATCTGAACCGGTAAAAATATACGATGTACCTACGAGTATTAAAAATATACCAAGCAATTACTTCGTTAGTCTAGCTTTCTGCTCCGGGTGGCTTCTGCCTGGAAATTACCTGGTAATGAACTTGGGCAGGGGAATGAGAAATTAAGGGCATCTAGGTTGTCTGAAGCACGTCGCATCTTTAGAGGATTTTGTGGAACACTACTTTAATGTCTATTAAAGTGTTAGCTATCTAAAGCTTATATATTGTTATTTGGGCATTTCTCCGTTAATTGGAAAATTTGAACAGTCCACTGCCGACTTTCTCTTTAAATAATAGCGAATTAAACAGTAAAAGTGGTTTTTCATCGCAACTCCATTGTCGTTCATACGATAAGATCAATGTATGCACAAAATTCAATCTCATCGTTGAGGGAATGTTTTTATTGTTAATGTTAATAAAAAAATGACTTAGGTACATATTAATTGAAATATTACTTTGTTATAATGGTTTGTGTCTTCACCGTCTTAAGTTCAATAGATAAATCTTATTAAGTATAAATTCTAATACATTATTAATATTATGTCATTCTTTTCAAATTCTGAGTTAGGGACGTGCCAGGGTACTGTTTATTGACCGCCTTAGTTTTTTATTACACGCTTAAAATATGTCTATTATTTAAAGATAAAGATAAAGATAAAGATAAAGATACGTTTATTCGCAACAATACAATATTACATCACATAAATCCAAAAAAGAACAAGGCAGAGAAATTGTTGCGAAACGGTCCCAACTCAGCATTCGCTAGCCGTAAAGCCAGCACTGAACTTCCGTTGGAACCACTAGGTAATTTTTGACACGAAGAGCTTTTTACTTAATATTCATTTAAAAACATTAGCCAAAAAAGCGACGGACAGCGATTTTCCAATTAGTGGAGAACCCATTAACAGATTATGTGATATTATAATAGGGATTACGTTGAATACTTATAAATACTCGCCTGTTTTTTATTTGCCTTTGTCACGGCACAGAAAAAATATACATCCAGTTTTCAATAATTTTATGTTCGTTTTTGTTAGCAGACAACATAAAACAATAATCTAAGTATGTTTTTTGTTTCATGCTCTTGTAACTTCAGGTCAGATATGTAAAAGTGGAAATATTGTCTTTCTCTTAAAGTACCCAATTGTTTTGAGCAAATTAACCCATTAGATTAGTAATGATTCATGATTACTGGCACAATTACACAATACGCATTTATATCCCGTGAAAATTGTAAATATAAAGTTACGCCGCCAGCGTCCTTCCTATCGCCAGAGATGCAATTCCAAGAAAAAGGGTAATAAAACTGTCCCACTCGCTAGGGGAATTTCTATTCGTATTCGAATATTCTTCCATTCGAATACGAACTATCATCCTATTTTTCTAAGCCGTACTGGATTCAGAGACGCAACTGATCGAAGAAAACATACCATAGGCCTCGAGACAGAGAGAAAAACATATAAGAGTTTGAAAACATCCACGACTCTCTGGAACAAAATTTCGCGCTCATCACACAAATAATTTCCCTATACTAAGAATCGAATCTGAACCGCTAGGTTCATAGGTTACTACCGATGAACCTAAAAGTATCGTCAAAAGAACTAGATACTTACCTTTGCATTATCAAAATATATTTTTTTATGTTCAAATGTTTTGAAATCTATTTAAATAAAGCCAGACTCGAATAAACAGAACATAAACTTTGCTACCACTTTGTTTCCCAGCTATTTGTTTACCAATCCAATGCCATGCAATCATCGGAGTGGAGCGATGGAAATGTAATTCCGATCGTGATAACACAAGGGTTGTTAATGGTAATAGTGGTACTAAAATACTGTTCTCCATGTTTTAGGCAAATTGATTTAGTTCTCCTTCAATTATATTAAGTAAATAAGGCTACTTTCTAAGTTTTAAATCGTTGCTTGCTGTTTGGGCGCACTATTTTTGATCAAATGTAATCATTCCCTCGACTGGAACTCCAAAGAGATATTTGTATTATTTTGGCTTCATTTTCAGAACCGTTTTTTAGGTTAGATTAGGTTAGACTGGAACTCCAAAAAGATATTTGTATTATTTTGGCTTTATTTTCAGAACCGTTATTTAGGTTAGGTTAGATTAAACTGGAATTCCAAAGAGATATTTGTATTATTTTGGCTTTATTTTCAGAACCGTTATTTAGGTTAGGTTAGGTTAGACTTGTAACTAAAATTAAATGCAAAAATGAACCTTTGGGAAAAAATGCATTCAATCAAAAAACCAATAATTCTTGTCAAAACGACAGACGCGATTTTTTATGTTAGTTTAGTATTAAGAGGTTTTATGGTTAGTAAAAATATTTTTTTATAAATCTCCGGAAATAAAGTTTCTAAGCCTTATTAAATACATGAATGTCTTATTAAATAGATGGGTGTCTAAACATTATCTTCGTAAAATAAACACTACTGGGGCCTTATTCCACATTGACTTAACACCTAGTAATGTACATATTACTGCACTAGCCCGCCATTACTGTCTACTTAATAAGAACTGTCATAACAATGACGATACGATGACAATGGCTGTAAAGACAAAGTAGATACAAAACCCTCGCTGCATTTACTTGCTAAAAAAAGGTGAAATGTGACACGTAAGCTCGGAAGCTGCCAGGACTTTGGACGTGCTTCCGTTTCGTCGGCCAGACGCTTTCGAACCTCTTGTATTTTTAACTTGTAGACGGAACATTTCATTTAAAATTCACAAATGCACATCAATGAATACTAAGTTGGAAGCTTGCTTATAACGTTGTGTTACTAACTGTATAAGTACTACTGTAGGTTTAGTGGTGGTAGGTCCTTAGGATCCGATCGCTACCACTAAGCAGCAGTATTCGCATTATTGTGTTCAGGTATTCTATCTTTGTCCTCAGGTTCGAAAACGCCTTTGGAGTCCTAGAATTGAGATTTTAAATTGTTATGTGTACAAGCTACATTTTAATCTTTGCTTAAATTTCCCTTTCTTTTAATACTCAATGACTTTTTTCTAGATATCTTAATAAAGTGCATTGTGCTGTGTTTAGTGTGAGACATTAAACCAACAGAAGATGTGAGTTTCCTGACATTATACGTGAGTAAAAGCTGTGAAAGTGTTTATTTTTTACTACAGTACGTATGTTTTTGGTGCTTCTTTTGAACCTTTTTTTTGCGGACGTCAGCTCTGTGAAATAACAGTTTCCGAACCGATACAATTGAAGTAACGAGGTTACCCCTTTTTTGTTGCTCAGGTGTTGTTAGCGTAACCTCCCAGGAATCGAAAAAGAAGTGATTCTGTACAACGAAGATGTGTTTACCTGATAACAAAATATAATATTACGATTTGTTATTTCAGTGATTTTCCCTCCTCCCTCCAGAGTATAAAGCCAAACGATTGTCCCCAAATCGATTTATTTTAATGTGAATAAAATTGGACTAATTTGTAAGTCAAGTACTTTCATTTTGATGAAAACTTCCTAAACAGTTCAAAGATAACAAGTCCGCCATCTTGTCTTGTTGACTTTTCCAATAATAGGGTCCACGTAGATCGTAACTTTAAATAAACGTATGTTAAAATATATCTTCCATTTCTGTATAAAATAAGTGATTCGTCCTTTTTATTAATATATCATATTAGTAGAGATAATTCAATCCTGTCTTATATTAAAGTCGAAAAAGGGTGTTGGTTGGTTTGTTCTTTTTTCACGCAGCAAAAGAACAACGGATCGATGTGTTTTTTTTTCTCGAGACATGACGTAGTTCCCGCGGGTATAGCGACAGTCAACTTTAACTGGACGGAGCCACGGGCTAGCCAAAGCTAGCAACTATTCAATATTTATAATCTAGTACAAAATATATCGGAAGGAATATTTTTAGCCACCAACCCTACAAAACCTGGTAAAGTGATTGAAGGCTTTGTTTATCTGTTTGTCTACCGTTGTAGGCTATACCCGTAGCTAGAGCACCAACATTTTTATCATACGTCATGTTATCGTGTATATATGTATCGTGTATCATGCATTGTTTTACGTATATTGGTATCCTGCCTTTTGGCCGAAAATAATTTGGAAAAATGTATCCTTTCCCCACCGTTTCATTTGCCAACCAGCTTTTTTTCTAACTGTAAATATTTCAGGATTTTTTCAGTACAGTCAAGAACTTATATTTGGGACCCACCTTAGGTCCAGAGTCAATCTGACATTCTACTACAATAAAATTGAGTTACCTAGACATTGACGATTTCAAACCTTTTTTTAAAAATAAAGAATGGTGTAGCATCGGGTTAGGCTAGGTTAGTTTTAATAAAAGTCCTGAAATATTCACAGTTACAGAAAAAAAGCGGGTTAGCAAATGAAACGCTTGGGAAACGATACATTTTGCAAAACATATTTTTACCAAAAGGCATAGAACCACGTATATTTAATCTTTACTACTCGATGATGTTACGAGAGTCAACGTCAATGTCAACTTGGTATCGAATTTAAATACTAAATACATACTAGAGGGCGCTGATATCAATCACCATACATTTTCTCTATGACACGTTAGCGTTCACTTGATAAAAGCAAAAAGTTCTTTGGTACAGACGGATTTCAACATGATAATATTAAGCTTTAAAATAGACCTTAACGTAATGAAGTAGACATTAATAGCATATTTATACCGCTTATGATATTAGACCCAGAATCCGACTGACGCCAGAATTATTTATCGCCAAAACAAGACACCGTTGCCTTGAGTAGAGAAGTTGATGTTTAAGATACTATGTTCGGTGGTCCCTGATTATGAGCGTTAGTAAGAAAGTAAATAAGGATCATTAATGCGCTAATGTCGTGGTCAGTCGACAAATTTGTCGATTCAACGAACTATGTCAATGTGACGTATAATGTATAACTTCACTTCAACATAGTTCTATTGGCTGTCTAAAAACAAACTTACCTATTGTCTTAAATTTTGACATTCTACAACAATAATATTGTGTTCTCTATAAGTTACAAATGGCTTGGCATCTCTAATTACATTGTCGACTTCAAGCATTTGTTTTTAATGGGTCACAAAGTAACGTTCGGGACCGCACATGTTCCTAAACTCGTGTTTGTTACAAGAAGAAGAAGTGTTAAGAAGCTGAAATTATTGATATTTTCTGCCCATTAGCAAAATGAAATTATGCGTAACATGGAGGTAAAAATGTTTTTTATCCTCCGTCCCCATGTATGTCCTTTGACAGCTCATTACACATAAATCATTGGCAGTATAAAATATTAATACAAACTTCAATAAAAGGTGTATTTTGGTAGCTGTTACTGTCACGCAAAACGATTTTATAAGGAATGACATGACAAAGAATTAACGATCAAAAACAAGAATGGGGCCTCTATTCCCGACGGTAAAAACCATATCGTGTTTGAGCTGTTATCGTATTGGCACCGTTTTGATAGCTCTTATTTACTTGACAGTAATGGCTACTGACGTCAAAACAAATCTCTTTACCGTGTTGAATAGAGACCCTGAACAGTTTCTTTTCATTTTCTTTGCTACTCCTATCTGTTATCTACGTCACATAACAGTTCAAAACCCAGGCCATAAACTAAACACGGCCCGTAAAGTCGTCTAAGACGGTAACAATTTTATACGAACCGGCATTTTACGTTCATGCTTCATAAACTGAACCCAAAAATACCAGAGACTCCAAATCGGGTCCACTTAGTATATAATTTGAAGTTAACTGGCACTGGGCGCGTCTGAGATGTAGGCGATAAAGGCATATTCAAATGTCCTGGACATTCAGATGAAGTATTAAGTGAATCGCATGAAGTTTGCGTTTTATTTGAAGAGAAGAATATTCGACTGTATGGCATTTCTTGTAGCAGTAGGTGACACCAAAGCTACAGTTGCAGACACCATCATGTTAATAATGACTTAATACGTGAACCCAAAAATGCGCCTAAGTTAACTGAAATGCCCTATGTTTCTACTTAGTATTAGAAATATGTCAGATATTGAAGACACCATTGACCGAGGTAGTTGGTAGCTGGGTATCTTTATCGTTGTACTGAAATTCTCCACTCTGCCACAATCGTTTTTTTAAGTAGTAATGTTTTTTTGATCTATAGTATTGTCAAACATCGTCAAACAAAACAGAATATTACTTCCTACAACAACCACACTGTCACCTTTCCCGGGGACAAATTTCAATGCAAGGAAAAAGATTTTAACCCAGCTACGAAACTAGTAGTCCAGGGTTCGAAGCCTGCAAATATTTATGTTGTAAGCACGAATAAACTATTCCAGAGCCTGATGTTTTCTTAGTGATGCTTGATAATGCTTGTTTAGTGACGTTTTGTCTTAATCTAATGCTATAGCAAAGAAAGTGACAGCAGTAACTTTAATCAATCGTTAAATTTAAGCTTAGCTTAAAATAACTGCACTGCAGACCTTTAGTAAGATCCTAGGTTCACGACGCAACAAAGATGTTTTTTTTTAAACTGACGTTTTTGTCTCGAGATGAACTATGTACAGTCACCCAATAAAAATGTTGAGCATACGTAGAACCTTGTCATTTTGAATGTCATAGTCATTTTCATGTGTGTCATTTGATGTTCCCTTTGAAGTTTACTATGACAACGCACTAAAGTGTGATACTGTACAATATTTACGGCTCCAGTTCAATTTTTCGTTGCATTGTGATTGTTCCTTATTCAACGTTTATCCCAATTTTGACTAAGCTTACCTATTATTGCTGGTGGTTTAGTATTTATTATTCCGGGTTAAGCTTAAACCATTTATGTAGTATGTAGCAGCATTCACATTCAATTACATTATAAATCAGTTAAATTGAAGGCAATTCCACACAACGTCATAAAAGAATTCAAAGTTTTGTACAGTCACGGATTTTATTTGTTATGCCACTATGGAACCCTGTCATAATGGCAGCGTCAAGTGACGAGATAGAAATTACATAGGAATTAATCGTAGGGTTTAGACGACAAGGTTCTATCGAAAAACACCCTTAGTAATTTGAGCGGTCGCGCTCTCACTCCGAGATATCGCCACACAAATTGCTTGGACCCTTCTTTTAGGATCCGATTGGACGGGGATCAAAAAGCCCTGAACCGGAACCCAGTTCTATTGTTTTATGGATATTTTATTGCGAATCGTCTCTTTTCCAAGATAGAATGCTTGTGTCGTTTTCCAATAATCGAATTATATCTGTGTATAAATTATCAACGTACAAAATTAATATTTTTACAATTACTCTTATTCAAAAACTATTTCAAGGAATAGGGTTTTAAAGCCGTTCTGCATTATTAAATAGGTTTTTGAAATATTTATCTATTTCGGATATTTCGACAAGAGTATATTTAACCTATGTTTGACTTTCTTTTTCAGCTTAAAGCCCTCTTAGGTGTATCTTACGGGTTAGGCGACAGCCGCTTGAAATAGTATGTTTTAATACTATATTACAATGACTTTTTATTATTATATATCATTTAATTATGCCAACACAAAATTAAAATAATCATGTCATCCATAAAATGTCTGCTAAATAACTAAGATATCAAAACTAAAACTATTCGGTCAAATACAAAATTAATGAAATTGGTCTCTTAAAATTACCTATTCTTTCGAATTAGAATGTAAAAACCGTGAGTTATATTTTTTGGTCTATCCCAATTGCCTTTCTTTTGTCCCTTCCAAATGTTATAAGTCGTCAACGCACTTGCTTTATTTTAATTTTGGTTAAAATATGCAATAAATAGCCATAATTTGTGTGATTGCTTCAAGAATTTCATTATTAGCCTACCAAATCTTCTTATGGTGTACAATAAGAATATATTTTTAAAGTTGCCCTTATGCAGCCAATATTTTCTATCAGTTGACCTCCGGTTGAAGCAAAGATCACAAAATAAGTGAAATAATAAATGTGCTACGAATCCATATTCGTACAGCATCCTTACATCATCAAAACGATTTGTTTGTAAAAGTTGCCATCAATCAACCTCTGGTTGAAGCAAAGATCGCAATATACTCATAAGTGCAATAACGGTTGTACTCTGAATCCATACTCACGCAATATAAGCTCTTAAGGTAACTAACAAAAACTATCATACTACCCAAAAAACAAACAAACTGAAAAACCAATAATGCACGTCCAGCCTCTCCGAAACTGCAACGCGGCTAAAACGTGCATCGAGGTTTATTGATTGATTCGTTGTATTGCCACTGATGCGTAGAGAGAAGTTTTTATAAAAACGGCAAAGCTCTCTCAGTATTATTTTATTTTCCGGAACGTAATAGAATCGTTGATTGAATTACCTTTACTACCCAACTGCGGTAAAACCCAAAGGGTTATGTGACTCGTATGTTTGTTAGAATGTCCGTTCCCGTGTCCGCTCGTCTCACTCAATGAATGGCTCAACCGATCTTAAAAATAAAACAATGACGGATTTTAAGCGCTTCAAACATTTATATCGAGGACAATATCAAAAAATACAGTCTGGTTTTTAAAGCTTTTTTGTTATTTAATTTTTATGGCATAGATAAGACAAACGAGCACACATGCCAGCTGAGTACAAACTGTGACCCATAGACATTCGCTATCACAAGACTGCAAATGCATTCCCAACCCTGAGGACTAAGATGGAATGCCTGTATGCAAGTCATTACAACGGCTGGCTTATCCCCAAACCGGAACACAACAATGCGAACACTGCTGTTTGGCGGTATGAGTTTAATATATCGTTAAATTAATTAGTTATCATATACTTTACTGACATTTCACATATTAGCGCTAATATACACATGTTGATAATTTGTCATGGTGTGGTCATTTAACGTCTTATAAATGTTTTAAAAACTTAGATATAATGTATCTTTTTAACGCATGTGACCCTTAATAGAAGCAGCTACCCCATCCTCGGCACCCTACCAGATATTGGCACCATGAGAGGACGCTGGGCAAAAATGTCTCCACCGACCAACAGAGATGAAACATTTCTACTATGGCAATCACCACATGTACGGGGTTTTCTTGGAAAATAATAATCGTATCGTATGGAATTTGTTTGAAAATGAATACATATATGGATGATTTGCTTTGCTTGGCTCATGTTTTCATTAAAAAAACCCATTGATTTTGCTACTAAAATAAGTATTTTGTCTTCTTTTGGGTCCTAATGAACAGATAGACATGCATCCCGTTACTGTTGGAGGGTGGGGACGGGGTCCATACAAAATTGCCCATCACCCTTTATTTTAAGGTGATCGAGGCAATGACTCGCCAAGGACTAAATTAATTGGTTATTTGTATGCCAATAATTTGATGTTCTCACTTTATATTCAAATCTAAGATAATAAAATGTCATACACTTATGCAACAACCCTTTTAAAAAGCAATTATCGATTTCAGCACCAGTTCTGCAACATTTAGCGACCCTTTTTGCACCACACCCGTCCCACGTCAATTTATAGGTTTCAATTAAAAAAGAAGGATTAGGTAGTGGTTAAATAGATTAGTATCGGTGTCCGATGGCCAATCCCTCCCTTAAGCCCTCCTATCTTGACGTTCAATGTTTTAATTAAGTTTAAAATTGGAATTTCAATAGGCATCGCTATTTCGTGAACAATTCGGCTAATTTCTCTCCAGCCAGCATTTAAAATATCGCCTTAACGAGTCGACATTTTTAATATTATCTGTGACAAAATAGACTACCCACTTCATTGTAATTTCCGTAGCAATGTTGAATGTAAAAATAAGACATTTAAAAACGATTTGCAATCATTTGAATTTTCAACGTTTTCTCATGATACCCATTTCATAAATAAATCCGTACAAAATGGTGGGTATTTTGTACGGAATGGACGAAATAAAACGCGGAATTCGAACGTTCAATTTTTTGTGCCAAACAATTGTGCACACTTTTGCGAAAATTTTGTTGCCTCAAACTAAAACTTTCGTTCAAAGCGGATTGAATTACCATACAGTTTGTTCAAGTTCGAACGATGTTTAAAAAAAAGCACATCCTTAACTAAAAAGCAATGATAACATTACCAATCCCATGGTCTCCTTCACGCACTACACAATACACTTACTTAGAACTGCGAAGGCTGGTTACACAAATTTACAATTTGGAATTTTGAACTTGATTTCAAATTTTGAATATGGAAGTTCGAATTGGATACGTACGCGCGCGGTCGTTGTATGCGGACGCCACCCCGACTGGTCGGGAGGCGAGTGAAGGCGCGAATGCCGGCTGCGGCGCCGCGGAGCCCCTTATACACTGGCAACCCCTACGCTCGTCTGTGGGCGGATCTCATATAGAGTGGGTAGCGAGACATTTTATTTTAGGTTTTTACTAAACAAAATGGACTTACGCGAAAGTACAGCGCGATTATTATACGCCTTCACCTTTGCGTTGTATAAATTTGTGTAAGCGGACAAATACATCTTGAACGTGACTTACGTTTCATCTTAATCGTGGGCGTTAATTATGATCTGGATTATTATGGCGTTGACTTTAAGACTGCCGCCTAAGAGCATAACACATAAATAGTTCGACAAACTTCTATCGCTCGCCCATACTGAGGAGCGATAATGAGGCCCATCTCTTTAATGTTTTCACAAACAACATTTTCAATACAGTTAAACAATCTAAGCAAGTTGCAAGATCAAGGTTGGTTCTTGATAGTGTTATAAGATACTTGCTATTTGAAATTAAGGTAGAGAGCTTTCAGCCGCTGTCAGATAAATTATTAACGAGTGTTTTCTCTAAAAATGTAGCCGTTAAGTTTTAGTTATGTAATTTAAATAATTTTCTTGCCTGTTGTTTTGGATTATTATATGTTAATAATTCAAAATCATTTGCTAGTTTAAAGATTTCATCTAATACTGCCTACTTATTAAAAGGTACAGAGCAGAATTTAGAAAACTCTAAGTATTTTTTGAGGAATAATAACATAAACATAAATTATTTTGTTATATACAAAGCATTTCAAAATGCGTCAATATTTTTACTCAACAAGCTCTTATAGACGTAGTAAGATTAAAAAAACAAACATAAAATAAAATCTATCTACAGCGGGTTGTACAACTCTATAGATATCAGTCCGGCGTTCCCGTCACACCGCGCGTTGTCAACGAAATGTTATTACCACCATCTGCGGTAGCGCGTCTAAGCGGAAAAATTCCGGACGGAAACGAGCAAACCCGCTCGTTGCGAATGTATAAACAAGTTGAAAGGGTTCTCTTGCCATTCCGGTGCAGTCCGGAGTTCCGATCAAACTACTACTACATTTAGTTTAAAATTTAATTACCTCGGTTTCATTTATTATACAGGGTGATGTAAGTATTATTTGCACTGATGAATGTTGTCTTTTCGAACAACACCGGGCTATTTAAAGAGTTAAGACAAATCGGTGTTAATTATCATGTATTTTATATTATTAACGCTTCGATACTCGTTTCTTATTAATAATAAATAGTACTTGCTACACGCACGTTTTATCGATAGGACGATTACACGCGAGAAATGTAGTACAATCAAAGTCAAACGTCAAACACAAGTACACGGTTAAATAATCCAAATAAAAATTGAAGACATTCACAAATGATTATAATTATACTCAAAAAAAGCTTTATCATTCATAACCCCTCGTTAATATAATTGAAATGCTTATGAAATATTATGCTGAACTGCAGTTCATACAGAGAAAGGGCGATCATGTAGCGCACACTCTTTCCCGAGCTCCTATAGTGGAGCAGTCAGATACAGTATACGATTTAGTAAGCGAGTTAATTAAGTCATAGGTATTTAAATAGCAAACGTTCAGTTGTTTAATTTTTCAAGTGGTTTCAAAATTATATTAGAGACTGAAAAGGATCCCACTTCTGATACTGTCTCCGTATGATAAATAAAACCACGATTGAACACTGAAGTCGTCACTAAAATTTAATATCGTTCGTTTAATATGATGGTTATTATATTTAGGGGAAAGAAACAAAGAAAAATCGATAACGGATAGACAAAATGACCTATGGCAGTCCCCAATCCACGGTATATATGTCAGTTTTATGTTTTATGAATGAAAGCTTTCGATCTACGAGTATGAATCATACCAGAGTACAGTACCACATTGAAAATGATAAGCCCTTTAGTGCGTTGTCATAGTAAACTTCAAACAGAACATCAAATGATACACATTACAAAGACAATGACATTCACAATGACAAGGTTCTAAGTATGCTCAATATTTTTATAGAGTGACTGTACATTTGTTATTTATAATTTCCGGGTTTAATTCATTATGAATCCGAACGTTTTTATTTCTTTTTGAGAATAGAAACTACACTAAAAGCGTACAAGAATGTTTCACACGTAAACTGACTGCAATTAAAAATGTAATCAATTTCAAAAACAACGTAAAACCTTGTTTCTTACCAATAAACAAAACCAATTTGTGGCCAGAGTTGTGTGCGTCACGAGCAAACCAATCGCAAATACTCTGAGCTGCATTGGAAGAGTTCTATTGCATTTCCGCTGCATTTTTGAAGTGCCTTTGGATGCTTTGGGCATATTGGCTTAGTACATTGCGATCGATCGAGGCTTAAGGCGAAATGAGTTATGTGCAACTATCGGTGTTCAGGCCAAATATTTTTGGGCGAATGTAGTATTACGAAAAAGCAGCGGTACCTATTTTTTTAGATTATTTTTGCTTCGTTTTGAGGACATCTTATGCAACTCAACATAGTTTCGCAGAACTGGCATAATATTGCTACAGCTTGCAGGCGTTACGCCATTACGGAAAATGAAAAATTGAAAGATTCTGCGAATTTTGCAAAATGAGTACCCGAGATATTATTTTATATTGTTAAAGTTTCTTATTTTTTTATATATTATGGCACTTTACTTTTAAATCATCACCATCATCGTTAGCTTATACTGTACCACTGCTGGAAAAAAGCTTCGCCAGTTGTACGTCACTGAGCAGAGGCCCTACTTTGAAAATCAAAGTTCGAAGTTACGTTAGCTCAAACCCTGTCACTCATCATTCCAGACCAGTGATTCGAGACTAAATGGAATGTGTGTTCGGGTTTGGGGAAAAGACAGCCGGTGTAATGACTAGAATTGAGGTATTTCATCTTAGTCCTCAGGGTTGGCAACGCGTTTACAGTCTTAGGCTTGCAGTCTTGTGAATGCGAATGTTTATGGGTCACAGTTTCCACTTACTATCAGGTGGCCTGTGTGCTCGTTTAACTTCTCATACCATAAAAAAAGAAGGGCCTCAGGATCATATGAAGATTGTCACTCTATCTAGGCTAAGGGGGTCCAGGGTTGGCGGATCCATGATCTCCACTCCAGAACACAATAGTTTACAGTTCTGTGACTTACATGGCCGGCCCATTGTCCCTTCAACTGTCCAAGTCATTAAAATACTTTAATTTGTATGGATTGTGACTTGTTACGGAATTGATCCTTCAGAGAAACTCCTAACATAGCCTTTTCCATAGCCCGAGCGAATTTGTGAACCAACACTTCCGTAAGTGTCCACGTTTCGACTCTAGGTACCATGTGAGGTAGTACACACTGATTAAAGATTTCATTTATTTATTTATTAGACATGGTAACAAAATGAATATAATAATATTAAAAGTAACATAGTTTGTTATCTACATTTCTATCTAAACGCAACGCGTTTTAGGTTAGTACATGTGTATTATAGGCAAATGAAATGAAGCCTGGAATAACGTTGCTCATCGTTCAATACAAACAAATTAAAATGAATGAGGAAGGCAATTTTAATTTTAATTTTGTTTTAAGACTCTGACGTCCAACCCAGCTGCATTTTCCTGGCCTGGGCTTTTCTGGCCAAATGATAAATTATGGGTAAAAAACCGATATCGACCCCAAACTAGACGTTTCGTCATTCGCGTAGTAATAGTAAAAGTAGTAAACTACACTCCACGAATATCGCGATTTTTCCATGCCAGCTGAGTGATACTCGGCATCCACTCCACTCGAAAATTCGACAATAGCTCATAACCCGCGAATGCTTTTAGTGAAGAAGCTTCTTTAGGTGTAAGCCAAGCTCGAAAGTTTCATTCAAGTGAAAAATTTAACGCAGTTTATGACGAGTCTAGTCTCAATTCTAGCGTGGGATTGCTCTTAGTTTCTGTCAGCTAATAGGAGTCAGAGGTTCCAGCCATTTAACAGTATTGCTCAGGTCGATGAACTTAGAATCGCTGTAGTTTTATAGATTTCTCCTATATTAAGCACGGTATTTTCTTTAAAAGTTAACGGATTATGGTTTGCTGTTCTTAGGTTTTTGTTTATGAAATAAAATTATTTGTTTCAATAATTTTGGTGAAAACCTGGTTATACCTGCCTGAGTATTGCAGCAACGACCGAACTCCATGTTCATAAACGCACAATAAGCCATTTTAGATAAAGTATTCTTGTCACTTTCTGTCAAATTTAAATGTCATAATGACAGAGCATATTTAAAGCCCATTTTAGTTATTGCGCATTTATGGATAAGACGTTAAAAGTTTCAGATGTAACTATTTTTATTGAGAACGAGTTGTCCGCGCCCGGCGCCCCCTGGGTGTATTTATTTCATACAAACTTTGTCCTGATAATTACGAACACAACTTTTTTTTTAAATTTAATTCGCTCGAGCCATTCTCCAGTTATGGCATGACCAAGGGAAACAGAGATTATTTTTTTAGGGTTCCGTACCCAAAGGGTAAAAGGGGCTATTACTTAGATTCCGCTGTCCGTCTGTCTGTCACCAGGCTGTATCTCATGAACCATGATAGCTGGATAGTTGAAATTTTCACAGATGATCTATTGGTGTTGCCGCTACAACAACAAATACTAAAAACATAATAAAATAAATATTAGTTGGGAGCTCCCATATAACATACGTGATTTTTATGCCGTTTTTATTGTTGTTAATGTTGTATAGATAAAGGTACGGAACCCTTCGTGCGCGAGACCGTCTCGCACTTGGCCGGTTTTTTATACGAACTTACATATTATTTTTCAGCAGCAGATAATCTTATTGGTCTTGGATTGAAGCCTAAATAATTATATAATGTTTTTATCTCTAAAAAACAATTAATATACATTTTAAGGGTCAGGCCACAAAAAGAGCATTCCATTTAACCCGAAACCAGAGTGTCCAACGGGCTTGTGGTGACGACCGCTTTGAGGGTCCAATGAGATCTGGATGGTGTTATTCAATAGATCTTATCATCATCTTTAATTTCGTACAATTTTGGTTACTTAACTACAATTAAAATTTGATTTTATTTGAGTTATTTCAAATGCATAAAGCGATAAATCAAAAGTATACGCGAGGTCTACCACTATCCACTCAAAAAAGATAAAAAACTGGTTCACTAATGTTTTGCCAAATCATCATTCGACAAACTTTCATTTCGCAAAGAGATACTTACCGCGGTATCTTTTTACAATTTCTTGTGGTCTTTCATGTTACCTTTGTTATACGCAATGGTTTAAGCATAAACACGTTTTTGGGAAATGAAAGTTTGTAAAATTATATATGATGATTTAGTAAAAGTCAAGATACCATTTTAAACCATGTAAATACTAATAACTACTGCGTTCCTTGGTGGAAATGCCGGAAGCTCTAATTACCTTCCATTTCTGAATCAGACTCAAGAATTTAATTGCCTCCAACGTAATTATGATTTCTCTGCTACCACGGCAGAAAGTCATGACCAATTTAGTCATTTATTCACTGTCGAATATTAGCACAAAATGTTTTTATTAATTCAATTAGTAACACAAGGCACCTCACACATACCGACCTAAACGGTACTCCTTTGAAACGTGGTTGCGTTTCATTGTTTGTCCTAATAAAACAAAATCCTAAGGTCTAAAATCTTATCTCCTAAGAACTTTTTAGACTGAAATTACAGAATTCAAGATTATTTTTTTTGGTGTAGATTAGAACAAACAGTGATCATTACATTTATGATATTCGAAATAGACCCGACCTAAACAGATGGAGACTGGCACTGGAACAAGAATCCTCACAAAATCCCCTGCTTATTTTTATCGTGTATTAACCTTATCTTCACTATTTAGCGATAAGACTGATGTATATCCGTTTCTTAATGTTTAATAAAGTGTTTTGTATTGTATTGTAATATCCTACCAATAAGACTTGAGTTAGTTCTCGACGTACTCGTAATTTTACTGATCATCTTGCATAATACCGTTCTCTAGGGGCAAAGCACTTTAAATCATTAGTGCGGTGTGAGAAGACACGGGTTTGACGCGCCTTAGACAATTCTAATGCTGATTGTAACTCCTAAGAGTAATTGTGCTATGACACGTCTTACGTCACGTTCAACCTTGTTTTTTATGGCATAGAGAAGGCAAACAAGCATACAGGCCCCCTGATGGTAAGTGGAAACTGTGACCCATAGACATTCGCATTCACAAGACTGCAATCTTAAGACTGCAAATGCGTTGCAAACCCAAGACATTAAACAGACAAGGTTCTAAAGTGCACACATATTTTTGAACTCTACTATCCACTACACTCGCACTTTGTTTGCCATTAGTGAGGGATAAGATAGCAAAAAAACCTGTTGAATAAAAATAAATGATACCATATTATATTAAGTTTTTTAAATTCCATATTCCTACGTTATAAACTCATCGCGGGACTATTTCGAGATAAAAAAAGTAAGTAAGGGCGTCCTGCACGGGCACTTTTAGACGTCAAAAATGGAATTTTAGTACGTTATCTGTACGTATATGACAGAAGCAGTAGATTTGACTATATTTATTCTTTTCAAAAGATAAAATTATCTATTGCATCCAATCGAAAGTTTGAAACACGAGCTACGATAGTGCTACGCCGCACGTAGCATCATTAGCGTAGCAATGGTGCGTGTACTACGATACGCGTAGCACCGCGACTTAGGGCCCGTTGTTTGTCTTCCGCAGGCCCGGAGGCAACACTCAGAAATAGGAGCTCTGCGGCAGCACAGCTCCGTCGACTCTGTTCAATTCGATTTTAATATAAAACAATGGTCATAGTACCATACAAACGGTTCGGTGTAAACCGAACTGTTGCTACTAAAGAGTATCGGTAGTTCGGTGCTATATTTCAACCGAACTACTGCTACTGAAAAGGTGCACTAATGCGGTCAACCGGACTACTGCTACTAGAGGGTTTGATCCTCTAGTCAGTAGTTAACTCAACTAATTGTTAAAATTCGAAAAAGGAATCGAATATTTGACACATTTCTTTGACATTTAACCATTAGTTACGATTTTTAAGATTTAGTTAGTTTTACTACTGATCACAAAGAACAGGACCTTAGTCGTTATCGCGGTGGATAAAGCATCCATCGCTCTCGCATTTACATATTGGTCGGAAAGTGAAATACGGTTTATCCACGTTTAGCCACATCGATAAAATCACACGATCATAATAGGCTCTTTTTGTCAGATGCAAATGTCACAATGACAGGGACGATGCAAGTTTTAAGCATATTTATTTTAGCTCGCGAATTTATGAATAAGAGGGTAGAGGGGGCGAACTAATTGATCATGGGAATTTGATTTTAATTTTGACAACAACAACAAATATTAAATTAGTTTTGATTTTATATCACTATTTATTATTGCTTTTGTCAATCATGAAGGTTTTTACTGACAATAGTTAGTATGGCTTTTTCTATATAGTTTCACTGGGCCTAAACGAAACTTATATCGATCCTTTTAATTATTGTATATTATGCTACACTTATCAATGCTACGAGAGGCGTAGCACTATCGAAGCTCTTGAGTTAACACTTTCGTTAGCAACTTTCGCTACTTTCTACTAAAAAAATATCCTCTTTTTTCAAAATTAGACCTTTAAACAATAGTAATTATTTTTATAACTTCTTTTTAACTTAATAAATATTTCGGAACGTTCACACGCATTTTACTGTTTTTAGTTTGCATTCTGTGTGTATGTGTCTGGTCAAATAACCTTTAAGTACGTGGAAGACCGAGCGTCGCTCGGGTTGAAACCGACACTTCCCGAAGATGACAACTTGACAAATCGATTTTTCGCCCCCGTTAACCCCTTTATTTCAAATTTCATCGAAATTGTTGGAGCTGTTTCCGAGATTCTGATTATATACGCTGAAATAACAATTTGATTTTATTAATTTTACGGTTAAAATAAGTCCACGTGAGTTTGGTTAAGTTAACCACCAAAAAGGTTGAATCAACCTTTCCAACGTGTTGTTTTTACTAAGGTTAGGTGTTACCTCAACCAAACTTTATGAATATGTCCTAAACTTTAGTAAATCAACCCATTTGTTTTTTCAGTTTTATTGCTCGTTTAAAAATATAAGACAAATCTACATATTGTACTGGGTAACATCTTAATGCTGTTGATGTGTTATTTTAACTCGGTCATCACTGTGTAGTAAATAACATATCAACGGCAAATATGATTTCATCCATTAGACACTTTATGTATACATATAGTACCTAGTATTAATACATAATTTCATCGCAGCAACGATGTCAAAGCCACTTCATATCAGGAGTACAAAAAAGAGACTCGACCTTTTGACTCAAACCGAGAGGTAGCCGTTACGACAAAGTGAGCAGACGCTATCTTTTTCTATTTTTAATCTATCTACGAGTTATCAGACGCGGCGCTAATGGACGTTCAACTAAATGTCCATATAGCTTCGCACCGTCGGCCATTATCAGATTATATTTCACATTTACATTGTTATATTCTTAAGTACCATAAATGTGACGAGGTAACGACCTCGACATTTAAAAAATAAAACGAGAAAGTTCATTTCAACTATATTAACTACTAACGACCCGCCCTTGCTTCGCTTCGGTTTTTGTGAGTTTTTGTAAAAACGTTCACTGAAAAATTACTGATAGTGAAAGACTCATGAAAATCCATTTAGACGTTTTTGAGATCGTAAACAGACATATATACAGACAGACGCGGTAAGAGACTTTGTAATATTTAGACTTTACTTTACTTTATTACTTACAAAAACTGCAACCACTAAGTGAATTTATAGCCATCTCGCTAGTAAAGAGCTATAAAACACCACTTACTTACCATGTTTCGAACTTTAGCAGCCAACTTTAAAGTAAAGTTTCAACAGGATGACCATAAAGTTAAATGAACGGCGAGACTAGCGCATAGAGTTCCTTTTTCCACATACTTTATTAATTTTATTACGAACATATTCTATGGCTTTCAGTTCTTACGGACTCCGCGACAGAGTGTAGAAAATTGCACCGACAATATTATTAGCAACGTAATGTAACTAAACAACCACCACAAAAAGTACAATCATTTTTGAACCCTATTAAGTAGTTTTGAGGTTGCAGTTTGCTTAAGTTGGCGCTACACATGTTTCGTTTTTTTTTAGACGTTGGTGATATTGTGTCGCCCATTTTCATGTAATTGAATTGATCTTGTGTACCCTCAATTACCCTCCTAGTTTACCGTGGGGGTCTAATCTGCAATTTGTGATAGCTGCATGTTCTTCTCATTACGATGGTTTGAACAAGTGCAAAGTGGTGCCATCGTAACCTCGTCAAAATATCGATATGCCATAATAAAGATCCGTATTGTAGTAGTGTGTTAAAAAACTGGTCAAATGCAAGTCGGATTCGTGCACCGAAGGTTCCATGCGCCGGCGCACAATAGGTATTATTATATTCCGATTTCAATTCGATTTCGTAGCGAATTAACACAAGGCAAACTCACACTTGACTATTATTTATTTGTTGTTTTTGACGCCTCTATGTTTATGACACAGTTTATGGTCCAGTACAGCTTCGAATATGTATTTATTCTCTTAAGCTGCAATGTTTTTTATATTTTTTTGCCGAAATGTTTATGAGGAGGAACCCCAGAGGGTGCGGCTCCACTAAGGCGGAGACGAGCGGAGCGGAGCTGTGCCAATATTAACCAATAGAATCTAACCTAACGTGCGCAAGGCGCGCTCGATGTGACCGCACGCGCCTTCTTTTGGTTAATATTGGCACAGCTCCGCTCTGCTCCGCTCGTCTCCGCCTCAGTGGAGCCGCACCCTAAAACAGACCCACGCTTTCATACAGTTTTACTTCACCTAACCTACTCAATGATGATACGAAAGTCAACGTCAGTGTCAACTTGCTATGAAGTTTTAGTACTGAATACGGACACGGGCGCTATTATTAATTGGTTTAGATATTTTCTAGATACGTTAACGTTATTTACTCGATAGAAGGTAAAATTTCGTGCATGGGGTACAGTAGAAAAATAATTGTAGAACACATAATACAAGTAGGTACACAAGTATATACATGGATGAAGTTGCTATACATTGCAAAGGCTTCTCCTGCAATATTATTAACGACATTTGCTACCAATTTTATCACTTTTCGGGGGTTCGAAGCTTTTCCGACGCGATATTTTTTCAGCAAAACTGTTCTATACTGCCTTCCTTAGCCAAAAGGTAGTATCTCAGATATAACTCTTGTAGCAATATCAACCTTATTACTAACTACAGAAAGTTCAATCTGCTTTGGTTATATAATTTGGGATACTGCTTATTGGCTTAGCACGGCAGTATAGCAGAGTCATAAATTTAATACTCTTATGCCCTTACTTATAAACGTGGAATAACCATGCTTTGTCCTTATCTTTCAAACTCAAATGTCACAGTAAGATTTACATTGAGCTGCGACACAGTTTATACTAATGCAGCTGCTTACGATCTTAATTGTTAAAAAATGCATGTTATTATGTTCAATAAAAATCTTAAAAATCTTGAAATTTGACTACGAGAAGTATAGAACAGAGTCTAATTATTAATTATGAATCGAAGTTTAATAATTTTACTTAACGATAAACTGTATATAATGTCCGTAATAATTAACTGTATATAAACTGAATAAAATATCATATCCGTAAATTACTAGCTGTATAGAACTGTACACATATAATTACAAATTACAAATAATTACAAATAATTACATTATTAAGGTTGCCTGAATCTACTATAAGTATCCTATACTTACCATCAAAAGCGGTGGTCCGATTTCTGTGTTCCAGTATCAGCATAAGACAACCGGCAAAATTACTAGCACAGAGGCATTCCGTCTTAGTCCTTGGTCTTAGGATTGTCGTCTTGGGAATGCAAATATCTATGGATCTCAGGACACACGTACCACCACATGAGATGAGATCATCATGTAATCATTTGTCTTCTCCTTGCCTTATAATAAAACGGTTTTCACTGAGAGTCCTAGTTACATCTCAGATCAAATATGATATGAAAAAAAACTGTGATTGATAGAGTAAGGCATGAAAAGATCAGAGAGAAATGTGGACTAAAAGAAGATGTAGTGACTAAGATTGAAACGGGTATGCTTCGATGGTTCGGTCATATAAAAAAAATTAATAAAAGAAGATTGGCGAAAGAGTTATACAGA
Organism: Acleris sparsana; assembly: GCA_923062465.1. Classification (NCBI taxonomy): domain Eukaryota; kingdom Metazoa; phylum Arthropoda; class Insecta; order Lepidoptera; family Tortricidae; genus Acleris; species Acleris sparsana. The sequence continues at coordinate 13,021,794 of OV281298.1, read as the reverse complement.
GCGAAACTGAGTGGAAGGGTCGGAAGACACACCCTAAGCGTACTTTTTCGAATCAAATCGGAGAAATACTGATTTATAATGGACCGAATCTTAAGTACCCGAAACCGACGTGCGTGTATGACTCGATGTATGAATGTGGAAGAAGCGAAAGAGATTTGTCTGGATCGTAGCAGGTGGAAAGAAGTTGTCTCTGCCTACGCAGTATGTATGTAAAAAAAATCTTGTTACTTTATCGTGGGATCTGGTTTCTTTACATTTATAAGTAACCAAACCAATGTTATTACAAAGTGACATTATCTCTGAAGCACATATTACTTTCGCAACAGAAAAACACCTTTTATATCAACATATTAAAATCTCGGTATGTTCAGAAGGAGAATAGTACATATTTAAATAAAAACATCGCATACTACGATAATTTCGCAAATTACAAGTGTATTCCAGCTAAACGCAGGGGGAATTGCAAAAAACTTTGTCACGCCAGCGGGCTCCCTCGCGAGAAACTCATAAAAAACAAATTAAACAATCTTCCCTATGGAGACTCATTAGAGACAAAATGTTTAGTTTGGTATCCCGCCGGAACTATTACGTAAAGTACAACACACACGTAACATTACACGCAATTTATAGAAATAAATAGATAAATATCAGGGGCCAATGTCACACCAATTGACTAAGTCCCAAACTAAGCTCTAGGCTTGTACTATGGGTGCGGTCGGCCAAGAAAGTGGTCCACCAGTTTTGACAAAAGTTTCTGTGAGGTCTAATCATCGCTAAGGTTGACACTTGTCACTGTCATAATATTGTTGCAAGGGAAAAGTGAACTTGTTGTATCATGACGTGAATTTCAACCGTAGGGTGGTAGCCCATATTTTTAGCCGACTGTACTTGGCAACGATAAACTTACTTATGTAGTCATAATATTTGTGCGGAGTAACATTCATGTGAAGTATGATTACGTGATATACGACTGTGCGAGATGCCATTTGTCCGAATCATTGTTCGTGCGAATTATGATAAAGCGATGCACGAGTATTGTTTCATTGGGCCATGTACAATTAATGTTTTTTTCGATTACAACGGTTTTGAATTATCCTTTACTGATAAATATTTCGCAGAACTCTGGAGCTTTGAACTGCAAAGCTCCAAAGGTCAAGTAAAGGCCAAATGGTAAAAATACAAATAACTTATCGAATTAAGAATCTGACAGGTAAATGTGGGCCAGTTAGGCTATTTCCGCAAAGGGATTATTACTGGAGTGCGACACGTGTTCGTGCGGAGTATCATTGGTGCCAAGTATGATTATGAAATGTACGACTGTGCGACACTTCATTAGTGCGGAGTATCATTTGAGCCAAGTATGATTATGCGATGTACGATTGTTTGACACTTCATTTGTGCGGAGTATCATTTGTGCCAAGTATGATTAAGCGATGAACGACTGTTTGACACTTCATTTTTGCGGAGTATTATTTGTGCCAAGTATGATTATGAGATGTACGACTGTTTGACACTTCATTTGTGCGGAGTATCATTTGTGCCAAGTATGATTATGCAATGTATGACTGTGCGACAGTTCATTTGTACGGAGTATCATTTGTGCCACGTATGATTACGCGATGTACGACTGTTTGACACTTCATTGTGCCGAGTATCATTTGTGCCAAGTATTTTTATGCGATGTAGGAATGTGCGACACTTCATTTGTACGGAGTATCATTTGTGCCAAGTATGATTATGCGATGTGCGACTGTGCGACACTTCATTTCTGCGGAGTATCATTTGTGCCAAGTATGATTATGAAATGTACGACTGTGCGACACTTCATTTGTGCGGAGTAACATTCATGCGATGTACGATTTTGCGATGGACGACTGTGCCACACTTAATTTGTGCTTCATAGCTGTACCGGCAGGTAAACTAAGTACGGCAGCTTACGCCGTTAGGAAAATTAGACAACTAACTAAGGTTGAGACAGCTCGCTTAGTGTATAATAGTTATTTCCATAGTGTTATGTCTTACGGTATTCTGGTTTGGGGTAAGGCAGCTGACACACAAACTATATTTGTGTTACAAAAAAGGACCATTCGTTATATTTGCAAAGAAATTAATATCTTAATTGTAGCGCCACAGTCAGATCGGCAATATAATCGTTCCTTTAGTTTTTGGACTATTGTTTCATAAAACTGTGAGTTGTTATTATTACTTTCTCGAGCTAGTTTCCCGACGAGCAGTTAAATGCGGGGCTAACTTCTTTCCACCCGTTGTTATCCTGTGATAACCCCTGTTGGTATCCCTGTGTTATCCTGTGGTTACTTAGTTTCTTAGCTAACATAAAGGGTGTTACTTTCACTCGTTTCAAAATGTTTGGAAGCACGCAAAGTCAACAGGGTAAGTGAAAAAATATACGGAAGAATAGATTTCGCTGTTCGGATAAGGCATCTTCTGGCTTTACCTTTCCTTCCTGCCGAAGCAGTACTCGTACCCAGTTCGTTTGAGATGGTTCGAAGATCAATTCTACCCGATGAATCACGTGCTGTCACAGACTGGTTTTACAAATATTACATCACGGGAAGATTTCCACCTAAAATGTGGTCAGTGTGGCATACCTTCCTTGAACACAAAACGCACTGGAAGCATGGCATAGACACAGTAGAATGCCATGTTATATCAGATAATACAAAACATTATCAGGCAGCAGGTTTACACGCACCACTGTATAGAATAGTCGCTTCATATAACAATGTTTTTAGTTTTCATTTTGACATAACCACTGTAAAAAGAAAGATTAAGTTAGTAGAAAAACGAGTGTTTCGCGTTCGTCCGATCGGTTGACCAATCTGTATATTTCTGTATATTTATCCCTTTTGACCAACACCCTAAATATTAGTTTCTATAGGTAAGAATACATACTATACTTTAGTTTGACACGTCAAACGCTTATAATGTGACGTTTTAGTTAACAATTCATTAGACTAATATCTAAAAAAATCGAACTATCCCGTCTTTTACATCATCAAAAAATATTGAACACGTATTTTTTCTTTTGTCAATTAAACACAAAATGACGAAGATAAAGTGTGTTGAAGTTTCGCGTGACGTCACGCCGCGGCACACTTTATACCACATTGTGACGTCACGAGCCCCCACTCCCGAACTTTGATGAGCGTGATATTTGTAAATTTTGATTGATTTGAAAAAGCAAAAAATACATGTTGATTATTTTTTGATAATTTTGCTGATTCGATTATTTTTATTTTTTATCCAGGACACACCCCTATTGTACATCTGTTTGGGCAATAAAGTTTTTTTCTGTCTTTCTTTATTTCAAGTAAAAACAAATGTTGTGTCACGGTGTTTGTGTAACGGCTCGATCGACATTTATGATTTTTTAGGTAGATAGAAAAACCGTAGACTACAGTAGGATAAACGCCACTCTAGTTAAAGTACATAATTGGTTTATTAGTAACAACTTGCTACTAAATGCCAAGAAAACTAATTGTGTTAGGTTCGCTTTGCCTAATGTTAAACCGGTAGATTCTAGTATTTATCTAAATAACGAGTGTTTGCTAATGGTAGATAGGGCGGTTTTCCTAGGCATAACAATAGATAAAAAATTGCAATGGAGTCCCCACATAGCTGCACTGGCAGGTAAACTAAGTTCGGCAGCTTACCCCGTTAGGAAAATTAGACAACTAACTAATGTTGAGACAGCTCGCTTAGTTTATTATAGTTATTTTCATAGTATTATGTCTTATGGTATTCTGGTTTGGGGTAAGGCAGCTGACATACAAACTATATTTGTGTTACAAAAAAGGGCCATTCGTTCTATTTATAATTTAAATTCCCGTGACTCCTTAAGAGAACTTTTTAAAGAAATTAATATCTTAACTGTAGCGTCTCAATTTATTTACGAGAATATTATTTATGTTATTAAGAATTTAGATTCTTTCACCAAAAACTCAGATATACATAATTTAAATACTAGAAATAAAAATAAAATAGCTATTCGAAAATTCCGTGTCCGTAAAGTATATAAATCATTTGTTGGTCAATGCATTCATTTCTATAATAAATTACCTGAAGTAGTTTTAAAGTTACCCTTTCCAGCACTTAAAAAATATTTGAAAAGGTCGTTAATGTCTAAAGCGTATTATAGGGTCAAGGACTATCTAACAGACAAAAATGCATGGCCTACACCCGAAACTTAGTCAATAGTAATTTGTTCAAATGCAAAGGCTTTATCCTGCTTTTTCTTGTCTGGGGGACACCGTTGATGCAGGAAAACATATCGAAACTTTTATGTGGTCATCTTGCACCATCTCATATACACATATATAAGTAGATAGTTGTAGTTATTTTATTTTATTCTTTTCTATCTTTCTCTCCCGTAAGATTTTTGGCATGTTTTCCTGCTGAACTACTGTTATTTGATATTATATTTAATTTAATACTTGTAGCTTTATATAATGCTAGATTAAGTTGTACATACCATTGTAATATGAAATATGAAATAAGTTTAAAAAATGACTGACTGCTGAGTTTCTTGCGGCGTTTCTTCTCAGCAGTGGTCTCCTCTTGGGAAGCGCTGGTAGTATCTTGACGTGTAAAGTGCCCGAGCGGCCTACTTACTGAATAAATTTCTTTTATTCTTTTATTCTTATTCTTTTATATATATATATTTGGTAGTTATAGGAATGGGTGGTAAAGTATATTTCATAAGGGCTGTATGAAAAAAAAAACCCGGGCGACGCCGGCAGACAGCTATTAATATTATAATATAAGTCGTAACCGACCGTCACTAACTTTCGTGCAATTGCAAGAGAAAGGACTAACCAAACTTACTGTATTGTGTTAAATAAAGTTCTAACTCTAGTAAACTAACTCAGGATGTCTCTGTCTCTATACTCTTGGAACTACCAGCATCAACTATTATCAATACAGTGTAGAGGTCTGAGGACGGATTGTACATATAGTGTTTCAATCCACGAACTCCCGCCCTTCTCTTTCATTTGTTTTCAAACTTTGCTATGGTGATTTGATTGGCGGGGTTGCGCGATGCCATAAACATATTGTTACGATAGCTCGTATTCACTTGACATTAAGAGCTGCAGTGTTGGCAAAAAGTTAATCCCGATTACCAGTAAAAATTAACGATTAATGCCCGGTTCCTATATTCAAGAAACGAATCGTTTTTCTAACGGGCAGGAGCGTTATGTCATTTGCTACGTACAAAAGGTGTCACAACTCATGAAAATAATTTAATTATGAAATCGAAATCAGATGACCCTAAGCACTGTACAATAAAGGCTCTGGTATTAATGCCATATAGGTATCAGTCGAGTACAATTTTTCCCCTTATTACAGTGCAATAACAGCTTTGGCCAAAGGTGTCGAGCACCTCACGCGTTCCTTCGTAAGTATTATTTTTCAATTTAAAACTACACAAACACGAAAAATATTAAAAAGTGTCTGTACATGTGCAAATCATTAGTAAATATCGTTTCGAAGTAGCTATTTGCGTGTGAAAACTGCAGCTATTAAAAGACAGGTTTTAAAATTAAATGATTAATTGCATTTTTTTTCACGGAATTTCCCTTAACGTCAATAAATATGACTTATCTTTCCGACAAGTACAACTTTCTATAGTGAAAAATATTGCACCTTTTAAAGTTGAACTTTTATATTAAAAACCTAGCGACACGCCCTCGCTTCGCTTCTGTTTATGTGAGTTTTCTGTTACACCCGGACATAAACCAGTATTTATTATAAACCAACCTCTTGAATCGCTCAACATATTGATGACAACCGCATTAAAATATGTTGCGCAGTTTAAAATAACTAAGCGAACAGACCGCGAAAGCGACTTTGTTTCATACTATGTAAAGATAAAGAAGACGCATGGGTGCACATCACCTTTGGCCAAGGCTTAAGGTGAAAAACTGGATAGATGTCGTTCTAGCCGACTGCATAGCATTAAGCCAAGGCATGAATAAATCTTGAGAATGCAAATATCTATCGGTCACAGATGCAACTTACTATTAGTGACCTACGTGCTCATTGATCAACTCCTTGCCATATAAAATTACGATGATGATGATTATTCGGACCAGTATTTGTCAGTCATCACGGCCTCCGAAACCTATCTTATTAAGCGTATCACGTAATCGTGACGTTATTAATTAATTTCTCAGCACAAACATTGATCCAATTACTAACTAATACCAAGGCTTTGACGTATTACGGATACTGTTTACTTCATAGGAATTTGATCCTTATCGACGTTTCTTGTTTGTGATTAACACGATTCCAGATAAAATATATAAGCCTGCTAGCCTGAGTCGGTTATTCGAATGATTTAGGTTACTTTATAGAAAACTAAAATAAATAAATAAAGCAAAAAGTAAGTTCTCGCCACCGATAAGTCTATTTGAGAAGGCGATGGGCTCAAACATACAAACTATCACCTTTTGCTCCATCATGAGCAGAAACAAGTTCATAAAAAGGTAAAAGATGATTTTTTCAGTAAGTAGACCGCACCGGCTCTTTTATGCATCAAAAATTTACCAGTTCACTAAAGTACTTATTTACATTATGTACATGCTATCACATCTCAAAAGTCTATTATTAACTCAGCGGACTGTAAAAAAGAAAAGCTAAACTTGAGTCTTTAGATCGCCAGTTGCGAGGGCATAACGGTAACTTTACAATATGGCTGAACTTAAATGTAGAATGCTGGGCCCTCGCCTGATTAATAATAAATGTTATTATTTCTTATTTCTTAAGTCTATTGTAGCGCTCGCATTCCGCGACCGGCGACCTTTATTAGATCGTCGATCCTCCTTGTTGGAGACTTGCCTACCCTCCTTTTGTATTATATATTAACTAAAATGATCTTCAATGTTGGTTACTATCTGTTTTTAAATAATACTTAATGAGGAGTGCTGGGGATATTCAACAACCCAAATAATATAAGATTAAAACTGAAAAATTTGTTTGTGACAAGCTTGTGATTGTTGTGAATAAGCGTCTTGATTTCTTACGAGCCTAACAAGACGTTTGCAACATCAATTAAGATGTTATTTAAATCACCAAAGGACTTACTGTTATTACTACCATTTTTTGTTAATATGAGGAATACGAAAACAGAACAGCTGCTATATTCGATCTATGGCAACGCAGTGCTAAGCAGTTTGGAATTCTATATATTTTTTATTCATTCCCAGAGTGAGGTAGGCAGAGCTACAGAGAGCTACAGAATTACCAACAACTCTTAAAACTTTTTGATAATTCTGTAACTACATTTTGCACAATCAGGCTAAGATGTTTATGTTTTTTTGTTTATGGAGAGCCACTCGACCGCCCGCCTGCCTCGGCGGCGTCCCCACTCATCATCAAGATGTTTATCAGTGTATTAGTGACAGGTTGCAAACCCATCGTGTAAGAATACAACACGTCGCCTCTTACGACATCCACGGAAAGACAAGGAGTGGCACTATTCTAACTCAGCCACCACACTACTATTAAAAATACAACAAAGCTTAAGCGTGCTGCCCCAAAAGTCGTAAAAACCCACAAACAATTGGTTTAATAGCTAGTCCATTGTGTTTTGTCTCCACAATCTTTGCAATATCAAAGACGCTACACAAGAAGTCTATTAGGTATATTTTTGCCCGAAGTTTTGTTTCCGAACTGTTTTATTTATCCAATAATATCTTGTAACCGGTCTATTGATGTGGTATCTCTGCGTGAGCACTTATACTTTTCTACACTGTCGTTGAAAGGTCTGGCTTCTACACTGTCTAGCACTCCTTTCTATTTGATTTCACAGAAATCGAATTTTATGCGCCAAATACAGTGCACAGTACAGTCGACGTGAACGTGAAACTATTTGAATGCAAATCGTTATGTGGTTCCAATACATTAATGGCTCTTTATCGAGGCTTGTGTGTTGTTAAGCTTCGTTATCCGATTACAAAGGGCGGTTAAACGGGAAATAAATTAATTTAAAGTACTGATTTCCCTGATTCGTTTCCATTTAAACAATTGGGATGTTCAAATGACTCATGATGCACTTTACTAGTAGAGTATATACTCTAGTAATATTTTTACACCGATGTGGTAAGGCGTTTCATTACCCACTAAGAGCGAAAGAGATAACACTATTGGGAATAAGACAGCGATGCGCAAGACATTCCAGACGCGTGAGCCAAGGACGTCGCCATTGTTAACGGAGCGAGCAGGTAGCAAGGCGTAGAACATTACAGAAACGAATAGTCTCGGTCGCCCTCGGCGGAGCAAACTACATCGATCGTTCCGGAAGATTCGGTGGATGGAAGGCGTTTTGGAATAACGTGGGAACTATAAAAGGCGGACTGCGGTTGTGGGCACAGTCAGTCTTTACTTGGAAAGCGAACAGTGCGATCAAGAGCGACCCGAGCGATCTAAGTCTAAGTCTTCGATTTTGTGCTTTAATTGTTTTGTAACAGTTTTAGTGAGTGCGTTATTAAAGTCTACTTTTGATTATCGGTGTTTTCGTGCATTTTTATCAGTTACCTACCCCCACGTACGTAACAATATGAATTGAAAAACTAGAAATTATCATAACAAAGATAACACAAAGACAGACCTTGACTCTTATTTCTGACTTTTTCAGTGCTCTGATTGCAGTGATCCTTACAAATACCGGATTTATTGGCAGAATAAAAAAACCATCTAGCCAATTTCAAGAGGTCTTGCAATTAATATAGCAAACCTTCTCTTCTACAATATTATGTTTCATGTCTTCACGCAATCAAATCCCTAAATAGCTCTCTACGGTAATGTCAAAAATTGGTCCGCGAATTTTGATAACATATATTACAAGTTGTATAAAATCTAATGGCGCCTAGGAATGCTCTCGGTACTAAAAGGATGTTTGTTCCACGCTCATAAAACATTATCCCCCTTACTAATAAACGTTTTATAACGGCGGTGTAGCTAAACCATGCTTCTCTGTCCAATTCAAATGTCACAATGACAGATAAGGACAAAGCAAGGTTTGACTACACCACGGTTACTCAACGTTTATTAGTAAGGCGGTTAATCTATAACTTGATTGCTTTTACGTTAGATAAGACTGAAGTTAACTGATATACTGACCTTATATGAATTTTAGAGCAGATTTCGCAATAGTTCCAGTGACAATAGCATGGTAAGTGGTTTTGTTTGTAACAGAGGAGAATAAAAACGTACTTTCATTTAAAAATTGCATAAAAATAAACTACTACTACTATTCGTTTCCTGTAAAACGCTGCCAACTATACCGTACCAAAGCTGTTTAAAAAGCTTTTCAGAGTATGTAAAACGATTTTAACGAACACTTTCACCGTCCGTCCGTGCAAACAAAATGAGTGAAATGTAAGCACGGAAGAATTTATTTTAAAATCAATTTAGCATTTTCTGATTATGTACGTATATAAACATTTTATCGAATAAAATAAAAAAATAAAAGCAATAGGTACAATGAAGATAAAAAAGGATGAACAAAGACAAACTTACCTCTTTAAGGGACCTGTTTCAACCCTTGAGAGATTGATGGAAAGAAGAGTTGCTGTTGTGCATCAAGAAGACTTGTTTTTATATATAATTGAAAATAATAAATAATGCTCGGGGTTTCTCTGCGTGATAGAATCAGAAATGGTGATATCCGCAGTAGAACTAAGGTTACCGACGTAGCCCGAAGAATAGCTAAACTGAAGTAGCAGTGGGCGGGGCACATTGCTCGCAGGACTGATGGTCGATGGGGTCAGAAGGATCTGGAGTGGCGTCCGCGAACTGCAAGACGAGCTGTAGGTAGGCCTCCAATAAGACGGAGTGACGACTTCGTCAGGATCGCGGGAGTGCGGTGGATGCGTAAAGCACAAGACCGGTCTCAGTGGAGAGCCTTGGGGGAGGCCTATGTCCAGCAGTGGACGTCTTTAGGCTGACATGATGATGATGATGAATAAATAATAATTATTTTCGGATTATTAATTGGCACCATAAATTACTTTCGAATGGTGTAAACCTATTATCAAAACAATTATACCTACTCTTATGAGGGAAAATATAAAAAAAAAAGATAAAATATGTTTATTCAGTAAGTAATGCAATATTTTAGGAATTATTCAAAATGTTTTTATTCTGTGATGCTCGTAGATTTTTTAAAGCAATTGCATAAACCTTTTATAGCTTTATATTTCTAGAAAACCTCCAATGTCGCCAAACGGCGGTTGTAGTTCAACTTTCTGATTAGAATCTAAAAGTTTTCCAACGATATATAACTTAGTGTCCGGCTTCTTTTATTAAAGACCTTTTGACAACAGAATACTTAAAGAGCCCTTTTCCGCATGAAACTTGTAGATTCTTTGAAGATGTCCGCGGTAGTGTATTACATTCTGAGCCAATATACAAATATCCTGTTATTATGTTTACACATCACAATGTCAATGCGGCCTTGAACTTTCTTTTGGAATTGCCTTTGACGTCATATTGGAAACTAAAAGTAGCTACTGGAAAACAATCGGTCTTGTTCTTACGTCTGTTGTCGAAACTCTAACATGCGAACACTGTTTCGATTTATCATTTATTTTGACTTAAATAGTATAACTAATTGTTTGGTATGGCGTCACCCACAAAAGTACTGCAGGCTTCTACGAATAAAAACTACTTACGAAAACTAATAATTTGTTTAAAATTTACCGTCCAACAGTTTACGTCAATCCTATAGGTTATCTTTGACTTCAATAGTCGTTAACATTCAAGGATGCATTATGTAGACAGTTTAGACCTGCTATAACTGAAGCTGCCGTAGGGCGGCTCCTCGACGATGAGCAGGATGAGCAGAAGTACTGACCGTGATGGTTCCAAGATGGTGCGATTTGGTTGGATTCTTGCGACTTGGACCGGCGCGGCACGGGCACCGTGACAACGCGCGTTTCCGACTGCATTGAGTAATTCTATTTTCACGTCACTTTAGTCACTATTGGTGCACTGAAACTTGCGTCCGAGAACGTCTAGGTACCTAGGATAACACTTTAATCCTTGATATGGGCGGAGAGCTTTGGCGCGCGCGCGGGTCGCTCATTCAACCTGATCGATTCGTTTCTTCGTAAGGTTACCACTTCTATCCGCGGCGTGGCGCTAGCGTCGCCGTCAATGAGCAGAAGCGTCCCGTTTTACACGGGAACAATAACTCTTCTCTCAATAAATCAACGATATTTATACCGGTAAACTTAAGTCGTCCTGTCAAAGCGTATATTAAAAATAGTTACTCTACCTTGGTAACAGGTTTCGTCAACAAAGGGTTCAGACAAAGTGGTAAGTGTCTTACGTCAAGTTGGTATAGATTGAAATAGTCAAAAAAGTAACAAAAGCAAACGAACCAACTCTCTATTATTACTCTATAATCACGTAATTATTAACATTCAGTCATGATTTTAGAATGTAAAGTTTAGTTTTAAGTAAAAAACACGCTTCTTTTTTTTATGTCATAGGGTAGGCAAACGAGCACACAGGCCACCTGATGGTAAGTGGAAACTGTGACATACTTAGACATTCGCATTCACTAGACTGCAAATGCATTGCCAACCCTGAGGACTAAGATGGAATACCTCAATGCTAGTCATTACACCGGCTGCCTTATCCCCAAACCGGAACACAACAACGCAAACACTGCTGTTTGGAGGTAGGTTAATGGATAAGATGGTGGTAGCGATCCGGACGGACGCTGCACAAGGTTGTACCACCCGACATTTTGAGGCTATGCATCAAACAATAATCTGTTCACATCTTTGTCCATTTTATTTAAGCCCGACTTTACCTTCAAGCTGTTTAGGTATCATACGCTCACAGTTTCGTTTTACGTCCACATATTGAAAAGAGAGTCAGAGTATACTCTAAAATATAATACGCCAGGTGCCTCGCTCCTTTAAAGCACTTTTGCACGACTTCCTAGAAAATACTGTCGGACAATATTGCTGCTGAAGCGATCGTATCACTATATGAAAGGTTTCCGGTTTCGATGTAGCTCCGTGGAACCTAATAGCCTTTGCTATAAAAAAAATCTCGAACCATATTCTCTTGGATTTGGGTAAAATACGGTAAATGCTTTATGGCTTTTACTTACTTAATAATGTTATAAGACACATCCTTATTATCATAAAGTTAGAGCTACGCTCTTGTCGGTGATAATTTGCACTCGAGAAAGGAACAGGCAGAATAAAAGGAAAATGTTAGTAAGTGCTTTAATAATTTACGTTCTTTGTAATTTGTAATTACAAAAATTAACGCTACTTCATCCACGTTTATGAAATTATAAGAATAAGTGGTGTTTGATTAATGTTTTTTATTTTTATTTAAGTTAATTTTCTATGGACGTTTTACTACGGTTGTTTCTGCGAGAATTTAAGCTAGCGTTGTACCGTTCTATAGATTACGTAGTTAATATAGAGTGAAAGTTATAGATTTTTTTTTACTTTTAGAATAATCTACAAGAATTCACACGTCATCCTCAGAGATATGTATAAATAGAAACTCAAAGTAAATAAATAATCTGAAGCTATTTTAGTAAATTACATTTATAACCTCATGAAAAATTCCTCTTTCTAAAATAGATAATATTCTATTCGTAATAGGATGATCAATAAAAGTATATACGAACAACATTGAACATTCAGAGTACAGAATCGTCGGAACGCGTCGAGGAATCTAATAAGGGTATTTGTGAGACGTGGCGCGTTTATCTCTTAAAAGATATTCGTTTGCCGTGTAATATTGATTTATTCCTTCAGTGGATAATGTTTTGAGAATTTAAAGCACGTATTCGTACAGCAACACAAGAAACCGAGCGAACAAGGTGGGCCCATATTCAACACGGTAAAGCATTATTACTTTTGACATGTTATCACATTGCCAACGTTATAATAGCTCTTATTTACTTGACAGTAACGGTGGCCGAGTTATAAACAATACCATAACACATCAAAGGCAGGTTTTACACATTAGATTAGCAGCGCTGGTAAAAGAACATGCGTCTTAATTGCGTCGTATTATAATACCTAATTATTCAATACAATCTCTCTTGTTACTCTTATTAGATTAAGGGCCTGTTTCACAATCGACAAGTAAAGGAGAATGCCCATATAATGCCTGGAATGTACAAAGATGTCCCATATTTCAAAAAAAATGTCGTAATTGATTATAACTAAACAGATTAAATAGAAGTCTGTAGAACTCCGGAGAAACAAACACTAATTAATTAGTATATTACTGGAACATCCGCTGCCGGTACGGTTTTATCTTTCGTTACGTCGAGTTGCCACTTTATAACAAAACAAATAATGATGATTTTCTGCTATCACTCACGTAAAAAGTTTTATTTATGCATGACAATTGTCGCTCGTTTGTCTTAGCGAACAAAACAGGTCACAGTTAAATATATGAATGATCGTATTGGGAGTCTAAAAGTATGATACATATACACCACTGGCAACAAAAAGATGAAGTAGGTACTAGTAGGCATGAAATTGCCTTTTTCTGTCTACCTCCTTTTTAGTTGTTTTGACATAATGACGTACTCACCAAACTTGACATTGGTGAAGAAAAATAAAAAGAAGACATAGTGACGTTTCTGTTGTGTATTGTTTCGCCATCGTGAGATTTTTTTACGATGGAGCCTTAGATTTCGCGCTGTTGAAAGTATTGATTGTTGATTGATACGTTTAGTCCACTGTAAACCTAGCCGCCGCCTAGTTGTAGTCTTTTCGAAACCCTATCTCACATTTTTATTATATACACGATAGTGTCATCTATGTCGTTCTTATATTTTAACATTCACATAGATCTGAGCGACATCTATAGTCGTTTTTTTAAGTCAACATAACCTCTTTCATTGTAAAAAAAATCTTAATAATAGCAAAATCCCAAGTTTTCAAATCATTTTTGAAGTAGTTTCAGAAACCTCAATTTTTTTAGCGTATTTTAATGTATCATTGGTTCTTGTACATCTCAGGCATTTCCTTGTATGGGCGGTGGGCATTCTCCTTTATCTGCCATATAAAATTAGCTCTCTCTTTGTCTATTTTCAAGTGTAAGAAAGAGAAAGGGCTAAATTTATCTGTCAAATACGCTTTACTTGCCGATTGTGAAACAGGCGGTAAGTTTAAGCTCCTATGTATACTTTTTAAGAATTTGTTTTATTCCTATATTTATCTTATATCACTCTTGTCAGAACTTTAAGTTTAACTGTCGAGAATTTATTTTAATGATGTATTTAGTTTGTCGTTCGCACTCGCAGGCGTCCAAGATACAGGCCCAGCCTAGTTTGGAGTCTGCAAGATACGTCATATGTAATGAAACTTGTATTATTAAATAAACGATTTGATTTGATTCGATTTGACAATTTTTATGATGTTAAAACGCGACAACGAAGATCAATAGAATAGATTTTTATAAAAATCTCGAACCATATTCTTTTGGATTGCGGTAAAATACGGTAAAAGGTTTTTTGGATTTTACTTACTTAATAATATTATTTATCTTTACAAATAAAATGATTTGTCCTGAATGACTGACTGACTGACTGACGGATCAACGCACAGCCTAAATCGCTGATCGTAGAGACCTAAAATTTGGAGGGTATGTTCTTTGTATGACGTAGGCATCCGATAAGAAAGGATTTTCGAAAATTGAACCCCTAAGGGGTTAAAAAAGGGGGCAAAGTTTGTATGGGACAACGTGATTCCTTGGTCCAATCTACTTCAAATTTTGCATAAACATTCTTTAACAGAATTGACGGAAGACGTATTTCGTATGTTATTAAAAAATTCATCATCAAAAGGGGTGAAAAAACGGGTAGAAAGTTATTTTGGGGGTGGTTTGCTTCGAAATTGATATCAATACTCCGTAGTGTTTTTGATTTACATTACATTTTATTTTTACACATGTTTAAAAACTCAATCCGATTTTGTTCAAAAAAGGTTGAACTCACATAACAGCTTGGTGCAATGCAAATACCCAAACCGCCGAGTCTAAAGATTCCAAATTTGGTCCATAGGTTCCTTATGAGGTGCAGTGAGAAAGTGTTTCCAGAAAATCTACCCCCAACGGGAAGGAGTAGCGGGAAATCAATTCTACGCGTACGAAGTCGCGGGCGTCCTTTAGTATGTAGATAAAAGAAAAAGTGTAGCTTACAACGTTTTGGTAACGGATTAATTAGCCGTACTGCATTGTCGTTGCCTTGACATCACATGTTAATAATAAAAATGTATGTAGGTAGTTTGTGCTGATAGACTTGAGCACATTCGCTAGAGAGGAAATGCTGGCTTCAGCTGGATCTTCCCTCTCTTACTAAGGATCAAGCTAGCTACTCGTATCCTGAGGGGTAATGCAGCCAGCTTCATGCGCCAATGTGCTGCATATAAAAGTCAAATGTAACGCATGTAAGGTATACCAAATATTTGGACAAAAAAATATTGATTTTAATTCCAACAATAAAAATTTAAGAGAGCATAATGTCCGAATCCTACTAATATTATAAATGCGAAAGTTTCTGTGTGTGTATGTTTGTTTCATCTTCACGCTGTAACGGTTAAACGGATTGGATGAATTTTGGAATGGAAGTAACTTATACCCTGGATTAACGCACATGCTACTTTTCATCACGGGAAATTTAAAAGTTCTTTATGTAATAACTGTAATCGAAATCAAAGCGGACGAGGACGCGTTCAGAAGCCATTATCCACTTATCCTACTTATCCTGATATTATATACCCTAATGGGTAAAAGGAGTAGAATTTCGTGTGAGTTTCGTCATTTTTGAAGTTAGGAGCGTGAAAATTATTATATAGGCTATAATTTACAAATAAAATATATATATTTTCGCGATTTTGGAAAACTGCCCCTAAAGAATAAAAGGTGAGTGTAGAATTATATATGAGAGATTCGTCATTTATGTAGTTAGAAACGTTACAATTGGTATTAAGTACTACTCATAAATAATATTACTTTTGGTCATTGTTTCTTCTTCGCTACAACGGATGAACGAATTTGGTTGGATACAATTTGGAATAGAGTTTGCTTATACACTGGATGTTAATCCAGGCTACCTTGAATCCCGAAATAAATCAATGTTCTCGTGGGATGGCAACATTATAATTGGACGCGGTCGAAGTCGCGGGCAGGAGCTAGTTTATAATAAGCAATAAAATCGGGTGACAGAATAATAATATAAAAAATGAAGTGTGTAAAAAACGCGTAACTCGAGTCCTCAGAGCGGGATTGTCTCAATCCCGAATCTGTATCTTGAGCTTGTAAATTCAACTTGCGTTCACAACAAGATAAAGCTAAGACGACGGGAGTTAAATTAGTTGCCCCGTATAATTCTGACCTGAATGACGTCTCCGTCTCGCCACATCTAACTCGGGTAATTCTATTTATAACCTCGGTAGGCCTGAAGTTCAGACTGCAGCCTGGCACGATTCGATTTCAGGTGGCATGAATAGTGTGATGCAGTGACCCATATTGCACACAGACGGTTACCTGATAAACTAGTCTACTAGAGTCGAAACTACTTTAGATTCTCTGGTTGTGAATTGATTGACATGATCTTATGTTTTCCTAGCTTTTGCTCGCGGCTTCGCTCGCATCTAATTCGGGGTAATTTTATACCTGCGCAAAACAATAAGTAAAATTTAAGATCCGGCTGAATTTTAAATACATACATACCTATCGAAACGTTGTTTATTAGTAGGTTTCAGAGCAAAACAGAAGAAGTTTGTAGAAGTAAGGTCAATGAGGGCATTTCCGTCATACTTTTCGATAAGTTCACTTTGGCTGGTCATTACTAAGAGGATATTTACTTTTTAATAAATCTGATCACTGTAATAGATTGGGCATTTATTGAACTATATAAATGTACTCATATTAAACTGCCAGTACTGCTGGTTATTTAAAAATGTTTTTTTTTTTAAAACATGCCAGTTGACGGATTTTCCCGGCGGTTTGGGGCTATTCCGTCAACTAACGATTTTTCTTGTATCGTGACGTATTACAAATATATACGTCAAGTGCACAAATACCGCTGAACTCTTAATCGAAACTAAACCCTAACGAGCTCAATTTAAGATTTATTTTAGATTTTATTGCCAAATACATTTTTTTGGGGCAATTCCGGCCTATTTTTATAATCAGGAGTAGTAAACCTTTTAAAACAAATTCCAAAACCGAGGGAAAATCCGTCAACTGGCATCATGTTCTTAAAATAATGGGCTACTGTTTTGTGCTCACCAGTTGGCGCCACTGTTGACTAGGGTCCGAAGTACAGTGTCAAAGTCATTGTTATTATGGGCGCGATAATATTTTTAATTTCAAATCATATAAGTGATAAATCATATTGGACATTTCATAGCGTAAGTATTAAACGAACAATTAAGCTAAGACCCTAAATGCTCAATAATCGAAGAGCGTTACTACCATCATACTGCTATTTAACCCTTCATCGATCAAAATTAAATAATTATCTAACTTTGGATCCGTGCTTGACATTCTCAAATAAAAATACAAAGTAAAGAATCAACAATTTTATTATTTAAATCGTATAAAGATATGGACTAATTAACACATGCTAAGACGTATACATACCAGATGTCTATGCGTAGACAGGCATGAAAATGTTAACGTAGCTATCTTAAGTATTTTCATAGTTATTAATGTTATTATTAATATACTCGTAATCAAAAAGGTTGCCAATATATGAAATAGGGAAATTCCGGCACATGACGGTTTTTCCCGTTTCACAATTGACGGATTTGTCTGCTCGATCATTTCGTTAATACCAATATTTAACCACCCATTTTTTCTCAACAACAGATGATAATTGAAAATTAATAAAACTACCATTAAACATGCATATCGAACTATATAAGAAACATACTTACTAAGCCGTAAACTTACATTTTCTCATCGCACCTTCACGAAACACAGAAACACACTACACTCGCGTTCGAGTTCGGAGCGCAACTAAATTTTGCAAGCGGTTTTTTTCCGTTCACTGGCTAGACAGTGCCATCTGTTTTTGACTGCGGGTATAAATTTGCATTCTGCTTTACCGATCGAGTCAGTAAGCGTGTACTGTTGTTCAAATAGCCGCAAACGCCGTTTGACGGAAATGCCCCGTTGACGGATTTGGCCATCCTGACCTTATTATGTAAAACCTAAAATTATTGTCTGCGATGGAAGTACTATGGAAAAATATATTGATTTATATTATATTATAGTTGATCGCGGTTGTTTAATTAAGCATATAGAATCTGATTATACTTGAATTTTACTACTTACACGTAACAATACAACAGTAACATCTAAAAATGTTAAAAAGCGTTGGTCTAATCCTAGTAACTGGAATCACAATATTACTAAAAAACTTAGGAATACAGGGCAAGCTTACACATCCCGCTCAAAACCCAAGAAGGAGGTTCCTGCCCGTAGTATGAAAGAACCTTTTGCCTGTCGTCTGAAATGTTCCGATAACATCAGTGAATTAAATAGAAAATATATTTTTCTGTCGTTTTGGAAGGTTGGCTGCTTACAGCTACAGAGACAGTTTATAAAGTCATGCATTGTAGCAATTCAACCCAAATATAAATATACCAACGCACAAAAACCCAAACTCCCAAACAATGCTTTTTATTTTACTGTTGAGGGTACCAGAATTCGGATTTTATGAATACACTAGATATCACAGATAGACAGATTAGGACGGTAAAACAAAAAGCTGCTAATACAGGTTTCATAGCTCAAGAACAAACATGATAAAAGGAAAAAAAATGTCGAAAATATTATTCAGGACATAATAGATCATATAAATTCAATACCACGGATTTAATCCCACTATTTACGGGCATCGACATCGATGGAGGGCGAATATTGAAAGATCTCTGGCGTGATTTTTGAACAATTACACAACAGCAAAACATCAAACATCACAAACAGCAAACCATCTTTACGACTAAATTTAATATAAGATTGTTTCAGCCTAAAAAAGATCGATGTGATTTCTGCCTTGAATTTGATCTGGCATCTTTAGAGCGAAAAGCGGAACTGAAAGAAGATTACGACATGCATATAAAAGAGAAAAGTCTAAGCAGACTGAGAATACAGACAGACAGAGAATATTTGTTCAGTATATGATCTTCAAGCGGTTATGCATGTGCAAATGGGGAGATCAGTTCTTTCTATTATCGTGTTATCGTGAACTGTACCATTGTTGTGTTCCGGTTTAGGGATAAGACGGCCGGTATAATGACTAGGATAGAGGCATTCCATCTTAGTCCTCAGGGTTGGCAGCGCATTTGCAGTCTTAGGGCTTGCAGTCTTGTGAATGCGAATGTCTATGGGTGACAGTTTTCACTTACCATCAGGTAGCCTGCGTGCTCGTTTGCCTTCTCTATGCAATAAAAAATATATGCTGAATTAGATAAAAAGGCAACTTACCAGGAATCAAGAGATGTAGGTGCTTATGGAGACTTTTTTCTTCTGGGATGAGAAACAGGCCAAACGAGGGGATAATGTCATAGCGTCTTGTATTCTGGATTATTTAAATAAAATAAGTGAAAAATCGCTGAGTATACTTTTTTACACAAATAACTGCAGTGGTCAAGATAAACACAAGTACATTGCATGCCTATATTCCTATGCAGTGTCATATTTTTTAAATATTAACTGTATCACTCATACATTCTTTATAAACAGCCATACACAGAGCAAGGGAGATAATGTTCATTCGCTAATTGAAAAAGAAATTAAGAAAAATCTTAAATCCGGCCCAATATACACGATTACGTCGCTGTAATAAAGAGTGCTAAAAAATTGGTCAGCCTTATAAAGTACAAGAGTTGGGCTATGATTTTATACTCGATTTAAAATCATTACAACTGCAGTGGGGTTATAACACCAATGAAAATGATAACAAAAGGCCCGTTGTTTGGAATGACATGAAGGTGTTAAAGTTTATGAAAACCGATCCTTTCGTGCTATTCTACAAAATGTCTTACACGCAGGAAACTTTTGAACGAGTAGATTTTAGAAACACAAGAAAGAAAATGCCAGGTTTTGAAGACATTGTCGTTAATAAAGCATTTAAAGGAAAGTTAAAATTGACTGAAAATAAAAAGAAAGGTATCAATGAAATGTTACGCAAGAATTTAATACCAAGTTACTACCCTGATTGTTATAAAACTATTATTTCTGAAGACTGCGTGTCTAGTAAATATGAGATCTCTGTTGTTTTGCGCTAATGAAAATATTTGTGTACTTCGTTTTCGTTATGCCATTTTTTGTATTTTAATTAATTTTAAGTGTTTCAAACTGAGTCTACGTATTGGGTACTTTGTTGGTTGTGCAAAAAATACTACTGCCTACTGCGTGCATAAAAACTGTGTCCTAAAATATAATCATGTTACGAACAAGTCCTGGTGTACACTGTTAAAAAAATCATATACTGTCGCTCTTTTCTACATACATGAAACATACAAAATTATTTCGCAATGGCTCACAACTTGAGTATATATTATCAGAATTGCCGAGGCATGCGCACTAAACTTCATACACTATATATGAATATCCTGTCATTTAATTTTGATATAATATCTCTCACTGAGACCTGGCTGGCGCCAGAAATATACGATAATGAGTTTATTGATCAAAGATATATAGTTTTCAGGTGTGATAGAGATAGAAAATCAACGCAAAAAGAAGACGGAGGTGGAGTGTTGATAGCCGTTAAGCGTTATTTGAAACCGAGTATTCTGTTTTCTAAATCAAATTACAATCTTTCGCACAGTATTGAAAACGTCGTTATCGCTATTCCCAACACTGGCTCAAGCAAACAGCACATCATTAGTACAACTTATATAATAAACTCGTCACCAAAATCTGTATACGAATCGCACTTTCATGAACTTTCCCATATTTTGAATGACCCGAATACAGATAGCTTCTTCTTGTTGGGTGACTATAATATACCAACTGCTAACTGGACCTCCAACAATGACTCTGACCTATTCCTGTCAGGTTCTACACCTATTTGTTCAGTTCTCAGTAACTTCATGGTCGTCTGTGAGGCCAAACAATTTAATTTCATCAAAAACCATAACGACAGAACACTGGACCTCCTTTTATCAAACGTGAAATGTACGGTATCTCCTGTAAACATACCACTATTACCAGTAGACCCACACCACCCACCTTTCAGTATTGCTGTCCCAATAAACATTAAAGTTGGTTCCCTCATGAAATCGAATTCTGGAATCAAATACAATTACCACATGGCGGACTACGAAGTCATAAACGAAGAAATTAACAAAATCGACTGGGATACCACACTCCATGCTTTTCCTGTTGAAACTGCACTAGAGAAATTCTATGAAAAAATATACTGTGTCATAAAAAATAACGTTCCGCAATCAAAACCTAAAAATGCTCACTTTCCGGTCTGGTTCTCTAAATCTCTCGTACACATATATAAAAATAAACAAAAGGCCTGGATCAAATGGAAAGTTTATGGTAATAATTCAGACTATCAAATATTTTCCCTTTATAGGGAGAGGTTCAAATCGGAATGTAATCTTTGTTTTTTTAAATATAAAGAAGGCATAGAAAATGGTATTCGAAAAAATATAAAATATTTCTGGACCTATATAAATAATCGCAAAGGGAAAACGGGCATTCCGTCAGATATGCGCTACAAAAATTCTAGATCGAACAACCCTAAAGTCATATGTAATCTATTCTCAACTTTTTTTAATTCAGTATTTGAACCTTCTACGCTTGATAGTAACTCCTGGTCTCCGCCTCCTATAAGTTCGGACAACTGTGATGTCATATCTAATTTAAACTTCACTTTTGAACAAGTCAAACGGTCTCTAAATTCTTTAGACCCCTCTAAAGGACCAGGCCCTGATGGCCTACCATCGATCTTTATAAAACACACAGCTGATTCATTGGCTAAACCACTACATAAAATATTTTTAATGTGCATGCATCAAGGCATTTTCCCATCCATATGGAAGTCTGCTCATATAATTCCTATCTTTAAAAAAGGCGCCAAACAGGACATCGAAAATTTTCGCCCTATCTCCATATTGTGCGCGCTAGCCAAGGTCTGTGAGAAGTTAGTTCATAATGCGGTAAGCGCATTCATAAAACATCAAATGATTCCTGAACAACATGGTTTCATTAGGCAAAGATCTACTATCACTAACCTTATGGTATTTACCGAATTTCTCTTTGAGAATATGGATCGCGCTACCCAAGTAGATGCAGTGTACACAGATTTCCGCAAGGCCTTTGACAGGGTCGATCATAAGCGCCTCCTTGACAAAATTGCTTTTAATGGCATACGTGGTAATTTACTACGATGGTTTCTGTCTTATGTTACCAAAAGAACACAGAGAGTCGTCATAAATGGTTTTCAGTCTGATGTAGCCGAGGTCACCTCCGGAGTTCCGCAGGGATCAATTTTAGGTCCTTTGCTGTTTAACATCTTCATCAATGACATTAAGACATGTTTTCTTAATACTAAAATTTTGCTGTACGCAGATGACTTAAAAATATTCAGTAAAATCACCAGTCCATCAGACTGCACACTTTTCCAAGAAGATCTCGACCGCTTAACTGATTATTGCACTTTAAATAAACTGGAATTGTCAGTCTCCAAGTGTAATAGTATCAGCTTTACTAAAAAGAAAAATATAATCCATCATAAATATATGCTATGTAATCAACAACTAGAAAAAGTCGATCTCGTGCGTGACCTCGGAGTGCTCCTCGACTCCAAGCTACACTTAGACCAATATGTAAATATGATAGTATCGAAGGGTTACCAAATGTACAACTTCGTAACCAGGGCTGCTACGGATTTTAAAAGAGCCACAACCTATATATATTTGTATAAAAGTCTAGTTCGGCCTCAGCTAGAATACGCAAGCATGATCTGGGATCCCCTCTACGAACAATATCGTAATGCCATTGAAAAAATACAATATAAATTCTTAAAAAATATTAATTACAAATTGTATCGATATAATAACCGGTTGCCCTATGATGGCTTATTAACAAAATTTGGACTCATTTCCCTTGCGAAAAGACGACAATATTTACAAGCAATGTTCCTATATGGCCTTTGCCTCAACAAATTCGACTGTGTGCACCTTGTCAATAAAATATGCTATATAGTTCCTAGAGGTGCCGTCCGACGGGCGACGCGCGCTTACCGGCAGTTTGCGACGGCTCCGTGCCGCACTAACGCAGGCGCGCGCGCGCCCCTTCGCCGGCTCCTCGTTACGTACAACCAACACTTTACCCATGTAGACATATTTCACCTTTCTACGGCACGATTTAGAAAATCCATCTTAGAAACCCTTAGTTAAGTAAGAGTAATTAAATCAAAATCATTGAGAACTTTAATGCATGCTACTTTTCTCATGATCTTTAATTTGTAATATAAAACTTGCACCATCACACGATAATTATGTACATACTATTAGTACATCATTTAGATTCCTAACTGCTGTGAGATATAATATCTCTCATTCTTAATCTCTCTTTTTCAACAACTTTAAACACTATTTTTGGCAACCTTTACCTTGTTATAGTAATTTGTGGATAACGTTGTTGATCATGCATAAAGTAACGCCTGTTGTTATTTATATTGTAACACATATTGTATGGTTGTTTGTTATTCCTAAAATAAATAAATAAATAAATAAATAAATAAATAAGACTAACCGATTTGTGTGTTGTTTGAATTTTTTGCTTTTAAGTTTGGAAAATAATGTTCCTAAGAAAGACTAAACTTTATTTAATTTGTTACTAGTTGTAAGTATGTTATTTGTTTTATTTACTTATATAAAACTTCTCAGTAACGAAGATCTCATCTTATTTTTAACAATACGCAATAATTTGTTAAGTTTAAGTATACTAGTGTCATGTAGGTACCAAATATGCCGCTGTAACAGACGGACAAATAGATATTAAAGAATAATAATAGGTTAATAAATAAAAATTAAATAGTGTAACCGTCTATCTTAAGCAAAATGTTCATGTTTATATTTAGTTATCTAGTTTCTTTTTTGAAGTAATTTTGCAAGTACCTACTACAACTTGAGGCTGTGAAATAAAGAATTGAATAAAAATTGTGGGTATTTGTTATTTTACCATTGTGTCAAATTTTATAATTTTCTGTCTATATTTTAGAATGAAACTGAAGAAATACGTATTACGTCAATATTTTTATTAAAGTTGTCGAAATAAAAGAGACTTAATTCTTGTTTGGTCAAATTACAACCATATATTGTTTTAGTGATTTGTTTTAGAAAAGTCCTTTTATTCAAAAGATAAATAATCAAAAATAAAAATATATATAACAGGATTTATAGCGTAATAACCACTTCATAAAATCAGTCAAATATATTTCACCTTAGTTAAGTAATTTATTAATAACCATCAAAACAATGCGATGATTTGACCAGTATGATCTTATTTTGCTCATTCCCAAAAAGTTTTGTCCTCAATTATGTGTTAGGTCACTTTTGTTCTAAAGGTGCGAGATACTTACCTACTGAGCTGCCTAGTAGAAAGCACGTCTTGAGACCATGATGTTATTCAGTAATATTGAGTGACTCCGTTATAAGACCTTTCAAAATAAAATGTAAAGCTATAGATAACGGTTATTTTTCAACCGTTCGTATTAATAAACTGATCTTAGCTGAGATGTAGGTCTCCAGATACGTCAAAGTAAATGTGTAGTCATAGAAAACTTGCAATGTATATGTATATAAGTAGATAGCGGTTCCAACGGAAGATCAGTGCTGGCTTTACGGCTAGCGAATGCTGAGTTGGGACCGTTTCGCAACAATTTCTCTGTGTCTTGTTCTTTTTATATTTATGTGGTGTAATTTTGTATTGTTGCGAATAAATGTCTCTTTATCTTTATCTTTATCTTTAAGATATGTGTGTTCAGGTCAAATCTTGCAACGTAGATTTGAACCACTTCATGGGGACCGATTGAGCTAAATTTGGTATACCTACGGTAACTTTGATGACAATACAATAATATGGTATCATCAAGCTGGTGTGATGACGAAGTCAGAAGGTGGCGACAGGATCTCCGCTATACGTAGGCCCACCGCGTTAGGACTCATTAAATTGGTCTCGATAAGTAGATTTTGCAAAAAAGCTCGCAGTCGGCTACAAAAATTTATCCCAAAAATGTTTTTTTTGAAAGAAACTGTTTTATTGCTACTGCAATTCAAACTTATATTTTAGCCAGGATTCATTTATTAACATAATTAATTTATTAGCATCTACAAGGGGCGTTCAATAAATTCTCGGTATGAGAAGGAAAACAAAAGCATACGATATATTCCCCCCCTATGTTTGTACACTTATAAGATCTGTCAATTAGTTTTTTTAACCCCTCATGAAAATATTTCTTGTCTTTGGTGTCAAAATGCTCCACCACCGCTGCCTTCAACGCTTTATCTTTAGAATATCGATGTCCACGAAGATCCTTTTTAAGGTTGGGAAACAAAAAGTAGTCACTGGGGGCTAAGTCTGGACTGCACGGCGGGTGAGTAATACTTTCGAACCCAGATTCAAGAACAGCAGCCTTGGCATCATGAGCAGTATGCACAGGGGCGTTGTCATGAAGAAGCAGCACTCCTCTGGTCAATTTGCCCCTTCTCTTCTCTTTGATTGCTTCCCGTAATTGGCGTAAAATATTAGCGTACCTAGTACTCTCCTGTAATATTTAACCCTTTTCTTTATAATATTAATAATATCCCTTCACAATCCCAGAACATTGTCGCCATGGTCTTGCCAGCTGATGGGACGACTTTGAATTTCTTTGGATGAGGTGTTCCTTTAACGTGCCACTGCATCGACACTTGTTTGCTCTCAGGATTATAATGATGAACCCAAGTTTCATCTCCGGTAACAATTTTTTGGACCAAACCATCAGGGTGTTCACCACACAGCTCAATGAAGTCGGAACAACAAGCAACGCACAAATGCTTCTGAAACGGTATCAAAATTCGTGGTACCCATCTCGCACTAACTTTGGACATGTTAAGATGATCGTGGAGTGGTACGACATTCGTTTAGTTTTTTCAATAATAATTATTTATTGGGATTATTTTAATCCAATATACTGCCTACTGATGTACCACCAAGAAAGAGAGGGGCCTCAGTTGTAAGAGTTCTCCGTGGCAACGTTGTTTCTAGTTTATTAGAAAACTAACTAGTGAAGTTAATTAATGAAGCAAGTTAGTCGATATTTCACGCCGCATCGCGCCCGGCCTGTGTTTACTGCTTTATAATGCTCAAAGGCGTTAATTTACGATGTAGCTCCGACATTGCTGATGAAATGCAGCTATGTTGGGATACATCTGGGTTCATCTGGGATTCTGTTAATCTCGCGTGGTTGAGTCATTAAGTATGCAGTTTTGATGTGGATCCGAAGCGAGGTTTGGGAATGTGGTAGTGTTTGATTATTTGGTAATAAATAATTTAATATATGTATATTGACAGAATTACTTTCGTGCATGTTAATGCTTAAGTGGAAAAAAAGTATTTCCTATAAGTATAACAAACAATAACACAATTTATTCAGAAATTTTAAGTTCTAGATTCGAGGCAAAAGTTTTGGATATAATGATATTTCTTTTATGTTTTGCAAAGCGAGCCAGTCCCGCGAGTCCAGAGTACAAAAATACATGTTAAATATACGAAACTTGTGACTACCTAGAATTACTTTTAAGAATATGTTATTTATTACGACATAACCTTATAATAATATTTATAATATAACTTAATTTTAAGATAGTCTTGTCCAAAGTTCTAGTAGATTCACTCTAAATATAAACGACGTATAAATGTGGCCAATTTATTGAATAAATATTTTGAACTAGCTTCTGCCCGCGACGCCGTCCGCGAAGGATTAGTAATTTTGCCAGCCCATGGGAACACTAATTTATTTCAGGGTTTCAAGGTAGCCCATGTCACAGCCTGTGTGTAAGCAAACTCTAGTGTATAAGCAAACTCTATTCCAAATTGCATCCGAAGTAACAAACTCCCGCGCGTAACCTTTCGTATTGATAACATTATGTAGGATAGGATGTAAATAGGTACATACAGCACACAATCGTTCTGGCCGAAAGTCGATAAAAATACCCTCGTGCTCGAGTCCGACTCTCACTTGACCGGTTTTCAGTATTTGTAGTTTTATTAGAGTCTGTACTATGTACATAATTATAATCATACGAAATTTTACGCTTGTGTACCGTTTTTACGACCCAATTTCAACCCTTAAGGGGTTTATTAGGGGAATATTTTTTTCAAAATCGCCAAAAGTAATCTTTTAATTTTACGAGTAGTAAAAACCTTTCTAAAATAAAACGTTTCTAACTACAAAAATGCGAAATTGTGATATAAAATTCTACCCCCCCCCCCCCCCTTTATCCCTTTAGGGGTACTTTTTCCAGAATCGCTACTCCAATACTTTTTACAAATATTGTATTTATAAAAAGTAGCCTGAAGTAAAGTAACGTGAAGTAACAAACACACAAACTTTCGCATTTATTTATAGTAGGATTTTGATATTTTATTTAATTAATGTGGCGAGAATCGCCTTTCGATGGGATTAAAATTCTGCGTAATAATAAGTTCGTTGAAAAGTGTTTCGATAAAATAAATAGGTACAGGTACAGTCACCCAATAAAAAAATTGAGCATACTTAGAACCTTGTCATTGTAAATGTCGTCGTCATTGTCACGTGTGTCACTTGATGTACTGTTTGAAGTTTACAATGACAACGCACTAAAGTGCTTAATATTTTTGTTGGGGTCCTGTACAGTCACGGACTATAATTGTTGAGTTGATAATGACAGCGTCAAGCTACGTGAAATAAATTACGCTAAAATTAATGATTACCATTATGCGTCTGGCTATAGTTTCACAATTAAAGTCCTCGACTGTACCACAAATATACACTTTAAACTTTGTATTAGCCACGGGGTGTAAATGCTCCATAGACAGTATAAAACTTTGAAAATAAATGAATGTCCAGTGAGTTGAGCCTTCCGCTTCCCCAGTATGGCGGTCACTCTGATTGATTGTGTGACCTTTTATCGAACTGGAGCAGGGCCATACGTGGCTCGCGAGTCGCGTCGGAACTATCAGCTGATTCACGTCTTGACACTGTAGCCAGTTAAATGATCACACGTTTTGTTGATACGTTTTGTTTGGCTTTGCTAAATATTTTTAAAACCGTCGTTACATACTTGTTTCACGCAATATAAAACATATAATAATGTAACTGTTAAGAATAATATACTTACGTAGCTTTAGTTATAGCGTATAGGTTGTTTGTGTACGGCGAAGCTATATAAGTATGCACGGATACGAATGCATGTATTAATAAGGTTGTAAAGAGAAATCACAGTCTATATGCTTGTGCATTCATCTCCGGCTCATAACCTGAAAACTAAACTGGAGGCTGTTAATATTTATGTGTTTTAGATACCATATTTTTATTAAAAAAAACAATATAGAGGATATGGAACGAAGGGATGCGACTTATTTATTTATTTATGCGTTACACACTAACATTATATAAAGCTATACACTAACCCTCTTATTCATAATCACAAAATAGCTGAACTGTGCTTAAAATGTCCGTTTTGTTAATCTGTCATTGGGACATTTCCATCTAACAGAAAGTGACGACGCTTACTGACTAAAATGGGATTATAGTGCTTTAGTGAATAAGGTTGTTATTATTTAAACATGACTTACTGGACACCCAACCGGCTGGCGCGGCCTGTATATACGTTAAAGATGTGTAATAGCACTCTAAAAATTATAGGATAGATCAATATGTACGATAAGTACTTATATAAAATTACTAGAGGACGCCCGCGACTTCCTACGCGTAGATCTAGTTTCCCACTACTCCCCCTACTTCTTCCTGTTGGGGGTCGATTTTCGGGAAATCCTTTCTTAGTGCACCCCTAGACCTCATAATGAGCCTATGTAACAAAAATGGAATCTTTAGACTCAGCGGTTTGGGTATTTGCATTGCACCAAGCTTTTAAGTCAGTTCAACCTTTTTTGAATAAAATCAGATTGAGATTTAAAACTTGTGTCAAAATAAAGTGTAATGCAAATCAAGGAGTATTGATATCAACTTCGATGCAAATCACCCCCAAAATAACTATTTACCCCTTTTTCAACCCCTTAGGAGATGAATTTCAATAAAATATTAAACATGTCTTCCATCAATTCTTTTAAAGAATGTTTATGCGAAATTTGAAGTAAATTCGACAAAGGAATCACGTTGTCACATACAAACATTGCCCCCCCTTTTTCGGAATATCCTTTCTTATCGGAAGCCTACGTCATACAAAGAACACACCCTCCAAGTTTCAGGTCTCTACGATCAGCGGTTTAGGCTGTGCGTTGATCCGTCAGTCAGCCTCAGAATTTTGTGTAAGTACCAATGGTATACCAATACAAGTAGTAAGGTACTAATGGCATTGTTATTAACTCGGCCGTCATCAAGATAAGAGCTATCAAAACGTTGACAATACTATAACAGATCGAAAACGATATGGTTTTTACTGTGTTGAATGTATAGAGAGACCCAGGACGTTAATTTCAAGATCTCTAACAATATAGCTGCCAAATAAGGTCTATAAAACGATGAAACTAGGTTTTTTTTCTCTTTTAGTTTCAGCAATTTAATAATAACAAATGCCCAACTCCTGCTCTTCTGTCGTTCGCGCTACCAGGACTTCGTACGCATATTATTCATTTTCGGCTATTTTTTTTAAATTGTTAGGTACTGTTAAAAATCATGAGTCGACTATTCATTAGTTAACTACACAAAAAATTAGCAAAATTATGTTTCACAAGAAAAATGCCACCTGCTGCCCGCCTTGGCGAGGCCGTTTGCCTCGCGTTCATGGTAAAGAATTTATAACTCGTCTAAGAAATACGTACTCATGCAAAATAAGACAGTAAATTGTACTTTTAAAGGTGGAAAAGGGTTTTTATGAGTTAAAGTAGACTAATTAAAGACTAATTATTTTACTAAAAACCTACAGAATTTAATAACGTAGCACGGTACATGGCATTATACTAGCAAATGAAAAGGATTGGAAAGAAAAGTTCCACGAAAAATATATATTAAAATGTTTTTTGTACGCCTTTTATTTTGAGAGACACAATACAGGGTTTGGTAGATTAAAGGGGAATATTTTTATGACACAGAAAACTAACGAATGCACTGGCTCAGAGACTCGCAATCAGAAGACTGTAACACGTTGCCAAACATGAGGATTAAGTTAAAATGTCTCTGTACTAGTAATTTCATCGAATGATGTGTATTAAGTGTGCAAAAAGCGTAAGGAGTCAAAATAAATAAATAACAGGAGACAATCTCGCACAAAATGACCTTGTCCCTAACTTAGGTTTAGGTTTGTATACAAAGGTACATACTGTTCCCGCGTAAAACAGGACATTCTGCTCTTTGACTTCGACGCTGGCGCCACACCGCGGGTAGACAAGAAACCTTCCAAAGAAACGAGTCGTGTCGTGAAGGAGGAGAATCGCTTAGTGCCGTTGGAAACGCGCGTTGTCGCGTCACCCGCGCCGCGCCGCGCCAGTCAGGCCAAAGAGAATCGAACGAAATCTCACGAAATTTGCAACCATCACAGGCAGTAGCTCAACCAATATTTCCCAGTTCCCACTGTGGTAAATACTTACGACAAAACCTAAACAAAACCCAGTTTACTCAGTCAACATCTGTGGAATTGTTCAAACATTTCCAAGCTGTATTTCTTGCAAATAACAGTGTGACTGAAGTTTATCCCAGTTTGCAACTATGCACTATGCACCTTGTGGTTGCCCGACAATGAATGCAATGGATTAAATCCTCGGGACTGGCGCATTCATTAAAGACAATAGACCGTTTAGTGCATTCAATTGAATGAAGTCCAATTTGGATGCTTTGCGGTATTTGTTGGACATTTCTAACTATTTGAAGCGCCTCTGTTTCAGCGTATTGTTGAAATTGTTTGCTTTAACTTACTTTATAAAAGCGGACGAGTGAAATAAAACCTGATATATAAAAGACAAAATGATTCCCGCGACTCCGTCCAAATTCCCGGGATAAGATAAAGTACTCTTCTGTTCTTCTTCAGTTTGTCTCCATACCGAATCTCACTTAAACAATTTTAGCTGTTTAGCTGTGAAAACTGGATTATTACGGATTATTACGGATAGTGCCAATAAACATAAAACATCTTGCTACTACATTCATGCATCTTTGAATTCGATTTTTATTACTTGCTTGACTTACCTACAAAAATATGCATTATTTGCTTCATCTGTATAAAATAAAGCTCTGATGCATCTAAAGTCTTTCAAGATCATTCTCGATCGTCCTGTGGGGTGACGAGTTGGGGGGAGCGAGGGGAATACTCGTAGTAGTAAGGCGCTTCCCTTCCCTGCTACCCCGTCTGCCCCCGCTAATGCCAAGATGCCTTGCCCCTACCACATCTGGGGCTGTCACACACGAAGATTTCGAACTGGTGATGATGATGATGGTGGTGCAATCTAGCCGATTTCGAACTAGGCGATGACTTCAACTCTGTTGTGTTGTGTCGATTGTTTGTTTGTATGTGGCTCACATATCCTATCTGTATTTAATATCAAGAATTGTGTAGTGTTCTATCACATGCAAAAACTTTGCTGCCTTTTTGTGCATTACATATGCAAAAGAAAAACAAACAATATTACAAAAGATAAAGCAAAATTGTATCCCTGCTTCTAGGCTCTGAAACGAATGCGATTCCAAATGCCTTATCAAACCTGAGGATCAAGGTGGAATTCATCTATGTCATATAATTCCAACGGTTGACCCCGACACCGAAACAATAGCTTTAAAAATACTTCTCATCATCATCATCATCATGTCAGCCGAAAGACGTCCACTGCTGGACATAGGCCTCCCCAAAGGCTTTCCACTCAGACCGGTCTTGTGCTTTTCGCATCCACCGCGGTCCCGCGATCCTGACGAGGTCGTCACTCCATCTTGTTGGAGGCCTACCTACAGCTCGTCTTCCGGTCCGCGGACGCCACTCCAGAACCTTCTGACCCCATCGGCCATCAGTCCTGCGAGCAATGTGCCCCGCCCACTGCCACTTCAGTTTAGCTATTCTTAGGGCTATGTCGGTAACCTTAGTTCTACTGCGGATATCATCATTTCTGATTCTATCACGCAAAGAAACCCCGAGCATAGCCCTCTCCATAGCCCTCTGAGTGACTTTGAGCTTCCTTATGAGGCCCATTGTTAGCGCCCACGTCTCAGATCCGTAAGTCATCACCGGCAACACACACTGGTCAAAGACTTTTGACTTCAAACACTGCGGTAATTTGGACGTAAAGGTGCTGCGAAGCTTCCCGAACGCTGCCCAGCCGAGTCGGATACGACGAGTGACCTCTTTCTCAAAGTTGGACCTACCTAACTGGACCGTTTGTCCCAGGTAAATATAGTCGTCAACAACTTCGAGCGCAGAGCCTCCGACTATCACGGGAGTTGGCGCGACATGGACATTGGACATGACTTTCGTCTTGTCCATGTTCATTCTCAAGCCCACTCGGTCGGAAGCTCTACTGAGGTCAGCGAGCATTGCACTTAGGTCCTCCATGGTCTCAGCCATGACTACGATATCGTCAGCGAATCGAAGGTGAGTGATGTACTCACCGTTTATGTTGATGCATCAAAAAAAACTAAAAAAACTTCAAAAAAAAAAGTAAAATAAAAAAATACTTCTAGGCAGTAAGTTAGTACGCCTCACTTTGAATAAACAATTTTATTCAGTCTCGTTATTAAAACATACGTAAATTATGTCGCGACATTGAAACACCAAATTTGTCTGAAGAAACTTCGATATGAATACTAAATGAATTTGATACCTACGCTCCGACGGCTTTAGATATCAAAATGAGAAAGTAACTAAGTAACAATAGATAATAATAGATAGATAATGAGTTGTTTCTATTCTTACAACAACGACCGTCTAGCCTTACCATCATCGCCCACGCATACATTTATAAATGACTTTAGTTGTTTATTACTTAGGTACATTATTATGGGTTAAGTTGTTCTATAATAAGAGCCGATTTCTGATCGTTAGTTGACTAAACTAATGGTTAAAATTCGAAAATGTGACACATTTTGTTGAGATTTAACCATAGGTAAGCATAAGATTTAACAAAATATGAAAATGACGTAAAAAGAAACACCAAAAGTGATATTAAAATTAAAATCGGCTTAGGAATACAGATGATACCAATATTTTAAACTGCTAATTAGACAACGATTAGACGGAGAGATCCGATACACCGTGTGACGTCATGTAACAGGACGGCCATATAAACTCCATAGAGGGATAGGAACAAATATTTGTAAGCAAAAAAATATTTTGTCAACTGTTTGTTACAAGAATGAAAAAAGTTATCAATATTCCCTCTTCTATTTCTTCTACTTCGGGCCCTTAGACGTATATTGTCAAATGCGAGCAAATGTGATAGCGATATACAATCGATATATATAAGTTAAACCGTCACTAGCAATGAAATCTTAACATTGAACCCGAACAGATTTTATACGCTCTAATAACTGTATACTAGGTCCATCGAAACAAGTTCATATAATAACATATTCGTAACGTCTTCGCTACCCTTATCGCTAACCAATCGCCAGCTCGCTTTGTCACGATGCCTGTATTAATTAGTTTCGCTGGATAGGGAATAGCAATAAAGACATGTCAGATGTTGTTGAGCCTAATATTGGCTGAAATATACCTACAGGTGACTGTACTGTACATATTGTGATTGTACTTGTTTGACGACGCGCTGGCCTAGTTGGTAGTGACCCTGCCTACGAAGCTAGCGGTCCTGGGTTCAAATCCCAGTAATGGCAGATATTTGTGTGATGAGCGCGAATATTTGCTCCTGAGTCATGGATGTTTTCTATGTATTTAACATATTTCTCTATATAAGTATTTATACCGTTGTCTAGCAGTGGCGAAGCGTCACGTAAATAAATAGACAAGCCGGAGCAAAAAAGGTGTATGGCGTGTCTCGGTTTTACGTTTTGTTTGTATACCTACTCTATGCATAGGAATTTTTGGTAAAGCCGTAAATAATCGGCTTGTACAAACGCCTCGCGACAGACAATACCTATAGTACAAGCCTAGAGCTTAGCTTGGGACTTTGTCAATTGTTGTGACATTGTACCGTGATATTTATTTTATTTATTTTTATTTATTCACACACACATATATATACCCAAAGCATTTTAGTACTTTACGTCTATAATTGTCTTTCCTCTAAGTACACAATTAAAGTACAAAGCCGCGGAAAACCTTATCAAAAAACCAATTAGAAGGAAAACAAAAATAGAACGTAAATAGAAAGTAACCTTGTAAAACAACAAGAGGAAAAATGTAGGACCTTAAATTATTAAAACAAAATCAGTTGGATTCGTTCTACATTATTTGGACTTACGTAAAGGACATCATCCAATTTGGTCCAAAAGTGAAAGTGCCGGCCAAAAAAAAATGGTTTATTCTGATACAATTTACCCGCCTTAGCATTTCTTACTATGGCACCAAAAAATTTTGAAACCACCGTATCTTACCAAAATATGTTCAAATGTAAAGTATGGTATAATTCATTGGTTTTTGTTAGATCAATTCACCGAAATATTTAATTTTCTAACTAGAATAATATTGGTACTACAGCTTTGGTGCTATAATAACAAATGCTCAGGCGAATAAGATCTAACAGAATATAGCTTCTTTTTTTTGGCCGGCACTTTTTTGTTTGGACCAAAAATGTCTGAAACCCGGATGATGTCCTTTTCTGTTGAATATTCAACTCGTTGCTTTGCTTGGTTTTATACCTTCGGGTTCCGCAATCAGATTTGAAACTTTTATCAGTTTTGCTAAAGTAATTTCATAAAGAGTCATTTAACTGAAAATTACATTACTGTCAAATGCATATTTTCACTAGGCATTTATTTTTTACTAGCGCTTCGCCCCGCTGCAAATTTCCACTTGCCCAGTGGGAACTACGAACTACTAAGAACGTTTCAGAAGTATTAGAAACCATAGATATTTTATTTAATAAAATATTTAAAGCCGTTCTTAAGTTATAGCGTGACCAGGAGAAATACGGGTAAATTTGTTTAGTTAATAATTATTGCACAAATATACAAATTAGAGTACACAAGGTGAAATAAATGCCTAGGCATTCTCTACCAGTTGACCTTTGGGCAAACAGAAATCATCTCTTATATGTATCTTTTAAAGAAACACACTTAAACAATACGAGGAAACACATAATAATACATAATATACATACCCTCGTACAGACTCGTACACACATACATATATATTTACATACAAGTTAAAAACTTAAAACATTACCCTACTTTAGCAGCCAAACAAAAATAACACTAAACCTTTTTAAAAAATATTGAAACGGTGCATGATCGTGTTAACGATATGTCAGTTTCCTCAACTCTCTAGTGCATTTCTATATTGCTATTCATTTCCTGGCCAGCTGCAGCGAACGGTGTAAATCGGACACAAATGTCAAAAGCTTCGGCAAAAGACAGTCGAGAATGTAGAAAATTTGTGGCCTTTTGTTAATAAATCCATGTCAATAATCTATACATATAACAGGCAAACCTGACTGACTTATATATCAACGCACAGCCGAAACCACTGTACCTAGAAACTTGAAATGTGGTACTGGTGTTCCTGTCATGATTTAAATGAGCGCTAACAAAGGATTTTCCCAAATTCGACCCCTAACACGAAGAAGGGGGATTAGCGGGAAACTAATTCTATGCGTACGAAGTCGCGGGCATCCTCTAGTAATTTTATTTGCCCCAAAGTACTTCAAAAAGAAAAAAGGCATTGACATTTACGAAATAGAACGGCAAATAATGAAAAGATTTATTTCTATTGAAAAATATTTATATACGGTTTATAATAATTGATAAGATAAACATAAAAGATAAAATAAATTTATTCAGTAAGTAGGCCGCTCGGGCACTTTTACACGTCAAGAATCTACGGGCGCTTCCTAAGAGGAGACCACTGCTGAGAAGAAACGCCGCAAGAAACTCAGCAGTCAGTCATTTTTTAAACATATTTCATATTTCATATTACAATGGTACTACATAGTCTAGCATTATATAAAGCTACAAATATTAAACTAAATATAATATCAAATATCATGTGTAGTTCAGCAGGAAAACATGCCGAAAATCTTACGGGAGAGATAGAGAGAAAAGAAAAAAGAAAAAATAGAATCCACTACTTATGTGTATATGAGATGGTGCAAGATGACCACATAAAAGTTCACAATGTTTTCTTGCATCACCGGTGTCCCCCAGACAACAAAAAAGTTAAGTTAAGTAATGTCGGACTGTCGTTAGAATTCTAATTTCAAGTGAAAATACAGGGCCTCTGTTCAACACGGTAACAAGCAAATCGTTTTTAATCTGCTATCGTTTTTCAACGTTTTGATAGCTCTAATTTACTGGACAGTGATGGCGGCCGAGTTACAAACAATACCATAACCAGGTCAAAACGATTTCGATTTTACCGCCAAGAATAGAGGCGCCGTTGTATAGTATGTTGTCTGAACGAAATTGAGTCGCTACACAGTATTACAAAACGTAGGTATTGTAAGTTTATATTGGGCAATAAAACATGGATCTAAAAAGTCAAATAAAAATAAAACACATTATTTGATGACATACTTATTTGGCACCTTACTCATACTATACACGGTGTTTTTTTAACCGTCTTAGAGCCGAAGCCCATTCAATGTATCCATTATAAAGAACTTATATGTATTTTTATTTTATTTTTATTTTTATTTTTTCGCGAATGATAAGTACGTTTTGGATACGTTAAGTGGGCTTCGGCTCTAAGACGGTTAAAAAAACACCGTGTATACCTTTATTTTTCATAAGAAAAAATATTGAACATTTCTCGCCACTCAAGTTTAAGAATTAATTGTCCCGACGAACTAATCGTGCCAACCAATCTATCTGGAAGCTCTTGACATCTACGTATTGTCCGCCATCTTTCTTTCTCAAGTTGGTACCTAATTTTTTTCAATTTGTTACATACCCTCAAGACGTTTCAATTAAGGCGACAAAGAAGTTTGATATTTGTTGGGAATCTTCTTCGCTTCGCTACACATGGTTGAGAGGTCCGTAAGAGCTGTTAGGACGACCGCTCGCATCTCCATAGAAACTAACTTTCATTTCACTTTAGGTATAAAGGGGAAACTTGGCCAATTTGAAGTGAAGATGTGTACTTCTTCGGTTCCGAGCCTCGGAATGCTTACTTGAAGGTTGACAGGTAAAAAAGTTTTGGTAAAGTTTGTTTGTTTAATTTATGTAACTTAATTAATTCTTTGGAAATGTAAATATTTAGTGAAAACTCAGATGTATGGCGAAAATTTGATAAAAAAAGAAACAGATGATATAAATTTATATTATTACATAAAAACCTACCATTTTATTATTAGCTACTGCAAACTTTGACTACTAACTAGTATGTGACGGATCAAAAACTTGATGTTTAACCTTTCACTGTATATTACTTCCTATCTATAGGACCTATTCTAATAAATAAACACCGCCGTTCATTCACTGGACGTGTGATAGAGCTCTTGTTATTGAACACTTATTATTAAGAATACTTACTGTTCGACATGTTTATATCTATCACCTCATAAAAAGTTCATATAACATATCCCAATCTGTATTTTATTTAAAAAAATCGTTCGAAAAATTATTTCTTATAATGATGACTCCTACCAAAACAAACAAGCTTGCGTGTGCGTGTGTGTGTGTGCGTGCGTGTGTGTGTGTGTGTGTGTGTGTGTGTGTGTGTGTGTGTGTGTGTGTGTGTGTGTGCGTGCGTGTGTGTGTGTGTGTGCGTGTGTGTGTGTGTGTGTTTGTGTGTGTGGGTGTGTGTGTGTGTAGGTGTGGGTGTGGGTGTGTGTGTGTGTGTGTGAGTGTGTGTGTATTTTTTGAAAATCTTTGTCTCAAAAATCTCAAATAATCGTCAAAATCTAAAAAAAATCGTTTTTTTAATGCGTTCGGCGCTTGAGGTCACAAACATGGATTATTCATTGGGCCAACATCATAAACAAGACTGCAAAAAATCAGAACTGCCGGATTTGACGAAAACTGCGCTGTACTTTGAATCCCCAATTTTACTGGAATAATTCACAAGAACCAGTAATTCGCTAGAGCTACCACCACCCTAGTCCACAAATTATAAATTATAAGGTTCTTATTTTAGGCTGTGTTTTTCAAAGAATAGGACTTATATACCTTATCTTATATCCTTATGGTAAGATTTAAGTTCACAAACATTTCCTTGTTTCTGATTTACGTGGCATCCAAACATCATTACTTTAACTGTAAATTATTACGGAAAATAAATGAGAAAGTTCTCTCGTTACGTGAAATTACAACGCACCCGTAATTGAAGCGGAATTGGGGTAAATGGGCAGGAACAGGAAACTCCTGATTTACGTGGTCCCGAGCACGTAATTGTTATTTAAAATGTTTATCGTAAACATGTTGACGTTACTTCTGGTAAACAGAGGATAATAAGGTTGAGGCGTCGGTTTAACAAGAGAAGCTTATGATTCCGCAATGGACTTATTTGTGAGTCGGAAATTAACATCTGTAGATAAGCAAATTATAAGCTTTATTAAACTTTGACTACTGGCTCGATTGTTCAATGTAAGGCCCGTATTAATAAACTCATCTTGACTGTGAGGCCCGTCACAAGATACGTCAAAGTAAACGCCAAACCATAGAACACTGTCATTTTTGACGCATCTCGAGACGAGCATTAGAGTTGAGATCAGTTTATTAATACAGGCCTTAGAGGTGCGATTGTTTGATTTCACGTCGATGGAAGAAGCGAAAGAGATTTGCCAGGATCGTAGCAGGTGGAAAGAAGTGATCTCTGCCTACCCTCTGGGAAACAGGCGTGATTCAATGTATGTATTGTATGTATATATGAAAATATTACTAAGTTTAATATATCTAAAGAGCAGACATATAACCGATATTCATTATTAGCCTCTTAATTGATTTGACCTTATCAAAAACCAATTCCTGGGGCAGTTATAAAAACTCCTATAAGTAACTTTACTTTGATGTTATTTTCAAACGCCAATTGCGTCGCTCGAGTTGATGGTAATTGAGATATTAGGCGGGTTTGTGAATAATATCAAGTCACGGCACAATTTAACGAACGGCGGAAAAAAAATAAAAGCTTAAATACACTTATCTCAGTTAACAAGACTCTTTGACAACTTTAATTGCCTATTAAGAGGATGTAACCCGAAAAATGTTCGCAATATTTCCAACGTTATTACAACATTAACGATTTACCTATTCTTTTTTAAAGATCGAAAAGGGAATGCTGATACGGTTTGGTCATTTAGAAGGGGTGGATGGGGAACTCGCCTTGTAACGACAGAGGCATGGCGAGCGAGTGTGGAGAGGTTTTGCCGGTTTTTTTTACCAAAAGAATAAGTCTTGAACTGTCCATTAATTTTGTTTAATAAAAACTGGCTTACACTTGAGTACTTATAACAAATTCTCGTCTGTTTTAATACTCGTAGTTTGTTAGTGTTCATATGTAGAACAGCGCCATCTAGAGGACTCCCGAAGTATCTAGATGGCTGATTGATTGTATCGATTTTTATGTAACTAGTAGTTAAGGCAGTTCACAACGCTACTCAGAGAGGTCGCTGTGGACGAACCTATTTAAAGAAGTAGTTTAAGTTTTTCTTTCTCTTTGAAATTATACACCATCGAAGACGCACGCCTTTCTATTCGACCCCTGTACCGGCTGTCCCACGTTGCAACAGTTAGGATAATTGTCTTTAAATCATTCCTGGACGTCATGTGATAAGTCTTGAATACGCATTAGCAGGAAATTGTTACATTATTAAAAGATGGGATCGTATCATGTCATGTATATAAAGTACAAAATACATAATGGCCATAATATATAAGAGTAATGGTTTTATTTTCGAAAACGTAAAATTTTCAGGATTTTTTAAAAGCTCATGGTTTGTTTTATTTATTTACTTAGTTATTAGGATCACCAATAGGGGATACCTACTAACAATGTTTAAAACTCTACGCATTACATCAGAAAGGGTTAAATTACAGGTGAGCGCAGCATGCTTTAACAAAAAAAAAATACTTGTTACAAAACATTATATAGGTATTGCATACGTACCATTAAAAGATCCAAAAAATCCAGTTATTAATACAGCCAAATATATCCCTTTGTTTCGTCGCTCCGCGTAAATGAAGTGATTTAAGCCGGCATCATATTTCAACCGCCATTTTGTAAGCGGAAACGGTAGCGCTTTTTCCCTGTGGTTGTTATGAATAAATCTAGAACTACTTTTATATGACTAAATAACAAATATGTCTGAATATCTGGTGAAAAACATGCGCATATCATATTTTCAAATAGATCAATGCTAATAAATCCTACACTAACTAATTATTTACTTCTCTCAAAAGGGCTCCAACGATTTGATAAATTTGCAAATGTTATGGTTAGCGAAAAATCTTAATCAAGTGGTCATCTTCGGAAAAAATCGTTTTTAACCCGAGCAACGCTCGGACTCCAGGCACTTATATATAAACTAAGTAAAGGACCAAAGGTAAACGTGACAAAGGCTGGTCTGTATGTTTGATTGTTAAAAACCGACGGTCGTATCAATAAACTGTCATTTTGGCGAGTTACATTTTGCCAGTCTAAATGTTCAATTATGCCAAATTAATAAACAATTCATGTAAAAAAAATGAATTAACACACCGCATAGGCGCATATAGTCCATGTATACCTATCCATGGTGATATCCGCAGTAGAACTAAGGTTACCGACATAGCCCGATGAATCGCTATACTGAAGTGGCAGTGGGGACATTGCTCGCAGGACTGATGGCCGATGGGGTCAGAAGGTTCTGGAGTGGCGTCCGCGGACCGGAAGACGAGCTGTAAGTAGGCCTCCAACAAGAAGAAGTGACGACCTCGTCAGGATCGCGGGACCGCGGTGGATGCGAAAAGCACAACACCGGTCTGAGTGGAAAGCCTTGGGGGTGGCCTATGTCCAGCAGTGGACGTCTTTCGGCTGACATGATGATGATGACCCATCCATGGACTTAGACCCTAAAAGCTAGTATACTCAACGTTGTATTTAGTGAAATTAAATGCATTTAACTGAAATGTTAATGTTATTATCAGACACACATCTCTGCATTTATAAACAAAAAGACCCAGCCAATGCAACATTACAGCACGAATATTCAACCATTGCAAATATTGCCCACTATTATTATTACGACTTGAATATCCAAGATCAAAAATGATAAGTTTGTCAAATGGGTTTTAAATCATGAGTAAGCTTACAATTATTTCACGACTTATTTGTCTAAGCTTTCATCTGAAGTTTAATGAACACAGCGTAATTCATTTTCGATTTAAGTCGTAGCCTAAAGCTCGGCAAGCCTTTCGGTAGCGCTAAGCTTTTTGTAAGCTCTCTCATTATTTAGCCTAACAGGCTTTTATTAAGCTCATCAAGGCCAGAGAAATAGCGTATGAAAAACAAAATGGCTGCCATTAAGTACGAATATTACGTTTTTTTGCGAATGTTGTTTACCTTGACTGCACGACTGAAAAAACAAATATAAAGACGCAATTTATTAATAATTTGGGTACATTAATCGTACTCCTTTTTGTGATAATTAAATAACAATAATGTATTAATAAACATATCTGACGACGCGTTTAAGCTAGTTGGTGACCGGCCTACGAAGCTAGCGGTCCCGGGTTCGATTCCCGGTATGGGCAAATATTTGTGTGCTGCACAACAACACTTGCTTGCTTGCTCACTTGAACAAGCACTTGCACCATGCAAGTACTTGTTCTGAGTATTGTGTTTTTTTAATAGTAGATTGTTCAACAAGGGACTAAAACAAGCCATAATGACACGAGATGTTTAGCCACGCGAGCGAGCTTGCGAGCGAGAGTGGCTGTAGTTCGAGTGTCATTATGGTTGTTTAGTCT
Organism: Acleris sparsana; assembly: GCA_923062465.1. NCBI lineage: Eukaryota > Metazoa > Arthropoda > Insecta > Lepidoptera > Tortricidae > Acleris > Acleris sparsana. The sequence continues at coordinate 12,979,502 of OV281298.1, read as the reverse complement.
CGAGTTAAACACTCTACTTTTCACTTCGAATGCGAGAAAAAAAAAACTCTTTTATATTAGTAATCATTAATCGTGTTTCACGAAATTAAATCTTTTTGTAATAATTTTGCACCGTTGGCATTTTGAGGTTATTTCCACGGCCTAAAAATGGTCCATACACAATCTCTGAAAATGGCGATAATCCTCCATTCATTAACAACGTGATGTTTAAATGCTTGCATATTTAGCCAACAGATACAAACATGAAAATTATTTGGACCATGCCTAATAAAATAGAACTATCCCTAATATATTTCAATATATTTATATTAGTAATCATTAATCGTGTTTCACGAAATTAAATCTTTTTTTTAATAATTTTGCACAGTTGGCATTTTGAGGTTATTTCCACGGCCTAAAAATGGTCCATACACAATCTCTGAAAATGGCGATACTCCTCCATTCATTAACACCGTGATGTTTAAATGCTTGCATATTTAGCCAACAGATACAAACTTGAAAACTATTTGGACCATGCCTAATAAAATAGATTTTATCCCTTAGGTATATATTTAAATAGATTCATATTTGTAATCATTAATCGTGAAATTAAATCGATTAATTTATATTTTTTGCAAGAAAAATGATCCATATACAATCACTGAAAAAGGCGATGATTGGCAGTTTAAGGGTTTCCAAAGTAAATTAAAAAGAAAAAGTACTTTAGTCCCTAGGGAGTAAAGTGTAGTTTTATTCCCTAGAGATTAAATACATCACTTTAGTCCGGCTATACAAGCCAATTGTGAGTCATTTTAGAGCCTGAGAAGTGAAAATATATTTTAGTCCCTTCGGCCGTTAAGGAACCCGGTGTTCGGAAACCAGTTTCCTAAAAAATTACCTCTACGTAACTGGTTTCTTATAAGTCTTATTTTACACTTCTATGTCACGAATCGCACGATTGCCAAGAGATTTCATACAAATGGTATTCAGTATGTGATGCTGAAAACGCCCTCCGGTGATGACATGAATAAATTCAATACCTATTTAAAAAAAGAATGGCTGTACAATACAGTCCTTGAGAAAACTTGTTGCTGTAGTAAGGAAGAGGTCAAAACAACTAACAACTTGGAAGGTTGGCATAGCCGGATTAACAGGTACATTGGCAAGAAAAATGTAATTTCTAACTCGTCACTTGACGCTGTCATTGCGACAGGGTTCCATAGTGACAAAACAAAAGTCCGTGACTGAACAAGCCTAGAGCTTAGTTTGGAACTAGGTCAAAATTAGTAAAATTGTCCCTTGCTAATTTAAGTAATTATTTAAATAAATTTAAAACTTGGTATGAATACCGCCAACCTCCTCAAGGCTTTTTTTATTGCTATGGCTGTAGTCCCTATACCTGGACAAGTTTTGTTATGTATTTAACTAAATGTTATAAGCAACTAGAGAATCCTTATATGTAATAAATTAACGTTTATTTTAAGCTGATTTAATTTGGTACCATAATCCTTAATTACCTACTTTTTCCCAGCTTAAGAAGAATACAAGAATCCAAGGATAAAAGCGTGTCCTATCGCATTTGGCCATCGTAAACGCGGTTAACAAGAATCAAGTTAATTAATTTTGGCAATTAAGCACAATGAAAATCAAAACGAGAAGGAAAAAATACAAAACAAACGTTTCTCCGTCCCATCCCATTCACCCGAATGTGAAATGCGGAAGGGTCTCGCGGTGCCCCTTGTATTTTAAATGGCGCTGCTTAACCTACCGTAAAAAAATATTGAATTCAGACCCCTTCATGGTCAACTGATCCCACATAAAATTCATCCCGCGGGATGAATGGCCCCTTTTGATTTTTTTCGTGGGTGACTCGACCCAACTGAGCCTACAGGCCCAGTTAACCACTTATCCCACTTACAGGTCTACTCAACCCGCGGGCTCATTCAACCACTCTTAGTATTAAAGAGTCTTCTCAGCCCGCGGGCTCAGTTTACCACTATCTATTAGGTATGAGTTGTCTGAGCCCGCGGGTTTAGTCGACCCCTATCCGAGGCTTAAGGGTTTACTCACCCTACCGGCTTAATGGTTGTCACTAGACGGATTCGTGAGGAAGGTAAGTATTAAAAAGGTAATGTGATGAAATTCAGCACTAATGGGACGTAATAAACACGGGTACATGAAAAAAATATTTAATTTCCACGACAGTACATCAAAATAAAGTAAATTCTAAATGCAAATTAAAAAAAACATGGAAATTAGTGCCTATTAAGCTTGCTTGAAGAAAAAAGAAGCTACCTACATTCTTAAATGTTCGATACAGAAATCGAGGCTAATTTTTTTGTTTTTTAAGTCCAACTCTGTTTGAGAAATGTGATCATTCACTTCCATTATTTCGCTTTTTCTTTTAGAAAATTCATTTTTTCTTATTTTTTCTACATCGTTTTTCATCATCCTTTGCAGTATTACAAGAAGTTGAATAATATTCGGTTTCGGTTTCAAAAGTTTATTAACCTTGCTGTGCCACCCCTCGATAGCATTGTTTGTGCGGTTTACTTGATTATGACATGTCCACCGGCCAAAATAAATCGATTTTGGGTCCATCCATGTTTTATAGAAGTATTCGTTAAAGGATTTTCCAATTTTGGTTTTCGGTCCTTTATCTAAGGCGAACAGCCACGCGTCGAGCAATTCCTCAAAAGGCAAATGTGCCAAGGCAGATAGTCGCTTGATATGGACCTTGCCCAGTCTATTCTTCTGTAGGCCACATTGCCTCGCCTTTCTCCAGAGGCATTTAGTGAAATGGTAGTAGCATCCTTGGATCTCTACACCTGGACATGTATCAATAATTGCTGACATGAGCGATTTTTCAAAATCCACTTTAATATTGATGGGATTCCAATTCGTTGCTTGACTTTTTATGAGTCTAAATAGTAAGCTGTATGTTTGTTTGTTCTTATTTGGCAATAACGCGTATAATATTGGTACCACTTTTATGTTTTCTCTATCGCTACCGAGGTCGACGTGTAGCGTCACAAGCTGGTAAAAATTCCTTTGGCATGATTTAAAGGTGCCGTCTATGTAAAACATCTTACCCTTCGATAGCCAAGTTTTTAATTCTGGGCATGAGAATACTAAAATCCTGGTATTCTTTTCCGTGTAGTCAGCAAACAACATGTTTTTAAATTTGTTGGGTATTACAACATCAACAGCCCGTTTAAAACTTATATTTTTTATGCCTAATGCCTTGTACCGTTTCCGGTATAATTTTTTTTTCACATTTTCAAAAGAGGAAATTTTGGTCACTTTATCTAAACCGGCATCTTGAATTTTGCCGGTAACATCCTCATAAATCTGTGCCACAGGTGTCATTAAGTCATGGGCGACTTTTTCGTTAATGGTGTTCATGTGCTTTTTTATTTCGCAAGTAGCATAGTTAGCCTCATGATTATGAGGAGTTTCGCTAATGATAACGGAACTTGTTTCATTAATTGTCTTTACTACAGCATAGCACTTACTTTCTACACAACGCCATAGGATAGTGTCGTCTTTATTCTTACTCTTAACGCGGTAACTATACCCAGCACGTATCATTATTCGGCCGCCTCTTTGTGAAGTAATAAAATCAATTGCATCTGCACTAGATGATGGGGAGCACGGTTTGTACGGGTATGGCTGCATTTTATTCTAAAAAGCGATAACTAGACGAATAATCGAGCACGATCGAAGTCGGTATGACACTACTGACATATTAAGAGTGATAAGTAATAAGATATTGCAGGCCAGTAATAATAATAACTAACAATGTTACGCAACCTCTTTACATTAATGCGAAAGGATAAACTTGAATAAGGGGAATCCCCGTAATTACCGTAAAATGGGGTAGGTTGGGTCGAAATAGAAGTAAATAGTATCTTTTTTTATAATATCTTTTGTCAACCCTAAACTGGTAAGGAGTAGTCAAGTTAAGCCGGTAGGGTGAGTAAACCCTTAAGCCTCGGATAGGGGTCGACTAAACCCGCGGGCTCAGACAACTCATACCTAATAGATAGTGGTAAACTGAGCCCGCGGGCTGAGAAGACTCTTTAATACTAAGAGTGGTTGAATGAGCCCGCGGGTTGAGTAGACCTGTAAGTGGGATAAGTGGTTAACTGGGCCTGTAGGCTCAGTTGGGTCGAGTCACCCACGAAAAAAATCAAAAGGGGCCATTCATCCCGCGGGATGAATTTTATGTGGGATCAGTTGACCATGAAGGGATTCAGACGTTTACAAGACTGTTGAACTGTGTTAAATAAATGTAAATCTTTAACTTGAACATTGAAAACTAAAAAATAATTTCGAAATTTGAAAATACTTTTTACAAATTGAAAACATATTCTGGAATTGGAAGATAAATTTGAAAAATTGAATATAGAGTGGAAAAATCAACGCAACAATGATTTGGAACAAAATTGACGCTCACTGCATGGTTTGTGAGAGATTGTGAGAGATTGATGTCAATTGCAATTATTATTTTAATTTATCGATATTTTTCTTCAATTATGATTTTTCACTACCAGGCAAGTAGGCTACTACTTAAATTCAAATGTTTTATTGCGTTTTAAGTCTAGCGTCAACGTAAACCCCGTAGGGGCACAGCAATGGTAGTAGAACATGCGCAATTTTATAATTCATATTTACTGTTTTAAAATGAATATATTCGTATTGTTTTAACTCCGCCAAGTAAATAAGAGGTGTGGTAACGTTGACAATACGATAACATATCAAAAGCATTATGCTTATACCCAGTAGAATAGAGATTACCGATGGGTTTGTTACTTAATTATGCTCTGACTTTCAACATAAAATAACTTTATCGATACTTTTGGGTAGTTAAGTTAGTTGGTACTTGTTGCGACCTTGTGGCCACACCGTGGGACGGAAAATAGAATTATCACCACATTACGTTTAGCAAGCAAAAAGTACCGAGGGAAACCTAAACAAACGAAGTTAGGTCAGACATTAGTCAGGGACGATAAAGTGTATATACATATAAAGAGTTAACAAAGTCACCATATTTTAACAATGTACTTAAGGGGCTTCTAAACGGGCCATGTTTTGCTGCAATGTGTGGCCGGCAACTAGTGCTATCTTACTCTTACTTCGTATGTTAGAGCAAGAAGCGTATAGTTGTCGGCCATACATTGCCGTGAAAATGTTGCTCGTTTAGAAGGCCCCTTATAAAAAGCCGGCCCTGTTCGAGTCATACTCGCACACGAAGGGTTCTGTACCATTCTTGTATAGGAGGACCCTGTAAATTTACATTTTATCTTATGTTTATTGTTTTTATAGCAGCACTAGAAATAAACACTGAAAATTTAAATTGGCTACTTATTATGGTTTATGAGATACGGCGCGGCGAGTTCATACGAACGGGCGGACAGCGTAGCAGTTAGCACTTTTTGGGCACGAAACCTGCTTTATTCATTTGAATTTAAAAGAAAACTATAGAATTGTAAAATGTATACAATGTTTTTCAATTAAACCTTACCGTTCATTTTTAGATGTAGTTCTATGCACTTGGTTTAACAGCGAATGTCAAATGAGAGAACTTAACGTTCACTAGAGAAAATGCACACAGGGATTATCTGACATCGACCCAGCTAAGTACAGTATGACCTAAGTACCTATATTATACTGGGAATGTTTTGCATTCCAACAAAACATACGAGTATTATGTACTCAAAAAACACATAAAGGTTCAATATTGAAGATAACATTACGACAAGCCTGACAATTAGTTAAATCATACCTTCTAGCAAGTGTGTATGACTCCGGCTCAAGCCTGTGTCTACATAAGTACATAATAATATCATATCCGTGTACGAGGGCTTTTCTAAACTACCATAGAGAGTATTCCTTAAGACGCCTTCGTTATGTGTTCATAACATTTTGTTTGTGACGCGTTTAAGAGTGACCTTGGCACCGATCATTCTGGAAGTTTGTTGTTTACTCGAAATTATATATTTTTCTCGTATTTTTTACTAGCCTGTTTTTGTCCCACGCTGGACAAAGACCTCCTCTCTGTCTTTCCCCTCACCTCTGTCTAGAGCGCACTCCCTCTATCTCCTCTTGAATCTAGGTACCACTGCTAATAATAGGTACCTCTATCTGCAGTCGTGCATGCGGCAGACAAGTTCAGCCTAGTCCCAATTTAACTGGGCAGCGTTTTTAACTAGGTCATATTAAAAATAGTTTGTATAATATGCTTCACACCCAAGCGTGGTCGCGACCACCAACGTAAATTTAAATTTTGCTATGTTAATGGCATTGGGTAATTAATGCACATTTTTTATCTCGAACGATAATAAATAAATAAGAAAATTTCACCAGGAGCGAATGAAAATTTAAATTATTGACATCATTAGTGTCCTTTCATTATAAACTGAACTGAAACCCAACTGTTGCTAAACAACTTTAAATCGTTATAAAAATCCTAAATGAACGTTCATAATTAAAAATGATGATCGAAACCTAAAGATGATTTTAAATACCTATTCGTAGACTTATTTTTTGATCACCGTCATATCCTCAATGAAACCATGTGACACTCACAAGATTACGACAAATTGATTGAAATGAAAGAATTCGGTCCACGCTTTTAGTTTCTAGAGCTCCACAAAACAAACATACATACAAACATATACTATAGTTTGATGAACAAATTACTCTCCTTTGCGTCATGCAGTCAGGTAAAATGAAACCAAGTTACCAAAAGTGACGCAGATCAATACTTTTGTTAGCTTACTGAACATATTTGACGTAGATTACTAAGTCTAATACGTCTATAATGGGTAATATTAGGTGATTTACCGTGATTTATGCGAAACTTACGACACCGTCACTAAGCAGCTTAGTGACGGTGTCGTAAGTTTCGCATACTTTACAAATGGAGCACATCGATGTAAAGTACCTAATCTCAGTATGAAGTAATGGTACAGATTAACATTGTGAGAAAGAACACTCACTTTAAAACGAATGCAGCACTCAATATGATAATGAAATGAATTGTTGAGGCTCATCATCATCATCATGTCAGCCGAAAGACGTCCACTGCTGGACATAGGCCTCCCCCAAGGCTTTCCACTCAGACCGGTCTTGTGCTTTTTGCATCCACCGCGGTCCCGCGATCCTAACGCGGTCGTCACTCCATCTTGTTGGAGGCCTACCTACAGCTCGTCTTTCGGTCCGCGGACGCCACTCCAGAACCTTCTGACCCCATCGGCCATCGGTCCTGCGAGCAATGTTGTTGTTGAGGTTACATAGTATAAAAACAAAGTTGCTTCCCGCCGTCTGTCCCTCTGTATGTACGCTTCGATCTTTCAAACTTCGCAACGGATTTTAATGAAGTTTTCATTAAAAGATAGTGATTCAAGAGGATGGTTTTTATGTGTAATGGACTATGTGCGGGTGTTACTGAAAACTCATCTAAGCAGAAGCAAAGCATGGGCGGGTCGCTAGTCGAATATAAACCCAGGCCAAGGTGATTGATTCCTCATGCATGCATGCATGCACCTGGTATTTTTAAGCTGGTAGAAACGGAAGTTGCGAAATCAACATCCTGTCTATATTTTTGAAAATAATGACTCTATCGCGCGTGTAGTTTGTCGGATTCATTCCTGTTTTTGCATGTAAAGACGTAACAATACGGCATTTGGCGAAAATGTAGAACAGTACTTATAATTAGAATATATTATAGTAGAATCGTGTCTACCCTGCGGCGGGCCGCGATGTTAGAAATCTATAGTGCTTATATGTACTACACTAATTAGCTGCCAAAAGTTTTAAATAATTTAAACAATCACCATTTCATAGTATTTACTGAATAACGAAGCAAAAATTACTGTACAAATTTGTCAAATAAACCTCTGAAACCGAGTATTGAGATGAAAATAAATTTATATAGTTCAAAGGATAACGAACTCAAAGGCTCCTGAGTAACCGCGGTATAATCCAATCAGAGACCCTTCGTTTGTTATAGCTAATAATTCATTATATTGAAAACTAGCGACACTGGTGAAATGTTATTAGTATTGTAGCACTGCTAGCTTCTGCCCGCAGGGAACAGTGTTTTGTGGGATAGCAAGGAATAATGTGATAATTCAGTATACAGCCATTTCATTAGAATACGTCCAGCCGTTCCAGAGTGAGTGAGTAACAATAACTATTAAACTTTCGCATAAATAATATGAGCGTGATACCTGCGAGGTATGGTATTTAAATTAATTAAATCAAACATCAGCTTAGAAATCTTTTATTCGTTGGATAATCCATTAATATCTGTGGATGAATATATTGAGCTGGAATTGTATCGGTCACTCGTCCGATCTCCGATTTTTTTTTGGGTGTATTCCGATAGAAATAGGAATAATCATATAGATTCATACCCCCTTCACTGATGTGAAGGGGGTATGAATCTATATGATTATTCTTATTTCTATCGGAATACACCCCAAAAAAATAACCAAGTCAAAGTTTATTTGTTTAATATAACGTACAATTACATTACTTTGAATTGTGCTTGTTTTTTCCAAATTTGGAACAAGACGATATTGTTCGAAAATAATTATATCCATTTTGTATTTTAATGTAATTTTTTTCCTAGCAGATATTTCACAAAATTCAAAACTCAGGTCTCCTGTGCGATTATTAAAAACTAAAGACAGTTAATCATTCATCACCCTCGTCATAACTTCTCCTTTTCTATTTTTGAACACAGACAGACATAATAATAGACACGCGAGTGATTCTTTAAGGGTTCCTTGTATTCATCTAAGGTATGGAACCCTATAAGTAAATAAAATTAATTTAAACCTTCTCTCTTACGAGTAGGTAATCTATACCTCAACTTTCGATACTGTGGATCACGAGTTACAACTAGTTACAACTCGGGAACTTGTTTGCTGACGACATGTCAGGACTTGATAACATTCGCACGTTAAAGGGCGGAGGGTGACAGTCTGATATTGACGTCTTAATACTCGTACAGTGCCCCACGAAAATGTTAAGCACTTTAGTGCGTTGTCATAGTAAATTTAAAACATAACATCAAATGACACACATGACAATGACAATGAAATTTACAATGACAAGGTTCTAAGTATGCTCACTATTTTTATTGGGTAACTGTACACGTTGGCTGTATAAAAGGCTTGATTATTTAGTTTTCAAAAGAACTAATAATAACTTCTTCGTCCGCGTAAAACTCCCATAAGTATGGTAATTCTCTGAGAAACTGTTGCGATAGAAAGTATTCTTTGCCAGGGTCTTGAAGGTCCTTTTCCACCGTTGAGGCGAGACGGGGATTTAAATTGGTATATGGGTAAGGGATGATAGATTAGTCGCGTATGTTCGGTACAAATGGTTTTTTTAAAAAGCACCTTCAAGGTATCGCCACATTTTAACAAAGTAGGGTATGTGGTAAAGGACGGTAACGTAAATACAGACAGAACTCGCTTTTGCATTTGTAGTAAACATATGTGCCTAGGCATAAAGAAAGATCATATTTTTACATTACACACTTGGACGGTCGCGTAAACAAAGCTAAATTCCATTATATCTCAGAGTATAAACATAAAACAAACTTTAAAAATACCCAGCGGCGACGGTCGTATTTCTTACAGTTAGTTTTTTATTTATTTCTAACAATAGGGACAAAGAAGTGAAGTTCTCGTTAAAAGACAAAACTACTAAAACAGCACGCTTTGTCACTTCTATTTACGATTTTTAACTTAACAATAAAAAGTAAGTGAATGTGAATAATGTTCTTATTAAAATGAGCGGATTTGTGTTTTAATATGTGAAAAGCAAAGTTTTACTGTGTACAATAGAGCCCCTGCCTGTATTTAATTAGTTTAGTTTAGTTTATTTATTTAAAAATGTAATATTAGATATGAATTGCATTACATGTCAAAAATACGAAATGACATTGAGATTGTCACAACGTAAATACAAATAAACAAAGAGTACAAAAATAATTAAAACAAAAACAATGAAATATCAAATAAATGGTCACTCGTCCGTTGTCAATATACATCCTTGCATATTGACATCGGACGAGTGACCGATACAATTCCAGCTCCATATATTCGTCCACAGATAGAAGTTTTCATTAATAGACTCAAGAGGAAGGTATGTGTAATGGACTATGTGCGGATGTTACTGAATACTCATATAATCCGAAGCGAAGCGAGGGCGGGTCGCTAGTTGAATATAAACCCAGGCCAACGTGACGTGAAGGGGGTATGAATAGATAATTATTCCTATTTCTATCGGAATACACCCAAAAAAAAATCGGAGGTCGAACGAGTGACCGATACAATTCCAGCTCAATATATTCATCCACAGATATTAATGGATTATCCAACGAATAAAAGATTTCTAAGCTGATGTTTAATTTAATTAATTTAAATACCATACCTCGCAGGTATCACGGTAATATTATATATGCGAAAGTTTAATAGTTATTGTTACTCACTCACTCTGGAACAGCTGGACGTATTCTAATGAAATGGCTGGATACTGAATTATCACATTATTCCTCGCGATCCCACAAAACACTGTTCCCTGCGGGCAGAAGCTAGCAGTGCTACAATACTAATAACATTTCACCAGTTTCGCTAGTTTTCAATATAATGAATTATTAGCTATAACAAACGAAGGGTCTGTGATTCGATTATACCGCGGTTACTCAGGAGCCTTTGAGATCGTTATCCTTTGAACTCTATAAATTTATTTTCATCTCAATACTCGAGGTTTATTTGACAAATTTGTACAGTAATTTTTACTTCGTTATTCAGTATATACTATAAAATGGTGATTGTTTAAATGATTTAAAACTTTCGGGAGCTAATTAGTGTAATACATATAAGCACTATAGATTTCTAACATCGCGGCCCGCCGCAGGGTAGACACGATTCTACTATAATATATTCTAACTATAAGTGCTGTTCTCTATTTTCGCAAAATGCCGTATTGTTACGTCTTTACATGCAAAAACAGGAATGAATCCGACAAACTACACGCGCGATAGGGTCATTATTTTCAATTGTACCAAAATGTGTCATACTCATCTAGTCGGCAAGGCTAGTCAAAAACATAGACAGGATATTGATTTCACCACTTCCGTTTCTACCAGCTTAAAAAATACCACATGCATTCAAGATGATCCAAAGATCAATCCTGCCTAAGGAAGCAAGTATAGTCATCAATTGGTTCCACAAATATTTCATAATCGGAAGCAGATTTCCTCCGAAAACCGGGTCAGTGTGGAACAACCCTCAAACCCTGGTGAAAGACGCTTTTAAACCGAAAAAAACAAATGTTTACAATGCAATACAAGAACTCATCAAAGATCAAAAAAATACTGAAAACGTTCCGCAACGACAGTTAGCACAAACAAACATAGAGTCAAATATGAAGAACAACGAGTATGACACAAGACTAGATGAACTTCTAGAACTATTTAACAGGATTAGCATACATAACACATTTTTAATAGCATACCTCCCTGCATGTACTGGCATATACTGTGAAATTTAATTCAATCAAACCTGTATTTATAATAAATACTTTACTTTAATGTATAACTATATAAATCGTAAAAAAAATCATCTGAAAAAAAAACAAGTGCGAAAATAACGATGTTATGCATTTGTTACATGGACAATTTATTGAAGTAGGTACTAGATAATTCAAGAAGGTTGACAACAAAACCATCGTTTCAGAAAAACTAGACATATTAATTTTGCAAATAGACAACAAAAAAGTTTATAAATCAAATCAAATCAGAATGTATTCACTCGAGATGCAGGTGCAATGCTCACATAGACACATTTCTTTTGATTCATTATTTTTTACAGATAAAACAATTTAGTAGACTAAAATCTTTTGTCTAGTAACCATATAGCATACTTACAAATATACTATATTATGGCAAATTCATTGTCTTTTGGAATATTATTGAAAATGTTCATAACTATGCCATAACAATTTCTCTCGGTTTTAAAAATATCAGAATAGATTCTCAAAGAGTTCATAAATAAACGTCCTTTATCGCTGCTTATTAATAATGAACATTCTAGAGTATTATAAGCCTCTTTGACTATCACCCTATTATTACATCAAGCTCATATCTAGCTAACGCGTTTGCTACACTTGAACTTTATTTCAAAATTCGTAAGGTTGTTTTTAAATGCTCAACTATGAGCAAAATGGGAGTTTGCGAAAGTAATTATGCTACAAAACGAATAAATCCTCTCACGTGTAGGCGGTAATCTTCAAATTGCAGGCAATTTATAGCGACTGAATTGAATTATCATCCTGTTTAAATGTATAAATAATGGTACTTGGAAAATGAACATGTGACAATGACAATGACATTTTGGTATGTATATCTGGCGAATGTAAGGATTGGATTGAAATCCATCGGATGAACCTGAAGACTTAAATACTCTTTTAGAAGGGACTTTTAAAACGGTACCTATAACGTACTATCAGTTATACACAATACATGCGGACATTGGTTCCGATGAAGAGCATACCGAAGTCGTGCCTTGTGTTTATAAGTACATTGATACCTGACAAGTGGTAATGCACATATGGGAGGCGGTTCAAAGCAGTAGTGGAACAAAATATTCCAAGTTTTCGGCCAGCTGGCATTAAAGTTGACTGCGAAATCGGTGCAGTGATTGCTACCCGGTCTATCTACCCGTCAGCCGCCATAATTGGTTGTTATTTCCACTATTCGCAGGCCCTGTAAAAACGGAAAGCTAAATTCTAAATTTAAATCCAAAAACATCCATCCACCATATTTGCAAGAACGAGAACAAATCGTGTGTAGAAATGTTGCCAAAACGAACTTCGAAAATGTAAGTCTTCATTTGTTTTGTTATCGAAATAGTTTAATTTAGCGGTATTTAAGTTAAGAAAAATAATATTATTGCCTGACCGTAATTTTGTACGCAGTTTTAAAATCCATTGATGTAAAATGTATTTTTGGAAATCTAGGTATACGGGAATTCTTGTGTGTGTGGGGATTACAGTAAACTGATAATCCGGTATTTAAGCTGTCCGCTGAATGGTTTAACTGGCGTATCGAATATTCCGTTTTTTGCGAGTGTGTTTTTACGGCATCTGATGTTTTTGGAATGTAGTAATCACGGGAGCATTTTTTTTGAGAATATGGTATTCTGAAAATTTGATATAAAAACGTAAAACTTAAAAAAATATGTACAGAATCTGCTGAATGGATAATTTGGTATTTCGCTGCTGTGGTAATACAGCCACGATTTTGACAGATATCCACGAACTATTACGAGATTATGTTTCGTAAATAATCCGTGTGGACCGAAACAGGGTTTAGTCACTTTTCAGTACTTTGGAGGTCAATTTCTTTAAATATATCAAAATCAACAAAATCGGAGCCGGACAGTTGGGTACCTTTCCTTGTTAGTCACTGTATTACAATCTAGGTATAATTGGCCCAGTACAAGCAATTTAAAAATGCTATGAAAGTTAAAAATAGAAAAACCCTATAAAATGCATCCGAGTAAATGTAAACTATGCAAATGAAACGCAAAACTATGAGAGAAAGTAATCCTCAGGACTCGAAGCCCGTCACGTTTCTCTCTTTACTTTAGATTGCGTTTGAGTTACAGCTGGGGAGGTTCTTTTATTAGCATTTACAGTCTTTGAGAGATTGTAAACACTATTGTAAATATGCTATTATGCTATAGGTAGGAGTATTTTTGAAGTTTATTTTAGCCCGCATTTAGTTAATTTTTGAAGTTACACTTGGTGTAGTTGTTACAAAGTTTTTGTTTAGTCCAGAACACAGGAAGGTTCTATGACATTATGCTAAAAGAAAGAAGGTTTAAACCTTGATAAATTGAGTGATTAAAAAACACTGATAATTTTCTAAAGTTAACCATATTAATTGTAAGTGGAAACTTCTTTGAGCGCACTTTGCGCTCTTTCTTTACAATCGAACCGTCACGCTTGGGTTGGTGACGCAGAATCGAGTAGACTCGGCTCTAACCCTGTCTATTTAACAGAGTTAACAAAGCGTTGTCTCTGTTGCACTTTTGTATGAAAATGAAAGGGACAAGAAACTGCCAGTGGGCGTCAACAAACGCACGTCGATGGCGGGCTCGGCTTACATGCCGCCTGTTGTTAAAATATTCGTAATATTTCTCGTTATTTTTGTTTGTAGTTAGAGGCACCTCAAATAATTAACTTACCTACTGATAACATGACATTGTCATGTCATGTTAATTCATCTATAAATCCTAATTATGTAATTTAAAGTAGTAGATAATAATATTTAAATATGTGCCCTGCAGTGCAGTGGGATGTATAGTACAGGTCATACAAGTACAAGTATGGGTGATGATGAGAAAGAGAAGTAGTAGGTATATATAAACATAGAAATAAATTATTAAATTAAATAAATTAAATTTGTAACCAAAGATAAGCACTTGAAAGCGTCCGCACCGTACGAGCGACAGATGTTGACTAAACTTTGACAGGCATGTAAACCTACCTTGTGCCTGTGCATCGTCCTTATCGCTGACCAATTACGAGCATTCTCTGTTTTCTAGTATTAACTCTGTTAAATAGACAAGGTATAGTTGGTATCAGCGGTTTACGACGACCTGTTTAATATTAAACCTCATTTTAATAGCAGACTTTTATGTTACGTTTTTTCCTTTTATTGATTTGACTTATGTCGATACTTTTGTCGATTATTATAAAACAATTATCCATTTATTTACTTCTTAATGTTTTTATACGAACCATATTCATCAGTCAATCTATAAAAGGTAAATAAATAATTTAATGAATAAATAACAGGGAATAGGTAGGTATAGGAAACGGTTAGACAAATTAGCCCTCTCGATTCAATCTGGAATATTCATGACTTTATCGCAGCTTCACAATTGCTATCAGATTATCAATATAGAACCAAGTCAACATATTCAAGACATGCCCATATTTAGCATCTTATTTGTAACCACTAGGAAGTACTTAAAGTAAGAAAGTTCAAAGAATCAAAGTTCGTGTTACAGCTGATACTTTTAATAAGTTTTTAAAATTAGCAATTTTAATAAGTTTCTACAGTAACGAGTTTCTTCAATATATTCATAGGCAAAGTTTCCAAGAGATAAGAAAACCATCCTTGTTACACACCTCGTACGTAAAGTAGAATATAACGTTCCTCTCGTACATCTGGAGCTCCTCAGGTTGGGAACAGTCGAATTAAGTTTAGTTTTATGATGTTTGAGCAATCCTACAATAGTTTTATAACACCACTTAGTTACTCGTAGAATGACTGCCACCTAACGAAAAATGTTAAAATGTTATAATTTATGTAAATATTTATTTATTTATTCAAATTGTCAACACGAACAGTCATAAATGATTGATGAGAATGGTTTAGACTAAAATTGAACTGGGCCTCTATTATACTGGCTTTAATATTGCTTTTGATCTGTTATCATAATGTTTTTACTCAGCCGCCATTTAAATAAGAGCTATCAGAATGTTGACAATACGCTCAAAGGTGAAAAGCAATATTGTTTTTCTGTGTTGATTCTCAGCCCTCAGTTTATAATAGGTATGCCTTAGCATAATTTTATTACGATGGCCTGTAAGTAAAGATACCTTATGATTAAGATTCTTCGCACTTGCAGTCTTTGACTGACTTGAAATTTGCATTCTTATCTAATCATAGAGCTGGTATGACAAGGTTATCCAATGACCATAGGACTTCCTCAACGACTGAAAACAACAAAGTTTTGACTCGGTTGATTTTTTTGAATTTAAAGTGAATAGTGGCCAGTGTACAATTAATATAGTCGGTTAATATCTTGCAGTCTTGAGAATGCGAATGTCTATGGGTCACAGTTTCCACTTACCATCAGGTAGCCTGTGTGCTAGTTAGCCTTCTCTACGGCATATAAAAATAAAATAATTAACAGTTGAAACCGCTTAGATACCTATATTTAAGCACTTAAATTATTTCAAACAGATGCAATCTCAGCAAAATGGGTCGTAGTTTTGGCAATGCAAAACCTCTCATTCGCAGAATTCCTAAAAATGGGGTTGAGTAGGGTCGAGGTGGTTATCGAAATATACAATTGATTGACACCTCTGTCATCGGCAGGCCCATACCGGTACAAGGAAACCGTTTATTCAAATGTCGTTTTCACCTGTCGAATTCATTAAATAAATCTTCTGGCACCTTTTGTACGGAATATCCTGATTACATGTGCTCGAGGTATTTTCACTTTATATGATAATTTTACGTATGCCTTACGAAGCATTGTGCTAAGCGGCACAGACTAAACAATTACCTTTATGACTTGAGTCTAAATTGCAGATTGTGAATTTGTTGTTTTGTTACCTTTTAGTCTGTGGCCTGTATTTTTGTTTAGGAAAGGTAAAAGTAATATTGAAGGTAAACTTTGAAGACGAACTTTGTGTGGCCAGCAGCGATAGATAAGTAGCTAAAGGGTACTTAATAAAGGCAGGCGAGCAAGCTTGCCTAATAAACGTGGGCGGGATTCCACGCTCCAAATGGAGCTGTAAATACATATTGAGTCATGCGCACAAGATTTAATAAACCACTAAGGTGAATGTTGAGTTTGAACGGATTAATATTTACAAATGACGTCAATACATAAATAGTTCTACCGAAACTTAATACTTGACTCTGACTCATAAGCATAACATTTATTTCTTTGACCAAAACACACTACAACATAATAAACAGTTCAAAAAAAATACGATTAGAGCGTAATCAGAAATATTGCACTGCAGTGTAAAGTCAAATATGCGCTGAAACCGAACCCAGTTGTCTTTGTTGTATTTGCTTGCAGTGTCAGAATACTAGTTAAAATGTTTGCACTAACCAACAACAGGCCACATTCTAAAGTATTTGTTAATGTAATGCCTAAACAAGCTTCTATTCTATTCTTGGTCTGGTTACATCAAGTTTCCAGTGGATAGTGGGATCAAGCTGAAAAATACCCTGTGTCACTACACAGCTAGTCTGAGAGGGAAGAGTTCCAGTTATGGCGGCGGTATTCGACCGGAGTTTTAATTTCACACACAATGCAAACTTCGGGACGGCTTTTTTTAAATCTTTTGTTTTATTTAGTTATCAGCAAATTTATAAAATTTAATATAAAAATAAGAAGTATGTTTTCTTAGTCCTTCTCAATTATTAACAGTAACCACCAATAATTTAATTTCAATGCTTTTAGCCAGTACAGTGAACCGTATTAGAGTGTGTCAACTTGCAGTCAGAGAAAGGGGCGAATATTTGCGTAACTTTACAAAGTATAGCGCTGTACAATCAAATTATCTGTTATATTATCGAAATACTTTTTAACGAAAGTATCATCATGATACACGCAGAATTTTCATTTCATCGAGAGGCATTTCTCGCTGCATCAGGTGCTTTTTGTTGATAGCCACAAATCTACCCTAACTTACCCTATGTAACTATTGTTTAAAATATCCTGAAAACATCATGGTTTTGGCGTTTGATGACATTAAATGAGTTAAAATGATACACAATCGATGGAGTGAAATTCGATCAAATTTGTGATTATCATGCGAGTATTTTTGATATCGACCGCACCCATTTCATAATTTATAGATTTTGTAAACTATAACAAATAATAGGGATCACGGTAATAAAGTGTTAGGGGCGTTTGAAACGCTGGATTCAAACCAATTAGGGTCTGAACCAGTGACATCAATAAAAGTAACAAATGGAGGATTACGAACGACCCTGCACCCACAGAATACAGAGGAGGGAGATAAATGGATAGTCTTATTCTTCAGCGCACTTAGTGCTATATTATTATGATTTTCACATTACTGGATTATTTGAAGCCGAATTAATGAGAGACAAATATTTTCTTGACTAAGTTTTATACTGGTTCTCTGCCGTTTGAGGACTAAGCATGTTTGATCGAATGTATCATTTCATTATCTTATTTACCGAAGAGGTAATTTCTGTCGCAGCTGGTTGCATTCTATTGAAGCCCCAAGACTAATTGCTTGTGACAAGCTTGATTTACACTTTGCGAAGTACAAGTGCGAAGTTCATACATTTCCTACTTGCCACAAGACAGCAAATGTAACTTCCAACTTGCACTTCGCAAAGTGTAAAGTAAATTAGGTCCAACTTAACTAGGCCGATAATACAAATAGATTTTTTGGGAAATGATACATAAGACCATAAATGTTTCGCATTTATACTGGGTACTATTGGTTTGTCCACAAGAAACCACGCATTATTGCAAAATAAGTGCATTAAAGTATGTAAGAAGTTCGGTAGCTCAGCTTAGCTTCACGAAGGACCGCGATTGAATCACAGTGATAGCCAAAAAACCAAGAGGCGGGTAAAACGAACAGTCCAATATTTAAACTGCCTTATTGTTGTCAGTCACTCTGTAGCCGATTACCATCACATAGAAAATAATTCCGCATAAAACCCAAGGTCAGGGTCGTCAGTTATACTTCGTTAACTTTTTCTTTATGTTCGCTTTCCGCAACGGGAAGGCAAAGTTTCCTGGCGTTTACAGTCAGAATATAATGGTCTTTTTTCACGTAAACACGAACCAAAGAAGAATTATGCGTTGGGAGAGATGCTTTGTTGACTCCTATGACCACTTTACAGCAGCTAAATAATAAAAAAGTGATCAAATTGTTAATAGGGTCAATTTTCAAACATGTGTTTTTTGCGGTCCCAGAGCTATAATTCTAAGTATATTTAACATTGAGTATAGTTACATATATATTTGCATTTTGTGCATTTTAATCTACTTAAAAATATATATTGCAGTTTACTAAATATTAATGGATTCCGAAAGAATCGAATTCGAAATCCTAAAAACAGCAAAATTTACCGCTTTTCGCGTGTCCCACTTCCGGTTTTGCTTAAATAAAAATTCATAACTTTGGACGTAGACAACGTATTAATATACAACATATATCGTTGTAAAGAGCTTTTATTGGCAAACTGATTAAAATAATTAAAAATAAAAAAACATTAATAAATAAAACCTGGAAAGTCTTTTCGTGGATGTCCCGCGTGCGACCGTTTTTATGATGACTCAAGGAAACCCCCTGAATCTGGTTTGTCTAATGGCCTACCTTCATATTTACGTTAGGATACCAAAGTACGTTAGTTGGGCTTAGACCGCCAACGGGAGTGGACGGAGAGCAAGTGTTTTTGATAGAGGAAACAGGATAAGTCTATTAAAGATGTATTTTGGTACGGTTATCACGACATTTGTATGGGCGTTTATTTATTGACATACGAATGAAATAAAAATGTGTGTTTCATAAAAATTGTTAGCAATATGGGTAAGTAAGAATTTCGTATTAGTAAATAAGTGAATAGAGTAAGTAGTGTAAGAAAGATCGGTGAAAAACGTTTTTGTCGACATTTGTATGGCGACATTTGTACGGTTATTTTGTACCATACAAATGTCGAATGTGGCATACAAATGTCGGATAAAATCAAAATCTAAATAAAATCGAAATATATCATTTCCATGTCCAATAATATCAACTTTTATGTTAAGTTTCATTATTGTAATTTTTTTGTGAGCTATCGTTTAAAAATAGAGTACTTATAAGCAGGGCTCTGATTTTACACACGCACTATTTTTCGCACGGTAAGATGAAAGAAAACTATGGAGTCTGTATTAAAATGCAAACTTGAGTAGTATCCATACTCATACTCATTCATATTCTTGGTCGCGTTTTTTTTATATTTATCATGCTGTAACTAGGTACTTCAACGTAATTACGTACCTAGTTTTACAGACTATATGGTTGCGATAGACCTTTATAAAACTGGCCGCTTTATCAAATTTTATCGTGTGCGTCTTGTCAATCATTAACGACTTTCGACGTGTCATTTATTTATATTTGCAGTCTGTGCCCATGGCGTCAATTATTAGGTGAACATTTTATTATGTCTGCAAGTTTGTGCCATTTTTTACTGGATTGAGCCTTACAAGGATCTGAAATACGATTATGAAAAATGTACTGTGTTGTGACATAACCTTGAAGTTTTTTATTATTTATTATTTAAACACGAATTTTAAAATTCCGATTGTGAAAACTTCAAAATGTCATCGCTATTCCGAGTTAGGTTTCCGGACATGTTTAATTAATATCCGAATATCCGATTAAAACTAGGTACGTAATTAAGTTGAATTAGTTACAGCATGATAAATATAAAAGACGGTACTAAGAATATGAATGAGTATGAGTATGAATATGACTTAAAGTTTTAATTTTAGTATCGACTCTATAGTTTTCTTTCATCTTACCGTGCGATTAAAAATCCGAGCCCTGCTTATAAGCGAAGGTTTTCATATTTAATTATAAGTAACTGAAGTTAATTACGGCACACGGGAGAGACTTTACATATAAATGATATAGATACTTAATCCACCCCCAAGTATCAAGCTAAAGGTTAATAAAAACCGCATCAAAATCGGTCAAGTACTTTTCGAGTTTATCCCAGACTGACCGACATACGCGGCTGAGGAGTTTGTTTTGAAGGTTACACTGACGGTATATTATCATCATTTGCTAAAAAACGTTTCACAAACTGATTCATTTCACAAACTTATAATTTTGCATATAATTGCTTATAATTTCGATATAATAATCAGTGAGTTTGTTCCAAATGGTATTCATGCCAGTAAATACGACTTTTCGACATTTGTATGGCAGTATCGACATTTTTATGGCACTATATCGACATTTGTATGGCGTTGTCGACATTTGTATGCCACCGTTTTTTTTGCGTCAATATCTAGCTAACTATTAGAAGCAGAGTGGTGCCTCATACACCATATTTTTTCTTGTTAAGAACCTCACCTGATGACGTCACTAAGAACCAAATAAAATAAAATAAAAAAATTGCCATACAAATGTCGAAAAAACACACTCTTCAAAAATTGACCCAATATTTACTTAAGTTAACAAATAGGTACTAAAAGTAAAACTAAAAATGGTCCTTGCGGCATTGTCCCAACCCAAAGATGCTGGCAGCATTTCATTGTTGAATAGTTAAACAAATGCGTTAAGCGAGTACATAGCCAGCTATTGACTCTCCTGTGACCTCAGTGAGCCTCTTCGATACTTCTTAGAAGAAGCTTACATGGCAAGGGCGCAATGGACCAAAGGTAAGGACACTGAATGGTATAAAAGTACATTCTGAGCCGAAACCTCTTTATTTACCAACCTTTTGGTTTCAGCCGCTTCATCATAAAAACTGACTAAATTCTGAATTTTGAAAAAGAAATGGGATGTACTAACAAATGAAACATCCCAACTGTAACAGCTTCTCCATAAATAATATAATTTTCCAATCCTCTTAAACAAATTGATATTATTATTATTGAGTCGTAATCAGAATATTTCTTTTTATAAACGATGCATGCTCTTACAAGGCATTCATTTTTACATATTTTTTATAACTGCTAATCACCAATGCTATGGTACGCTAGACCCATACGTCGAAGGTTATCTTATATACAAGTACGTCGATGGTTAAAGGCACATCATTGCACAAGCATTGTTAACGGTCAATCTCTACGTTGCAAAGTTTTTTTTTTTCTTTTTTGGATCCATTCGGATATCCGTGATTTAAAATATATTGAACATAAATCGGACCCCGTGTGAAAGGTTTCTTAAAAGATGACGTACTTGTCTGAGACAATTTCAAATATACACGGACTGGAGTTTATTCAGTTTATTAAATTTGTCTTCTGATACGTGACTTTCTTTAATACGGCTCAGTAGGTAATCGCTTCATATAGCTCACTGAAGAATTCGCAGCGAAAACAAAACGACGCAACTCAAACACGAACATCAAACGATTAAAGACTTTATCTCAATAGCGTTCTGATCTAAAACGCTACATAAATTTATTTGGAGTTGTGTCGTTTTTTATATTTAAACAACGAATTGTTTACGCAACAAAACCCCGCTGAAAACAAGTGAAAGTCATGCGTAAAGAAGAATGACGGGTCCCGGAAAACACCCCGTACGTCGTATGTACTACTAACCGCTCTAACTTGAAACCTTCGCACTGAGGTTCTAAGAAACATAGTAAATATTTGATCGAATGTCATGGGTCAAGTGTTACTGGCCGGTTTAATATATTGTTTTTCCTGTGAGATAAACTGTTTTTACCTTCCTTTCCATGGGAATTGAGATGGATAAAGTTAGCGGCGCGGACGTTAAGGGGTTTCCGGATTTTGCGAATAAATCATGTTTTCCTCAAGCACTCTTCAAGTTGAAAGGGTAGTTAGAGGAAGAGATTTTACGGCGAAGCTCAAATTTGTTAAATTTGTGAAATTCGTTTATTTGTGATATATTAACGTTAGCACATTACTTTCAGAAGTTCTTCAAATACTATATTCAAGCAAAGAATAATAAAACAAACGAAAAATAATAAATCATTAAAATTGGGTTCACGAACTCTTAGTAGAAAATATAAAATGAAAGTTTTTTTTTCTTTTTGTTTGAATAACAAACTACGAGTCCGAACAAGAGTGCCCCGGGACAAACTAGTCTGTTAGCAAACAATCCCAGAGCAAATGCCTTCGAAATGTACCTAGTTAAACTTCTTTGCATTTAATTAAGAAAAAGTTAGAAATATACGCTCCAAGTGCTTTTTCTTAATTGCCGAGATTTTTCTATATCGAATTAATAAAATCAAAATTGTCTTAACTTCGAGAATATTAACTTAAACTGGGCTGAGATCCTAAAAGGAAAAAGCTGATTGCTTTTGACATGTTTTCGTATTGTCAACGTTTTGATAGCTCCTATTCATTTGACAATAATGGCAGCCGAATTATAAAAAACCAATAACACGTCAAAAGCAATATTGTTTTACAGAGTTGAATTGGAGGCTTAAAATGTAAGCAAACAACAAACCGTTGCAAGTATAAACAAAATACAACATTTTTATATCACCTAAAGTTAAAACCTCGAAGCCAACATAAAATCTTTAATGCTTAACAAGATACTCGTACCATTCTAAGCAGAATCCAACGACCGAATATTTACCTGAAAATTCAACATTTTCGACGTCAAACAGTTTCAAGATCTCTCAAGTAGGTAATTCTAAATTTAAAAATACTCTCGGTGGGTTTAAGCAATCAATGTTCGGATCTTCTGTGAGTTCCCACTTTGACGTAGCCAGTTGCCCTAACCAAGCTCGTGAATAATGCAAGACGAGCCTATAACTGTGTAATGAAAAGAATTCGACGTTTAAAGGTGTAATAGTAATGAACCTGGGTTTATATGCCTTTACGTTCTTATGCAATGAATTTGAGCGTTTTTTTTTTATTATATAGACATTATATTTTGAATTTCACTTATTTAAAATATTAATCGAAATATATACGACAAAGATTCTGAGTTTTGGATGTTTTCTATCTGTTTAAGTATTTATATCGTTTAGTACCCATAATACAAGCTTAGTTTGGGACTAGATCAATTTGTGTGATTTGATCCCCTAATATTTTATTTTATATGCATACAATACTAACAATTAAAAAAAAACTACACTCGGTTTAGATCATAATGCAAAGGTCAACTCGCTTAGTTAAAAAAGGGGGTCTATATTATCTGCCGTAATTATTTTTAGTCATAATGTGTTTTAGGTCATATCATAGCCTTTGTCTATGACTACACATTTCAGACATTCTGAAAAGTTTGTAGTTTCGGCGATATAACAAATTATGACCAATACAATTATGGGAAACAAAGGGGTCCCTAAAAAAGAACATTACTAATGTATATTTTAAAGAAGACAGGCCTTTTTGTAATCGGGTTAAAAGACGCCTAATTAAACAACTGTCTTTTAGCAGTTTTTGCCGAGTTTGTTCATTAAACTTCGGCATCCTGCCGCAATTTAATATTCAAAGAGAGTTTAAACTGTTGCCTAATTAGCTGTTAGCTAATTAGTGTCTGAGGTAAGAAAGTTACTGAACTGTTTTAGAGCAGTATCGGTGGTAAGCATCGTTTGCCAGACTTCTCCATATTCATACAAAGTGGTGGCTGACAGACATTGCTATCTCTAATCTATATAGTTATAAAAGTATAGTTATATCTGGAATCGATAGGAAAAGACGCTTTTAAAATTTACCGTCGTACGGCACGGCAGGTTTTTACGTCACGATAAAGTTGAGGCTTAAATATATGTCCATACATTTAAGACGTAAGTACAGCTTCTGTCAATTTACCATTCACGGTTTTAGCATGCAAATCCACCATTTATTTAGCTGTGCAATAAGTGTGCAATAGCGTCTATCGTAAAATATGTACATGAATTTAAATTTGAATAAAACAATTGAACATCACAAACAAAACATGACCTCGGGTTTTCTCCCGTAAATTCTCCTCCCATAGCTCAAACAAACAAGCTGAATGTAATGTTAGTAATAAGTTAACAACTCCATTCAGTTGAAAGCGAGTAATTTCAACACTAACCCGAACAAGTTTAAATTATGAGTACCATCTTTCTACGCCTAGATAACTAAATGAAACAAGTTTCTAATTGTTTTACTTAATTTATCTCCATCGAGACCTCCGGCGTGGTTAAAGGGAAAGAGAACTAACTCAAAGTAGAAATGCAATCCAAACTGAATCTTATGTTCCATCTACACAGCATAACAAATGTTAATTACACATCTACTTGCTTCTTTTTTCCTTTGAACGAGCCTTTTGTTCAGCTTTGCATTCCAATGCGCCTTAGTTAGTGCTTTTCATTATTTTGTTCGGTAAAATGCATACAAAGTAGGAACGCCGCAATAATGGCAGAACGTGGTCTGCGACCGAAGTCGTTAAGTGTAGCTAGAGGAATACTTTGATATTAAATACTCACTAGTACTTATTTCCTAATTACCGATCCTTAAGGGCTCCAAACCCAAAGAACGGTACCCTATAACCAAGGCTGTAGCTTCTATCCGCTGGTCCTACCTTTTAAGGACTGTATCTTTAGAAGCTTAATAGGGTAACCGGGTTTATTAATGCAAAATATGTGAATAGCGAGTATCCTTACATACATATATACATACTAATAATACTATGGATGTTGATGAAACTATCCTACATTCCATTCCATTTTTTACTTTCGTTATCTTAATTGATTAAAGGATTTTTTTGAAAAGGTGATAAATATCATGCGTTTAGTTTTGTTCTATAATCATACTTTGTTATCAGCGTTTACCTACTACTGCTTTAGACTAGTGGTCGGAATTACGACATTTTGTTTGAAACCGCGTTAAGTTAGGTTAGGTTAGGTGGTTGTGACCTAGAAACCATTAACCGATAACAAACTATGCACCAAACTGCCAAACAAGTAGACACAAAAAGAAGCAGTGAAACATTGGGATCCCCGTCGGCCAAAACATGCATTTTAGCGCTGGATTTCCATTCTTATTTCATTTTAGAAAACTATATTTCTCGTTGATTCTAATTATGTAATAATATCATAATAATATTGGTATCTAAACATGCAGAAGTATTTACACAGCGGAAGGGCCATAATTTCAGAGAGATGTGTATCTAACCGACACGGCCGGACGACTCCGAAATTACCAAAATGGTAATTTTAGACCGACTCGATCGAGTCGGATGTGACCGCGATCCCACGGGTGACTCGCCACAATGCAGATGAGGCGTTTCGACAATCAACATATTTAGGTCCTAGAAATTGGAGCAAAATGGACTCGTCTTGTATGTGCATGTATCATGTGACCTGGGACTGAACATGTTTAGGAATACTTTATACTTTGTAAGATGTTTATAGTCTGATGCTTTTGTTTTGTTTTTTTGTTACTCCTTTGCGCTGCTACAGCTGGACGGATTTGGATGAAATATAAAATGGAAATATCTTATTTAAAAAGGAAAAATTAAAAGGTCCCGAGTGTTAAACGGTTATCGAAATCTACGCGGACGAAGTCGCGGGCTGAAGCTAGTGCAATAAGTGTACATTGCAAGATCTCATGATGCTTCTATTGACCAATTTTACCAGCATATATCGATATTTTTAATCTAGAGTACGGCGGTTGTACACTTACTTCATTATGATATGAGTTGAGGCACATACCTACGCCAATATTTAAATTACAATTAATACATTCATTATAAAACAATAACTGAGAATTAAAACGAATATTAAATAAGACTAAAGATATAAAAATAGACTAAAACATTAAATCTAAGAATGGCGCCTGTGGCATTGTACCAAAGATGCTGGCAGCTTCTTTGCATCTTTGGTACAATGCCCCAGAGGCCATTCGTAGATATCTTTAGTCTTAGATTTAGTCTTATTGAATGGCTAAACTTATTCGTTGGGCGAAGAAACTGCCAGCTCTAATTACAATTATAACATATACGTAAGATTTTAAATACACGAACAAAAGTTTGAAGATATTGATGCGCGTGCTCTTGAGTTTCAAAGTCGGCTACTTATTTATAACTAATTCTAGACACTAGACTTATACATTAAAAATAGTAAGGGCTTTTGTCTTCTCACGACACGAGTTGTTTCAACAATACCCAGAAATAATCAAATAATCACGAAACCAACAATATACATAGTTGAATGAATTAACCTATAATTTGACACCATATTATTAAGTTGCAAACTAAGAGCTACTATTAATTTTAATACGGATCGACGAAACTTATTAGTCCTTGTCAAAGTCATAACTTAATTGTCTGATTTACACCGGCAGTGATATTGGTTATTTCACATTCCAATAACATACTGACTATTTATGATCTTGGTTAGTCTCAAGACTTCTTCCCAAAATCTGGCATTAAATATTTTGATCGACGAAATGGAAATAAGATTGAAACGGACCGACACCGATCGTCGCGCTCAAAATAGAGTTACATTCAGCGTCAGAAGAAGACCGACCAAATCGGAAAAATGACAGCACAGAACGGAAATTTAAGCTCGGCACTTCTTTTAATAAAAGGCTGTTGAAAAGTTTACGTAAGTAGCCAGTTTATATTTTTCTGTTACGTCACATCTAACGTCAGTACGATTTATCATTTAATCTAGCAGCTAGGTTAATATTTCTAGTTTTAAAAGTATTATAAATATGTTCCTTGCTTTGTTTTCGGTCTTCCTTTTTCTGTGCACCACTTTTGTTAGTTTCTGTATGATTAATTGGTCGACTGGTAGAGAATACCATTATGCTTTAAGTCCGCCATTTGTGCCTTAAATAAATGATAAATAAATGACAAAGGGGCCAATGTATTTTGTTAAAATTGAATACGATATTTAGTTTAGTTTTTGGAAGTGACCCTGTTCTAAGAAGCTTCCCAGGTTTGATTTCCGGTCAGAGTCATTAATGTCATTATTGTCGTGGTGGTATTTATTTCTTAGATGTTTTGAACGTATTTAGTTGTATATTTCTCTTTATACAGGGTGTAATCGTTAAGTGTGTCCAGACGATTATTCCGTAAATATAACAGATATCAGAAAACTTTTAACTGATATCGAAAATTTGCGGTCTAATTCTACAACAGTAAGGTTAACAGTTCCGAGCACGTGGGAGAACATTCTTTTACCAATAGAAAGCCACGTTGTTTGTGAGTGTCATAGGCTATAAATTTACCTAAAAAAATGAAGTGGGCACGGACACAGCTAGTTTAATCTAATCTGAAATCAGGAATACTGACATGAACCCATACGAGTATAGGTATGTATACAAAAGGACTGTCGTAAACCGATGTGTTTATTCTCAGTAGCTAAACGTTATTTAAACTACTTTGTTTATTTTATTTACTGAACCTTCAATTTCCATTAAGTCGCTAACGTACAATAAAAGTCATTTACGTCCCAGCCAGTAAAGGACCATTATTTTACCCGCCTGTAAAGGGTTATTATTGTCCGTAATACAGTTATTTAATTAAGGAAAGTGCTGGAGCGGCTGATAGGCGCTAAATTGATTTCAAACAAAGTAATTTGTTGCAGGTTCACACTTCCGTGCTTCAGAAGGGCTACTCTGAAGAATGAAATTCGAAAACTCAGCCACCCCATCCTGTTCACTCGCCATTCGTTGTTAACTCGAGAGAAAGAGCCGGAGTCGAAAGCTAACGGAACTCTATACTTTTGTTTTCGTTCGGAGATGGGACAATGGTGACAATAATGGTTTTTTACAGCACTTCGAAACAAGTTATAAATAAAAATACTTAGGGGTTATATTTAAGACGTCCTTAATACGTTATTGAGTATTAGGATAACCTTTTTAGGCGGTCCTGAGACCTTTTCATGAAAATAAGTTAACGCTAGTTTTAAAGTTATAAGTTAGACGTTGAATACTTTGTAAAGTGGCTCGGGACTTTTTCGCAACACTTAAATTATTAGGGTAAGGTTATTTAGCAATATATGGCTTGAAAATTCACTTCGGATTATGCTTGCAAGTAGCGTGAAACATTTTTCTTATATCTTGCCAAAAACTCCCAGCCGATTTGACTGTTTGATCTTTGGGTAGGTAGGTACTTATATTAATAAATGTAATTTAGCCCAGCAAAACGTCTATAGTAGATGCTAAACTTTTATACGATAGGAAAATAATTTAACTATGCTCCTGAATCAACCATTTTTTCCATTAGTGGTCTTTTTTTTGTTGTTTTGTTGAAGCCCTGAAAGTTTGTCCTTATAGAAAAAGTAGGTTTAAAAAAAAAAACTCTGCGGAACCTTTTCTTAAGTAGGTACTCGTTTAACTTAAACAGTCTTTTAAACACGTTATAATATTCAAGTACTTCCAACAAAACAAAAAATGTTACTGAAGAAAATGTTCTTTAAAATATTACAATTTATTTTATTTTTGTCTCTTATATATTTAACGACAGCATGCTATATAGATAAGTATCCAGCAACAACAACAAGAAGTGTTGTAGTGCAGAAAAAAGGTTGTGACATTTGGTGCAAGTTGAAAAGAATAGTTCTCTTCATCATACAACAGCTTCTATCTGATGATTAACCTAATAAGGCCCATCATGTCATGGGCATAGGCCTCCCCCTAGGCTCTGCCCTCAGACCGGTATTGTGTTTTTCGCATCCACCGCGCTCCCGCGATCCTTACAAGGTCGTCACTCCATCTTGTTGGAGGCCTACCTACAGCTCGTCTCCCGGTCCGCGGACGCCACTCAAGAACCTTCTGGCGCCATCGGTCGTCAGTCCTGCGAGTAATAAGGCCCACCATACTACAAACAGGGAGATTTTTGTTAGTGGGACTTCTTTACCTACCATTAAGGTAGTAAAGTTCAATTACGTTCGTTCGATAATACCATTTTCAGTTTATGTACAAAATAAAACTTATTCTTATTGAAACACAGACAACACATATTGTATAGAAAAAAAACGAGCACACAGGCGACCTGCGGGCTTGGAATGGCTGCGTTTATCGCTTGACAAAATGTGGTAAAACATCCGTCACTTACTGACACGTATATATATAAATAAGTAAGAGAGTGACGGATGCCTTATCCACATTTTATCACGCGAACTTATCTTATCGGCCCGCTGATGGTTAGTGCGATCTGTGACCCGTAGACATTTGCATTCTCAAAGCTATAATCTAAAGATTGCCATCCTAAGACCGCAAATGCGTTGCCAAGAGTGGTGACTAAGACGGAATGTGTCTAGTAATTTCTTCGGATGTCTTATCCCCACACTGGAACACAGCAATTTGAGCATGCAATATTACTTTTTGGCGGTAGGTTAAAGGATGAAATGGTGGTATCAATCCGGACGAACCCTGTACAAGTTCCTACCACTACTAAAATAAATATTTTTAAATAAGTATACTTACTACACGAATTATTAGCAACTTAACGACGTATACTTACTTAAGTATAAGTAGTAAAGCTTAAAGGCATTAGGTACCTTGTTGAAAATAATAGAGTCTAGCTTTTCAGTAGAATATTTCATAACTCCTACTTAATTTTAAGAACGTAAAGTGCTAAGTTTTATGTACGTAATGGGTAATAAATTGAAAGCTTCTTAAGTTGGTTTTAAAATAATATGACGTAAAGTAGCGAACGAGAGGGTTTTAATAAAATTAGATCGTGATCACTTGGTGGTTTTATTTTAAATTCTTAGAAATGACAAAACAACAACGTTATTAATTAATAAAGAAATTACTAAGAATTTGAAACCTTTATATTTCAATTTAAAATGTTGTAAAAATGTAATGAAATGATAACTTTTTATGTTGTACGAGTATTTTGGGAGTTTAAATTTTTATTAAAATTTGCTGCTATTGTATCGCGAACTTGGATACAGTTTAAATATTTCTAATACTAGTTACTGCCTGCTAACGTTGCCAAGGCTGTGGCTAAGGTTGCGGGAAACTGATGGAGCAAGCGGTGCAGCACCGGGGTCCTTGTGGCAAGCGCTTGGGGGAGACCCATGTCCAGTAGTGGACCTCTTTCGGCTGAAATGATGTGATGATATTATGATGAAATGACAGTTTATTAAGCTTTGATTATTATGTAAAGACACAAATCATATAAATTACATAATTGTAATTTGTATGTTCTCAAGGGTTCCATACCAAAATGGTATCCCGGTCGCCTGGTTTGCGAGTTCCATATAACCATCTTGGGTTGGACCCAGTCCCATATAACCATCTCGGGTTAGACCCCCTCACACCTGGGTAAAAAAGACCACCTGTAAGTATAGAGTCATTAAAAAAAAACTATAAAGTGCGAGAAAATAAAATTAAGTGGAGGCCTATTTTATTAGTTTTACATTACAGCAAATTTTTTTTTATAATTAATCTTATATGAATCCTTACAGTTTTAGAAACAATGATACAATGAATTACAAATAAATATCCCAATCCTACCCAATATACTAAGCCAACCAGCGCATGAAAATAATGATGTCTTTCATTATTTCCGTTCATATTAATTACGAATGAGAGCGAATATAACTAGAACAATAATAATATTATTGCTACAGCTTTGTCAACGAAACATTATGGACCAAGAGCTGTAAATAAAATAATAATTTAGTTTTTAAAATAATACGTTTCTGAATTGATAAATACGAGTGATAATGAAGCGTCATTTTGGAATTAAATGTTATGGATCTCGGGTTAAAAAATGTTTTATTACCCTTCAAGAAATTATATTTACAATTCTCTGCTGACAGAGTCTCACAAAACCCTGTAATTAATTTGGTTTGGAAGTTAAGATTCTAGAAAACAATCTGCCATGTTCACAAATTCGTTTTCAATCAGATTTAATAATTCAGCTCGAAACTGAAACCGTATGAGACTAAAGCTACGACTAAGCTTTTATTTTTTCTTATCACAAGGACGTTTTTGTAATACTTAATACAAGTAACTTAGTAATTCCAGTCATCTGTCAACTCCTAAGCTAAGTGAGTCTGTAAATTTTTTTGGCTATCAATTAATGTTTGCATAATTCATGGCTCAGATGTCTAAGATCGCTTAAAGCGATTTCCTCAGAATTAAGACGTAATTGGTAAACGACAAATGATTTAGTTTTTGTTATGGTGCTTACTTCTATCTTGCTATTAATCGATCAAATGAGTATTATAATTTAACCCATAATATAAAAACCGAGTGGACAACGGTTACAGATGTTTAGGAAGTGATAAAACATTTATCCTTATTAAGAAAAGAAAGAAAATACATTTATTCATGACAAATATACAAACAAAAGGAACAAAATACACACATACAAAAGGCCTGTTATCACGAAATGGTTCGAACTCAACGTTATGTTGGCATAGGCTTAACTTTTTTTAAATCACCTAGGCCTTCATGCATATAGTTGAGCAAATATAATTTGCACCAATTCGTTTTAACGTTTTATATTATACAGGCGTTAATGGCTTTATTTACCCTATTTAAATAGAAAAGATAAGCCGGTCTAATAGATAACATTGATCGCTGCAAATAATATTTCTTCAATTATACTAGCCACCACCCCTCCCCGCCCCGCGGTACCCTCCGAGAGAGTCGCGCTTAAACTTGTCGTGTAATTAAAATAGATCAAATGCTAATAGGAGTATCTATATCATAAATTTATGTTGCAAGAATGTGTATTGTTTTGTAATTGTTGATATTGTTTTTCATAGTTATATCTGTAGTCTGCCAGAAGTTTTAAATACTGACCTAATTATAATAACATAATTAAGCTTCTGTATTTATTTTTTAAGATAATAAGCTTGAAGTATTTAATTAAAATCTGTTTTGCAATTCGTTTTTGGTAACCAAAAAAAAAATACTACTAGAGTTTATACAGAGTTCCAGCAACAGTAGTGGTATAATAATCCACCAACAAAGTTTGTACGGCGAAACAATATTCACTCAAGGAAACTATACTTAATCACATTTGTGTGATTGTCTGTAACCTATGAAGTATACGGCTTGGTAGTTAACTTCGCTAGTAATTATCTACGGATGTACTACATGCACAGTTTGCATTGTTGTGTTCCGGTTTGGGGATAAGACAGCCGGTGTAATGACTAGGATAGAGGCATTCCATCTTAGTCCTCAGGGTTGGCTACGCAATAGGCTTGCAGTCTTCTGGATGTGAATGTCTATGGGTCACAGTTTCCACTTACCATCAGGTGGCCTGTGTGCTCGTTTGCCTTCTCTATGCCATTAAAAATAAAAAATAAATAAATCTTCTGCGGTAAAATTGATAAACTTTCGTAAATCTTGCATAATAATTACCGTAATTTTTAATACATCAGAAATATAAAACCTTTAAACGAGCAATTCTTGTATATATATGTATATATAATCTGAATCTCGGAAACGGCTCCAACGATTCCGATGAAATTTGAAATATAGGGGTTCACGGGGGCGAAAATCGATCAGTGAAGTTGCTGTTCATCTTCGGCAAATTTCATTTTCAACCCGAGCGTCGCTCGGTCTTCCGGGTATTTATTATATTATTATTAATATTATAAAGAAAAAAAGACTTGGATAGGTAAACTGAATTTTGGTTTTTTTTTTGCTATATGATATAATTTAAGTAGACTCAATTGTCAGCTTAGACACCGAAAAACCCTTTAATTTGATTTGTTACATCATCGGCAAACTACCATTTGGCTACCA
This sequence comes from Acleris sparsana, assembly GCA_923062465.1. Lineage (NCBI taxonomy): Eukaryota > Metazoa > Arthropoda > Insecta > Lepidoptera > Tortricidae > Acleris > Acleris sparsana. The sequence goes on along the minus strand of OV281298.1, from coordinate 12,946,311 downwards.
AATCGTTTGGTTTTCCTATAGTTTTTGTTACCGCCAAAATAACGGTAATTTAAAAAAAAAAACTTGTCAATATCCTATCGATTACCAATTTTTTTAAACCTTAAAATATGCGGTAATATGCATCCATAACTGTCACCACTAATCAGAAGCCGAAAGGGTTAGGGTTATTGAAAACAAACCTATCAAATACCCGATCGAAAACTTATTGAATGATAAGCGGTTCCAGTCCCTGCCTTGAATACCGACTGTGTGTTCTTAAAGGTTCTGTAGCAGGCCGAAATTTTCATCACTATTTTCTCTACCACTAATTTCACAAACCCCAAAATCAAAAAACCCGAAATATTAACTTTCCTAAACATTCATTAGCCCTAATTGAAGCATCCCGAACTTGCGTTTTTTTTTCTTATGGCCGAATTCTTAATGTCCCTATTTATACTGATCCGATTCCTCTGGACACCGATAATTTCTACTTATACCTTATATCTTTAGAACCTATCGTTTATTACACGTAATAATTACCCCATTAATTCATTCGCCTTATGGCTCCTCTTAAAATTGGCGATGAACGACGATTACGGACGAGCACGATCGTGTAGGGGCATACTCGGCTGTAGTCGTTGATCGCCAGCGACCCGTGAGTTGTCGGTTTTCGAGCACGCATCAAAGGCAATTTCCAGGTAGTTGCGTTGATGTGTCCACATCGCCGATCATTCTTGGTTATTGTACCTACCTACTTACTTCTTTGACATTAACTTAATCGTTATACACCGAAATTAAATAAAGAAAGCAACACATTCCACGTACATTTTTTAGCTCCTCTACAATTTCTGCGAACCCAGACGATTACGGGCGAGCACAATAATGCAAAGGGGATACTCGGCTGTATTCACCGATCATCGTCTATGATCGCCTGCGACCCATGATTTGTCGGTTTTTCGGGCACGCATCAAAGGGAATCGCCGCGTGGTGCGTTGACCTTGTACGCTTGCCGTTTGACAAACGTCTACGGTCGATCGTGTGGATGCTCGCACGATGATCGTGCCGATTATAGGTACACGATCAGACGATCAACGAGCATACATGATTGTGTATGTAGGTACTACATTCACTTTAAAACATTTTGCTGTGGATAGACAAGTCACGTTATTACATAATTTTATTTGCGGGTAGGGTTTCTTGATATGATGGTGATATTAACTTTAAACTGGTTGAATATACTTAATTGTCACGATGTGCTCTGTTATTAAAAGCAGAAAAGGCGGTGCAAAATAAATATTGATGGATCTACGTTTGAGAAGAACAGGGAGAACGGTGTAAAATTTTACTGAGGTGGTGAAGAACACAGAAGGCGGAATTGTCGCTCATAAAATTAAATCGGAACATTGGAAACCAATAGAAAAATGGTTTGAAGATAATTATGTCCCTGGTAAAAATAACAAACTTCCTCCATATTTCCTAACAATGCAGAAGCTTGGCATCACAGATTTAATAGCGTAATAAATAAAACATACCGGGATTTTATCATCTTGTAACAGAATTTTGCGCTGAAGCGGAGAGACAAAAGCAAAAAGAAGAAAATAACAGAAATTAAAGGAAGATAAAATAAAATCCATCTTATGAAACACTATTTAAGAATACGATGGTATAGAAATACTGAAGGCTATCAGTGCCCGCTTTAATCTTAAATAAGTATTCGTAGTTACATTAAGTTAAATTTGTGCTTATTGAAAAAACGTATAACTTATTTATTTAATTGTTTTAAGTCTGGTAAGGACCGAAACGGCCGTAATTAAAGTCTGCTTAGGTGAAGCGCTTTGCTATGTAGGTAAAATTTACCTAATTGGGTTTTTATATTTAATTTATATTTCATTCAAACAAAGATTGGTTCAAACAGTCATTAGAACTTATGACTATTAGGTCTAATAATAATTAGAAATATCGATTATTTGTTTCAAGAACAACAAGGCATTTAATATTTATTACAAGTAAACATTAGGGTATATAACTTTAGGTCTAGTGATAAGTTAGGATATACAAGTTTAGCTGTCATGACTTTAGGGCTTATGAAAATTATACCAAACGTTGTTATGCCTAATGAAATTAGCTTTTATTATATTTGGTCTCGTGCGGGTGAACCTATTTAAACCTATTAATCATTTAACATCTAGAAAATATTAGTAAATTGACCTTTATCTTCGTACCGTACCTATCAATAAAAAGAGAAATACTCGTAGAATTTGTTTCAACGCTAGGGAAGGTAAACTAGCCAGTCACCTTATGGATATTTTCCATGTAAATAATATATTTTTCTGGTTATTGAGACACAATATTTATTTAGGAATGGGTGACTGAAAAATATACAAATTCATTTATTTATCAAAACATTCACATACATAAGTTTTGCTTAGTTTATTTAGTTAGATATATTATATCGTTGTTCAGTACCGATGGCACCTACATGACCATAGCTTAGTTTTAATCTAGGTCTAGGTCTGATATTTATTCTTTTTAGGGTTCCGTACCTCAAAAGGAAAAAAACGGAACCCTTATGGGATCACTTTGTTCTCAGTCTGTCGGTCTGTATGTCTGTCTGTCCGTCTGTCTGTCTGTTTGTCCGTCTGTCTGTCTGTCAAGAACCTTTATCTCGGGAACGCGTGGAGGTATACTCCGGTCTACAGTCCTTTGAAGCTGTGAAAAAATCAAACTTCTACATTCTCGTAAAAAAAGAAGCGGCCGTTTATGCCGCAAAAAACGTGTATTTGGACACTCTCGAGAGAATCAAAATGTATAGGATATTTCCCGTTGACTTATAACTATGAAATTTGTCCAGTCAACCGTCTTATACTACAAGTATAGGAAAAAAACAAAAATCTTTATAAAAAAACAAGGTCTTTATGCAAGGAACGGCGGTCCAAATTTTGAATTGAGCCGTGTCACGTGCGGAACCTCGGTGTGCGAGTTTTCTTTACTATACAAGTTCCTTCACTGAGCTTCATAAAAACTACGTAATACTAACTTTTTTAGTCCCACTCGTATACCTAATTCAAACTGCTACCAAGTCGCCATTACGTAAACCCATCATGTAAACCCACCACCTGCGACCATTTTGCTTCTTTTACTTACCTAACGTTCTTATCGGACGTAACAATGCCACATTGTTTCGAAAAAACCTCCTTAGTATATAAAACAAGGCCGATTTCCGAATCAACACATTTCAGGCAACACTGGTATCGGAGGAAACGGAAATCAGTTCGCGATTTTCCTAGCAACGATGCTTTGTGGCTTGAGTGACTCAACCTAATATATGCAAAACACCAAAATGGAAAGTAAGTTTTACGATTTACGATGTTAAGTACGAAGTGGCTGATGGCTCTTTTTAATATTGTGTGCCATAATGGCGGGAAAAGAAGTAACGTCATTTTCGGGAAACAGGAAATACAACAAAGGAATATTTTTATATTAAAGTATAACATTCCGTTAATTCTTTTGTGGTAGAAAACTTTTCATAAAGTACTTTCATTTAATTTTCTGCTATGCTTGTGGTTGATATTACTTCGGGTTCTGTTTTAATAAAACGGCAATCTGCTGAGTACCCTATTCCATGTTACGACTGTTTCAACTACTTTTGTCTATTCCAAGCCATTTTCGCTTAAACATTGTGTCTGAATATTCTAATACCTAGAGAAAGGTTCCGAATTACTGGCAAATAGACACGAAATACCTTTAAGTCTTACTTAAGAGACTTGTTTTGTTGTCATCCGGTCATCACGTCTGCCTTCTCTAATTTAAGTTACTTTAAATTCTATTCCTCAACCGCGTCGAATTCTAATGCAATATTAACGTGAATAGTTGATTATGTTCACATTATTTTAACGGTTCCAGTTTTGAGTACAATTCGGGAATTTGAGACCAGGCCGTTTATTACGGGTTACCTTTGTTCCGGCGAAATATGTTTGCCAAATGTATCTTTTCCCAACCAACCTATACTAACCTATCTATGGGGTTCTACACGAAACTGAAACAGATCCTAATATATGTATCTAACATTGGGTTGGCAAATGAAAAAGTTGGGAAACGATAAATTTGGCAAATATATTTATGCGAAACGGCAGGGTCCCATTTATTACACATCGTCTAAATGTTACCGTGAACGGCTTGTTACTATGAATACTGTATACACTATTATTTAGCGCAGCAATATAAAAACAAAACAGGCTCTATTCTACTCGGTAAAACAATATTGCTTTTGACGTGTTATGGTATTGTTTTAACTCGGCCGCCATTACTGTCAAGTAATTAAGAACTATCGTAACGTTGACAACATGAAACACGTCGAAAATAATATTGTTTCACCGTATTGAATAGACACACAACATGTATTTGGAATCACTTAGACAATGTGGAACACAAGGTCCGTTTTAGTATATTAATGACCAAAACCATTTCAGAAACAATCTTCACGTTCTCGTTGTTACTAATAGCAGCTTCAGCTTACAAGTTTTTATCGTCGGGCCCCGATTCAGAGCCTTCTTTATCAATACTTTACACCCATGACAAAATTAGCGATAGAGTCACGCAGGAATGCCTCGTGGAGATGTATCCCAGGAATCTCTACAGATACCCCTTGCGTATCGACAGGAATGACGTCCCTTGTATTATACATTGTGTCCTAAAAAAATTCAACATTATGTCGAACGATGGAGTCATCAACATCAAGAATTACTACAGGAGGGTAGCGGCTATACATAAATATGACCCAAGGATTCTTATATCGGACGTGGGAGACACGTGTGCGCAGAACATCAACAGTATGAACCTGGACCATGACGTCTGTAAGAAGGCGAAGGTTTTCAACGACTGTACACAACTGTACGTGATTTCTTTGAGGGATTACGACTGAGCTTTAATTTAACTTTAGTATGGCTTGTAAACGTTTGTATTTATTGTGTTTTATAAAATTAAATACCGTGTCTTGTAGAGACTTGTATGAAATTCCAGTTTTACTTAAGAATTGAAGGATACCTGCAATTTTTTTTATATTTAAATGCATGAGATCATTTTATTTAGATTATTATAGGGCGTTTCAATCATTTCGATAGATTATCAGAGAGTTATTTTAAATGAAAATACTTTGAAGAAAATTGTTTTTATTCTATATAGACTATATGATGACATTGACTTTATATTGGTATACAAAAGTAAGAAATTCAAGGTGTATTGTATTGTTTAATTTACAAAGATCTAAGTTATTAAGAGAGAAATGAAAAAAAAAAATCCATAACCCTTACTGGCAATAACAATGAAAAGTAAGCATACACAGTAATAATTCTTCCGAGTATAAAAACAGCATGGCGTCACTCATTGGCACCAAGAGCAGTCCCTTAAGTGAGGCATCGTAAGATCATTCCAGAAGGAAAGTAGATAATACGAGCCCTACGTCCCAGTGGGGCTAGCAAAATTTTATGAAGATGGTTTTCAAAGTCCATGAATGCAGTTTTTATTACTATTATTTAAAAAAAAGTATCCCTTCGATTTGCATCATCACTTATAATCCTAACTCCAATAAGAGCCTTGGACTCATAATAGGAACCCAGCAGTCGCTATGTACGTATGTATGCCTGTATGTATGTATGTGTGAGTTTTTAACTTAGTATTACCTTTTTAAGTGATAGGGTAACCGATACTTCTACGGTGAAGGAAAAATAACATGAGGCATATAGCGCCTGGGAGACTGAGTATCGCTCCGATTAAAAACGAGTTTTCACAAAGATGATCACATGACAGAATGATCTCTGGACGCGTAAAACCCCTAATCCGGTATTTCCATCAAAATTGTTAGAGCCGTTTTCTAGAACGTGGTTATAAACAAAAATAATATTCCTCATTATTGTACGATTACCTATAATCGTATGAAGACACTAACGCCTGTTGCACACTGCCACGAAACGGCCACGAAACCGGACGGAAACCAATACACATCGCAATAAAGTTCAATTTTAATTAAAATATCTGGTTTCGGTTCGTTTCCGTTTCGGTTTCGTTGCTAAAACCGAAACAACTTTATGGTATGGTTTATTCATACCATAAACCTAAAATTATACATGAACTAGCATTTTTAATAACAACATCTAACAGTGAATAACGTATAAAAGGGCACTTATTACTGTCTTAGCATTTTTCAGATATCAAGTTTTTCTTAAAAAAAACCTTGTAGGTAGGATTTTGGGATAAAAATTATTCAAAATCCTTTGCTACGTAACAAACTACATACATTCTATTTTTCGTAAGGCTATTTGACTCTGAATACCACATAAACAAGCCGAAGCCGACCAACGTTATCAATTTCCGCGTCTTGTCATTGGTCCGTGAGTGCAACATCTGAGCGCCGTAGAATTATACGCAGCTCGTGAACTAAATTTATGTTCTTTCCACTGCAAGTGACCGGGCAAATCCGATGAAAATAATACAAGAAAATGTGAGGACCCAATGATAAAGAACAAACGAGTAAGTAACTACGGCTTAAACGTATGCGATACAACAGAATAAATTCGGTCTGATGTTCTTTTAAATTAGGGTCATAATAATGACAGTTATTGTGGATGCGAATATGATAAAGACATGAAAACCATTGGAATGAAGCCGTAATCAGACTGACAGCAGATGTACTGAACGCGAATGACCGACTTTGAATTATAAACTGTATTTGGGAAGAAAATATATCATTGAATAGGCGCATGAAACAATTATCTAGTTGTAGCAACAATAGCCCTGACCACTTCCTCGACTCCACAATGACATCAATGCTTTTTTAAATTCTAGTAGAGGCAAACGAGCTGGTAATGTCAAAGAAATCAAAGGAAGTAACTGGACTATGTCCATATAAGTTTTATTATTGTGATGGCGGAGTTATTAAAAAAAAAACTAGCGTTTCTTGCGGCGGCGCTTCTTCTCAAAACTGGTCTTCTTTTGGAAAGTCCTGGTAGTTTAAGATTTACCACCACTGATCCTCCAGCTCCTGACACCTTCAATTTTTGTCGCTGCAAACTGGTTGCACTGGAAAATGCGGGTGTGTCTAAGCCGGTATTTCATGCATCCTAGTATGCATCGGCTGCTTGGGTTTATATACAAACAATGTAACCTGTAGATGCCATCGATGGAGAAGACGAAGATGTCGATGTGTAACATAAGAGCATGAGTAACATAATAAGACGAACTGATTTGACGTTTCTACTTTCAAATAAATATTTAAAACTTATTTCGTTTTTACATCTTAAATCGTCTATTTATCTCCTTGTTTACTTAAACACTCTGAGGCTCCTAAAGTATTGTACTTAGAGTAAAAATTAATATAGCAAATTTTGACAGAAATAATCATAATTATGTACGTAAAGATATTCGAGATATGAGCAAAAATCTGAAAAGGGGATCTTCAATGCAACCACCCCTTACACCCTCAGCACAACCCCTACCCTTGAGGACTTTTAGCATGTTTATCTGGATACCGCAAGGTATGACTGTACCAATATACAAAACTACACGAATGATTTCTCCTGATTGCTCATATTCGGCTTAATTAGATCGTATTATATGCATTTCCGAGAATACATGAGTGAACGCAAACGGCATTTGATGACAGATTAGTCACGTCACGGACCATAGTTAGTTACATATCCTTTAACGTCCATAGATGAGACAATTCAAGAAGGTAAAACAAACTTTTATTTCCTCGGAGCCACATGTATAATACGAGTAAGTACAATGTTCGTACAGAGACCGTCTTCAATAAAAACTTATTCCTTATAATATCTAACAATTTGGATAAAAAAAGTTTTTTCGGAGAACTTAATGTTATCAACTTTGTTACGTAACAGCGCCATCTAAGTAGAACGCTATAAGGATATTTGAACAGGCCTAACGATAATTATATTAGACATAGGTCGCCCCCTTTGAAAGACATCAGGAATATGTCGCTATTGTTGCTTTAGCTACGTTTAAACCACTATCGGTTACACAATGTCCAATCAGCTATTCAATCTGAAAACAGTCGTTATTTGTCATTTTAATAGGGTTGCTGCGGCCACACTTCAACAAATCTTACTGCGGCGAAATTGGACAACTCGAAAGTGACTCAACAATTGTTAAAGTTATCCACTGTGCAGTCCACCAATTTGATTTCTAGGCCACTATGGACTATGTTATAGTGACGTTGACAACCAAAACTTAAGAGACTTCCTATTATTTGGGTTGCAACGTCGCGTTGACAAAGTCCATAGTGGCCTAGGAATCAAATTGGTTGACTGTACGTAAAAAGAGGCACCACAACCCGATTACTAATAACTGAGGCCTGGGGCTCGTTTCTCAAAAAGTATTAGTCTAATAATATTAGTGTTTTGTCTCTTTTTGTAGTGTTATTTACGAGACAAAACACTAATATTATTAGACTAATACCGTTTGAGAAACGGGCCCCTGATGGTAGTAATGAAAGAGAATTTATATATATCCTACGTCTATGAATAAAAGTATTTCATTTGATTTCTTTATTTTGTTTAATATGATTTTTACTACACCACTATACACAAATATCAATTTTAAGTGATTAACATACCTTACTTACTTTCCCTTGTTCCAGCTCTCTTCCTCCTCCTCCTCCTGGCCGTATGCGCACACGCACGCATATCCGTCATGTACGCGCACGACAAACTGAGCGACGTCGTGGCGGAAGCATGCATTAACGAGATGTTCCCGAAAACGAAAAAACTAGAGTTCCAGGACTCAGATGAAGCATGTATCATGTTCTGCGTGCTCAAAAAGTTTGGCATCATGAATAACAATGGACTATTTAATTTGGATCTTTATAGGTAAATCGACACCATTTAAGATTAAGATTTAAGATTTTTATTGAACATAATAACATGCATATTTTAACAATTAAGATCGTAAGCAGCTGCATTAGTATAAACTGTGTCGCAGCTGAAATTAGCATGTGTATTAGCATGTTTGTGTACAAGAAGTGTGACAATCACGCAGTCTTGACAGCTGTCATTTTAAATTACGCATTCAATCAAAACAACAGCACATAATAAATAATAGTACAAGTCTATAAGTCACTCTTCCTAACAGAAAAGCGCTTACGTCGGTTTATTGTGCCCACTTGTGTGCTTCCCTTGCCATCGCATAGTTCGTATTCATTTGCTTGCATCCCAGCCCGTACAAAAGTCACCACCTGTTATCACAGGCGCACGAATGTTTCGTCGAGCAGCAAGGTCGAGCAGCGACCAAGAACATGTAAATTCGGTTTTAAATATATTTCATTAATAGTATATTCCAAGTTTGAGAAATGAGGCTACCCGATAGAAAGCGATCAGGTAACCTTAAGACAGTTGAATACGAGCAGTTGAAAATTAGATAAGAATTAGAAGGGAGGAATTAGAAGAATTTGGTCCTATCGCAATCAAGGTAGTTGGGATGCGACCCCAGCAGTAGGTGGGTACGGTCGGCCAAGAAAGTGGTCTACCAGTTTTGACAAAAGTTTCTGTGAGATCTAATTATCGCTTAGGTTGACACTTGTCACCGTCATAATATTATTGCAAGGGAAAATCGAACTTGTTGTATCATGACATGCAATGAATTTCAACCGTGTGTAGATCATGTATTTTAGACCGACATTAATTACAGGGAACCAATGGGTTTTTGCCCTCAACTAAGGTGGTGGTAACTTATTTACAATGCAATGCAGCATAAGTTTGTACTATTTGTTCTTTGGTATTTCAGAAAACGAATACAAGTAGCGCATCAACTGGAGTCTGGCAATATTCTTCGAGATTCCGGAGCCAGGTGTGTGGAAAATGCAGAAGCGACCCAATACAAGCAGGATGTCTGCAAGAAGGCCAAAGTGTTTAACGATTGTACGCATCTCTACCGGATTTTATTGAGGAAGTAATTGTTTTAAAGATCAGATTCTGACATTATTATGTTATTATTATGTATTTATATATATTTATTATATATTTTGACCACGATCTTGTCCGCACTTGGTTTTGTTACTTTACGAAATGAAATTATTGCGACAAACCGTGTCTTTTTATACTTACCAAATATTGTAAAAACCCTTTTCTTGCCAAAATTATATAAATAAAATATACTGAATTCCAATCTCATTTTATTTAACTTAGATATATAAAAAAGAGATATGGCGAGCGAGAGTGAGCGGAGATGTCGGTAGGGGACTTCCTAGACAGACGTACGGTGATTAAGGGCGAAATCAAAAGCACCCGAAACCGACGTACGTGCATGTAGAGATTGATGAATGTAGAGGAAGCGAAGGTTATATGTTTGGACTTGTTTGCACCTGGCGTTCCATAGTCTCTGCCTACCCCTTTGGGAGACAGGCGTGAAGATATGTATGTATGTATGAATATATAAAATGCAGCTGAAAGTCCGTGACCCTACATGATTAAGTTACAATTACAACTTACTTATACAAGATATGTAATACATAATAAGATTGAAGTGACTAATGAGAAGCCAATAAATACTACGTGGTGTTTGAGGGCAGATGCATAATAGAGTTGGATAGGTAAAAAACTTAAGTAAAGGTCCTCTTGCACGAAGTGGTGTACAAAAACAATATGGAATTTACGTCGAATTTCAAATGTAGAATGTCGAACGGTTTATACGTATGTGTATTTTTATCTCATCATCATCATCATGTCAGCCGAAAGACGTCCACTGCTGGACATAGGCCTCCCCCAAGGCTTTCCACTCAGACCGGTCTTGTGCTTTTCGCATCCACCGCGGTCCGCGATCCTGACGAGGTCGTCACTCCATCTTGTTGGAGGCCTACCTACAGCTCGTCTTCCGGTCCGCGGACGCCACTCCAGAACCTACTGACCCCATCGGCCATCAGTCCTGCGAGCAATGTGCCCCGCCAACTGCCACTTCAGTTTAGCTATTCTTCGGGCTATGTCGGTAACCTTAGTTCTACTGCGGATATCATCATTTCTGATTCTATCACGCAGAGAAACCCCGAGCATAGCCCTCTCCATAGCCCTCTGAGTGACTTAGACTATGGAGGACCTCAGTGCAATGCAGTTTTTACCTAATCCATTTAAATAGGTAGTTCAAAACAACGCAGTATTTTTTACTTTACCTATTTCAGAATTTAATTATCGTTTAAAAGCCAAACAGGAAGCTGACTCCCACAAGGGATTTCTCTGTATATTTCTAGTTGAACAAACACGGCAATACATCAAAAGGGAGATTCACAATCAATTCCTAACATCTAATGAAATCTCCGCCCGACTCGTGGAAAATTTCCAGCGGATTCTCGACTTTAAATCATTGTAGAGATACCGGTTTTAAACTGAATTGTCTGTAGAGCACAATAGGGGAAACCTATACAAAGCCATATATCGGGGTAAAACCGTACGGCATGTCTATTTTGTTAATTAATGCATATTTTCTGTGCTCAGGCTGCTTAGTTGTGCCCACCAATAGAACCCGTTCAACAGAACACAAACAAAAACAACAACAGAAACTGTTTGTCGCGTGTAGCACTTGATCAAAACAATTGTCCTTTTTTGTTTTTTGGTGGCCGGATTTTATTGTCATCCGAATTTAAGGAATAATTTTAAAGTTTATTTGTACTTAAATGAAGAATAACTTCCAAATCGACTATGATAATGAGCGTGCATTTATCGACGTTTACAATATGTCTATTGGCGAAATAGATTCGATTAGGGTATAAGACTAATATATTACAGATACAGCCTTAGGTCACAAACGTAAGGGTAAAATCGGCCAATAAACGGATATTAGCTATTTAAAAGCCTTGGTTCCTTGCCAGGGAAAGCTTTTAGTGAATTCTGATGATGAATACCCGAGCATCGATACAGGACTTCCAGAGTGCCTAGGATACCCAACTGAATGAATCTGCGGTTAACGCCGGAATTGTGCATGTTCAGAAAAACATCTAAAATGGCAATAAAATGTAGGGAAATCCAAATGCCGACCCAAACTCTCCCGCTGTGGTGTTAACTGATTGTGCGATCAGTTAGGTATCTTAGGAACTTTTGACCTCCTCTATTGAACCTTGGAGTATCCACCATTAAACCTTACTCGAAACAACCCCTGGCGAGGAACCAAGGCTTCGAAATTGTCTCGTTTGTATGAAAAACGCACTCTGACCCGGTATTTTTGCTCCTGAGTGTATGTAAAGATTACAGTGGATTTCCTAACAAACAAAAATAATAAAGGAGGTTCCCCATACAAGAAACGTTTTTTTCATGTACCTTTTGTGTATGGTTAGAACGGTAAACATACAAGAGACAAAGGAGATCGGCGAACATCCATAGAGTCTTGGGCCCAACCGTTACACTAATGATTTTTAGGCTGTATTGTAGATCACTATGTAGGATATTTACAGGATAAAAATTATGGGCCTGGTCTTTGGAAAAGCAGAGATATGGACGGTTCTCCATATGAACCAAAGTAAGTAGTTAAAAAAGACTTCGATGAATACTTCTGATAAGTTATATTTAAAAAAGCATCAAATAATCATGGTATAGATGTTAAGCATATGCAACATATTATTATAAGAACATGAATAAAAATTCCAAGGGCTTTCCAATAAACAATCTCATTTAGTTCAAAGTTAATGGTGAAAAACAGGCTGTTTTTTAGCAATTTTAGGCACAGTAGTTGTATTTGTTTCTTTCATATAAAATAATTAGGTAGTGTAAATTGTGCTAATCAAATAAACATAGTATTTACCACAAGAGGAGCAACCCACTGTTGTACAAGTGTAAGGATTGCCTCGTCTTCCAAAAGATGCATGCCTATAGCATTATTGCGTGTAATATCAATTCCACAGTTTATACAATGTTCCATCTTGTCAAAGGACAAATAAAACACCAGTAATCACAAATCACCACAATGCAATGTAAAGAACACAAAACGAAGCGAATGCCACTGACATTTATAATTATTATGTTATGGAGGGTACTTCTACTCTCAATTTTTTTAAATGTCCTACTACGGCGTATTACGGTAAACAGAAATCAACAATGTTATTTATTATTGTTATATTTTAAATCCCATAGAAAAAAAGTCTGATACTTCACAAAGAGTAGTTAAAAAATACATCATTAATTATTGTTTTAGTTAGATTCCTGTAACGGCTAGGCCCACTTTCGCCTATCTCCTTTAAGGAATAATTTTAAAGTTTATTTGTACTTAAATGAAGAATAACTTTCAAGTCGACTATGATAATGAGCGTGCATTTATCTAAGTTTACAATATGTCTATTGGCGAAATAGATTCGATTAAGGTATAAGACTAATATATTACAGATACAGCCTTAGGTCACAAACGTAAGGGTAAAATCGGCCAATAAACGGTTTTGGCCCGGTTATTAATCAGTCGTAATTATGTTAAATGAGGTAGATTTTCATTTTCATTTGCCACTCAACGACCAAACACTACCTTTCTCTGCTGCGGCTATCGCTAATTTGGTACTATCGATCTCGGCTGTGCCTCTCGTTGATCTTACACTATCAACTTCAGTTTTGCCTATCGTTAAACCAATGACCTCTGCTGCACAATGCTCTTGACCTCTGCTGCACAATTTGTAACGCAGTCACCATCTGATGTGCTGTAGCTAATACTTATAATAAAAATTTAACGAATATAGGGTCAAGGTTTTGGACTCACGTCGGGGCAAAACCGGAATTAGTAGAGGTCTTAGTATTGTTATTTTTTTTGTTGATTATTGACTTTTACAAATCTGGAAAATATTAAACTAAAGCTTTAAAGTCTTGAACAAGTAATAAGGTCTATGTTTGTACTGAGAAATTAAAACCTAAAATTCATATATTTGCACGCAATTTTCCATGCCTTTTACTCAAAACGAAAATAAAATAAAAATCGATAGTCACCACTGCATCTCTGATGGTGACTTTTGTATAGGTTGGAGATGAATATAATTCATGCGATAGAAAGGGAAGCACAGAGTTGGCACGTTCGACCTACCTATCCTCTGTTTTGCTAGGAAGACCGCCTTCTGTATTTGTATATTCTGTGGCATAAATGCATGCCTCCCCTCCCCCAACGTCTGGTACCCCGCGAGACGGTCGCACAAAAACTTTACGGGCTATAATCGTCACGATAGGGTTCTAGTTACTCGTACTCATTAGGAATACTTAATTTAATTACACCCTTCATATTTCTACAAGACACAAGTTATTTATAGCTCCAAGCAATCCTATTATTGCCCGTACAGCAAACACGTGTAAGTAAATAATCTCGTTTATTAATCGTCGTATGGACTTCCTGTGTACTTTGACGGAATTAACTCATTTTGCCGCGCGTGCCTTGAGGCTGTTCTGCTAATTGCTTTATATTAAAGACACAGTTGAATTAAGAATCAAGTTATAAATATTGTCAGACGCTCATTTCATGATTTATTGTTTTCGTAACGCGTCAGCAGCTATTAATTTTAAATGAGCAATTCTTGTAAATATATATGATCTGAATATCGAAATACGGCTCCAATGATTTACATGAAATTTAGTATGCGGGCGGGCGATAAATCGATCTAGCTAAGATTCATTTTTAGAAAACATACAAAAAAAACCGGGCAAAGCTCGTTCACCCACGTACCATTTATTTAAGTGATCATGAGACCAGTAACTCTAGAACGAACATCTCAATGAAATGAAATGCATATAGCATTTCATTTCACCTTAACTACTCAATGACGATACGATAGTAAATTAAATCAACATGCTATCAAATTTTAAAACGTTGAATCTTGAAATGATGAGATTTTTTAATTTACTGTCCTAAAATATAAATACCGTGATATAATGATTACAGAGTAAAACACAGTAAACCGAAGTAGGAATTAGGAATAAAATGAGTATTCGAAGCTACGTTATTCTTATTTTATTCAGAAAATAAAGATACGAACGTTTGGCACGTGAGCACCGTGCGTGCTTGATCCGCTAGGGACGTAAGATGAAAGATAAATAATCATACATAAATACTAAGCGTAGAGGCAACCGGGGACTTGAAACCCAACCTTCGGGTTGCCTGTCTCTTGTTAACCAGGCTGTAATAAAAGAGATAAACTGAGTACAATAAAGTTAAAATCGTGTTGGTTCAGACTCGGCATGAAGGAAAACAAGCACAGGCACGTGTTGGTAAGTGGGCTTGTAATGCCGTGGAAATTACAATCTCAATATAACGGTGTCCCCTTGTTTCACCGACACTTTTCGTTTCATAGAAAGCTGAACCCGTGTCGATTCCAAGTTATCTTAAATATGATTCACGTAGGTTAGGTTACGTTAGACTTGTAACCATTTCAAGATAACCTGAAATCAACATGGGTTCAGCAGAAAATAGCTTTCTATGTAAATGTAACGAACATTCTGCTCTTCTGCTCTTTAAACATTTTGATTATTATGGGTTAAAAGAAAAAAGATTTTCAGACAAACGAAACAGTGAACAAACGTTTTTCGAAACACATATGGAGTTAATGCCTCCTCTAATCCGCTAGTTCTTTAGGATGACAAAAGATATGTATTGTGGGGGATAACGAATATTCACAACCAAACTTGTTTTTAAAAGAAGCAACGGGTGTGGTTCCTAATTGACGGTAGGGTAAAGTCACCAGTGGTCAGCCAGAGACCAGTAGTCGACTTTA
This sequence comes from Acleris sparsana, assembly GCA_923062465.1. Lineage (NCBI taxonomy): Eukaryota > Metazoa > Arthropoda > Insecta > Lepidoptera > Tortricidae > Acleris > Acleris sparsana. The sequence goes on along the minus strand of OV281298.1, from coordinate 12,930,608 downwards.
TATGAGTGCGAAGAGTGGGAAATATATTTTTCGTACTCTTTCCACTAATACAAAGTATAGGCAGAGGCCGACTACTGGTCTCTGGCTGACCACTGGTGACTTTACCTTATGTACCGATAGCTTTCAAATTCAAAATCAAATGTTTTATTGCGTTTTACGTTGTAGGTACATGAGGTCTTAAAGTATTTAAGTCTAGCGTCAACGTAAACCCCGCAGGGGCACAGCAATGGTAGTAGAGTGCGCAATTTTATAATTTAGGTAGGTAGGGTATATAACATTTACTTAGAAATAACGTAATCTATCACATACAACAATTTAACAATTATAGAGAATAAAAATAAGGAACATACAAGTATCACATTCAGTCATATTTGAGTATTAGGGAAAATAATAATATTGGCGTAATAATAAAGTATTCCAACAATAAAAATAAAAGAAAAAAGTTAATTTTCTTTAATTAACTCCTGAACACTATAGGAAGGCTTTTTATTAAATATGTCTTTATGCGGTGTTTAAATGTATTTATGTTGGATTCTTTTTGTATTTCTTTGGGTATCTTGTTAAATATTTTAATTGACATGGCAAAGGGGCATGTGTCGAATATTTTTAATCTAGAAGCGGGTGTGGCCAATCTACTATTTGGGCGTAGGTTTGTTGGACGGGAGTATCGGGGGAAAAGTGACGTATTATTTTTAACAAAAATGCTTACCTCCATGATGTACATGCATGTTAGAGTTAGGATTTTATGTTGTATAAAATGGTTCCTGCAGCTTGTCATGTTATCTATATCAACTAAAATTCTGAGACAACGTTTTTGGAGTGTGAACTGTTTCCCCGTAAAACTATGCCGTACAGTAACCAAGCGTGTGCGTGTGCGTAATAAGCATGTGTAGCTGTTTTTTAACTGCACATTTCTTTAACTAGTACAGAGCGTATGTGAAACGGCTTAGTTTTGCGGATATAGCATGTATGTGGTCTTTCCAGTTTATGGTAGAATCAACCGAATCGGTAGAACTTTGTACGAGTAATAAGAGTTTAGGATAAATGGGGGCGCGAAATTGTGCGGATTTTTTTCGAGCAAAATCGGCAACGTGTTCCTAATGTCGATGTCACTTAAGAATGAAATCAATTCTGTTACAACAATAAAATAGTTCTTTCAACCTTTAGGTGCGGTTTTGCGGGTGGTAGGACCTTGTGCGGGGTCCGTCCGGATCGCTACCACCATCTTATCCATTAACCTACCGCCAAACAGCAGTGTTCGCATTGTTGTGTTCCGGTTTGGGGATAAGACAGCCGGTGTAATAACTAGCATAGAGGCATTCCATCTTAGTCTTCAGGGTTGGCAGCGCATTTGCAGTCTTAGGCTTGCAGTCTTGTGAATGCGAATGTCTATGGGTCACAGTTTCCACTTACCATCAGGTGGCCTGTGTGCTCGTCAGCCTTCCCTATGCCATAAAAAAAAGGTAGCTAGATTAACAATAACTTTTATATTGTCTTTTATTTTCGATCGTGAAATGAATCGTCTTACGTGTGAGATTATGAGACAATCGAAAAATAAGACGTTTCTTGTACCTTGACCCTGGGGGAATAATCGTTTATTTCAATGGCACTGAAAAACACAAAAAAAAACAGTTTATGCGAACATTATTGACACGAATACTCGATTTGCCTCTAAAATTAATCACGGTCTCACCGTGTTTTTTCTCAAGGTCAGGTTTCATTTGGGGTATTCACGTAACAAGATAAAAGACTGAGACTATGCTAATTTGGGATCTTTATTGTTTATTCATAGAGTCTGCTTTATTTTAAGTGGTTGCGGGTTGTACAATCTACATATAGCAAAAACAGGAAAGAAACGACACTCATAATAATCGTCTATGGCAATCTTATCTGTTTAAATCGCAGGTATACAAGTTATTTAAATTAAATTAGGTTATTATTATTCCTAAAACTGTGCTTAGTGATGTGAGATGCCGTTATTCAGAATATGTGTAACAGAATATCACATTCGCAAAACATCATATACGCATAACATCACAGGGTAATCGGTGACTTTACCCTACTAGCTAAACGCGATATTCGCAAAACATGATATTTTCAACTAGTATGGTTTGGTTAAAGAATCGTAGGTAGGTTTAGGTTACGGGAGGGCTAAATCACCCAGAAATAGGAGCTCCTCGGCAGCGCAGCTCAACCGGCACTCTTGAATTAGTCTCACTAACAATAATGTTTTGCGAATGTGATTTTTGCAATGTTTTGCATGGATTTATAAGACATCCCTAAAAGTAATCGAGTTTCCGGCGCTTTGAGTCAATGTTTGGAAATGTGTACATAATTGTTTACTTATATGGCCGTCCAAAAGAAAAAGGCTGTAAATATTTATACTCGCATTGGTACTGCTTTATCGTTTTGTTCGGGATATTACTTATCGTTAATATATGTATTATATATTTGTAAATGTACTTTATTGTTTTAAAACCCTCAGAAATAACTTCACGAATACATTTTAATTCCAAAACTTTATTACCAACATTTCAACCGCTCAACAACTGCGAAATGACAAACATGGCAATCTTCTGTATCCAGCACCAGATTGAGCAAGACTTCTTGGGAGGGTCCTCCTCTTCTTCTTCAGCAGCCCCGGTAGTTGCGGCCGTCGTTGCAGCTTCTTCTTGGCAATAAACAAAAGAGACGAGAAGACTTGTCAGTACCCCTAAAACTACCAACTTGGATACTGTTAGTTTCATGGCGTGGTAACACTTGTTTTTTTTTTGTTGGTTTTTATAACCGTTTTTAGGCGTGTGGTTCTACTTACAGTTGGGATCGAAATGGATGTGTTTCGGAGTTTTGGTAACTGCTATAATTATGATGTTTATCTGCATAGCGGAAATAAATGCAGGTATTACTTTTTTACGGTAATTTGGGTAAGTTTGATATGAAACTGATGGCGTAATTTATTTTTTATTTTCGATTGCTTCAATCAAAATAAAGTGATGCTTACCTTACGATTCACTCATACATTTTCAATATGTTATTAGTCAATGCGTTGTAATTGAATTTTTACAAGTAACTTACATCATTATGAAAGGCAAATCTGACTGACTTATACATCGACGCACAGCCGAAACCACTGTACGTAGAAACTTGAAATTTGGTACAGGGGTTCCTTTCATGATTTAAGAGAGCACTAAGAAAGGATTTTCCCAAAATCGACTCCCAACAGAAAGAAATATAGGGGAGTAGCGGGAAACTAATTCTACGCGTACGAAGTCGCGGGCGGCCTCTAGTTAATGTATAAAAAAAAATCTCATTTAATTTATGTAGCGACTAGAAATCAGTGGCTGGATATACCGTGTTGGGAGGATAGGGAAGCTAATAAATTCCATACAAAATGGGATAACGTTTCTCTTCCCATAGACCTACTCCTATGTTTTAAATATTATAAAAAGCGAAGTCTGTACGTTTTCTTAAAGGAAACAAATGAAAAACGAAAACGTACAAACCTAGTTTTTCATAACAAAACCAACATATTCAAAAATCGTGGTAATCGGACTAGATTTAGGGGGTGAGAAAAGTTAAGGCATCTGTTTACGATCCTCTTAAAAATGCTATTGATAGTCCCGAATGGTAAGGCCCACCATCGGCACGGTACGGCATAAAGCGTGTTTCCATTACACGGCCATCGTGCCGGCATTTCATCTCGTTAAAAAACAATTTGCAACTTCATACTATACATATACAATATGATATCGCTACACTAATCACTTAGGCGATTTGCATTACATAATTTTCAGAACACTTACAGGAACGTAGATATTATAAGTTATTACACTTATTACACTAAATATACTTGTATACTTTGATGGGCGGTGGTAAGGGGAAACCAGGTACATAGGTACAGGCCGTACACCCAAAGCGAATTTACTCGGTAATTAACGGAAATTTGAGTTCACTCAGGTACATACCTACCTACGCTATCTACAGAATATGTGCTATAATTCAGTCAATGTAGGATCCTTGTGACAGCCGTATTTCGTAATTTCAAACACGTACTATACTCGCAAGCCACGCGAACAAAATGGGTACCAAATATTTTATCAAAACAGAAAAAAAAAAAAAAAAACCTGTCGACGAACGTTGAATTTTCATTTCAACGAAAGCCATTTCTTACATGGGTTTTTTTTTGGTAGTTCAAATTCAAACACCCTATGGCTCCTAAAGTATTGATCTAAAAGTAAAAATCAATACCTACAGCAAATTTTGTAGAAAATTGCATGTAGAATTTTAATGATATTTGTCACTAATTCGTTAATCGCAATTGGAAATAGCAATTTTATAATAAAGGTTTATTTTTTAAATATACAGCGTGGAACTCGGATATGACAGACAAATGACTTTTCTCTCTAAGTAAGAATGTTCTACCCTTTCATCACTAAGAAGGTTTTGACCATCAGAAGGGTCAATTTCCACCAGAGCTATCGGAGGTGGAAGAGCGTTGTGCGAGGAAAAAATATACACCAATAGGAGAGCTGCACTATGCGACCTAGGAAAAGTTAATGTTATCATATATTTTTCCTCTTGCACCGCTCCGCTACCCCGCACATCTCTGGTGGATCACCAGAAGTCCGTTTTCCAGCGTATCTCGATTAGCCCCAACGTATTCAACCGTTACTATAAATGTGAACCACTGTTAAGATACATGCATTTTTCCCTTACATTAAGCGCAAATTGTTATACTGTTTTCAATTCACGATGGCAGGACACGTCTCACTATTTAACTTTATGTATAGTCGACGAAGAAACTGCTTTACCACGTGGACTCTATTTGTATAGTGTTAAAGTGCAAAAGAGGTATAAGACTTTAGTCGAGTGTACAGTGACGCAACCGTGTATCGTCAATTTCAATCATTAGTTTTTTTATCCCTTTTTTAGGATGGGCCAGGCTAAGCCCATAGGTTACTTTTGTCCCGAAATTAATTTAAATTCAGCTTAAGCAGACAAAGAACAGGGGATAACCGCCTCTATTCTAGGCGGTAAAATCCAAATGTTATTCGACCTGTTTGTTGTGTTTGTATTGTTTTTAACTTGCACGCCATTACTGTCAAGTAAGTAACAGCTATCGAAACATTGACAATACGATAACAGTATAAAATAGTACATTGTGCATCAAGGGTAGTATGAAGGGAATTACTAACGAGAGTGTTAGAAGCCCGACGCCGAAGACGGAGGGCTTTTAATGACTCGAGTTAGTAATCCCCTTACTGCCTGTGATACACACAATGGTTTTCATCACATTTGCGAGGAAAAAAACAAAGAGAAAACACTTTAACTCTGCAAAATATAAAGAAATAACTTTTGACAAACGGGAACGTAAATGGAAACGATATTTTTTTGTGACCTCTACCACAGATAATATACTGCGTTTAGTTTCGACCTGGATTCGAGCCAGATTTAGCCAATTTGATAAAAATGTATAATTACTAAAATTAATGATAAATGTTGATATAAACTTGAAATAGGTATAAAAATAATGAAGTTTAATGAAGCGTATAGGTTTTGTGTAATGTAAGTTAGTCTATAGCTAATTTTTAAAGATGAAATTAGAAACCGATTTAATTTTTGGCTGAAAATTAAACCTCCTTAGTCAGAAATGATGTACGAAAGACTTGCAAATTTTAAAAAGAAAGTCATACTCCCTAGGGATGACAAACTCGCCATAATTCCCGCGGGAACAATTTAGGCCATTGTCCTTCTGTATACAGGCATGGAATAACACCATTTACGAGCAAGTGTGATGAAAACGATTTTTACCGTTGAATAGAGGCCCTAACATTTAAAGTTATTTAAAAAAACAGCCACAGCCGTGATAATACTGCTTACTTCCAAAATGCTCCTTCATAGTTAGACATGAAAGTGAAAACCGATTGCAAACATTGTTCCTCTTGTGATGTATTATAATTATAAACTTTACACCAACAAATATTCGTGAAAGAGAAAAATCTGTGAGAAATAATTGACTGCTTGATTATTCCCGGGAATAATTATTGCCGGAACAATTTACGTTACGGAACAACTTAATTGCATAGGAAACCCAAGAAAAAGCAAACACGTGCTCTGAAAACGTGATACTTTCGTTATTCAACAAACTTTCGATCTCGCTAAAGCCACGTGATGTTATGAAGCGTTATTCTTCTAGTAATTATTTGCGTGTGGTTGCCGGGTTAGAATAGTGCCACTCCATGTCTTCCCGTGGTAAGAGGCGAGTAAAGGATAAGGGCTTGTAGTACTGTTAGGCGATGGGCTTGCAACCTGTCACTAACACCGGTAAACATCTTAGCCTGATTGTGCAAAATGTTATTATAGAGTTCTCAACAAGTTTTTAGAGTTGTAGGTGATTTTGCAGCTCTGCCTACCGCACTCTGGGAACGCAGGCGTCAGTTTATGTATGTATCATTATTTCACAACATTATGAAGTCAAATTTACCTATTATATGTTTTTGTGTGTTTCCTCGGCAGAATGGGCAATTAACGGACAACGAACGCTAGAGGGCGACAACTATTTATTTATTTATTTTTATTTATTTATTTATTTGTTTTAAAAAGTTTTGTAAGTAGGCCCTGTAGGCACTTTTACAAGTCTGAGTCTACCAGCGCTTCCAAAGAGACCACTGTTGAAAAGAAGCGCCGCAAGAAACTCAACAGTAAGCCTTTTTTCTAAATAAATCACTTATTACAATACTAAACTTAAGATGTACAGGTCCCAGTAGTAATAATAATTAAATATATCCAAATGTCGGATTAAAATAAATAATACAATTTCGGAGCTGTAAACAGTCTCCAAATGTCAAATTAAAATTAAGAATTAAATATAATTAAAAAACAAACACAAAACAAGGGAGATGTAGAAAGTCTCCACGGTCAATTTTGGAGCTGTAAAGAGTCTCCAGATGTCAAATTAAAATTAAATACAATTATTAAAAAAAAAAACACAAAAATAATAATAAGGGAGATGTAGAAAGTCTCCACGGTCAATTTTGGAGATGTAAAGTCTCCAGATGTCATATTAAAATAATAGGTAATCATACAGGGAGATGTATATAGTCTCCACGGTCATTAATAATAAAATTGAATAGCATAAAAAAAAAAAAATCAGCCTCAAGCATTGTCATCATTCATATAATCTCTAATACTATAATAAGCTTTAGAAATTAGTTTACGTTTAACGTAACTCTTAAATTTATTTACTGATAAATGAGTAACACTACTTGGGAGCTTATTATAGAACCTTATACAATTACCCATGAAAGAGTTTTTTATTTTGTGAAGCCGTGTAAAGGGCACTGCGAGCTTATGTTTATTTCTGGTATTAACATTATGTATGTCACAGTTCTTTCTAAAATTACTGATGTTCTTATGAACAAGCATAATGTTTTCATAAATATATTGACTGTATACGGTTAATATATTCGTTTCTTTGAACCTATCTCTAAGCGAGTCTCTATGACCCATCTTGTAAACAGCACGAATAGCCCTCTTCTGCAGAACAAAGATGCTGTTTACGTCAGCACCACTACCCCATAGTAAAATACCATATGACATTATACTATGGAAGTAACTAAAATAAACTAATCGGGCGGTTTTCAAGTCTATTAGATTCCGAATTTTATTAACTGCAAAAGCTGCAGAACTTAGTCTATTCGCTAATTTAGCCAGATGAGGACCCCATTGGAGTTTTGAGTCTAACGTTATACCAAGAAATACTGTATCATTAACTAAGTCTAATTTGTCATTTTTAATAGTTACAGTAGTTTGTCTATTTTTCACATTGGTAGTCATAAATTTAATACATTTAGTCTTTTTCTCATTTAGTAATAAATTATTAACACTAAACCAATCTACTACTTTTGATATAGCATTGTTTACATCCACATTAAACTCCTGTTGTCGTTTGACTTTAAATACGAGTGAGGTATCATCAGCAAACAATACTATACCATGGTTGTCCTTTATAAGGTATGGTAAATCATTTATGTAAATGAGGAATAGAAATGGACCCAAAATTGAGCCCTGTGGCACGCCCATTGAGACCAAAGACCCAGGTGATCTTTTTCCATTCACGTCTACCCCAACTACGTTTCAACCTCTATATGACTCGTCCATAAATTCTGTATTTTACAACCTCTGCAACAATGAACTATTTCATGCAAACTATCACCACTACGGACCACACACGCAGTGTCATTGATATTTGTTTTTATGTTTTGATTATCATGTAATACAAGGTTTACAAATATTAAGGCCTCGTTTCCTTAAAAACAGGGTTTCTATTCTATAACATTCTAAATACTAGTAAACCTATTGCTACGTGTTCACTGTAGACAGTTTTCGTATAGAATAATAATGATGATACTTGAACAATAATAAAGCCTTATTACTTCTACTCAGTACCGATTGAAATTCAAAAGTAACTACGAAATTGGCTGAACTCCGTCGAAATTCTGGCACAGCTTCGAAGTTAAATTTATATTTGCAAAATGGCTGAGCTGCTTAAATGAAGTGTCGGCGAGTGCATTATAACAAACTGAATCGTTGGATGCAACTAGTTGGCAACTAATATAGGAGCGACGTCAATATGCATGGTAAACAGGAAGTTAGTTACTCGGAGATTCCATGCTTTAACTACCAACGTAGGAATCTCTTATTACAAAACTGTTGCAGAAATGTATGTACATTGAGGATTTTTATAATTAAAGTTTCAACATGTTAGGTTACGTTGCACGATATTTTAAGCAAACTGAGTTTTTTAGTGCCCCGATGTAGACTGTTATAAAAAGTTTTTTATTAGGTTAATAATTGCTATATGTAACCAACTATGTCAGTGGGATCCGGAGACATATTTTACCCACGCTGGTGACAAGAAGCAATATTTTTCAAAACGCTTTATATAAATTCTATTGCCAGAAAAAGTCTACCATCAAGTGGATGGAAGTAAAATATTCTACTCAAAAGCCCTTACACTTGCAAGAGCTGTAGGAATCCTTTGAACCACTTCAAACAACAAACGGTGCATCTTCAACTCGCTAGAACTTGTTAGTAAGCTGTAGGTACTTGCTGTTATTTTATTATTGTTTATGTAGTAATTTTCTTTACTGCATATTATGCAGAAGAAGATTCTAAGGTGTTCGTATCTAGATATAGTTACATATTGCAGAAGTGACCCATCTGATTGTTTATACCGCCCGTAAACAAAATAAATACCTAAACAACTCGATGGTCATGCGAGCAAAATTGTCTCATTATGTTTTGCCAATCAACAAAGCCATCTCGCACTAAATAGTACCTACAACCTCATAGCCCTTCATGACCCAGCGTATAAGTCGCATTTATACCTTAGAGCGAACAACGTATTCTTGTATCTCAGTCTTATTCACTACTCCATCCCTATGCTTTTCGATGGCCAAGTACTTAATTGGTTTATTAGTAACAATTTGCTACTCAATGCTAAAAAAACTAAATGTGTTAGGTTCGCTTTGCCTAATGTTAGACCAGTAGAATCCAGTTTATTTCTAAATGATGAGTGTTTGGAAATGGTAGATAAGGCGCTTTTCTTAGGGATAACTATAGATAAAAACTTACAATGGAGTCCCCATATAGCAGTACTAGCAGGCAAATTAAGTTCGGCAGCTTATGCTGTTAGAAAAATCAGGCAACTTACCAATGTTGAGACAGCTCGCTTAGTTTATTATAGTTATTTTCATAGTGTTATGTCGTACGGTATTCTGGTTTGGGGAAAAGCTGCTGACATACAGACTATATTCGTATTACAAAAAAGAGCCATTCGTTCTATATATAACCTTAACTCCCGTGATTCGTTAAGATTAGTATTTAAAGAAATTAGTATCTTAACAGTAGCGTCACAATTTATTTATGAGAATATAATTTATGTCATTAAAAATCAAGACTCTTTTGTTAAGAATTGTGATATACATAATTTGAATACAAGAAATAAAAATAAAATTGCTATTAAAAAATTTCGTGTCCGTAAGGTTTATAAATCATTTGTAGGTCAATGCATTATTTTCTATAATAAATTACCTGACTCAGTTTTAAAGTTACCATTTCCAGTACTTAAAAGTTACTTGAAAAAGTCGTTGATGTCTAAGGCTTACTATAGGGTCGAGGACTATCTAACAGATAAAAATGCTTGGCCTAAACTTAACTAAACACCTAAATAACTGACTAATAAAATAGGCATAAAAAATATGTAAATATTGTATATTGTCTAGGGGACACGGTTTCTGTAGGAGAATGTATCGAAACTGGGTGGTTGTCTTGCACTGTCATAGGAAAGTATATATATATATTTTTTAATATATATACATATTTTATATAAAAAAAATTTTTTATTACTACTAATTATTACTCCCTATGAAAATTCTTAGTTTTGACACATTTTCTTGCACAAGCTACGCTTGAATGTTTTTTATTTTTATTTTTATTTTATGTTAAATTCATTGTTTTATATCATGCTAGGTTAAGCTTTATAATTGTATAATATCATAAGTAGTACCTATTTTAAAAAACGACTGACTGTTGAGTTTCTTGCGGCGTTTCTTCTCAGCAGTGGTCTCTTGCGAAGCGCTGGTAGATTTTGACGTGTAAAAGTGCCCGTGCGGCCTAATTACTGAATAAACATCTTTTATCTTTTATCTTTTTTTTATCATCGTCTAGAGGGGCCATCACAGATTTCGATACAACACAATTCGGCATTATTTTAAATAATTGAGAACCTCGCGAGTTTGGAGTCGGCGCGGGATTAAGACGTCACTGTGACGTCATGGAGTCACAGACAAGTAGTATATACGTAAGTCTATGGGTAGACCCCAGCTGAAGATAAAATCACTTGTGAACAAAATAACTATGCCCTTATTTTTAAGGTTCTGTACCCAAAGGGTAACAACGGGACCCTATTACTAAGGCTCCGCTGTCCGTCTGTCCGTCTGTTTGTCACCAGGCTGTATCTCATCAACCGTAATAGCTAGACAGTTGTTTTTTTACAGATGATGTACTTTTATTGCCGCTATAATAGCAAATAGTAAAAACCGAATAAATTAAATATTTAAGGGGGCTCCCATACTACAAACGTGTTTTATGCCGTTTTTTTTGCTAATTTTGTATAGATGCGAGTCCGACTCGCACTTGGCCGGTTTTTTTAATGGCTTTCGTTCCTTGCTATTTGGGAAATAGTTTTATGCCAATGTTTAGTTGCAGACATAACTGACGTGATAAAAATGTTCGGTATCTATCGCTGGATATAACGCAGCTTTGTCCTTTAATTTTAATATTTCCTAGTTAAAGTTCCTAGAATTTGCATGAATGCATTTAAGTAATTTATTTGTACTCCCGACTTCTGTTATGCCTGACTGAGAAATTAAAGAAACTCTAGTTTTATAAACGACTCAAAGCTCGAAAGTTAAATTACAGCCCGTGTCAGAAGGGAAACCTTAGAATGTGTTTGATCAAAAACTTGCGATTCAAATTAAAAGTTATAATGGAATTTGAATCGTTGCCTGTAATTAAACTTGCAGTTTCCTGCTTGTTAGGATTGTGTTACTATTCTGAACTTTAATATCACTGTTGCTTAGTGGGCGCAATGTTTACACAGTCATATATTGTACATGCCTATAGTTAGACACCCGATTAAGGTCTTTTATGTGTATTTGCGCGTATTTTGACAACACTTTAGCCTGGTAGGTAGTGACCCTGCCTACAGAGCTAGCGGTCTTGGGGCTTTATGCCTGCGTTAATCGCGTGACAAAATTTGGATAAAACATCCGTCACTTTTTGACACGTATAATAATATAAGTACGAGAGTAACGGATGCTCTATTCACATTTTGCAGACCTACTAGTCCCACCGGGTCCAATAGGGCAGATATTTTTGTGATGTTTTCTGTATTTAAGTATGTGTGTATTTATTTACTTCATCATGTCAGCCGAAAGACGTCCACTGCTGGACATAGGCCTCCCCCAAGGCTTTCCACTCAGACCTGTCTTGTGCTTTTCGCATCCACCGCGGTCCCGCGATCCTGACGAGGTCGTCACTCCGTCTTGTTGGAGGCCTATCTACAGCTCGTCTTCCGGTCCGCGGACGCCACTCCAGAACCTGCTGACCCCATCGGCCATCATTCCTGCGAGCAATGTGCCCCGCCCACTGCCACTTCAGTTTAGCTGTTCTTCGGGCTATGTCGGTAACCTTAGTTCTACTGCGGATATCATCATTTCTGATTCTATCACGCAGAGAAACCCCGAGCATAGCCGTGAGTGACGAGACTATAATCACTTAATCACAAAAAAATGCATAGAAACTCAGAGTGGTTAAAAAAGGCACTTATGAAACGCCTATACTCCAAATTTCATAAATGTACGTCCAATAGGTGGTACAGTCGAGTTCATAAATATGTGTACACTTTAGTACCTTGTCTATTTAATGTAATGTTTAAACTGCCATGTACGACGGGTCACAGCTCAGCTGTCAAAGTGACAAGGTAATGCAAGGCTGAGTGGATACCATAACAATATGTAACAATTATGCTAAATAAATAAATGTTTTCTATTCTATTCTTATTTATGTTGTAGTTTTTTAATAAAATGCCAGTGACATACGGACGGATGGACGGACGACGTGACGAATCTATAAGGGTTCCGTTATTGCCATGATGGCTACAGAACCATGAAAACTGTGCTGAAGGTAACACAATTAGCTTGGTAACAATTCGCATGTCCGAAGTTTTATCAACCAACTGGTACAATTGTCAGTTTTAAAACGTTATAATAATTTCGCCTTTAGTACTGTAAGGTAGGTTAGGTTTGTTGGTTTAAAAAAATAACCGGTGTCTAAGAAGCATAGAAGGGTTTTTTAACCATATAAAAATTTGGAGAAATTACCCAATAATTTTAAGGAACATTTTTTAAGCCATCCCATAAAACACAAACTAAGCACAATTTAAATTATCTTATTTAGAAGTATCCAATTGTATAAGCAACGGGCCGCAAAATAATTAAGGTTTTCTCAGTCTGTTTAAGCTCCAAGTAAGAGCCATTAGCATAAAACCGTTAGCAGTATAATTATGCTATAAATTAAATGTCCTTAATGAACAAGCCATTATAAAATTGAGTTTAGCTTTTTAATCTATCTATACATATAAAATGCTTTGTCCTGAATGACTGACTGACTGACTGACGGATCAACGCACAGCGTAAACCGCTGCTCGTAGGGACTTGAAACTTGGAGGGTGTGTCCTTTGTATGACGTACGCATCCGATAAGAAATTATTTTTTCCGAAATTCTACCCCTAAGGGGGTGAAAAAGGGGGGCAAAGTTTGAATGAGACAACGTGATTCCTTGGTCCAATCTACTTCAAATTTCGCATAAACATTCTTTAACAGAATTGATGGAAGACGTGTTTCGCATTTTATTGAAATTCATCCCCTAAGGAGGTGAAAAAGGGGTAGAAAGTTATTTGAGGGTCATTTGCTTTGAATTTGATATCAATACTCAGTAGTGCTTTTGATTTACGTTATATTTTATTTAGACACATGTTTAAAAACTTAATCCGATTTTATTCAAAAAAGGTTGAACTGACATCTTAAAGCTGGGTGCAATGCAAATACGCAAACCGCTGAGTCTAAAGATTCCATTTATGGTACATAGGTTCCTTGTGAGGTCTATGTATGTAGTAAGAAAGGATTTCCCGAAAATCGATCCCAATGGGAAGAAGTAGGGGGAGTAGCGGGAAACTAATTCTACGCGTAGGAAGTCGCGGGCGTCCCCTAGTCTATATATAAAAATAAACCCCTATTTCTGGTCACGTTTTAATTTGAGAACGGCTTTACCGATTTCATTCATCTTGTTCAAATGTTTTCTTATATTTCGTAGAAGGTTCTTACATTAAAAAAAAAAGAAAATAGCGTAGAAAAAAATCCACTGGGAATGTCGGAAATTGCAGCGGGGCGAAGCCGCCGGCGGGCCGGTAGTATTTTATAAAATTGATGTCTCAGATGATGGAACGGTATACGAGTACAGCATACCAGAGCCATCGTTTCTATCCTGCTATCGTATTGTAAACGTTTTAATTGCTCTTATTTTCTTGACAGTAATGGCGGCCGACGTAAAAACATTACCATAACAGGTCAAATACGATTTGAATTTTAAGGCCTAGAAGAGAGGCGCAGGTAGGTAAATAAACTACAAGTTCTTGCCACAAACCCTTACCTTATCCTTGGAATGGATGGTGCGCTGCTGCCGCTGCGATGTTCTATACATAACTTAAAACGACATGCAATACGTATGTCGCTACAGAAGGCGAAATGGGTGATTAGTGGAAGCGATTCGGGCGGACCCTGCACAAGTCCCTATCGTTACTAAATAAGCAACTAGCTTTATGAGATCACGTCATTATGACTATCCTGAGGTCTTGTCATTATGAGATCTCGTCATTATGAGATCTTGACAGTATGAGATCCTGGCACAAAAATCCGGAGTCTGCTAAGGTTGCCTTAATATTTAGACAGTTTGTAGAATGTCTAGACATTCTATTAGAGATCCCATTTAGCGATAAGTTCGCCTTTGAACATTAAGGTAACCCGGTTTTACGAGGTTCATGTGGCATTGCACATTTTTGCGTAAACTCTTTATTGCACAAACGGGTTACCTATGTTTCGTCAAAATATTTTTGGTCAAATGTATCATTTCCCAAATTTTCATTCGCCAAACTGCTTCGTTTTCTGTAACCGTAAATATTTCAGGATTTTATAAAAACTAACCTAACCTAACCTATAGGGTTCTACACGATGGTACTGAAATAAATTCTGAAAACATTGTATAACATTGGTTTGGCAAATGAAAAATTTGGGAAATTATACATTTGACCAAAGATATTTTGACTAAACGGCTGGCTCCCCGTAAAACCAAAATACCGATTTTGGTAGCATTGTAATTGCAACCTTGCATAATTAACTATAGGGTGCCTTTTATATTTGGTATTATGTCCTCAAGCGAGAACCTGGGGACTCAGGCGGTCACACACAAGGCCGTAATCATTTACGTAACAGGAAGCAAACATCCGGCACCGCGCTGAAAAGAAACCAAACTTGTTATTTTCCTTTTACGCAATTTTTGCATCGTTACATGAAGGAGTTTTTCCGCACAAAGTAAGGTTTTCGTTTTCATAAACTTTTTTCTTGTTTCGTGTTACTTTATACAGTCAACCACGTAGTTATGGGTTGGTGACATAAATTTTGTTGTATAATTAATGGCTCTTTTACACTACCTAACACATAATAGGAGTATTATAATGTTTTAATGGTTCATGTTGTTAACAATGTAAACCATAGTCTACTTTTCGATTTTTATTAATTTTGGATTTTATTTTATCCTTTGTTTTAAGTTGTGTTAAATATAACACGACTCACAGGGGTCCAAGATACAGGCTCAGCCTAGTTTGGGGTCCACAAGATATTCTACCTTGTTTGTAAACCGTTTATTTTTCTATCAAGTTTATTAATCTTTCATATTCTTTATTAAGTACATACCAACGTTCCTTGCTTATTCTACTCCAAGGTTAACTCGAAAAGATACGTACATTATCTACATATTGTTGCAAACATGTGTTGTAATTGTTTATGTGCAATAAAGATTTTACACACACACATAACATATAGGTACATAGACATACCTACATAAGATGATGGTAAGGACGCTGAAGAATCCTACACAAGGCCGTTGTCCAACAAAATCACTTAATTCCCGAAATAATTACATAAGCGAAAATAGCAAAAGCTAATTCTTTTATAGGTACTCAAAAGTAAAATAATATTCTACGTATGGAAAACACATGGTCACCGAAAGGAAATTGCAAAGCCGTTCAAGATAAGGCATGCATAACCCCACATCTGGCGTATGACAAAGGAAAGAATTAGCACAATTCCTATTGTTCCCTCTGCTGTAATGTCTGAAACCGGCGGCTAGTTCACTTATATCTCACAGTGTTGCGAGAGTTCGAGACTAAAAGTTGATCTCAGACATTTATTTCTTTATTGCTTAGTTACAGAGCAAGCGGGAAATTGCTTATTTTCTTCGAGTGTTTAGAAGTGGAATTTAGTTAAGGTGCGGATATTTTCTTAATCGTTCCAAGATAGATTCTTAAAGGAATTTTGAGTACTTTTACTGCAGGGTTAAACATATTTTTAAATACATATCAGTTTTTTACTAGTCTTGGTTTTTAATTGTTTCTAAATCTTTGACCAACATTGAGAGTGGATTTATATATCCGGAATTATGTTTTCACAGTCGTGTTTTTTCTCAGACGCGTTTTTTTCTGTCGCATTGTTAGTTTCGACGGAGTTCCGATTTCGCGGAGCTCCTATTACTGAAGTGCCCTTTGGCCCTGCTGCAAAACTAACCTACATATAAATTTCCACCTAGTTATAAGTGGGAATATTTGTGCCTGGGAGAAATCTGGATCAGAAAATATGCGACTGGAAAAAATATGACTGGAAAGAAATATGAATAGATTTTTTTGCGTCAGGGATGAATCTATTTCGGTAAAATAATCTAACAAGGCTCCGCGACACCAACACCAACACCGTGAATGCTATTGCGCAGGTACCAAAATGCCCCATGTCATTTGACATTGATCGCTAAAGACTTTACACCGTAAAGATACAACAGAGAACAAACACCTTTGCATTTATTACATTAGTAACGTTGGTCATACAAATAAAAACCCTTCAAGTGTTAAGTACGCAACTAGAAAAGATTAACGCAAAAAGAGTCATTGTTTATTTTACAGAACAATGTTTGCCTCAAGGATTCTCGTCTGCCTGCTGCCTGGATTAGCGCTGGCTGCTCAGAATAATATGAACCGCCGTGGATCCGGCACTATGGTGGACTTTAGTGACCCGAAGGTAACATGAATTTTAATTTTAAAAGTGGTTCACTAAGCGGACCTAACGATTTTGAATAAACCTTATTATGAGCCTCCACGATTAAACAAGCTTTCTAAACAGGGTGTCCGTAAGTAGTATGACAAATTAAAATCAATAATAGGGCATCACCAGGGCTACCAAATAACCCCCATGTATGTTCAGCGATTTTTAGTACTTTCAGAGATATTGATCATTTTAATCGGATTTTTTGTAATTTATCCTTGTATCCATCGTACGAAAAACCCCTAAGCTCATGTATTATTTCAATATTTATTCAGTCTTTCCTTTCATTGTTAGAATCATTGTGAACGTAGGATGTTTTTAAAGCTAGATTCCAGTTTTTTTTTTATAAACTTCTCTACATAGATACATACAGGATAC
The DNA here is from genome assembly GCA_923062465.1 of Acleris sparsana. NCBI lineage: Eukaryota > Metazoa > Arthropoda > Insecta > Lepidoptera > Tortricidae > Acleris > Acleris sparsana. Next base: position 12,913,239 of record OV281298.1, on the reverse strand, counting down.
AAATGAAAAAATGATCAATATCTCTGAAAGTACTAAAAATCGCTGAACATACATGGGGGTGTTTTAAGTAGCTCTGGCGATGCCCCATTATTATTTTAATTATTCGTGCTACTTACGGGACATTTTGTACATAAAAAAACGCATACGAATCGGTCTAACGTTTTGGGAACAACGTGACACAGATACAATAGATTAGAGAGAGATTAGATTAGATTTACGCAACGAGGGTTACAATTCAAAGATCATGACTGTGTGGTTTAAGGAAACAAGGGGACGTATTACTAAAAAAAAACCTTAAGTTTTCAGGCAAGTTAAAGTGAAATGTAAAACGGTCATCTCTGATGGGTATTGAAACGGATATCTTACTCAAGATCGGGGTTACCATAACATAGCTATGCATATATAGCTGCTATAGCATTGTACTTTACGCTTGCCGAAAATTGAACTGCATAGCTAGTCATGGTAACCCCCTGCGCCTCTAGTCAACACGGTAAAAACATCACCTTTTTGACAGTAATGGCGACGACGTCAAAACAATACCATAACAGATCAAACACGATATTTATGTTTTTTACCGTCGGGAATAGAGACCCTAGCATTTGACTTTCGTAAACAGATCGCTCTTTGACTCGACATACCAATTATTATTAACCAAGCGAATTAAGTTGTCTTGTCAGATCGTAATAACAATATTTAAGGGCGAGAAGCCGAGAATTCTCAGATTTGCCGCTTTACCGAGTGTGCCCGCTCGTATGACTTCGGTTACTAGACTAGACTAGACTAGACTATGATAGACGGTAGACTATGGCTCCACAGAGAACCGTTTTTAAGAGAATTAGCACCTCTGTTTATCAAAATGGTTACCTATATGTTCGGTATGGTATTATACACCAAACACTGTATTAAATAACTTGAAATAATTAAATAAATAAGTACCAGTGGATAATCTTACATAAATTGGTCTATTCCCAAACTGTTATAAGCAAGCTGAACTCTGTTAATTATAAAGAGGTCTTCGGGTTAGGGTAAAGGTGGCCAGTATTAAATTTCAAGGGCCGTATTTTATCTTTTTGTAATTTTATTGGTGTTAGTTTTAAAATAATTATTTATTACTTTATTACCTTGTAATGTTACTTTTATTTGTTATTGTATTTTATTATGGGAAAAAATGACCTTCTGCTGGAGTTTCTTGCGGCGCTTCTTCTCCGCAATGATGGTCTTGTCCGAAGCACTAGTAGATTCACTCTATATTACCGACGTGTAAAAGAGCCCTCATGTGGCCAATTTACTGAAAAAATATTATGAATTTTTGAATTATTTGATATTAGCTTGGCTCAAGACAGCCGTTTCCAGACATCATTATCATCGCCTTGCCCTTATCCCAATCGTCTGGAGTCAGCACAGAAGGTTTTATTCCAAACATCCAAATATCCCCATCAGCCATCATCTCAGTATTCGCTCCATTATTTTTCATATCGCCCTTCACACATACTATTCATCTCTTCATCTTAAAACTCTCCACATCAAATGATTTTCATTATTTCTTATGACATGCCCATATTATATTCCCTTCCATTTCTGACGTGTACGTATACGGTCTAAAAGGAAAGCCATATCATGGTTTATTTTATTATTGCGTTGATTCAGTAGTAGTGGTAGGTAAATACTATCCACAGTGTTAGAGATAGTAGGTATTTTAACTGACAGGTCAAATTAGCTACTTTTACGAAGTATCAAAATGATAGCTTGTATTGGGCATGGGGTTTGTATGAAGTTACTGATTTGTGACGTCACACGTCTCTATTGTCAACTATTTATGGTTTCCGATTATATAATAATCGTAAAGAACACAAAAATAAGTTCAGCCTTTGTAGTCTCGTGTAAAGGGAGAAGGTACATAATAATAAAAAAATGTTATGCATTATTATTCGTTTCAATTGTAATACTCCGAGGTATAAAATATTTCAAACTACTCTTTACATCACTATTATTAAAATTGTGCAAAACTCTGTACAGCTTTATATTTATGCAAAGTGAAACCTTTTTAACGTCTCTTATTTAAAAAAAATGATTTGATGATCAAGTATGTTTTATTTTCGTGCTACTAACATAGTTTTTAAGGTTTCAAGTGTAAATAGCAAAATATGGATTATATGATCCGAAATAAACAGTTTTTTTTATTTTTTTTATTTATTGCGTTGAATAAATGTTTAAGGTCGAGGTCAATAGGAATGACATAACGTCAATACTTCCGCAAATTAGTTTTGATTAAAAAAACGTATATTTAATAGTTATTTAATCTTAAACAGAATATTAAAAAGTAACTGTCCAGCGTGTACATCATTAAGTAATATAAGTATACGTCACGCGATGAGCAAAAGTACGAGATTATGGTTTGGTTTTGTTTACATCTTTTATTATTTCTATTGACCCCGAGTTTAAAATTCCATTATATTCTATAATCATCTAATCCATCGTCGTGGCGTTCTTGGGTGTCCCGCAGGTAGGATAATCTATTCCGGAAGGTATTATTTTACTCGACGGGAGCAAAATTGCACTCCGGCCAGTTATCCGTGCAGTAATCAATTTCCAAGCATTCTCTAAGAGCATATTGCATATAAAATTGCACGAAGCGGCTAGGATGAAGCTTAGTTGCTTCAACGATGGATTTTTCGATGTATCAGTTTGAAGCACTTTTTGAGTTTACGTGGAAACGCGAAAAAATATTGTCTGTTAATTCAGGAATGACAAACGCAGTGGTGATGATAATGGTGACGCAAATGATAGAAGGTCATATTCATTAGCAGTCAGTCATCACAGGTCGCTAGTACATATTTTTTTCTGTCTTCCAAAACAAAGCTACATTTTCTGTTAGTATTTTTAAATGAAATCAATTCATAATACAATCGTAGCTAACAAAGTAAATCGATTAACTTCAATTTAAAAAAGCACTCAAGGATAGCAAGATTCAAATTAAATTAACTATTATGACGCCGTAAAGAAAGAGTTTATAGTGTTCCTTTAAATATCTATTTGACGAGGAACTTACTTGGTTACACGTTACACACTGATTACAATTATAGATGTAAAAAATAATTCAACACCATCATATTAAACGTTCGTATTTATCTTGCTGTGGTTGTTAGCTAATAGATGGGTACAGAAACTAATCGATAATGTTAGAACAACACTACGTCATTTAATCTATTTTCAAGACTTTCATGACCTATCACTGTTGTATTTCAAACCAGGTACAAGGGCACTTAGATGCCCTAGTCCGCATGGCCCAATCCTGCGTCATCAAGGTCCGAGCCTCGCCGAAAGACGTCCGAGCATACTTCACCAACTCAGCACCTTTGACGAGATCTGGCCAGTGCTTCGCGGCATGCATGCTGGAGCAGAGTGACGTCATCAACCATGGCAAGGTAATGGAATTTATTGACTTCGCCATCCGTCAGTTCAAACACGGCTATTACTAAACCTAGGCCTTCCCCAAAGATCTTCACTATGATCGTTCAGAAAGTAAACCTTGCCAATTTGATGTTTGCAATTCTCACAGCTGTATTTCTTCTGCGGATCCCTGTAATTTAGATTCGATCCCGCAAAAAAATATCCAAGCATATCTTTCGATTGCCTACTTGAATTACTGACGAACATTTCATAGATAATGAAATTTGTTGAAGCGAAAAATATATTCCCAGCCAACTTCAATTGACAGGTAACATGTATCGAGCTTAGATGCTAGAGCTTAGAGGATACTAATGTAAAACAAGCACAGTTTTATTAATGTGCGTATGCGTATGGTATTGTATACGCACACGATGAACATACATAGATATAGTTTTTGGACGTAAGATACTATAAGGACAAATTACCAATTATCTATTTGATCTTGACTTTCAGGTGAACCGCGAACTCCTCGTCCATCTAACCAGCCTCGTGAACGGAAAGAACTCCCGCGTCGTTCGGAAGCTGAACAGCGTCTCCAGAATGTGCCTAGACAGCATTGAAGGCATGTCGGACCGCTGCCAGCTCGCGTCCACATACAATGACTGCCTCAACGAGAACATGATAGAATTTGCCTTCCCGCTTGATATCGCTGAAGAGGCGGTCAGAAAGATGCCCTTCCACTTAATACAACCTAAGTAAGCAGATGTTTTATTGATAATGTTCTTTCGTATTCGGAGGTGGTCTCTTTCGAAAAGTTATTCTTGTGGGTAATTCAGTCATTAACAAGTGTACGTTGGCGCCACTGAAAACCAGCGCCGCGGTCTATGCCGTGACATAGTGCTGAGTGGTGTCAATTTCGACGTCACAGAATCACACATGGCAACATTTTCAAACATTTTTTTTTCCTTCTTTATTGTCTTTGTTTCGATTTCTGTGTAGCCATCCTTTGTTGATGATGTTTTTCTCTGTTATATATTTTTTTCTATGTTCGTCGAATAAATGTATCTATTTCTATTTCTATTTCTTTAGGAGTACGTCCGTACGTACGTCAAAATAGTAGAACTAAATATGTTGAAATTATTCAGTTTATTTGTCGGACTTGCCACAACGATATCGTAGGCACATGAGAAAAATATGCTGAAATTAACCTTTGCTTTCTGCAGTAGATTTCTAGTCCATGGCGCAGATGCTGAATGATTTGATGGTTAAAAGTAACTTATTGGTTCATTTTGGGTGACTATGGTGGCTAATAAGAAGCTAAGTATCTGTCATTTCTGAAAAAATAATACACAATTAGAAAACTGATGCTTCAGATGAAGGCATCGGTAGCCATATTTAGCAAGTGAGAAACAGATACAAGAATTCCTTAGTAAACCTCACCCTGCTTTTGCCTAAAAGCCTAAATAAACTTAACCCTTCCTAGTTTATTTAGGCTCTAGAACTGCTATACTCGCGATTTACAAATTAGTTACTTCCACAAAATTTCAATGTTACATTGATTTTTTTTTAGAAATCGGTGAAGTGCCTATTTTTTTGTTTATTTGTTTATTTATTTAATCTTTATTGCACAAATAAAAAATAAGAGTACAAAATGTGAACTTAATGCCTAATGGCATTCTCTACCAGTTTACATTTTGGCAAACGTATTTTTTTGTCGGCGGTGCAATATTGTATGAATGATAGCAGTAATACATGGGTATAAACCAAAATAAAAATCCTCTTAAAAAAGAGTTTTGTCACCGTAACGAAACTGTCGATTAACGTCAAACACAAACATTTTTGTAACGAAATTGTAAGATATTCATTTAAGGGACATTAAAATAACGTCTTTATGTACATTTATTTTGGTTTATACCCCCATATATAAACACAGGCATGTACAAATAAATACATACGTTAATGTATAGACATACATATATATTTATATATATAGTACCTGTTGGTACTTCTACAGCGATAATTTGTATTTCTACATAGGATGCCCATGAATTTCCAATATCAATATTTCAAACGCAATTAGGCAATTTGATGTGAAACGAGACAATATATACAGGCATAACTAAAATAAACGTCAAATATATGTGAACTAACTGCTTCCCGCGACTACGTCCACGTAGAACTCGTTTATCGCTACTCGCGGTAAAAACTACCTTATGTCCTTCCTCGGGGCTCAAGCTCTCCATACCAAATTTCATTGAAATCGGTTTAGCTGTTTGGCCGTGATACGTGAAAAACAGAAAAGTTACTTTCACATTTTTAATATTATTATAGTAGACGAAATAAACACAAATAATTGAATAGATACCTAAAGCATTAAGATACTAACCGGAATTAAAATTGAAGCTTAGTGAAGGAGATAAATATTTAGTTTCAAAAGAATTGTAAATCCTGTCCATTTAAATAATATAATAGCTGTATAAATTCCCTTACCCGAGGGAAAGAAGTTTCTAAACTTTCCATTATAATGTTCTGTCGCATAATAATTAAGTAAAGTTTTAATATACATACGAAATTCTCAACTTGAGAAAAAATCTGATGATAAAGTATAAGAAGGAAAATATTTCGGGGGAAAGATGTTACCAATCTTGTTCTCTTTTATTACTTCTTATAGAATATTTGTAAATTCAAGCAAGTCTAATTGGAAAAGGAAAATGTCAGAGTTCATCTTTATTTGAATTGATTGCAAGTATATTGGTAGCAAATAATTTTCACAGAATCATTAAAAATATATATGACTGGCAATTTTTATCATATGCTAAGCACGATAAAAAATAACGCTACCGACTTCATAACTTGTAATTAACTTTATTTCTGACAGGTTTAACAGGTAATGAAAGAGATTGATTATTTTTACAGACAGTTTAATAGAATTTGATTAGAAAATATGACTTTATAAAGCAATCAAATAAATTCCTTTTTAAATTGCGGGTAGGACCTAGTGCAGGGTCCGTCCGGATCGTTACCACCATCTTGTCCATTAACGTACCGCCAAACAGCAGTGTTCGCATTGTTGTGATCCGGTTTGGGGATAAGACAGCCGGTGTAATGACTAGCATAGAGGCATTCCATCTTAGTTCTCAGGGTTGGCAACGCATTTGTAGTCTTAGGCTTGCAGTCTTGTGAATGCGAATGTCTATGGGTCACAGTTTCCACTTACCATCAGGTGGCCTGTGTGCTCGTTTGCTTTTTCTATGCCATAAAAAAAACCTAATGCAATAGAAAAGTCTTAGGTACGAGTAGATTGGGCGCCATTATGCAATAATGAATCCACCGACCGACAGTTGTTTAGAGCTTAAGTTATTACTTAACCCCCAAATCAGAATCCATCATTTTGGATTGATATTTTATTGCTAAATAATTGTCGGTTAATTCGTTATTCTGTAACGGCATCCAATCAATCCAACAAGACGGTTCTATATTGTCTTACCATAAAATTGAAGGATCGATTTCACAGTGATACATTTTTTTATCATAATGTTGAAATAATAATATTAGAAAAGTATAATTTTCAATTCCAACTTACCCGGGTCATATTTGCCGAAACTTTTGAACTCAAAATGTATAATTAATATTGTTATTATATTACTTCTAATATTTTAGTGGCCATAAAAACCTAGCAATGGAATGTACGGATAAAAACAATTATAACTTTAGAATATTATGCCCTAAAATTATTCAGAATAATTATCGATATGCCTTTGCACGCATAGTTATCTTTCTAACTTTAGAAAATTACATGAATTCTTTAACATTATACATAATTAATATTAAAATGATTAAGCGTTATGCATTCAAATTTTTATGATGATCGTAACTTATGAGCATATGGAGATCAATTTTTGACATTCAAAATTCGATACCAATATGTTTATAGATGACAAGAAGGTCCCCAAAAGACACTAGTGCTCTAAGATCCAAATAGGAGATGACCTTCACCGGTCTGTTTATGCGATAAGAAAGTCTATATCAAATTTAAAAATACTTAGTAATTATGGTGAACAGGTAGGCTGAAAAATTTCAATGCTGTACCTAATTACACTTTAAAAAAAATGCAATGGCTTATTTAATAGACAAATTACATGCTAATCGAAAGTATGAAGCCTATAGAATATACGTTATATATTGAGCGAGTATATGTCAAGCGGAGATCCTGTTGCCACCTTCTGACTCAATCATCAGATCAGCTCTTAGATTCTATAACATTGCATTGTCCTCAGGTTTACTCTAAGATATATCAGGAGTACCTGAGAATTTAGTTCAACCAATTACAATAGCGGAAACGAACGAAGCAAGCTAAATAAAACCTTGTAACCAACTAAAAAAAATATTGTACGTTGATGTTTTCGTTTTATTCTAACAGCGCAAGCTCTTTGGTATATTAAAATTCGTTTTTTTATTGTTTCAGCTTGCCAGCTGAGCTACGCCAGCCAACTTTTTGATGATTTGAACTGTTTTTAAATTATATTTTTTATTTTATACAAGTAAAATATTGTTAGTAATATCGTCTTTAAATAAACCCACCCAAGACCCAACCGTTTCTTAAATCAACCTTTTTACATACATACATAAATACATGCCGTCACGCCTTCATCCCAGAGATGAGCTACAGAATTACTAACAACTCTAACAACTTGTTGTTAATTCTATAACCATATTTAGCATAAACAGGTTAAGATGTTTACCAGTTAGTGACAGGTTGCAAGCCCATCGCCTAACAATACTACAAGCCTTTAATCCCTTAGTCGCCTCTTACGACTTCCACAGGAAGGCATGGAGTGGCACGATTCTAAGCCGGAAACCACACGGCTCCCTTTTGAAACCATGTAATGGTAGTCGATAATGTTGAAATGATACTGTGTAATATAATAGAAATAAATAAATATCAACTGATACCTGATCTCACACAAACTGATTTAATCCCGAAATTAGCTCAATTTTGTATTACGAGAAATAAATAGTCAATTACATATAAAACGTTCAAGACTTAGAAACAAATACTTGCGCACCTCACATAAGTATTTGCCCATATCGAGAATCAAACCCGGTATCGCTATATTCGTAGGCAAGATCCCTACCAACTGGGCTAATAATATTAACATACAAATTATGAAGTCTTTAAAAGGGTTCTGTACCCAAAGAGTAAAAACGGGACCCTATTTAGGGCCGGTTTTATAATGGTCCGTTAATAAATATGTCAGATAAAATTTTAGTGACTTCATATAAGTTTTGACATTCCTGACCGAAACTTGATCTAACGAATCTTTATAAAACCCAGCGTTATTACTTTTAGACTCCACTGCCCGTCCGTCCGTCTGTCTGTCGGTCTGTCACCAGGCTGTATCTCATGAACCGTGATAGCTAGACAGTTGAAATTTTCACAAATAATAAAAACTTTTCTTATAAATATATTTTTTTTAATTAAAAAATAATGAAAACGCCGGGCAATTGCGAGTCTGACTCGTTCTCCGAGGTCTTCGTACATATCGCCGATTTTAATAAGAACGAAAGAAGTTTAAAATCAAAAGAACAATATACACCAAAAGGAAAAAAAATGCTTGTCGCACATTCTGGTTACATGGTAGATGCCATTTCTAAGACCGCCACGTTACCAGATCCAAGAAATCACTCGACATTAGTGTCTTGTTGCTTAAAAACCAATTCGTAGATTGAAGTTCACTGAGAACTAAGAGAAAAATACAGAACAAGAATATCGTGTTTCAAAGTTCTTTTTTAGTATGCTCATAAATAATGAATAACTTCACAATAAACATGGGGTCATAAGGAGTATGACAGCCTTCAAAAAGATGAATTTAGTACCTTGTCGCGTTTGCTTATCTGATACATTTGTCAGGGAGCACATAGATCCCCTTAAACCGACAAGGTAGTAAAATGTGAATAATGTTTCAAGGGTGAATTTTGGGCACGTACCCACATCGGTATTAGAGATTACGGATAAGGAAAACCTTTACTTTATAAAATATTACTTAAGCTGGAAAACGCACATAGGCGGCAGCGGCGCGACGCAGCGAAACAAGCGAATGTGACTAAGGAGGTATTTTTCGTGACCAAGGCTCTATTCTCCTCTTCAATACCATATTGCTTTTGACATGTAATAGTAGTAATAAGGAGCTAGCTACCATGCCCATAACAGACTTATTTGATGAAGTTTAAGATCTTATAACTCAGGCAAAACAAAAAAAAAAACATTATAATTTCAACATATTTATCTTTGATTCTGTCGAACAGAATGTCAAAATACGCCCATGATTATTTTTTATAATTTTTTAAAAACATTACTATATCTAGGCGTCGTTTCCATATCGTATTGATATGGAAACTTCATCTAAATATTGTTCATTAATATATCTAATAAATCTTCGAAGGTTTTTTTCTTGAATTACTTTTTTGGAGTAAAAATGTCAAACGTTGACAGCATAAATCTCGATATCAGTGTCTTGTAAAAGAAAAATTGAGATAGCAGCTATTTTAGAACAGCAGTGTTAACGCAAATAGGTTTTAACAACAACTGTAAGTTTAGACCTTCAATATCGAAGGTCATCTGCCCATGGTAGCCCCTTAAATTTCATCCAAATCGTGAAAGCGTCACAGACAGACAGACAAATTTTTTTTTTTTGTGGTATTTATAACAGTATGAATGGATGGTTATTTAACATTGATCGACGTCAAGTTTAAATGCTCGACTTTTATTAGATTTGTACGTGAGTATCGCGCAGAAAGGTGTCGCCACACGGAGACTTTAAGCGACTTTAGCACTGGGCCGCCTTAATGCGCCTGCAGCTTTATTTTTAACAAAGATGTTTCCGTGCCATGTGTTGTATAAATAACACGATGCAGGGTTTTATATGAATTTAATTTACTAGAGTATTTTTATATTTTTTCCGAGATATTGGAAACGCGATTTACGCGGTTCCATGGTATTTTTAATAAGCGAAGCGATACGGAACTGATATTCCTGCAGCAACCGTTATCCGACAAAATCCCTTGTTTTGCTTTTTCCCCACATCCCACATCAATTTGCAAACAAAGGCCTCCGCAAATTGAAAGGCTTATACTTTTTATGCATTATGGATACTCGTCGGTTCCGTAACAAGCATCCGGATGACCAATTTGTGCCCATCATATCCTACAGGGTCCCAACTAAATGAGGTAAGGTAAGACAAAGGTCAGTTATCTTTCACCGTATGTACCTTATCTTGCTTCAGTATTTATTCAATGTAAACGAATCACGTACAAATAAACGATGCTTCCATATTCAGTCCGCTGTCGACATGCGCGTTTTTATCGAGTTATTATGTTCCATATACTTTCTCATATATAAGTATGTTTACATGAGCTCCTGTTTTCCTTGCTTCTTGAGGAGGCATGTCACGGCCGAATCATCAAACAATGTCGCCAGATCATCTGTTATTTAATCATGGTTCGGAGGACGTGTGGGAGGGGCCTTGCCATTTTATTCAAAAGATCGTGTGTCGTGAAACAATACTTTGTTATTTTATGTGAATGTAATTAATAACTATCGTTTGTTTTACCGTTCCAGTAGACTTACACCAAGTTGCATGTAGTAAATAATCAAACGACATAATTTTATTTTCGTTTTAGTGGCGGTTAAGACGTTGTGCCGTCCGGATCGCTACCACCATTAAATCCTTTAACCTACCGCCAAGCAGTAGTGTTTGCATTGTTGTGCTCCGGTGTAATAAGACAACCAGTGAAATTACTAGCATGGAGGCATTGCATCTCTGCCCTCAGGGTTGTCAACGCATTTGAGGTCTTAGAATTGTAGTCTTATGATTGTGGTCTTGAGAATGCAAATGTGTATATGTCATAGATCTCACTTACCATAGGGTTAGATCGAGTTGCACTGCTAAGGACTATACAGATGTAGTGAATCGTCCCACGACATCATTTTATGTAGGATATGTTTGTATTTATCTTGCTTTCTCAGTCAGCACCAGTAACCCAACGATAAGTTAACTGAGACAGAAGGATACATTTTAACTAATCCGACAAAATAAGATGTATGATTATTCACAGTATAAAGGTGTAACCTATCGTATTTAGAATAATAGTGTGATAATTATTTCGGGTCAAGACAACTTTTAATCAAAGACTTACATAGTTTTTACTGTGTGTAGACTAGCCTCTAGGACAGTACAACTGGGCTGAGATTCTAGGCCCTAAAATCCATATCGTCAAAGATCTATGTCTTGTTGTCGTATTGTCAACGTTTTGATAGCTCTTATTTACTTCACAGTAATGGCGGCCGAGTTAATAACAATACGGAACAGGTCATAGACGCTATGGTTTTCACCGCCTAGTATAGATGCGCTGGACAGCAAAATGGTGTAAAATCTATAGCTGTGACTCCATAACGTCAGAAGACGTCTGACTGGTGGGTTTGTCACCCACCTTAGTTCCAAAGTCAATCTGATATTCTACAACAATAAGGTTGAGTTTTCTACCAATTTGAAATGACTTGGCACCTCTAATGACGATGACATCTTCAAGCAGATTTTATTTGAAATGGGTAGCAAATTAAATTCCGTTACCGTACAACTTCAAATAAATCCGCACACGAACCGGCGTTGCAGCGAATCGTATGAGATTTTTACTGTCACTGCGATAGTTGTAGCGTAATCGCGTAAAAAAGCAAAGATGTAGGTATTTGGTCGAATCGCTCTTGTCCTACGCGCGTATTACGATACGCTTACGTTACGACGCCGTGTGCGGTGGCCCTTAGTCCCGAGCCGATTCCAAACCGGCGGACATCAAATAAAATTCAAAATGCAGTATTTTGTTGTTTTTAAATCTGTGAGACTGTATTTATAATTAATTAGTGCGATGTAGTTCGTCAGAGATCTAAGAGATGGCGCTTTTGTTGTGACATTTATGTTCGCATGACCTATCTAGTTGTAAATCAATTTATTTTATAGGTTAAGCAAATGCTTTCCGGAACTGACAGAGCTTTGAGGTAAAAAGATGTCTTTCTGTTTCGTCCGTTAGAGAAAATACTCTTTTACCGCACATTGTACACGACGAACGACGGCGACGTAATGCGACTTGGGGGCCTTCAAAAAACGAGCCTACTCTTTTCTCAAAGGCCGGCAGCGCACCTGCGTTTCTTCTGGTGTTTCGGGTGTTTATGGGTCGCGATGATCACTTAACAACAGGTGGCTCGCTCCTTGGCTGCCAAATTTATAAAAAAAAAAAAAGTCCTCCCGTGTGATACCTATGGATCCATTTTTTTCTTCTAATAAGTCTCTAATAAGTCCACGGGATTGTCTATAAATAACTCGATATGTATAGTGAAAGCCATTAATTAAAATTAAAATAAGAATTAGTTATTTTTTTCCAAAAACATATCTGACCTTATCTGTTCCTTCTGGTACACACATTTTCCTCGCTTTTGTTGAGCAAGTCGCAAAATAAAACCTTTTAATACCCCAGACAATATCCTTGGATAACGTGTCCTTATTTCCTAAAGGGAATTATTTGTACCACGCGTCGGCCTTCGTTTCATATTAGGTTGTTTTCTCGGGAACTGAAACAGCTGCAAATAGATATTATGTTGGGACTAACAGGCGATTAAGCCACGAGGAGGTAAATCTAGGCCAATAGTGAAGAGTATTGCAATGGACAAAGGACTTATGGACACTGATTCTTATTTTACAGAAGATAAGAGTTTTTCATTAACCGTATGGTCTTTGAAGAGTGAAGGGCCTTCAACTAAAAGTGTCAACATTGGTGCCATCAAGTTGGAGCCTTATATATATTCCTAGTTGTAGGCGCCCTCGATCGTACCTATTTACTATCTACTCATTTATACCCGCGACTCCTTCTGAATTGGGATCGCTCAATTGAAGCACTAAACCATGATGGTTGGAACCCTGTCGCATAACGTTAATCATTTATTTTAGCGTAATTTTATTTAATGTGGCTTGAAGCTGTCATTATGACAGGGTTCCGTAGTGGCTCAACAATTAAATTCTTTGACTGTACTATAGGTACTATCCATACCTAAAGAAATACATACTTAATGACGTAGAAAACATACAAGAGAAATACTCGTGCTCATTATACAAATGTTTTTCCGTACCGGGAATTGAACCCCGGACCTTTTAGGCAGGGTCACTACAAAACGATACCAAATGCGCTGTCAAAACAGGTTGTAACAGCAAGTTTTATTCACCTAAAACAAAGCAAGGTTCTCACTGTTGTATTTCGGCTGGTACCGGTCGAGACATTGGGATGTAAAACAGGGATAAGTTTTAACGAGCGCCCTACCCTCGTCACCTTACTTCCGGCGGTAATCACAGGACAACTCCGTGGAGTTTCTTCATTTAGATACTGATTTTAGATAGGTACCCAGACGCTGTACGGTCAGAGAACGTTAATAATTGTCAATGTCATTAGAGATGCCAAGTCATTTATTTGTAACTTATAGGAAACTCAACCTTATTTTTGAAGAATATCAGATTGATTTTAGACTTAAGGTTGGTCATCAATTTGTCTTCTGTATCCTTTTATGTGTGCACGAAAAACCGACACTAGCCGGTTGGCCAGTTAGTCGCCAACCACAAAAAAGCCAATAGCGTAGCCAAGCTACTCCTCTACACGTTGGCCCAATACTTTAGCCCAACGCATTAGCCCAATGTGTCACGAGCGATGCAGTCGCGACACAGTAGCGATACAGCCGCGATGCAGTCGCAATGCTGTCTGCTGAGGCAGCATGTATCGTTAACTTTATCTACTTGATAATAGGAAAAGGTTCTGCTAACATATCCATGTAGCTGTGCTAAACTAGAGGAGTGGATTTAATAAGAGACAGGAGATAACAGATAGAATCTTTAATGCAGAGAATGGGCCAAAACTAACCAGAAAGTAGCATGAGTTCAGTTACGTCGTATTAGATATTTACCTACATAAGTTTGATAAATATTTTGACTAGTTGGATTGCGACGTTTATTGTATTCTGGCGCTTTTAATTAGTTCAACAATTAATCAAATGAGACGCTATCAATAATACAATATAAGTAGGGTAAAGCATACGGTTATTGCCCGCGACCAGTGATTAACCTCACTACATTTATTAAAGACTGCAATCACAAAAAAAAACTTCACATAAGTACGTGTAACTAGCAGTAACAAAGCTATGTTTCTACGTAAACAAATATTTTTTATCCGTGATTGCAGTCTCTAAAAAATGTAGTGGGTAATCACTGGTCGCGGGCAATAACAGTATGGTTTACCCTACCTGTCTACCTATAATTGTTTTCTTTAAGTGTAACAAAAATGCAAGTTAACAATGTTTCGAGTTTTTGTACCAAAATTTAAGTGTCTAGCAGATATAAGTCTATAGAATTGGAAATCATTGGATAAGGTATTTTATTGCATTTATTTAGAAACTTTTATTTCCAAATCCATGTTGATCGTTGACAGATCCCTGTATATTTTAACAAAGTTAAAGCAAGGAAACCTAAAGGGGTTAACTGTATTTTATTTCATACTGTTTCCTTATTCCACGAGCAATATACTTACTCAAAAAAAAACTTTATTTACATTTACAATTTATCGTTCTATTATAACAGTAAATACCAAATCCTTTACAAAATTCATAGATTTCTAGTAGAATCATAAGCGATTTACAATATTTACAATAACTATTCAGGATGTTTCATGATGTTACTGCTAAATAATATATAAGTAAGCGTTTAATCCTGTACGGAGAGCAACGTACAAAATGTACAAAGCGGTCACAGTATCTGTGCCACCCCGCTCGAAAGCTACGCCGCTCCCGGTTCCTCTTTCACTTCCCCGCGCTCGCCCGGTCGTGTCAGTACGGTTAGCAGATCGAACCCAGACCGCCGATATAACGTCACGAGGCGAGGAGCACAGATTATGACCAGGGATATATGTTGTGAGACAGAGAAATGATTGCTTAGATCATAGTAAAATATGCTATGACTGGAACTGGAACAATGCATTTTGACAATCGATATTTGAGACATGTAACAGTTAGCTATATAGTATTAAGAATATTTGTAAACAATTTCCGACTTGAGTTTATAATCTATACTTTTTTCAAATTGATTAACTTTGCTATAAAAGTAAAGAAAGCGGCTAACTGCAATGTAGTAGTCGAAAAATCTTATATTCTATTGGTAATTAATTCCCAATCGTTTTTATTAATTTATTTAACAACGCTATGTAGGTATTATATTATAATTTATGCATTAGTGTACAAGTAGAAGTAGAGGTGTACCAGAAATATTGAGTATTTTGTCACTGGTCAAGCTATACATAACGAACTAGATTATCATGTTTTCAATTCACAACAGAGTAATCACAGATAGGCTTTTGAAATGCAGATTTTGATGATATAATTATGCAACACTTAAGTATTATTTACCGTATCGTTCATTACACGATTACGTCAAACATAAGTGTGTGGGGTGGTAACAGATAGCCTATGATGATGATGAGGAAAAATCATGTGACTTAATGTTCATGTGTTGCAACCCCACATGACCTTACAGCTGGGTCGGTCAGGGTACTTGGTCTTGAGACCGGCGATGATCTTGAAGTATTGCTGGGTATTAGCGCGCTCGGCGCGGCTGTGGCGAGCCGGCGCTTGGGCAGCGGCGTGGCACATGAATCCACCGTCAAGCACCACCAGCCGGTACTCTTGGAGACACAGCTCCAGCATCTATGAATAAATTGGCACTAATTAGAAGCTTACTTATGTCTCCAACTTTTTTTGGAATGCAGATGGCAAACGAGTACACAAGCCTGCCTGAGGCACATGAGCAATTGTAACACCAACCCCAATTGCCAGTCATTTCACCATCTTACCCCCTCACCGGAACACAGCAAAGGGAATACTGTTCCCTGGCAGCAGGTTAAAGAATAAGATGGTGGTCTTTCCAAAGACTATTTTAAGGCAGGCATTGCGCCTGCAAATTGCCTCTGACTGCAGGTTCTTGAGGGAAACATTGATATTTTTGAAGACCAAGAGCTAAAGAGAATTAACCTCGTAAGGTATCGTTGGGGCTAGTGGCCTAGGTCGACTCATGATCGTAAGTTACCGAGTTCCAACGCCTGCGGTCACAACGTACCAATGAGTTGTTCTAACTTAAATCCATTATCCGATGCTCTTACGGTAAAGGAAAACAAGTTCAGGAAACCTGCTCATTCGAATAGCTGCGTGTGTAAGAAGGTAATTACACAAAAGATTCTTAAGGGTCGAAATGTATCCGAAAGGGACCATTTGTAAGATAAGATAAGAGAAGATAAGATAACCTCGAAAGGCCCCGCATTGCAAAGGAGATAAATAGGAATTTCCCTTGTTCTTAGGGCGTGATCATTAAATGAGATAATTTACTCTATTCCATTCATAATAGGTTGGTATTCATGTGGCAAATTTCGTTGTATGGTGGACCTTAGGAGGAGAGTTAGCATACCTGAGTCATTTTGTCCTGTCTGCCCTCCCAAGATAAAGACTCGCTGTACCACGGCTCCTTCTGTGTCCCAAAATATAGAGGCTCCCATCTATGGAACGGGTACTCCCGACGAGCTATCAGCATAGGCTGTGAACAAAAGCTTTAGTAATTATCTACCTTAGTGATTAACGGCTGAAAGAAAAAGTTGCAGCTTTTAAGTGTAGATGATTCGGGCAAGAACACACAAAGTCACTCAGGTGTCAGGTGGCGTGGCATTTCGTTTTCAGGCGCCAGAAATACGTTTTCAGTCCATTTCAGACTATCCTCTATCAGATTAGGCCATAACTTGAAAACACATGTTTAGCCGTCATGACCCCTTATAGTTTTTTGAAGTCCATTTCAGTTCATGATTAGAAAGAGACAGCGATACTGAAAACCTGCAAGAAGCGAGTGAAAGAGGTGACATGATAAGAAATGAGATAGCAATACGTGGAACATTCCAGACCCATGAGTCAAGGATATCGTGACTTCCGGCATTCTGGAATCGTCAGATACTTGGACTATAAAAGGCGGAACGATTGCGGCTACCGTTCATTATTTACTTGGACAGCGAATAGTGTGAACAAGAGCAAACCGAGCGATCATCTACATAAGTATTCGAAGATTATTGTGCAATTATAGTTTGTAACGGTTATGTGAGTGCGTTAATAAAGTCTAGCTCTTAATTTTCGGTGTATTCGTACATTTCCCTAGGTATGTCGATCGGTGAAAACATAGAAACTGTTACCGATTCTGTATTTTATCGCAAGCATACCCAATCAGGAAGCGGATTAAAAGCTGCTGCATACTGGACCATCGTTGTCAGCCACAAATTAGCCAAAAGTGGCTGTCGCCATTGACAAACACGGACGTTATGTTTGGCATTGGCACAAACTGAGCGTTAGAGTGACCGCAAGCTGCGGGAGTGGAGGACGCCCTCCGGTGGCCGAGATGAGAGAATTGCCTCTGGCGTAGACTTGACCACTGACACCACTTCTCCCCAAAATACACTATAGTCACAAACAATAGTAGTGGCAGCCACCGGAAGGCGCGAATGCCACCGGTGGCAGCCACTGGTGCAATAAAGTGCATTGAGAGCAGACAGAAAATGTATGAAGCGCAGAAAATACATTTAAATTGCAATATTTCAATGACAGAGAGTTTTAAAAGTCACAAAGAAGGCCTTTGACAATTGATTGAACGATCTTAAAAAGCTTGTTACGGACAAACAAAAATTAAAGATTTTCTCGATCGTTTTTAAATCGCTCTAACATTACACTTCACTTCAATCTATTAGTGAATATTCCGCTCTGACTATTTGATAAAAGAAACGATCCAGCGTTCCATCCCATCGTGTCCAATTACGATTCCACCCGTCCCATCTTCCTATTGTCACTTGCAAATGGGCACCTAACTCAATTGTCACATATCACCCTGAACACAGTTACTGGTTGTGATTTGTGTAGGTACAAGATAAAAAGTGGATTCAATCCAAAAATATTGGATTTAGAAACGATTGCTTCTTCCATTTGACGAGGATCAGGTTTCACGTGTCTAAAGACGTATTTGAAGTATCTAAACGGGTTTGAACAAAAGGTTTGCAATTTATAAAAGTCACATTTTTGTAGATGAGCGGCCATTTGTGGTAGTTTGGAAGTAAGTTATAATAATTATTATGATAGATCTGATTTATTCAAAAACAAATACAATAAAAAATGTTCCGTAATGTAATATTATAAAGTGCAGTGCACCTATTTATACTTAATTCTTTAATATCTCGGCTCCGTTATTATTCAACGCATAAAATTTTATGTATTTATAAGTATTTAGAGGTCCTCTAAACGCATTAATAGTCCTCGAAAATAATTAATAGTAGCTTTAAAAAAATATGTTGAAACCAACTTTTGATATAGGGAACAGTTTTAAATACATAAGTAGTTCAAATCTGTACTTAGTTACCATAATTTTCATTTACTTACTTAAATTAATGCGAATAACTTGTGATGCTTGCTTTTGAATTTTAGGATTTGAACGGTTTTGATAATATAATACGAGTATAAAGGTACGAGGTCGTCGGTCGGGAGGAAATTCCCGCTACTCAACGCCGTCATAAATATCTAAACACCTATTGCGCCAAATATATGTATCTAAATACAGACCTTATTATCACATATATATCATTATCGGTGACCTGTCGTTTTGCCGAGTTTAATTACGCAGCTTTTTGTTTCGCAGACAACTATTGGCAGACTTTTCTTTTGGCTGAGTAACGTTTGGTGTAATTTCGTTACGCCTATTATTTGTTTTACCGAATAGTCGGTAGACAGTAAAGCGATACGCAGAGTTACGTTTAGTCGATTGTTTGTTTCGTAATTGTTTCATTTTACCGAACAACTGTTCGTCGAAACATGATAAGCAGAGTTGTGACATGGCATCATTATTGTTTAGTAGATTTAAGGTTTAGTCGATTTTTGTTTCGGCATTTTTTCAGTTATGTAACTGTACAACTGTTGCATTTTTATGAAAGACTAATAAGGGCAGATCTGACTCGGATAGGTTAGGTTAGAAGGTCAAGGCGGGAGCAAAGCTCCCTCGAGGTTATTTTTTTTTCATCTGCCCAATAAATAACAAACACAACAAAGTCAATTTAAAAATTTCATCATTCCCAGTGCAAAACGAAAAGGTGGCAAACAGTTAATATGATGATGAATAATAGTTGAACCGTTTAAAAGCGAACAGTTGTTCGAGCAAACATTCAAAATGTGTAGTGATTAATAGGCTAAACGAATTTCTGCCAATAGTGGTTCAGCTTACTGACTCATAAGCCAACTAAAACAGCTGCTAAAGGTTGAGTTACGAAACGTTAGTCTGCGAAACAATACATCTACGAACAAATCCATCGGCGTACCGTTACTCGGCGAAACGTTGTCTGCCAATCAATAATCTTCCAAATAATTGTCGGCGAATCATTAGGTAACCATCATTATCACAGTAAAGAGGCTTGTAGATATATTGACGTCTTGGGAAAGTAGGTATATATGTACAATACAATATATTATACATTTTATGCGGAGCGGAGATGTCATATACACCGTGGGCCCGAATAACCCGACCAATTTTAACAATCGATACTTGAGCCTATTTGTAGAATATAATGGGTATAATATGTAGTCCAATAACGCATAATTTCCGAGATTTTTATTATTTAAAAATCAATTCCATAGTTAATTAAATTTGAACTCTGTCACCTTAACCTAAAGCATTATTTACTAAGAAAGATTCATGTTGTAAGTAGCAATATCATCCACATACAACATAAATTAATTAATCAATTTCTTATTAAATAATGCTTTAGGTTAAGGTGACAGAGTTCAAATTAAATTAACTATGGAATTGTTTTTTAAATAATGAAAATCTCGGAAATTATGCGTTATTGGACTACATATTATACCCATTATATTCTACAAATAGGCTCTAGTATCGATTGTTAAAATTGGTCGGGTTATTCGGGCCCACGGTGTATAATATTAATATTTTTCTAAGCCTCAAAACTCATAGAATTTGAACAAATGTATGGCGTGGGCGGAAAGCCAGTAGGTTACGAAATGACGCATATGAACGCTGTTGAGCGGTAAACGTAGGCGTTACGTCCTGTGTGGGCCACGGAGCATTCATGTTGCACCCACGTGCATACACATGTACGTATAGGACCAACCGTGCTGACGCAGGATGGTTTGGACCAATTACATGAGAGATGCGTTGTGGGTATTTCAGGATCGTACAGCCAACAAAATAGAGATACTCGAAATGTGTTCGTTGAAAAGAGCCATATGAGTAGTTACGAGTATTTGGCTCATTGAGATGGTTTATTTCAATTGTCGTTTATTACTCTTATTAGAAGATGCATAAAGCTAACGTTAACGTTAACGTTAAAGGGATTCCTTTGAAACGCATAAAATCTTTTCGCATAACATGCTTTTTGGTTCTAATTGCAGAATTTAATAAACATCTATTGTGAAGATTGGGTTAGGTTACTTTTTTATAATAATTAAAATAAAATCGATCCATCTTAAAAATAGTTTTCGGCCAAAAGATTGTACCTATGGGAAAAGATCCAACAGTGAACCTTGACATGACGCGACCGTCGTGCAGCTTACATGGTAACGTCAATCTACAGTAATAAAATAAATAGAAAATATTTATATTTTTTATATTATCTGTGTGTATCTGAGTGTCTTTCGTATCAAGTCAGTAAGCGTAATGCATAGGCATAGGTTAATAAACCAACTGATATAGCGCTTTTATATCACTAATTTGCGAGCTATGGCCTTCTATACAGCAATTACAGCAACGATGATTTAGAACAAAACTGACGCGAACAGGGCACAGGGCTTGTGATATGTTTTCTGTATAATTCTTTACACATTGTTCCTACGCGACGGGCCATCTAGCTAGCTAACAAGCAATATTATTTGCGACAAGAAAACTGCGCAACTTACGAGTACTACACGATAGCCTTGTCGTCCTTTGGCATGCCTTAAGATTGAATTTCTATTGAATAGTGATAACCATCTATTGATATTAATTTACATAATTGTGAACACACGTTTGCAAGCAAATATTACGCATTTTATTTTGTATTATGCCTTCTTACCATTTTGTATTTACTTATTCAGTAAACTTTTACAGTTATCGTACATACAAGTGTGTTCGCGATGATGTTAAAAAAAGACTAAACTGATTTTCATGCGGTTTTCAGTATCAGTTAGATAATGTTTCACGGAAGGTTTTTAGTTATAATGAATTTTGTGGGTGCCCCTTGAAATCTCGACAAACTTTTCATCGAATATCATTTCATCGAAAACGATTTATAGAATATTTAGTATAAATATTATCTGTTGTAATATTTTGGCTTCATGGACTATTCATTATAAATTAAAACAATTATTAGAACAACGGTACAAGGATTTTTAAATGCTTAAAATTATATTTCATAAACTATTCAAGAGACACAACAACTCAATATTGCTAAAAACTAGTTTGAATTGCAACACATTGTTATGCGACAGAGTACACATAGGTGCGACGACGAGCGAAGCGAGGAGGAGTGTGTTAGGTGAACTTCGACCTAACAGCGCGCGAAGCCAAGCGAGCGAAGCCGAGCGAGCGAAGCGAGCGTGCCGCGGTAGCGGCCGGCGAGCGTCAGAACCGATTTGTTTTATTTCTAAATAATATATTGGATAATAAAGTATGAAATAAAAATCTGTCCCTTAAAGTATATATTTAATAATATTCATAAACATTAAAAATCGGTGTTTGAAAAATACATCATTTAATTGTTCGATGTAAAGAATATTCGATCAAATGAAAATAAGCGAAACGTTGACTTTGAACTGAAATTCGATTAAACGTTTGTCGATATTTCAAGGGTAAACCGAATTTTGGTGTTATCTTACAAAACTGTATCAAAACTTTGACTGTAGAATCAGTTTCTTATAATTATAAAAAAACTTCTCAGCATAAAAACATCCAAAAGTTAAACTACTAAAACAGTTAATCCTCCAAGGTTTCATTAGCGCCCTATAAAATAAAGCCCGTTTTAAATTTAAAAGATCTTCGGTTTCCAAAGTATCCGGCGTATAATTCGCTAAAGTGTCTCGGTTAGGGCGCTCCCTCATAATTAGTAAGCAATTAGGGACTGAGGACCGGGGGGTCTAATTACATTTATACGTTGAGTGCCAGGCACCTTGATTTCCACACAAAATGGACCCTATTTTGAGTTATCGGAGCTGCACAAGTAATTGCGGCCAGTTATTTCATTTTTGTTTCCTCTAAAACTCTTACCAATTTTGTTCATATTATTTCAACAACGAGTCAAATACAAAAACTTATTAATACTGCATTGAAAAGAACCCAGCAAATTAGAGAAAAGCCTCTGTATGAGGGCCCTGCCAAGATGGACTACGCAAACTAGCGTTTCTATTCGTTACGTTTTTAAAATCGCGTCACTGATAGATGACGTGATGCGAAAAGTCACGTGATCTACCAGTGACGCGATTGGTTAAAACGAAACGAATAGAAACGCTACCTAGCGTAGTCCATCTTGGCAGGGCCCTCTGTTTCACACAAAATAAACAGTTCATCAAGCCAAACCTGTTAAATGGCAACAATGCTCGGGAGCATGCCATTATCGTTCTGAAATTGGCACGTGTAAAGTTAGACATGCGCTGAAGTTGGTGCATTGAGGAAGTTTAGGTTAGTGACAGACTGACGTTGAAAGGAAATGGTCCGCCAATACCTACAGCCGCTTTGCCATGGTTCCTATTCGGATTTTAGGAATAAAGCAAACATGAAGTAAATTTCTGCAAACAGCATGTTTGCAAGTTTTGCATTCTTTGTTAAGCTATTTATTAATAGACGTGGCCTCTGAGGCTCGTTTTCGGAACTTATGTGCGGAATTATATTTTCCACATAGGTCCGGTCCGACTTCAAGACTTACCGTGATTTTGCTCAAGTTGGCTGCCGTGTGGGAGAATAGGAACTACAGAACGATGTCGTCAGATTTATCAGGCCCTCGCACAAAACTAAGCTTTGTTGAAAATGAACAATCAATCGTAACGCTCATTTTGGCGATCAATCTAGCGGATGCTCAAGTAAACGCTCAAGTCTATCAGCACCTTTAGCACGAAGCCACTTATTTAATCTGTGGCGAAGCTACTACGAAGTATCTACATTGGCTTACAACAGTAGGGGTGACTTATGAAAAATAAACCAGCGGCTGCGTTGCGTGCGTATGAGTATGGATTATGCAATGGCAAGGTAGGCGGGGAGGCACGTTTCACCAACCAAAATGCTGTTTTGTTAGGGAGACCGCCTTTTGATTAGTAATATTATATATTTAAATATAAATTCAGCCTTCTTTACACGTTGGTAATATAGATTTAATGTACCAACGCTTAATAAGAAGCAGCACTCGAAATTTAATCGAACACGAAAGGATTTTTTTTAACGTACGTAAAAAACCGGGCAAGAGCATGTCGGACCATGTTCAGTGTAGGGTTCCGAAGCCGTTACTACAAACAAATTAGAACTCGCGACAAACTTAACTTTGCTGTTGGAAAACTGTTATCCCCATACATCGACATAGCTCGCAGTTAGGGTTTGCAATTCGAATATTCGAATATTCGAATATTCGAATTATTCGCCATAAATAATATTCGAATTTGACAATATTCATTATTCGAATATAACGAATATTTCGAATAGTGCAGAAATAATGTCTGTAATTATTTACCTTAGCTAAACACGCCAGGATTAATTATCCCCCACATTAACAACTCCGTGGAAATAAAAATAACTTCAAAGCTAAGAAAAACAATACATTACCTACCTATTTATCTTTATCCTTCCTTTCCAAAATCTAAAACGAACTAAATACCGTACCGTAATTGGAAAAAGGGGTAGCGAGCTAGCGATTCCGGCTACCTGCTATGCTACGTAATTATTATTAACAGAGATAAACAAAAACCCTAAAAGCTCAGTCATCTTTTAGCCGCTTAAAGATTAGGTCATGATCTTTGAGGTGTGGTGATGGTGTGGTGTTAATAATTTGCTGTGCTGTGCTGTGATGATACTGATGATGCTGAATCGCTGACTGACATGAAAATATGTAAGTAAATCAAATTATAATTTTAATATAAACTACCTACGTGTCACAGTTAACTTATTATTTCGTGAAATGTTAATGCGACAGACGTGATCGTGATTCTACGTTATCCCTACATATTTATTTTTATTATATTTATGTTAACAAAATAACTAAAAAAAATTCACTCAATTACCTTGACCTTTGACTTAAGAACATCATATGTATATTTAAAGGTGCAAGTAGTATAATAGTAACAACGCAATTTTTGTTTTACAGATTCACGCACGCTTATGTCTATGTCCATTAAGAAGAAATAATTAACAATGGACAAAAATAGCGAATTCACGGAATACAAAAAGTCTAGTGAAGATAAAAACTCTGTATGGCAGCATTTTTTGAGAAGCAGCGATGGAAATAAAGCAAAATGTAAAATTACCAATAATGATTATATTTTTCTAATTAGGCATAACGTTTTGACTTTTTATTTTTTACGTGACATATTTTACAATTACATAACTAGGAAAATAAGTTTTTATTTGTTCATTAAAGTTGATCTGCTGATTTTTTCTCTGAAAATTGTAGTAGTTTAGACTTTTATTTGTTGTTTTACAAGAAAGAAAGTAAATTTATAATGTAACTGTGTGCTGTGATTGGTTTATCAAACTGTATATTTTAACTCAAAAGTTGTTATTATCCAAATTAATATTGTTTAATTTGTAGAAGACACCATAAATGTTATTTTTTAATTGTATGGTTATTATATTTTAATTTTACATCATGTATTTTACAATTACACAACTTAGAATCATTATTTCGTTTTATTTTCAAAAATATTCGAATTATTCGAAATATTCGAATATTCGAATATTGAAAATGTTAGTATTCGTATTATTCGAATACTAAAATTGGACGAATATTGCAAACCCTACTCGCAGTCAGTTAACCAACACCGCAAATAAGTTTTCGGTAGGTATAGAAATTTAAACCGTTTGTAACTCAAGGACCAATGAAGTCTACTTAGTCGTGATAGTTTTCCTATTAAATTAATTATATGATCTTTCATTTAAGATTTTTTACTGATTATTAGTATTTGTAGTTTTGGCTGTAGAGGGGGGAGCTTATTATTTCATAAACAGATCCAATCGAAAAATTGTTTGTTCAAACTTGCAATATTTTTGAAATCCCTATCCAACGACACCCAGCACTATGGGGTCGACGAGAAAAAAAAAACACCCCCACGTTACGTGTAGAGGAAATACCTACACTAAAAGAAAAAAAAAAATAGATTTCAATTTACCATTTTGTTGGCGTGATTACGAGTATATGTATATCCATGCTAAATTACAGCTTTCTAGTACTAAGGCTCTGAGCTAGGCTGCGGACGAACGGACGGAAGAACGGACATGGCAAAACTATAAGGGTTCCTAGTTTTACTACGGAACCCTAATAAAAGGTAATCACGTAATTAAAAATGATTATAAAGACTAGCACAAAATAAAAACATAATAAATGTGAGGGCTGCTAAAGTATTAAATTAAACATAATAACTAGACGAAACAAGACGAGGTCTATACGTCAGAATTAATAGGTAGCTATAATAACTGACTGAAAACAGAACAGACCCATGCAAGCGTGAACAGACCGGTCCCACAAACAGCACCCGTTCACGATTATGAAGCGTACTCAACTACTCAGCCATCGCCTCCTTCATCCATGTGTTCGGGAAAATGGCGACTGGCATATTATGTGGCATTATGAAGTTTGGTTAAACTTTTCTACCGAAAGCGGTGATTATTGGATACCTCGCGACCGCTTTTTTCTAAAAAAATCTTGATGACAACAGCTGCAAAGCTTTGATGACATTGGGACACACTGTTCAACTCAAGTTTGGTTCTGGGAATGCTGTATTCGTAAACAGTGGTAGCAACCAATTTGATATTCAAAAGAGAACAAACGTTAATGTCAAGACTGTTCAGCTCAATTGGGGCTGGGCTGGGCTGAACACGTCTGCTGTATGCGTCCGGGAAGGTGGGCCACGGTTGTCACCGAGTGGTACCAACAAGATAGCCACCGGAGCAGTAAGACGCGTTTTGAAGATGCGGGGGCATGGACTCAATTGGGACGAATCGCAGGAAAGAAAAGAGGCTGTTGTCCAGCTGAGCGACATTGTAATTGATGAAAAATGTCGGTAAACGAAAACATCCTAAGGACCATGTACAGTAAAGCAACTGATCCAATACATTTAATTATAAATCAAGAATGTATCAAGAATCATCAGCAACATGCTTCGTCAAGTGTTTACAGTAGTTAATCAGAAGCCCTAGCCAAGATGTATTACGCTGACTGGCGTTTTTATTCGTTATGTTTTAAAATCAATCGGGTCACTGTTAGATCACGTGACTATTTATATCACGTCATCTACCAGTGACGCAATTGGTTTGAAAACGAAACGAATAGAAACGCTAGATAGCGTCATGCATCTTGGCTTGGGCCGCAGTTTGTTGCGGGTGACAGGACCTTGTCCAGGGACCGACCGGATTGCTACCACCATCTTATCCACTAACCCACCGCCAAACAGCAGTGTTCACATTGTTGTGTTCCGGTTTGGGGATAAGACAGCCATGACTAGCATAGAGGCATTCCGACTAAGATCCTCAGGGTTGGCAACGCATTTGCAGTCTTACGCTTGCAGTCTTGTGAATGCAAATGTCTATGTGTCACAGTTTCCACTTATCATCAGCTGTGTGCTCGTTTGCCTTCTGTACGCCATAAAAAAAACATGCTTCTTCAGCACTGTACATAAACTAATCAGCAACTGCTTTGTCAATAAATCTACATTTATTCCCCGGCTCGAGCTCAAAGGTCAGCATTGCCACGCATTATTGCCAACAAAATTAAAGCCTTTAAAGCAACTGGTGAAAGTGAGGTTTCATAATATGCAGGTCCTTTCCAGCTGGTCTTACATACCTCGACGGAGGAGGGTGCTGGTCTCGACAGCCAAGTTTGCAGCCCGGGGAAGCGCTGGCAATGCGAGCAGAACTTCTGGTGGAAGTACATGGCCCGGTTAGCTGACATCAAGCGGACTAGCCTGTTGGAAAACAAAGCTGATGAATAACAAGAAAGTGGGATCTAACTTTAAAACACTTTTTAGTAATAATAAAAAATAAACCATATTAAGAAACTAATTTAGCTTATTTTACATCGCACTAAATAAAGATTTTTTAATTCTGTGATGTCTTTTGGTTGAAAAACCTTGAGGCTCAATTAAATATCAAAATCCTCTTTCGGCATTCGGGTAATAAATATAAATTACAAAGTAACGAAGGCCTCAATTCGTGATTTTTTAAAGGTTTTCTGTAGAATTTCTCCCGACACAATAATGAATATTCTGGTGAAATTGTGCAATCTTTACCTAAACATGTATTAGGTACTTATAGGAATTATCCAAGTGTTGTTTTTTGTAAATTGTTTATACCAATATTATTACTTATGACTTGAAGACATTTATATATTTTTATGTGTAAATAATTTTAAAAAAACACTACTTAACACCTATTTCGTTAGTGTTATCAAGCAGCAACAGTAGGTGTTGCCTGTTTACAAAATAACTGATTAATGCACAACGGACATGTTTACGGTTCTTAAATCTAGGTCACTAATGGCCCATTTTTTCTTCCATCATCCAAAAAAAGATATTCCACAAAAACCCTAAAAACAACATTAAGCACTTCAACAAGCCAATTTGTTTATCCTATAAACTCGCGAAAGGTATTCGTAATACGGCTAAAGAATATTTTTATTACATTTCGAAGGAAACAATGTCGACGCAAGCTATGCAGAAATTGGTTTTATTTGCTGCCGGGAACGTTAATACAGCAGTAATTGAAACCTTTGACGGAAGCCCGGGAATCTGTGGAGTTGATCTGACTGAAACGAAAACGTAATTTTGAAATCAGTTTGTAATCCCCTTGCGAAATAATTAAGGGATGAGGTTGTTTCCAGGTTTAAGGAAATTATTTTAACCGCTTTAATGTTACTAGATCACAAACAAATAACACAACAACAACACAACAAGTGTTTGACAGTTAGTGATAACTTATATTATGTACGATTAAGTGCAGTTACGTGTAACAATAAATATTTACACAAAGGTGCAAAAATATGTACACATAGAAAACTTATTGCCAAAGAATAAGGTCTGTCTACATATTTTTGATACTGTGATGTATGTGCCCTTGACTGTACCCTGAATTAATACAAAGACTAATTTTTATCCCGAAAATAAGGGCGGGATAACTTAACCTAGTGACTAATAAATCAAAGAAAGAAAGACATTTATTCACTACACAGGAGACACAAATAAAAATAAATAAAAGAAAACAATCAAGAGAGAGATTCAATATTGTGTATATTTAGTAATAATACACTTAGGAGCAAAAATACCGGGTCTGAGTGCGTTTTTCATAGAAACGAGACTATTTCGAAGCCTTGGTTCCTCGCCAGAGGTTGTTTTGAGAGAGTTTTAATGGTGGATACTGCGAGGTTCAATAGAGGAGGTTAAAAGTTATTAAGATACCTAACTAATCGCACAACCAGTTAACACCACAGCGGGAGAGTTTGGGTCAGCACTTGGATTTCCTTACATTTCATTGCAATTTTAGATGTTTTTCTGAACATGCACTATTCCGGCGTTAACCGCAGATTCATTCAGTTGGGTATCCTAGGCACTCTGGAAGTCCTGTTTCGATGCTCGGGGTATTCATCATCAGATTTGACTAAAAGCATTCCCTGGCGAGGAACTAAGGCTTCGAAATAGCCTCTTTAGTATGAAAAACGCACTCTGACCCGTTATTTTTGCTCCTGAGTGTATTATGCCAAAGTTTGAAATCATTCCAAAACAACTTCTCACCCCTCCCAATAGCGTATTGCATGCACCAAAAACGCCAGACTAAAATTCACACCAATAATCAATAAAAACGAAAATTTGCGATGTGGACAACAAAGCTTTTATAAAAAGGTCTCTTAATGTTTGTTTAGGCTTACTTATTAACATTACTCTGGGTCGGCCCGAAAAGTTTGAAACTCATCACCACTGCAATCCTTGATATGGGATTAAGCTGTTCATTTTATTTTTTAACGTTACAGCCTATTATTTCTAGGAAAGATATAAAGTTTACAGCTGCTTCGGTTATACATATTGTTTAGTTCATCATCATTATCATTATTATGATAATATTCCACCTCTCTCATGTCCACTGCTGGACTAGCTCCTGGCTTTCCCGAAGGACCTCCACAGCACGGTCCGTTTGGTTTTACTCGGAACCATCGATTTCCTGCGAGGTCACAAGATCATCAGTGTATTTTATCTTATCTTATTGGTGGTGTCCTTACCACTCCGACCCTATGAGATCTTTTGTGTAATTTCCCCTCTTTTTGTTTTTTGCCTGCCAAGCCAATACTTCGCTTTCCGGTCTGCGGTGACCGACGTTTTAAAAAACCAAAAATGATTTTAAAAAAATTTGATGCTCCAATTATTAGTTTTACCAAATAAGCAATCTTTTGGCGGAGTAAAATCGCGTTTTATTATTATAAAAAACTGAAGAACAATTACGTGAAATATCTATTGTTTAAATCTTATTAATTAGTTTAAAACCATGTTTTCCCAGTTTTGGGGATGCGTATTTATTTATTTTCAAAAAGATTTCGTCGCTAAAAACCTGCTACTGTAGTGTTACAGAGTATAACTACCCTTTTGCAGGGTCTTTTCTCATTCAGTTATCTTGCAGGTTTCCTTGTAATGATTTTTCTTCCTCCTGGAAGAGTCGGCAAACATAAAAAGTGCTTACGTTATAAGTAATTAATTATAATTATAAAAATGCATTGGCACTGCGGCCGATGGGGTTTAAACTCAGTACCCTGCGGTTATAAGTCGACACCTCCAGCCAATAGGCCACCGACAGTCATTGTTATGTATGAAGGCGACTCCTTAAATTATATTACGCCCACGAATATGTATGAGACTCGAGGGGTTTAGGTGGCTCCTCCAATTATATTACTGAATTCGTAAAAAGTATGGAGATTCTCGAATCCGAATAACAAATAAGGAATCCAAATCATGCCTACGGCGAGGAATATTTTGATGGTTCGTTAAAATTACTGCTACTCAAGCGTGAATAGCATTGGGAATAACTTATTCGATGATTGCAAAACAAAACGAGATATTTTCGGTTTCACAAATTGTAATAAAGCTGCTTCCTAATGAGTTGGGTAAAGTGTAAAGCTAAGAAATTGTGTGGAAAGGAAAAAGGAACAATGAAAAGACCTATAGCGGTCCAACAGGTGGGCGAGCCACAAAAAAAACTCATCCATCTGACAAAATACCTCTATTTGTCAACTTACGTGTCTTTATCCCGCGGTATCTCCTCCCCCCTCTCGACCTCAAAAAGGGGCACGACGAATACAGTCTTCAAGAATACACAACCGTCGTCTCTTTTCTTGTCCCCCATAAGTTTCCTGACCATCCTCATGAACTTCAGCGCTAATCCATCGCTGGGCACCATTTCTATATCCGACACAATAAAATAGTTGGTCCTAGACGCATTTCTGGCGACGTTTCTGCCTACATTTATATGGTAAATTAAGTTATTGTCCTTTTTGAATGTAGGTATGCTCGATTCAACACTAGAGCAATCATTAAACAATAAATCGGGAGCAAACACCCTTCTTGTCGGCATTCGCATCATCATTCGTTCAATTTTATTCTTCCTCACCCGTTGTATATATTCGTATCTTGTTCTATTATCCAATTTCCTGTAATTTTCCACTTTTTTCTGCAACAATTCTTCCAATGTTAAGTTCGAAGTAGTCGTTGGTATTTCCGTAGTTACTATATGTTGTTCTCTGCTCCGTATTTTCGGCGGGTGACGCTTAGGATAAAAAAGATGCAAGGACACTTTCGACATTCCTGCATAGCAATGACAAAGGTGGGACATAATCTGTATCGCTATGTCTAGGTCATAATTTGGCACGAATACAGATAAACTGATAGGCCCTTCCCAATACCTAGCTATTTCGACGATATGGTAAATATATTCTGGTGTGGCTTGTGTGGCGTACGTAACGGCATTATATTGGCTGTAGTTCGTATACGCAGTGCCTTTAATAGCATTATAGATGACTCTATAAGGACTTTTGACGCCTATTTCTGGTGTTGGCATGACATGAAATGTACCCCATTTGAGAGTTTCGGGGAGGCCATAATTAAATTGGCAGTAGCTTTTGTTTTCATTAGGCTGGAGTCCTTTGAGGAAAGCACCTGGCTGGTAGTCAAAGTCACCGATCCTGGTTTGCATGTGGTGGTGACGGTGATGCCTGTAGTTGTATAGGTGTAGGATGATGGTGATCGTGATGATGATGGAGGCGATCAGTAGCAGAGTCGGGTGCCGTCTTGACAGCCTGTAGGAGTATGCACCAAATATTCGCAGGCATCTCGTCATGTTTATCTTTCATTGTTTTGATTCACTTTGCTTCTTTAAAAACATTTTCATTTGCGTGGTTGACTTCACTATTGCTTACGTCCTTCTAGCATATTTCACTTATTTTTAACTATTTCAAATAATATAACTGCCTGATAATAATATCATTGGACTTTTAGTTTATTTGTCAGTAAATCATAATTGAACTTTGAAACGAACGACGTTAAACACTGTTTCACTTTAGCATATTTTAGCACTGATGCCGCAGTCAAGCAAAGTTATTGACAAAACTTTCACATACTTA
Source organism: Acleris sparsana (assembly GCA_923062465.1). Taxonomy (NCBI): domain Eukaryota; kingdom Metazoa; phylum Arthropoda; class Insecta; order Lepidoptera; family Tortricidae; genus Acleris; species Acleris sparsana. The sequence continues at coordinate 12,880,863 of OV281298.1, read as the reverse complement.
AACAGGTTCTTTCAAAGAACCGGATATGAAACCAAACAACAAGTAAAATGGTAACGGCGGACGTTTTGAGGCTACAAACAATTAATATTTTAAAAATACACTGTTTTTTTGCTAAAAACCAAGGTTATAATTGTCTTGGACATCAGGTACTTAATCACAGGTCGTTTTTGCACATATTATTGGCATTTAAGAGCCAAATTCACTTTTCGCGACGGAATAATATATTTTGACAGTAATTGCGCGCGCAACTCCTAAAATCAATATTGCCTCCATGCTGGTTTGGTAGGTTCTCTATGCCGCGTTGTAAGAATTCTATTGAAGAAATACTGATTCAAAGTTGTTATTTTCGTTTGTACTGAGATACACATTGTCGGGTTTTAATTTTAATATTAAATTAGGTAGTAATATATACTGAGGAGGTAAACATACAACGATATTGTTACAGATAAAATAAAACATAGTGGTAGTAGTAGTAGTAGTCATTTATTTCATATTGGAAATTACATTATTATATGTCGCATAGTTATAATTAATTCACAAGATTGTCAGTGTAAAAAATATAAAAACTATAAATTAAATAATGTCAATGTGTATAAAAGTAAGAATAATAATTACCCAGAATAAAACAGTAAAAGAAAAAATATATATAGCTCAAATGCTACAGTCATATAATGTAAGAACACAATAATAAGTAATAAAAATAACTACTCAATATAGAAGGTACATATCTAATCGGCACTATATTCTTTAACGGAATAAAATATAGGGTTATATTGATGAATTTAAATTTAAATTTAAAACTATTTAAGTATATTAACTATTTTATGGTATCAAACTAATGACGATGGGTGATATAATTTAAATAATGACTTATTTCATTAAATAATATTTATAATGAATAATTAGACTTTTGTAAATTATAATTCATTATTAAACTTTCTAATCGCACATTTAAACTATATTAATCATTTTTTTGTCATCACTAACTCGACCATCAAATTTGTTAATTGATTTTTATTTTAGACATACCTCCTACCTATTTAATTTTATAAAATAATAATATATATAATATATTGATCATTTTATGTATCTTGGTGCTGCGTGTCTATCTTGTTAGGTCTCGGATCACGGATGTTTGATATCATTAACTTATATCATTTATATTTATACATATTAGTTCCCAGATATTATTCATCTCGTCTCTAACCGCCTCTCGAATTTTTTGAAGTGAATCAAAGCAATTTCCGCGAAGGGCCAAGTTTTTTTCCAGTAAATATTCAGCTACCTGGAAAAATGAAAGTAAACACTCAACGTTCGAGAAATTGTTTACTTCGCGTTTAACTCGTTTATAGAGCCAACTTCCACTTGAGCGTGGGCGGCGCGGCCATGGAGTTCCTATACTTCAAATTGCACGACATCGAAGTATCGTGTTTATCTCAAACATACCTGGCAATATTCGTGTTATTTTGAGGCTCGCTCACTAAGGGTTACATACCACTACGACAATACTGCTGAACGCTCAGCTTTTTAGGGTTCCGTGCCCGAAGGGTTCCAATAAGACCCTATTTTTATGCCTACGCGGTCTGTCCGTCCGTCATAACTATAAAGGGCTGTATCTTTTGACCCGTAATAGATAACGAGTGGTTGTTTTTTCAGAATCCGTTAAAACGGCGGATTTACTAAAAGAAAATGAATTAAAGAAAGTCTCTTTTATCAACTTATTATTATTTTTGTTTTTTCGGCAAAAACGGTGAAACATAGAAGCGTCAAATTTGGTATAATTATAGCAGAAACCGTGTGAGTTGGGCTCGTTCTGATTCGATTCTGAATTAAATTAAATTCGGAATATAATAATACCTAATGTGCTGTCACGTGAATAAGTGAGCCCTAATAGGGTACCTACCACGGGAACAAAGAAAATGAGACAAAGTTAAGAATTCAAGGTTGTGTTTATTACGAAGAAGCGGGTCGTGGGTAAGTCGCTTAGGTAGGGTAGGTGGTTTGTCCGTGGCGGCGAGGTCCTCCGAATACCCGAACGCCCCTTGGTGTTGCGTGGCACGGCAACGGGATGTGGCGGTGTGACGGCGGCTGTGTTGTGTCCGGCAAACGTCAGCGGCAGGTGATGGTGCGCTGTCAACGGCTAGTCAAGGGCTCAGCAGGTGATGGTGCGCGGTTCACGGGTCAAGGCTCAGCAGGTGGCTCGGTTTCGCCAACCCGGAGGGTGGTTCCTGTAACGCGTCGAGTGTTGCCAGCATCAGAAGAGGGTTCATTAAATAGCCTGGACTGCAGACGATCATACGCTTACGCAAGGGGGTGGGTAAGAGATGAAGTGAAACTAGCAATCAAGCATGTATGATGGGCAGTCCAGGTACATGAGGAGTAAGCGGTGAAAAGAGAAGAGGAGGAAGAATCAGTGCCGAAGCTACACACAAAAGGTATTAAAATATAATAAAGTAAAATGCACAAGCGAACCCGAAGGAAAGCGGTAGTATGGCTGGGCGATTCTGCAGTGATTCTTACCTCGTACAATAATGGGATGATTTGAAATGGGTAAAATGATTAAATTAATGAATATGCATTGATTATTTTAATTAAGTAAGCCTTTTCCTAATACATTTAAGATTATTAAAACAGGTAAATTACTATTCTCTGTGTTTTGGTGGAAATTTCAAAATTACTTTAAAAAATATTAGTAAGGCTTAATATGCAAGCAAAATTAACTTCGTCGAACCGTAATTCAGTTTATACTTTCCCTTAAAAGTAAAACAATTAATTATTCTTATAAAATTAGTAGCATAATTTACGAAACATGATTATTTTAATATTATTTTACACTTTTGTTAAGCTTAGCTATATTACGATGGTAACTACTTACGTTGAGATGAGATCATGATGGTAAAATAAAATGGACCCGTAAGCAGACAAAGAAAGGTCGTGATGTGGCAAGGTGAAATGACCGTTAACGGTCATTTTTCAAATTAGCTACAATCTACGATAAAATAAATGAGCAATATCGCTAATACTAATCAATTAAAATTAATCTTGTGCAACACTTACCCAATTTGGGAATAAAACACCACACATATATTTAAATATTTGAAATTAAATTAACGTGCGCACGGCAGCGGACGTAACAAAGAGAAGCGCTGAGAATAAGTGACGCGGGCAGTGCGTCCAGAGGCTATCGGCTGAATGAGCGCGGCGCGGCGGTCGCCGCGAGAGCTCGGAAACCTTCGGGCGGCTTCGGGTGTCCTCGGTAGCAGCGGCCGGCGCATGCGACCGTTTCGTGATATATATAGTAAAAATATTATTGCGCGTACGTTTGTTTGTTGAAGTAATATTTATATTTTTTTTATAAATTCACTTAATTAAGTTGGGTACTATAATAATTAAGGTTGGTTAAGTAAGATACATCATAAGGTTATTCGGATATTGTTAAGTTAAATTTTAGTTTTATTTGTTCCAGTTATTTTTAGTTAGGTATTGTAAGATATAGATTTTTAATAACATGTAATTCTTTACCTTTAGTTTTGTATAACGTTACACGTTACAGTACACCGTCTCCTAGAAGAAGGATTTTTCCGTGGGGAAAAATCCTTTTAGCGGAGCTACATATTTTGCGCTACTCTAAAATATTTTTCATCATCTATTCTTCATCTTCCACACTGACTATCATTCATGTTGGTTTGTTAACATTGTACTCTAATAGATTATGTAAACAAACTAATTTCATACAGAGAATCACATAAATTTAGTAATGTGATGCTCAAGCAGCAAAACTATTGAGGCAAGTACAAATTTGGTGTAACACGCGTCCATGTACAAAACTTGTGGTGCTCTAAAGGTAAAGGAAGTAATCAAGGATTTTAGAATTCGAAGTCACCATCCGCTTCGATTTGAGCCTTTCGTTCGAGGGAGAAAAGACTCAGGTGAAGGCTTATAAAAATGTCACGAGGAAGATCTACGTACAACACCGGTAAAGCATGGAGCAAATATATGTGAATCCGACTAACCAGAGACGTTCGCTCAAAACTTAAAAGGGGGAAAAAAATGGGTACACCTAAGTAACGATTACTTAGATATAATTAAAGCATTTATGAGACGTTTGCACTGTTCCATAGTTTAAAATCTTTGACATGCCAAGCTCCTAGGTCACGGCCTGCCATATCTTCGACAACATAAACTAAAGGTGAGCGTTTCTCTTTAACACGGCATTTTTGATACTTGGGTGCTAGCTTTTTGCTAAAATGAGCACCTTTGTCGCTTTGAAAATAACAGCGTTTCCAAACAACATCCCCAATGTGAAACTCGACTTCCTTTCTCCGGGTATTATAGCGTTGAGAGTTCTTTTTATGACTTTGCCAAAGAGCTGCTTGGACATTGTCAAACACGCCAGACAAGTATCCTAAATTTTCTGCGTATACATCTCGTGGCATAAAAACTATTTCATTTGGGATATCATTATCTGTGTAATGAGACCCGCATGTAACTAGTTCTCGGCCATGGACTAGGAATGCTGGAGTATATCCGGTTACTTCGTTAACGGAGTTGTTAATCGCGAATTGAATTTTCGTAAGGTTCACATCCCAGTTTCTTTGATCCTCGTCTATAAAAGCTGATAAAGCTGTTACAATCGTTTTGTTATATCTTTCGACGGTATTTACTTGAGGTGTGTATTTTGGGGTAAAGTGAACCTTAGGAACCCTATATTTTGTGAACAAATTGTTCATCTCGTGACTAACGAACTGACATCCATTATCTAAGATAATTGTTTGAGGTATACCGTGTACTAGGAATACGTTATCCTCTAAAATTTTAGTGATAGCATCGGCCGTGGCACGACGCAAAGGAAAGACAAGACAATACTTCGAGAAACAGCAAGTTACCACGAAGATGTAAGCGTGTTGCTTCCTACTGCTGGGCAAGGGTCCCACTAGATCGATAGATAGTACTTGAAATGGTCTACTGCAGTCTTTCGGTCTTCCCATCTTACCTAATGTGCCATGTGTGGGGGCTTTATGAGCTAGGCAATTTTCACACTTTGAGACAAATTTGACTACATCACCGTACATTTTAGGCCAATAGTATTTGAGAGCAAGCCGCTTGTAAGTTTTGAATACACCAAAATGTCCTGACATTGGTTCCGAATGACATTTAGCGAGAGTTTGCGATCGATTCTCTATGTTAATAACCTCTTTCCAACTGAACTCTGACGTTAAAACATTTTTATTTTTCATGTGCCTGTAAAGTTTGTTATTTTGTACGATATAATTTGGAAAGCTGGTTGGAGAATTTAAGCAGCCATTAAAAATGTTTAGGTACCAGGAATCAGACGTAGCTGGTGGGGTATTGGGTGATATATCTGCGACTGGAACGCACCTAGAAAGACTATCCGGTATAACGTTGTCCTTTCCTTTACGATGTTTGATAATGAAATCAAATGCGGATAACCTTACTCCCCACCTAGCTAAACGGCCCGTAGGATTGGTCAATGTCAGAAACCACTTGAGTGCAGAGTGATCCGTATAGACTGTAAATTGTTGACCATTTTCAAGATAGCATCTCCAGTGCTCCAACGCAGTTAAGACAGCAAGTGCTTCCCTCTCTGTTACGCTGTAATTACGTTCAGGGCCAGTCAGCGATTTGCTCATGAATGCCACTGGATGTTCAACACCGTCTACGATCTGCGAGAGCATAGCTCCGATTCCGTAATCGCTCGCGTCAGTGTGAACTTCAAATGGCAGTTCAAAGTTCGGGCAAGCTAAAACTGGTGCCTGAACCAAGCAAGATTTAAGTTTGAGGAAAGCACTATCAGCATCAGGAGTCCACGTAAAAGATGATGCCTTGTTCTTAGTCGATGTCAGTTTATTAAGTGGCCCTGCTATGGTGCTAAAGTTAGGAATGAAACGCCTATACCAGGAAGCCGTACCGAGAAAACGTTTCAGTTCCTTCCTTGTAGTTGGTACCGGGTAATTGTAAATGGCCTGGACCTTATCCGGGTCAGTTCTAAGCCCATTGCAGTCAACAACATATCCAAGGTATTTCAAAGTATCTCTAAAGAAGTGACATTTATCAAAATTTATTGTTAAATTAGCTTTTTTAAGTTTTTCCATTACCCGTAATAGGATGGATACATGTTCATCAAAAGTTTCACTAATCACAATAATGTCATCTAGGTAACAGAAAGCATTTAGTTCTAGATCTGGCATAAATAACGAATCAACTAACCGCTGCTGGGTGGCAGGCGCATTTGTGAGACCAAAAGCTGTTACGTTAAACATAAATGTACCGCGGCCCGGAACATAAAATGCGGTTTTTTCTCTGTCGCTTTCGTGAATTGGTATTTGCCAAAATGCCTTCGATAAGTCAAGGCTTGATAGGTACTTAGCGTTCTTTAAGTTGTCGAGAATCTCGGATACATACGGAAGACTATATGCATCTTTCTTGGTTACGGAGTTTAGCTTACGGCTGTCAAGACAAAACCTGGGCTTCCCGTCTTTTTTACCGACTACTAACACAGGAGAAGACCAAGGACTCTCACACGGAGAAATCACACCTAATGACAACATTTCGTCTACCTGTTCAGTAATGATTCGTTTTTTCTCTGGAGACAATCGATAGTATCTTTGTTTAATAGGTTCCGTATCCCCCGTGTCAATACGGTGTGTAATAAGTGATGTTCTACCTAGGCCTCTACTGTCGAAAGAGATGTCCTTAAATTGTTCCCTAATATTGTCAGCAATAAGCTTTTGTGAGTGATCTAGGTTAACATAAGAGCGCAAATGATCCGATTGTTCGGCATCAATTTGAGATAAACAAGGTTCAGTCAAGGGCATATAATTTACACTGCTTAATATTTTGGGACATACTTTAAACTCCTTCCAGAAATCAATGCCTAGAATGAGGTTAGTGTTGATTTCCGGAACAACGTAAACCTTCAAAATATGTTTGTCATTCTCAAAAACTAGTGGCAATAACATATAGCCTAGGGATTCTATTCGTTGTCCACCGGCTGCAACGACGGTAATGTTATCGTTCGTAAACAAGTTGAAGCCATATTTTTTGAAATATAAATAGGAGTCATTTCCGAGGATGGTTGCGACTGAGCCAGAGTCCAACAGACCATGTATGGACAAATCTGGAATATTCTCAATCGTAACCTTGACATAAGGACGGGGATCATTAGAGGGCTTTGTATCGAAAATTGTTGCTACCTTGTAAGTACTGAAAAAGTTCTTAATCGTTGTTAACCAACCATTCCATTCCGAGGCATCAAACTTCGGTTTGCAACAATTTCCGCCACCTAGTTTTTTGGCCGAGAGTCCTTAGGCTTGCAGTTAGGGCAATCGGGGTAACGGTACTCCTTTAGTCCACAACGGAAGCAAAAAATAGAACGATCAGCAGTACATTGACCCATACTATGGGTATTAACGCGACAGCGGTAACAGTAATCGTCTTTCTTTACAGCTGAGACGTAAGTGGGTCTAGCAAAGTTAGGCTTAGGCCGAAACGCTTGTCTCATGTGACTACCACTTGCCTGTGGTTGATGATTCGGTAGATTTGGCTTATTAATTGGTTTATTGGCGTCCTTCCTAGCGTAAGCATAATCAGGTGCAAGTGTGTTATTTGCAATCGAGGGAGGCTCTGTAAAATCGTCCGAACGCGCTTTTATTTGCTCGTAGTTTTTGCACAATATCCTTAGTTCAGATAAAGTTGCCAAACCAGGGCTGGTTGCAAGAACATTTGAGTAACAAGGTCGGATATTGTGCAATACTATTTCCAGCTGCTCTTGTTCGCCTAGTTTCCTAGTAAGCCTACTAAACATTCCGTGCATTATAGCTAAATAAATAGTTATACTCTCTGAGGGTCCCTGACTGCGGTTCCTAATTTCAGCAAGCATACGATAATCGTAGTCCACTATGTCGAAATCCTCCCTAAGCAAAACCAGGAGATCGCTCCAGGAATTAATGGCTTCCCTCATGCTGCGGTACCAGTGCAAAGCGTCTCCTGTCAAGATCTCTGTAGCTTGAGAGAGCATCTTTGACTCCGATACGTCTTTGGCTAGCCGGAATTCCTCTACACGCGTAATAAAAGATCTAACGCAAGACTTGCCATCAAATTTAATTTTTGACAACTCTGAACTAAGGCCACGATCGCAGGTTACCCTTAAACTTTGCGTCATAGTATTCAGCTTGGTAATATCATTAAGTGCCGGAGTCGCGGCTGCAGCATCACTAGGGAAATCGCTATTAGAAGCTGACGGCTCGGCAACAGAGTTAGAAGAGTGGCTATCATAAATACCTAAACCTGTCTTAATTTGTTGTAGCTTGGACCATTGCTCATTGTACAACGTTTGAATGTCTCGCCATAAGTTTAAATGAGCCGCCTCCTCAGGTTGTGGAATTCTATTTAGCCTATGGTAGACATGGTTCAGATAAGTATTTGTACGCTCAAGCAAATTATTCTGCTGTGGATTCTCTGTAAGAGATGATAAATTCAAGGCGGCCTTTGCCAAAGTATGTTTAACGCCAGCCATATCATCGTCAAACTCATAGCAAGAGTCAAGTATCTCCTCCGCTGAAAATTTAGCTGAAAGCTTCGAAATCTGCTGCCTTAACTCCTCGACCCTTTCTTTAGGCTCCTCAGCACGAATCCTAACTTCATAAGCAAGCTCAGGCTTTGTAAGCTGCAAATATTTAATTGGTCTAGACATAACGATGCTATAATTAGCAACCCTAGGTAAATTTGAATATAGTTAAATTATTAAACGGTCTAGCTTTAAAACCCAAAAAAAAAAAAAAAAAAAAAAATCTATCAATTGTCAAGGAATAAAAATAATTATAGTGGGTAAATGTTGCACAATTACAAATAATCAGCCTTACAAACTAAAACCGCTAGATCTGGAACATGCACACACCATCACCAAGAATGCTAAAAAAAAAACAGATCTTACCACCATCCAGACAAACCACTACCTAATTTAAAAAACACACATGGGCGCCATTTTGTCACGTGAATAAGTGAGCCCTAATAGGGTACCTACCACGGGAACAAAGAAAATGAGGCAAAATTAACTTCGTCGAACCGTAATTCAGTTTATACTTTCCCTTAAAAGTAAAACAATTAATTATTCTTATAAAATTAGTAGCATAATTTACGAAACATGATTATTTTAATATTATTTTACACTTTTGTTAAGCTTAGCTATATTACGATGGTAACTACTTACGTTGAGATGAGATCATGATGGTAAAATAAAATGGACCCGTAAGCAGACAAAGAAAGGTCGTGATGTGGCAAGGTGAAATGACCGTTAACGGTCATTTTTCAAATTAGCTACAATCTACGATAAAATAAATGAGCAATATCGCTAATACTAATCAATTAAAATTAATCTTGTGCAACACTTACCCAATTTGGGAATAAAACACCACACATATATTTAAATATTTGAAATTAAATTAACGTGCGCACGGCAGCGGACGTAACAAAGAGAAGCGCTGAGAATAAGTGACGCTGGCAGTGCGTCCAGAGGCTATCGGCTGAATGAGCGCGGCGCGGCGGTCGCCGCGAGAGCTCGGAAACCTTCGGGCGGCTTCGGGTGTCCTCGGTAGCAGCGGCCGGCGCATGCGACCGTTTCGTGATATATATAGTAAAAATATTATTGCGCGTACGTTTGTTTGTTGAAGTAATATTTATATTTTTTTTATAAATTCACTTAATTAAGTTGGGTACTATAATAATTAAGGTTGGTTAAGTAAGATACATCATAAGGTTATTCGGATATTGTTAAGTTAAATTTTAGTTTTATTTGTTCCAGTTATTTTTAGTTAGGTATTGTAAGATATAGATTTTTAATAACATGTAATTCTTTACCTTTAGTTTTGTATAACGTTACACGTTACAGTGCAGCGGTACGGAACCCTCGGTACGCGAGTCCGACTCGCACTTGACCGTATTTTGAGATGCTTTTTACTACGACGTAATCTTCGGAAGACCGCTTATCGACAGCAAGTTTTTAATCTAGATAAAGTTATAAATATTTTATTGCTGCATTTAATTGTAACTAAACACATTATTTTTATCGTAAATGTTTTACTAAACAAAAGGTCGTTGTTAAATCAATCAAAGTAACAATATAAACTTGGTGGTCCGTTTGTTTTCTATCTATTTGAGCATTTATTTCTCTTTATAAATACGCTTATCATTTTCTAGAACCTATAGTATAAGTCTAGCGCTTAGTTTCGGACGAGGCGAAGTCTAAATTATCCCTTTATTTATTATTTTAGTCATTTATTTAACACAATCAGATTAATTAAAAAAAAAACATTGTCAAGATGAAGTTTATTGTAGTTGCCTCCGTTCTTCTTATAGTTGGCGTGAGTGCCAGACCCGAAGAAGATTATGCTTATGGTGAGTTTTGAGTGAAACTAATACATTACATTCACTGGCAAACATACGGGTCACGTTGTACTAAAATAATTTGCAAAGTGACCCGTTATTGCAACATTGCCAGTATAGTTTGTCACTTTTTAGGGCTGCGTCGTCAAACAACAACTACAAACAAACTAGTTTCGCCACGTCCGTCTGTCAGCGGTCTTGCTCAGAGACTCTTGACTACTACAAAGCATTAGCATTGTTTTACATTTAAATTACGCCGACAAAGTTGCGTATTTTATATTTTTATTCAGTTAACTACATGTAAATCAAAGGTTTTTTGTTACATTATGAAGCCAATTTATATATATATATATATATTACCAATTTTTAGATCTGGGGGACCGTTTAGGAAATATTGAACTAGAAAAGTGCAATTTTAGCTAGTGTTAAAACTTACAAGACTGAAAAATCTTAAATGAAAGGACGCAAAAGAACTCTCACGACTAAGTAAACTTGATTAGTTCCAGAGATAGCACCATATAACTTCAAATAGACCATTTGTTCATACATGTTGTTTTTTGATGTAGTTTTTGTTTTTGTAGTAACGGTTTCGAGACCCTACACTGAGCATGCGACATGCTCTTTTCCGGGTTTTTTATTTAAACGTGGTAATTTACGATTACCATATTCATATAAAACTGTCTGGACACTGTTCTAAATAAACTTTCGCCTATAGAACGAATTCTTATATCTATGTACATTCGACTTTTATTCTTAACACACCACCGTGGAAATGAAAGTGTCAAATGGAGTATTAAACTTGTTACGATTTTGTTTATAATGTCACTTTAATATGACTATACTTCAGGGGTTTATGTGTGGAAGGAAAAATTCGGAGAGGTTCAGGATCTAAGAAAGGACCAGTAATTTAGCGATGGCTGTGAATGCAGCCAGTGTTTTAATAGTAGTTTACGTGACGGTTGCGTAATGCCAATACGTAGAGTCGCGTACAATACTTTATCTAAACACATATTATAAGTACTCTTAGAAGGTGGTAGTGGGTGACAGCGATGACAGCTGTAACGTAATAAAATTACGTTATCGAATATCGTAAAGTAATGAGATCCAAATTTGGAACATCTTCCAAAATTAACAGCTATCGTCGCTGTCACCTACTACCACAGTTTTGAACGCATAATAAAGGACTTATGATGTGTGTGTAGATATAATTTACAGTATGCCTCATATATAACTCACAGGTTACATAACTAAAAGTAACATACATAGTTATATTAACAGAACTCCTCAATAATAGAAATGGAATTAGGACCACTAATGAAATCGCTTAGGATTTGATTGATAACACATTTTGACCTAGTTCACATTTGATTTAATAAATATTAGTGGCCTACTCACAAGATAATAATGGTATTTTTTTCATAGATGGCATGCCGACGAACAAGGTTGCACGCGTTATTGATGGTATTAAGCAACGCATCGTCAACACTGGGATGGATCCCCTAGTAGTCCAGAACTTCTCCTTTGAGAAAATCTCTCGCCTCGGAAAGTAAGTCGATTGACTACGCAAAGAACATCCACAAAAAACCAACAAATTATCTTTAAATTTACTTGCAAGACGTACAGCGGAATCACCAAAGCAAGTTAATTAACGCCTTAAAAATGATATCACATAATATAATTGAGTGTCCGTTGCAGCTCTCGCGTGTGGGTCAAGGATCTTCAGGTCCATGGATTAAGCAACATCGTGGTGGAAACTTTGACGTTCGACGTGACCACCTCTCAGCTCAAGATAAGCCTCGTCTTTCCCAAAATTTTATTCTCTGTGGGTTAGTGAATTTGAAGTGACCAGGCCATTTATCGCGTGACAAAGTTTGGATAAGGCATCCGTCAGCTTCTGACATGTAAATAAGTACGACAGTGACGGATGCTTTATCCACATTTGACACGCGATATAGACGCAGTCATTCTAGGCCCAACGGGTTTAATACTGCTTAGTAAAGTGATTAGTAAGTAAATAAGTAAATCATTTATTCGCAACAATAACACACAGGCAAAAATAGTATTAACAAAAATAAAGGAAAAGAGACACTTTAAAGAATCATTTGTTTCTTACAAAAATGATATTTTTGTCAATAAGCATCTTTTTATCATGACATTGAGCACACAGGCCACCTGATCGGAAGTGGGATCTGTGACCCATAGACATTTTAAGACTGATTGCGCTGCCAAGCCTCTGGACTAAGATGCCATGACCGCATCTATGCTAGTAATGTTGATTCCATACCAGTCTAACAAGATATTACTTACTTCAACTAAGCTAAAATTAAATCACAAATAATTTTTGCTTTTGGTGATATTACCATCATATTATTATGTATCTGATCATCATCATTCATCCTATTCTCTGGTTATTTTTGTAAATTCCATATTATCATAGCTGTAAGAATGCTGGCCCACGATGAGCCAGATTAACTCATAATAGGCCAAACTGGAAGACGCTTGGAGAGGCATATACCCAAAAATGGGCATTCAAATAAAATGCTGCAGAAGAAGGCTAATGCTCATAACTCTTCAATTTAATTTATGTCAAGTGTTTAAAACATTTGCACCTTTTGCAGAATCAATGGGAGTGGAAATGGATGTAATCGGGCACAAATTATCAGCTGAACTTGGTGGCAGGTTGGTGCAATGGTTTTTTTTTCAATCCATCTTCTTATCATATTTTTAGGGTACGGAGAAGGAAGATGAGCACCTGGCCACTTCAGGTTAAATGGTTTCTGCTGCCAATAGAAATTTACAATCGCAAAATTTCAAATTTGTTGTCAACCCAGAAGACACAAATTGGCTGTCTTCCCTTCGGCGGTAAAGCTGTTAGTAGCTATTCGTACGGGTTTTACATTAGTTTCCCTGTACCTAGAGTGCAATATTGCATAAAGGGAAATAATACTTGATGATAAACGAACAGCTCCAAAAGCCGTCGCTGTGGATGAGAATAAATCATCCGTCAATCTCGCACTTACATACGTGTTAGAAAATAATGGAACATAAATAATAATTATACCGACTCCAGTATACAAAGACCATCAAAGGACTGCTGGTGTGGTAAGGACTTTATTGAGTGATGGAATGCTAAAACAAAACAAGGTTAGGTATAATACGCGGTAACCTGATGAAGAGTGAAATAGCTGACAAATTGCCGGCCTTCAACAAAGAATGACGTATGTTTGTCTCATGAAGTAGAGTTAATTCCTGCGTTTGTTCAACAGTGTGGAAATAATCGGGGCGCGCATTATCACGAACCATCAGCTGAACATGAACTTCAACAGTGGTGCTATGGTACGCAAATCCGAAGTAGATTGCGGTTTACATGGCGTCAAGGTAAATGAACGAGGAGAATTAAATCTTTGATTGGACGGTTCACTTTTGCGATAGAGTCCGACCAGGCAGCGAGAGGTGAAACAAAAAAAAGAAGGCAATTTCAAAATATGACTGCTGGTAACACGTACGAAATGCAAAGCGACTGGATAGGTACTCATAATCTGACAGCTTGTTAATAGTTCAGATGATTTAAACAAAAAAACGTAATAGACGTTTGTCGGGTTCAGAAATCGATGAAACCTCGTTTTAAACCCAAGTGAGTGATGAGCATGAGATTCTACTAAGGGGCAACTCACACCGTGACGCAACGCGAGGCGACGCTGCGAAATATACTGCAACGTATTCTGAATTCTCACATTAAAATGTGTACCTTCTAGTGTAGTAAATAAAGTTTATTTTGAGTCGCATGTGCGGGCAGCGTCGCGTCGCGTCGCGTCGCGTCGCGTCGCGTCTCGGTGTAAGTTGACACTAAGTGTACAGAGTTGTCCGCTACGAGGCCCGGTTATTGTTCCCAATGTCAGCAAATAATGGATGTTTTCAGTCGAAACTGCACGTGCGTGTGCAGGGCCGCGACCTGTCGGATAAAGTCAACAGAGCGATTGGAGTGACCATCCCCAAAAAACTCCGTTCGAAAAAGGTAACTATTTACTAAAGGTCATTTTCCACATTTAAGTTTTTATTTTTATTCAATATATTTATTCAGTAAATTGATCACATGTGGGCCCTTTTACTCGTTGGTTATATGGAGTGAATTTAAAGGGGCCGAGTGCATAATGAAGTACGAGCTAATATTATAAGTGGTTTTGTATGGTTTTTTACTAAGAGTATGGGCTTGTACTTTATGATGCAATAGCCCAGCACTTCCTACAAGACCATTATTTCAGAGAAGAAGCGCTAGTAAGATAATTTTGGATACATTAGGTACTTATTTTAAATTCAGTTAAGATCAAGACCCTATTTCCGTAAACCGAATGTACAGTCACCCAATAAAATTTTTGAGCATACTTGGAACCCTGTCACTGTGACTCCCATTTTCAGTTTGAAGTTTATTATGACAATACACTACAGTGCTAAACATTTTCATCTACAGTGGCGAACGTTAATTTGGTACCCACGTAAGGTCCAAAGTTAATCTGACATTCTACAACAATAAGGTTGAGTTTCCTAAGAGTTGCAAATGACGCGACATCTCTAATGACATTGACGACTTAACCTATATTTTTCTTGAAATGGGTCACAAATTAACGTTCGTGATACTTAGTACACTACTACATCTACATCTCAACTTTACAGTGAAGCTCACTAAACGTCCTTTTTATTCTTCATATCTTTCAGCTAACTCATACCAAACTTACTGGTTCTGTTACGCATAGGACGCTTCTAGGCAAAATAGTATTTAAATTACAACTCCCTCGAGTTCAATCGGCGTTAGCCAGACGTTTCGGACCTTTTGTGAGAGCATCGGTTTATAACTCAGTTCTGAGGCAATGTAATATTAAGAACCGGTCTGTTGTGGAAGCTAAACAGATAGTAATTAGTTGGCTTTTAAGTTTAGACTATCCGTCCACTGAACGTATTTTATGGTGAATTTCCTCCCTGTCCTTATCGAGATAATTTATGTAAGCCTTATAGCTTGTAGCTATTCATTTGTAACTAATTAATATTAAGAAACTACAAAAAAGTAGTGTTATAATTGAAACTTATGTACTTTTGTAATTATCTGGTTGCCCAAAATACAGGCTGTGCCTAGTTTGGGAACCCCTGTTTTACAAATAAAAATCTTATCTTATTTTATCTATCTTATCTAGTACCTACTGTACGTCTAGATCGGATAAGAAGATATTATTAGTTTTCAGTTGAAAAATAGGCAATCTAACTGTAAGTTGAAGCTGAGGTGGATGGATACAGGTAAAATAAGACTAAATACGGCAGTTTGGCATTTATGTATATCAACGAAATTTTGTTAAAATTTGTTATATATAATATAACTTCATATTGGCACTAGAAATGAAGATAGGTTCAGGGGTCGTTCCCCTATCGGGGAGTATAGGCAGGGGGGAAGTGTCATTTTTCATGTATTTTTATGCGCTAAATCTCTCTCGCTGATTACTGTATGTAAAGATTCACATATGCCATTGATACTCGTAGTCAGTATAGAAATTATAACGGCTAGTCAATATCTATTCTTCCCCCTGTTTAATAACTGTATCCTCATTTTCAGCACGTTATCAATGGGTTCCTATCAGCTGCGACCCGCAAGGTACTGGACCAAGTACTATGAATATTAAAATTCACATGATGAAATTGATGAATATGAAAAAGCTAACTCTAAAACGGATTCCTAATGTTTATTTTGTAATAAATTTGTCGCACCGCATTACATTTATTTTTCTCCTGTTCCATGGATTTTTCTGAACTATTCTAATTAAAACTACAACAAACGTCTACAGGGGTGTTATTCTCTTAAAAACGGCGATAAGCATGCTTTATTGAAAGTCTAAGGCTGTCTTATTAAGAATGCACGCGCTAAAATGTGTTTTGTACGCTCGGACGGGAATACTTAAACTCGCCGCTTGGACATTCACTCGTTCGTCCGTCCGTCTCGTTGTTGAGAGAATCAACACCTCAGGAAAGAAAGTTTTATCGAATCTTCTGCTGTATACCGTTTAATTTCGAATACAAACCTATTGATAATGAAATCCTTTCAAAATTCTAATCAAATTAACTTCGCAAGAACGACATTATGTCGCAAATTAAATTAAATTCGTTCTTATTTACCAAGGCCTCGGAAAAACTGAGAATTATCGAAAGAAGGTAAGGATGAAATACGGAACGGTTGTCCTTTTTGCGAGCTTTGGGAAAGAAAAGGGTCCGCTGCGCACCCGGACTAAAGTCTAGACTTAAAATAAAAATTATATTGTTGAGAATTTACTTACTAATTTATTAAAACAACAAATAGCTGTTCACAGCGCTTGAAACAGCCGATGTTAAAAACTGGAAACATATCGTACTGCCACAGTATAAACAGTATCTTGTGTTTAAACAAACGTACAGTTAAGGAATTAAATTTGTGACCCACCTTAGTTCCAAAGTGAATCTGACATCAAATTCAAATTCAAATTCAAATTCAAATTCAAATTGTTTATTGGTAATATATACATTACATGTCAGTTTACAATTGCTAATAAATAAAATATATTAAATTGTTTACGTAAACATTTCATTATGGTCGTAGAACGCCTGCTCGACAAGCCAATTTTTAAGCCTACGTTTAAATAGTGGTGCGCTTTGCGTAGCGGTAATATTCTCCGGGAGGTGGTTGTACACCTTAGGACCCATGACGTGGATAAGCTTCCGGGATTTCGCCAGTTTGTGAGGAACGAGCGGCAGCTTTCCGGCGAGCGTGCCGCGGGTCATGTGCCTGCGCGGGGCGTCCATCCTAGGAGTTGTGTCTAGGTTTTCTCGTGTATGCACTGCCACGTGAAAAATCATAAGTGAAGGCAGCGTCAAGATACCCAGTGACTGAAAGTGTGGTTTGGCAGTTTCAGTTTGTGGCACACGTGCTATAGCACGTACGGCGCGTTTTATCAGCAATAAGGTTTAGTTTCTTATCAATTACAAATGACTTGGCACCTCAAGCGGTGGATGCGAAAAGCACAAGACCGGTCTGAGTGGAAGGCCTATGTCCAGCAGTGGACGTCTTTCGGCTGACATGATGATGGCACCTCTAATGACAATGACATCTTCAAGCAGATTTTCTTTGACATGGGTAGCAAATCAACTTCCGTGACCGTATAGCGCTCGGCTTGCATGTGTGCGTGCCGCGTCCGTACGCGCCGGGAGCCACCACAAGCAAACTCCACAGGACGGAACGAGCCGGTTTATTCGGATCGCGGATCACAGATCCCACACTATCAACTTACTGGCCTGTGACCTTGTTTTCGTTTTTCATGCCATTATAAATAAAAACAAAGTCGCCGATAATATAAACTGTACCTTGACGTATATTTAGATGTATTTTAATTTAACAGTCCGGGAGAGGAACCGTAATTACAAAATCTCGTTTTTTATTAAAAAGCCCTTCCCGCGTTTCCTCCTGAGGAGTTGCGGTCTCTCAGTTGTGTCACTCGACCCCTCCTTCAATTACCGTTCGCCGAGACGCACCGAGACAGATTTATATTGCGTTTTTTATTAACATTGAAGCCGGCAAAGATGTTCGCTTTGTTCGTTTTCTAAGTCGAGAGGTAAAAAAACATAGCCCAACCGTATGTGATTATCTAATCATTATCAGTTTTTTTTTTCTTTTTATGGCATAGAGAAGGCTTACGAGCACACAGGCCACCTGATAGTAAGTGGAAGCTATGATCCATAGACATTCGCATTCACACGACTGCAAGCCCAAGACTGCAAATGCGTTGCCAACCCTGAGGACTAAGATGGAATGCCCCTATGCGAGTCATTACACCGGCTGTCTTATCCCCAAACCGGAACACAACAATGCGAACACTGCTGTTTGGCGGTAGTTTAATAGATAAGATGGTGGTAGCGATCCGGACGGAGCCTGCACAAGGTCCTACCACAAATAAAATCATCATCATCACTTCATTAATTATATCGAATTAGTACGCATAGGTATTTTGATCTAAGTATGAATAATGCGCCAGTCATATACACGGTGTAAATACTCGTACCACGTTATAAGGTCCGTCCTAATTACATTAGCTCTCTTTGAAATAAACTACGTCGAATCAGTTCTTCCTTTTAGGAGCTACAATGCCAAAGATAAACACGTTAAATGTATAACACTCCAAAAAAGTAAATTAGGGTAGTAGTAGCTTTGGCCACCTTTACACCGGTTTTGGCCACTCTACATTTTAACTAATATGTAAAGAATTATGAAATAACACAAATAATTGTATATTGTATCTTTATATTAATCCGCAGTATTAATTATTAATTAATATTATTTTTAATTTTACAATATTTCCGATACTTATTTCGACTTAAAGTGGCCAAAAGGGTACGATGGCCACAAAGGGTACTTCTACCCTACTTACTGCATTTTACTAAGGTTTTTTTTACCGTAACAACGCCTAACACAATAAAGTCGAAAAATTCTGCTAACACGATGTAATACGCTGATAAAAACCTCTCTTTATCCTAAATTCGTGAGGATAAATTTATCCTCGTCTGTTAAGGTCGTCCCGAATCTCAAGCAGCTGTGTTCATGTAATACTAGCATAACGTCGGTGATACTGCAATACCGCGTAACTAACAAATTTAATAGGATGCAATATACTTTTTATCTGGCAAGTCAATAAGGTGCATTTTGCAACTTATAGGATTTGTTACTTACGCGTTATTGCAGTATCACTGACGATATCATCTTACTTGCACTTGATGCCGATAGCCAGAATAAGGGCTCGTTGACAAGACGAATATGTTAGGGTTCAATGGATAACATTTAGAATGAATCTATCTAAGCTAGTCTCATTCAAAGCATGTTTATAATTTTCCTTTGTTAAATTTTGCACTGAAGTAATAATCAACTACGGTACATTCTCAGATTTACCCGTAAAACCTAAATTACCAACATCAGTGTGTCAATTTCTCGGGCTAGCAGGTGAGGTTGGTTTTGTAAATATTATGATATGTAATCATATCGAAAATACATGTGTAAGCATTCAAATAGTTAATGAGACTTAATGTCTCCAAGAGCCAAGGGCTCTTAACTCTGGGAGTTTACTCTTCGGACATAAGAAGCAACTGAAGCAGCCGAAAGCATAAAGGTAGGCAAATATAGTGGTCTCGGCCCAGAATATATGCTTGTTACATTCGGCGTTGAGACCCTTGGTCCGCGGGGCCCTAGAGCTCAAAGCCTCTTCAGAGAAATTTCGAAGAGGCTCATTGACGTCACGGGAGACCGAAGAGCTGGCAGTTTCCTCGCTCAACGCATAAGTTTAACTATACAGCGAGGAAATGCTGCCAGCATCTTCGGGACAATGCTGCAGGGCCCTTTTTTAGATATAGCTTTTTTTATTTTAAAATAGAATAAGATTTAAAAATGTAATTTTAGTTTTGTAATTATTTAATTAAATTATCTTTTCATTAAGAATTTCGACTTGTACACTTTAAAGTTTGGTCAGAAGCAACTTAGTAAACCTAACTTAACCTAACCTACTATAGAGTACAAGTGCAATCTATAGATATGTCTAGAGATGTAAAGCCGTATGAGTTCATTGCTTCTTTCATTGTTGTACAAAGGTATTTTAATTATATGTAGCTACAACATAAACCCTGTAAAGCCACTGCAACCCAAGCTGGGTGCAGTGTTACTTATTTAAAATATTTACAGTATCTCTGAGATAAAACCTAGGATTACCGACTCTTACATAATATTACCAATTACTTTTGGTAAAAGATTGGATTTTAATTAAAATAAATAATTAATTTGGCCTGCATTTACTTAAATAAGTAGTTTCTATTTCTGTCTATTTGGCATTTGATCGCGATGCTTTGTAATTACTTTACATATTAAAAGGATGTTTTCTCTTAGCTAACTATAATATTAAAAAAGTAATCTTACGGAATCTTTCTATTGATGCACTATTCACAGAGTTATCGTGTCACGAAAACGTGCATAATTACGTTACGTCGAAATTTTTAACGCTTCTACCTAACACGTTTCGACGTCAATAAACGATTAAACACTGACGTAGATATTGTTCAGCGTTGGTTTTATACTCACATTACCCTGAAAGAACCCAGATAGCAACAAAGTCTTCACGTCTTATGTAGAATGAGCACTTTGTAAGAGCAAATGGACCAAGAAAGTTGTTTGATCTCAAAACGAGCGTCGTTCAAACACGTATAATAAGGTCGAGAACAAGCTTTTACAAAGAAATGTTAATGAAAATAAATAATGTTGCTATACGGTGATGTTTATGTTATAAACACTTATATCATTTAAGTTTAGTGACGCATTGGTTATACTGTAATGTCATGTAAACGTATTTATCAATAAATAAATAAATAAATAAATAAATAAAATAAATCATCAGTAGGCGTTTATCGCTATTGATAAAGCAACTGTCACTCTCGCAGTTACATACTTGTCAGAATCAGAAAGTGACGGGTGTTTAATTCACATCTGTACACAGCGACAAACGTGACTACGATAAGCCCACAGATTATATAAAAGTAGCCAACCACAGAGTAAAACAGTTTAATCAGTTAGATCAGAGTTGATCACAGTGTTCTTACTGCATGGGACGTCAGGATTTACTAGTAATAATACTTACAGCCGATCTCGAGATGCGAAATACCATTGCAATTATCACGGCAACAGACGTTTTACCAGATCAATATATGGGTTGCTGAAATAGAGTGAACAAGTGTCCATACGAGCATACTCGGGTTGTGATTAACTCAATAACACCACTTGTGCCGTGTGGCTGCCAGCTTAGAATAGTGCCATTCCATACCTTCCTGTGGAAGTCCTAAGAGCAGTGGAAGGCTAAGGGATTAAAGGCTTGTAGTATTGTTAGGCGATGGGCTTGCAACCTGTCACTAATATGCACTGGTAAACATCTTGGCCTGTTTGTGCAAAATGTGGTTATAGAATTAACAACAAGTTGTTCGAGGTGTTGGTGATTCTGTAGCTCTGCCTACCCATTCTGGGATGAAGGCGTGATGGTATGTATGTATGTGTGTGTGTGTGTGTGTGTGTGTCTGTTTTCATTTGAGATGTTGTCATATTATCAATGTCATGATAGCCCTTATTTAATGACAGCCGATTTAAAAACATTTCAAAAGCAATAGGGTACAATAGAACCCCTGGTCAGATCAATACCGGACACCATGTACTATCCCAACATTTTATTCTAAATTATAGGCCGTTGTAAGTTACGCAAAAAAAAATCTTAATTTTAGGCTATAAATTTAGGATAGAAACGTCTGACCGCCCCATAGGCTCTCTTCAATTAGTACAGACGAGTTCATACATAGACGCTGTACGTCGACGACAGTCATCATTCTATAAATAGAGCTCGAGTTCCCGCAAGTTTGATATTAGAAGTTACTTAAGGGTTGCATCTTTGTGTGTAGTAGTAAATCCAACACAATAACGATGTATCTCTAAATTCACGCACACACGTGAATGGCTCGTGTATGGTTCAATATAAGTGACGTTCTTCATCTATTTGAACATGTTTACACAGACCTTTGCGTGCGCAAACGTGAAGTGCTTTAGATGTATCAAATGTCTGCAAGCTCCCGTATTGTTCCATATTATTAACAATACATCAAATACATCGTTGCTTTGTCACGGGACAAAACATGTCCAGTGTTAGACGAAAATAGATAGTCTATTGTGCCTCTTTTTGTCGTCTCATATCTTTCAACGACAGACACGTGCCACTTCTTACATAACAAAGATGTTTACGCAAGCGTCAGTGTGAAAATACAGCTATTATGAAAGAATTCTTACGGTCTACTTTGACAAACATCTAAGGCTGAATGGCAAGTCTTCTTCGAACGGCTTTGATCTTTTGAGGATTTGATTATGTAAGGTTATTTTGCGCGTTTCTTTATACAATAGACAGACTTCAGTTAAGTACCTACTTATTTTTGGTTGATTTTCCTTATTTTAATCGGCATCACGTTTTTCTTTCTTTTAAGTTTTGCTTATGATGAGAATATCAAATAAATAAAGGAATTTAAGTTATCAAAATTTTGGAAAAGAGCTCGTTTTTAACTGGGGCAACGGTGTCTAACTATTACTTGGTATCGCTAGCAAAACACTAACTTTCCAGTTCTCATGTTCTCATGCTTCATACTTGAGGAATCACTTCCGTAATGCAACTTCGATCCGGAAACAAGCACTTTGAGTTCGCAACACGCCACAGCGAACTACTTTTGGGAATACCAGTCCCAGCCCTGATACCCGCCCGACCTGTAGTCATGAAACATTCTATGTTCAAGGAAAATTACAAAACGACTTTTGTAAAACCTCTCTATCGTGTAAAGTTCGCCAATATAAAACATAAAAAAACTAATGACAAATTCAATCTAGATGGCCACGGTTGTGTCAATGCGAGTGATAAAAAAACATATTCCAATGTAAAGTTTAAAGATATACAAAAGTATAGAATACTTCCAGGTGGATGTGAGGTGCTTCAGCATTACGATGTAAATTACGGCTTGGAAGACTGTTTTTATAATATGCCGGAGAATCAGAAAGATGAAATTTCTACACATGATAATGGCAGTAAGATTAAATCAGACAGTACCATCGAGCAAGAGTCAAATAAAGAGAATTTTGGTATTGTGGGCCCAATTGTATACGTAAGTGGGAGCCTGCCGTTTCGTCAAAATATCTTTGGTCAAATGTATCATTTCCCAAAATTTTCATTTGCCAAACCAATGTTATATAATGTTTTCAGAATTTATTTCAGTACCATCGTGTAGAACCCTATGGGTTAGGTTAGGTTAGTTTTTATAAAATCCTGAAATATTTACGGTTACAGAAAACAAAGCGGTTTGGCAAATGAAAATTTGGGAAATGATACATTTGACCAAAAATATTTTGACGAAACAAAGGTAACCCATACGTAAGTACATCATTAGACATAACTTAAATAACGTTCCCTATTTGGTTCAACACCATTGTAGAAATTAGTCTTCACTTAAAACAATAACCCTCTAAAGAAAGTAAGGAGCTCTTGACGTTTTCTGTCACAACGTTGACGTGTTTATGTCTCATTTGAGAGTATTTACTTAAGTCTCACATAACATATTCTGTTGACGTGGGCCTATGTTACCGTGAGTCGGGAAAGGACATAGGGTACTTTTATCCCGGAAAATTCATCAGTTCGCGGATGAAGTCACAGGCAACTAGTGATTAATGGAATATAGATTTAAGAGGATTGTGAACCGACGCTTAAATCGAAAAAAATACCATATAGGAAGCCGACGGCAATTTCAACTTGCTATTAAATTTTAGTACCAAATTCGGACGCGGGGTGCTGATACCAATACACAATTTCTCGATGACGTTACATTAACCTTACTTACTCGATTGTAGGTCAAAGTTTGTGCTCGGAGTACCTACAAGTATTGGTACTTGATTTGACCTTTGCTATAATTTGTGGTTGAATATAGGTTGAAATTTTTTCATTCTTACACAAGAAGACACAAGTTAATTTGAATGTGTACTAAAAGTAGGTTGTTAACAAGGGTTGTCATATGGTTAAGCGAAGGATGAGTGTAAGGGACAGAGCTATAGCAGTTACACGGCTCTGTCTCGTTCTCTCGCCGTAAACTGAATTGCTTAGCCATGTCATTGTTACCCCCACTGATCTCCACACTAGGTAACTCTCTGCACTTATAACATAACGTTGCACGCGACGCCACGTGTGGAATCAACGGATAAGTGGAATCCAGTTAAAGCTGGCCCAAATCGAGGGATATTAGTTCGACTCCCGGCGGAAATAGCTAAATCTTTCCGACCCGCTGACACAGATCGAGTAGGGCTACACTGTCTCTTCTGTATAAAATACTTTAGATGGATAAGAGACAGGAAAATATCTCTTTCAAAAGATACAGTACGCCTTTGTGCTTTTTCCTTCAAGATTGTGTCTATTTTCTCGTGTAATATAAACTCTTCATTTAAACACATAAAGATGGGTTTATACCTGATCCATGTAACAAAGAGCGATTCCATATTATGGAAAATATTATAAAGTCACCAGTGGTGAATTACAGACCTATAGTCGGCCTCTGCCTATACTTTGTACGAGTGGGAAGAGTACAAAAGATATATTTCCCACTCTTCGCACTCGTATACCTTACCCTATACTATTTTTGTGGGATGTGGGATCAGAGACCCATAGACATTTGAAATCTCAAGACTGCAATACTAGGACTTCAAATGCGTTGCCAACCCTGAGGACTGAGATGGAATGCCTCTATGGTAGTAATTTCACCGGTTGTCTTATCCCCACACCGGAACACAGCATTGCGAACACTGCTACTTGGCGGTGGGTTAATGGATAAGATCGCTACCACCAGTAGCGATCCGGACGGACCCTGCACAAGGTCCTACCACCACTAACCACCACTTTTAAGGGAAAATGTACAGAAATGTATACCTTTAGGACACTTCTTCATTGTCCAATAACAACCAGAGATATCGCGAGCTTCAACGGTTCGATGTAAATAGAACATTATTCCGCACACACTCCTAAGGCTGGAAGCGATTCCTAATAAATAGATGTTCCTCTGTTGCGTAATGCCCGCCATCTATGACATTGATTGGTGTGACGTTGATTTGCGGGTGGTAGGACCTAGTGCAGGGTCCGTCCGGATCGCTACCACCATCTCATCCATTAACCTACCGCCAAACAGCAGTTTTCGCTTTGTTGTGTTCCGGTTTGGGGATAAGACAGCCGGTGCAATGACTAGCATAAAGGCATTCCATCTTAGTCCTCAGGGTTGGCAACGCATTTGCAGTCTTAGGCTTGCAGTCTTGTGAATGCGAATGTCTATGGGTCACAGTTTCCACTTACCATCAGGTGGCCTGTGTGCTCGTTTGCCTTCTCTATGCCATAAAAAAAAACGTTTTATCAGTCAAAAGGGACCTAAGGTGGGGATATCATGTCTTGAACAGCAACATTGCCTTGCCAACTCTAAGGACTAAAATGTAATGCCTGTACGAGTATGCAAGTCTACTGCCCAATTTTTTGCAGCAGCTTAAAATAACCTTCCATAGTACATTCCAATATGTAAAACTATATTATAGTCTTAATACAGTGCAGTGTAATCTAACCAGTTGGCCGATCACTCAGCTGATCTTTAAAATGATCGAGCAATTTGTCGGCCTAATCGTCCCCTCGGTGAGCAAACTACTTAGCCCCCAGCTCAACAGGATTACTGTTGTTTTGAGTTCTGTGCCCTCTGTGGCGATACTTGTATCGTCCATCAAACTTCTCAACAATGTTTCCTTTGAGTTTATAAAAGTTTTAATTGATAACCGATTTCGTGTTTGGTATTATATCCTTATTATAAGAAAATGGGAAATGCTGCCAACGTTTGTGTTTTCTATCGACGAAATTTATGGAGTTGACATAAGCGGTCGACGCGATGTGTCAACGGCTTACGTCAATCCATTTTGTCGATTTTCGAAAATCGCTAACTTACCTTATGTTTCTCAATTAGGTCAAAAGGAGATTTCGAAAAAGTAGGGCTCAATATTTTTATAGTTATACCTAGTATTTTTTGCTAGTATCGTTATTTTATCATTTTCCATTCATAATTTCAGAGTCATCGCCATTCTACACTTATAGCGAAAGATACGTACTTACATACCTTAGATTTTTGAAAGCGATGCAATGGCTTAAAGGTTGTCAAAATTTAGCAAAGAGACACTTTGGAGTGTGAAGAGAACATAGGTTTCTTCTAACTAGGAAAGCTGGGTGGTCCCCAAGGGGATAGACGAAAACATATGCAAGCCTTTCAACACTAGCTTAAACGTAGGAAAAATACACTTCTCGTCTCTTCTCCATATTGTTACATTTAGAGCTGACTTGATGATGATGATTGTTACTTCTTGCAGCCTCCTGAAACCTGGCTCCGCGTGTACCCAGCTCCCGCTATCCCTGGAGAGTCCGCCTCGTCCCTGGTCTTCCGGTGCTTCACCTGCCAACTCGGCCTCACTGCCTGCCTCGTGCTTTGGACCTTCGTCTGGGTCTTTATCATACAGTCCAACGAAGGTACGGCATAATATGTACCTTTCTCAGGTACATACTTGCATAGTTATTAACGTATTTTATTTAAGAGGCAAACGAGCATGCGTGTTATCAGACGGGAAGTAAGGATGGTTTCTACTAAACGGCTCGCATCGTATCTGATCGGAAAGGATACGGACGGATGCGGCGACAGCCGTTCGCGTCTATTAAAATTATTAGTGTCTTTTTATGACGGAGCCGATCGCGCGTCGCACATTCTTTCGGCTACGATTGCGTGTCGCGGATGAAGCCCGCGGTCAAGTTGCTGTGCACGGCTCGGTGATATAGACTATAAATACTGTGAACATGATTTAATATCGTTTAAAGACCATAAAAATTGTTCCATTCCGATCCGTTGCAGGCCGTTTGGTGGAAATCGTGCTGTAATTACCACCACCGGTAAACACCAGCAACTCAAGAAGACTTGTGTAGCTTGGAAGCGAATATTAAATAATTTTAGGTTTATGTAGGACCCTGTGCAGGGTCCGTTCAGATCGCTACTGTTTTGTTTTACTATCATGTGTATTAAATAAAACTCACTAAACCATGAAAAGGTTAGTTTATTACTAACCATAGATTGTACATTGTACAGTGAAGGAATTAATTTTGTCACTCACCTTTGTTCCAAAGTCAATCTGACATTCTACAGCAATAAGGTTGAGTTTCCTATCAATTACAAATGACTTGGCATCTCTAATGACAATGACATCTTCAAGCAGATTTTCTTTGAAATGGGTAGCAAATTAATGTCCGTGACCGTACACGGTACAACGACTATTGTTACCACAGACTATACTGTCATTCACTAAATCTACTACAACTACTACCATATCATGTCTGGTAATGCATTTGCAGTCTTGTGATCGTAGTGTTAAGAATACAAATGTCTATGGGTTTTAGATCCCACGTACCATCCGGTGACCTGTGTTCGGTGGCCTTCTCCTAGCCATGAAAAAAACGAAATGTTTCATCGTTAGGAAGAAATTTGTCTTGAACTATCAAAGTACTCACACAATTTCTCGTTTTTGCCAAACTTTGTGCTAGACAATCGTAACTTATGTCTCAGAGGAACAATTTACTCTACGTAGAAAGTTCTTTGTTTTCGGAAGTAGGCACTATTAGCCCGAATATCTTTATTACCTTTTAGTTCAAGGCCTTCAATTGTTTTTTTGCGAGCGAATTAAATCAATATCAATGAATATAAAACTAAACTTAATCTAACAATGCCACTTGTGACATTGTGCCGAAGATGCTGGCAGCACTTCTTAATTGGTGAAATAATAAGTTAAGCGAGGAAAATGACCTCTTCGGACTCGTATATCTTTGAAATTAAATAGATTTGTTATAAGTGAAAAGAAAAGAAAATAAGAGTGGATGCCAAATATTGTTGAATCTTTAGTGAGTCGAGTAACTCGAAGATAGATAGACCTACATTAAGATGCTGTTTTTCAGGTCCATATGAAATTGAAGTAATGGAAAATTTTAGTAAAGAACAAGATCAACTAGTCATCGACTTGGCAACAGAACTTCGTCAGGTAAGTCAATAAATATCTTTCGCTCTTGCAGGCCGCGCCTTCTCTAAGTTTGTATCACTCTTCTTCTTTAGGGTTCCGCTCCGTAGCAAATATGTCTAAAACGGAACCCTTATAGTTTCGTCGTGTCGTTTCGTTCATCCGTATGTCACAGGCGTTTTGCTCAAACCTACAAGAAGTATATTGATGATATTTGGAGTATAGGTGTTTGGTATAAGCTGCTATTTAAGGGGTGATTTTCGCGCGCGCCTATCTCTCAGCTGAAGTCGGCCGTGTTCCACAGGATCTTTAGAATGATAAAAATGCATACGCATAACGAACCAGCGCCGTATAAAAAAATTGGATATCAGTACAATATTTGCATGCAACTTTTTGTCTCTTTTTTATGGCAAGCCTAAAGGCAACCTGATGGTTAATGGGGGATTTTGCCCATATATAGCAATCGTCATACAAATGTATCGCTAAAAAGTAAGATTGAATACCCCTTACTGCTCTATCTATGCTATTCAATAGCTCACTATCGTTTCTGCAGCGGTTACTCGCTAATGGATCACCCGCTTTATAATAATTGGTATATTTTAATTATATTCCACTACAAATCAAAATTAACCCAAGTTATTAACGTAAAAGGCGTACAAAGGTGTTGCTTAAGGCATTTACCTTGCTTAATTTGAGCTTACTTAAGTACTTACTTTGAGCATTTACCTACATACCTACAAGCTTCTACAGCTTGTGAAACAAATACTCGCATAACTTTCACCAGAAATACCTAAGTCATGAATACGCAATACACTATTAATCAACAAGATGGATGAATCCGAGTCATATCTCAGCAGTGTGCTTTTGAATGGGATTAAAATGTGTTATTAATCTTAAGTTTCATTCCACGAAACAAAGGTTTTTCATACATCAATTAGCGAGAGCTTGGAATAGCTAATGTAGTGGTGTACCGTCGCATAGAATAAGTTTGATAAATAAATATCTACACAAATTGACCTGGGACCGTATCCAAGATGCAAACGCTACTAACGGTTTTCTATTCTATCACTCAAAATATATGGGATATCGCAACTTTTCGAAAATCGTTTACGTTAGCGTAATGCATCTCGTCTTGTGTAGGGCAATATTTAGTACCCCATACCAGACTGCTCCAGCTTCTAATTGGTTACAAAGCCGGCGTTAACGCAATTTCAACTTTTTTTTTTCATTTTGAGTTTGCCCTAATATTTCTATTTAGGTAAGTTAATTTATTAAGTAAAAATAATCATGTCAGTAATAAGTAAGTAGGTAAATCACATCATTAAGAAGTCAGTGGATACGGCTATTACGGTTCATCCTCCAAATGATTTTAGAATTAACGCGCATCTCGTCAGTTCCTCCGACTCGCGAGCAATGTATGCTCGTTCCGAATATAATATTCAAATACGGCAAATAATTTGGTTACAGGGTTCTATTTTGTAATTTTAAGCAAAGTTAATAAAGCGGTGGAACACATCACATAAAGTAGCTGAACATTTTAGTACCTTGTCGAAGGTATATACACTAAATTCAAACCACTCTCACATTAATACGTTAATGCGACAAACGTACTAAATTATTCAGCTACTTATGAGTTCAACCGTACCACAATCTTGTTCCTTATAATGTAAAAGCGGCATAACTCCAAAAATGTAGAGCAAAGTACGTCTAATTTACCGAGATTGATAGGTACAGAGATTGTCAATATGCCTACAAATTTTCCATCTGCGTTGATTGATTATCCCCTTAACATCTTTCGCCCAAAACTCCGTATCGTGTCGATATTGTAAGCCAGCGATGTAGTCTGGCGCTCAATGCGTTAATGGAATGCTCGCAGCTTAATGCTGGTTGGTTTTCGAATAAGGAATTTGTTTTATTGGTTTAATGGTCCGGTGGGCCGGTGGCATTAATCCGCCCACTGAGCGGTTGTGGGTGTACTTAGTAACCGCGGTAAAAGCATACCTACTTAGGGCAGTGTTCACCAACAATTAAACGGACTGTTAGCGGTTTAACGGTTGTCAAAACTGACTGTTGAATTGATAAACGTGTTGTTTGTTGTGGATATGAAAAAAAAATTTTTTACGATCCAACTAAATGTTAGAAGAGAAACTAACAAAACATCAAAAATAACTGCCAGATAGTTCAAAATGGTCCCTTAGCGTGTCTTTAGCTGTGGGACTAGTGCTGGTTTCGTTGGAACTGTTTGGTGATACAGAAACAGAAAAAGATTTAT
Organism: Acleris sparsana; assembly: GCA_923062465.1. Classification (NCBI taxonomy): domain Eukaryota; kingdom Metazoa; phylum Arthropoda; class Insecta; order Lepidoptera; family Tortricidae; genus Acleris; species Acleris sparsana. The sequence continues at coordinate 12,850,516 of OV281298.1, read as the reverse complement.
TGCCCTCTCAGCACAGTAATACAAAAACTACAACAAGTCTTAACGATGTCTACCAGATTTATGGCAAAAGGTTCAGAACTCAGCATTATGCTGTGAGACAGGTCTACACAGCGCTGTTTTTCAGCCTGTACCTGTCTCTCAATGTGTGAATAAGCCTTAAGGGCACACTGCTTACATCACGACATAAAACATAAAACAAAACTAAACACAGAACAAAGACATACTACGACGACCCACGTTCAGTCGGCGACTTTTAAATACAGAACGGGGTAGTTAACACTAATTTAGGGACAAAAACTTATTTAGCATATTTAGCATATATAACCTAACACAACCACTTAATACAAAAAGACTGTTTTTATAAATTAATAAATTAATCAGACAGAGCATTCCTACACCCAGAAATTATTTTTAATTATAATACCACGGCAGGTGGCGCAACAATAAAAAGATAAAACGACAGAGGGCCCTGCCCGTAATGCATACGCTAAATAGTCCTTGAGCATTCAGGTCACCTGATGGTAAGTGGGATTCGAGACCCATAGATATTTGAAATCTCAAGACTACAATCTCAAAACTGCAATGACCTGTATTAATAAACTGATCTCAACTCTAATGCTCGTCTCGAGATACGTCAAAAATAACAGTGTTCTATGGTTTGGCGTTTACTTTAACGTATCTTGTGAGTGGTGGTGCCTAGGACTTCAAATGCGTTGCCAACCCTGAGTACTGAGATGGAATGCCTCTATACTAGTAATATCACCGGTTGTCTTATCCCCACACTGGAACACAGCAATGCGAACACTGCTTCGTTTCGTTTTTAAACCAATCGCGTTACGTAGATGACGTGATACGAAAACTCACGTGAACTCCAGTGACCCGATTGGTTTAAAAACGACGCGAATAGAAACGCTAGCATGGCCTTCAAAATCATATAATAACTACCTACAAAAAGTACAGACTTCGGGAATAGGTTTAGGCTTTCTACACTGTGGCCTTACAAACAATATTTTCGCTATATATCTATTAAGTAACATTACAAAGTCTCTTTCGCCGTCTGTACGCAAGATCTTCTAAACTGCGCAACGGATTAATGCGTTTTTTATCAAGAGGTAGAGTGATTCAAGAGGAAGGTTTTTATGTATAATTAATTCTGGTTTAGGTACGAGTGTAACAGAAAACTAACATAAAACGAAGCGAAGCGAGGGCGGGTCGATAGTTTAATCTATGTTTGCTGGTGGTACAACCCTAAGACATCGTGTAGGGTCCATCCAAAAAATAAGAGCCAACTTACGAAGATATGTTCTTAAATAGTATAAATTGAGTAAAATTAAGTTTATGATTTATCTTACACCTTATTACACGTATGTAACGTCTTGATGAGCTTCCATGGACAATACGCTTATTCACAACAATCACTATCTTGTAACTCTTTTTTTACAAGATACAAGATAATTTATTGTCAGAAAGTGGGTATTACAAAATGATGTCATGTTACAAAGTCTCACCACAGTCAGCCAGTATCGGCATACAATAATACTTAAGGATAGTAGCAGTATTTGATTCATCTATTAACATTATTTAAATTATTATTGCAAAAGTACCTAAACTAGTAATAAAAATTAAGATTGTCAAAAATTATGTAAATGTCAAACATATTTGCTATTTAAAGTGCTCACTAAGACTGTAGAAAGTTTTCCCCAAGCACCACTTATACAGTTTTGTTTTAGATTCGGGAAAATCAGTCCGTTTAATATTATTAGGCAGATTATTAAAAATTCTAGCTGACATGTACATAAAGCTCTTCTTGTAGTGCGCAGTCTTACATGCGGGAAGGCGTAATTGAAGCTCACTATTTTGTGAGATTTTCCTGGGGTTGCTTCTTGTAGCAACCGAATTTTTATTTAAGTGTACTACTAACTAGTAGTATTTAATTCGCATCTGAATCTTGATAATAAACCGAACTATTTAGGTAGGTACGAGTATGTGCTGTATGCCGTGTGGCAGGTTCAGCAAGCATCCGAAATATTTCATGCGTTCACTTGATATATGAACCATTATGACGGTACATATAATAGGAGAAATACCAACGCAGCTCGCGTTCCAACAACAATGTAACTCCCAACTAATATAACTTATTGCAAGAACGAGCGTCTCTAAACTGAGCAACAGAATGATGGCAGCTTTGCTTATAAAATAGTCGAGTCACCATTAAACCCTGTCATGACATGCAATTGCTATTTTACTTGACCTTGGCAGGGCAGTGGCGATGATTCTTCCGTCGTGGTCACCACCGGAGCTTTCCATGGTTCAATGGTGGTAGGGGTGAGAGAGATTACTACTTCGTGTTTGTTACAACCTAATTTAATAACATAATAGCCCACATCATCATGGAATGTCCTCAGTGGCAACATACCGGACGAGACACCTCAGAATAGAGCCGAGGTCACTACCAGAAACCGTCGGCAACACCAAGGGCCACTAGGGCCATTGTTTTTAAGTCGGCCACCATTATTGGTAAGTAAATAAGAGCTATCAAAACGTTGACAAGACGATAACAGGTCAAAGACGATATGGTTTTCACCGCCTAGAGTCTTGGCTCTGGTCAGCTGAAATACTGCTATACGAGTAAACTGCAGCGAATAGCTTTCTACTGTCAGTAACTGGCATGTTATGACTTCTGTTTAAAATTACTTTCCTTTAACATGAGAAAAACAATCCTGAGGAAAACACGGGTGCTCCTTTGTTTCAAAGAGTTATGCATTTATGACTGTTTTATAAAAGCCTTTGGTGAAATATTACAGCCGAGGCGATGTCAAGTCGGATATTATCAAGTTTTGGCTACTTGCCAGTGAGCGAATATAAGTTACGGAGACTATAATGTTATTCTTTTTAGGCATCTATGCAAAAAAAGGTGAAAAAGCAACCGTCTCGTGCGATTGAGCTCGGTAGTCGATTCGAAATAGTTAATATTTTTACTTTTATTTGAACTTTTAGTAATGTAGTCGAATTTACGGGTCGAAATCGAATCAGTTTAAGAGGTGTGTGAACACAAATTGGTTTTATCTATGCCTTTGATCTGCGTCCGGCTGCTATCGCGCCGTCACACCAACAATGTATAAATTCGTTTTAAATAATACAGTCCATTTAAAGCCATCATGTGGGGTTTAATTTGCTTCAAGGGAACCACCAGCGTCCCCCACAAGTTGAGTCCATTTAAATCCATCATGTGGGCTTTAATTTGCTTCAAGGGAACCACCAGCGTCCCTCACATGATGAGTCCATCTAAAGCTATCATGTGGGGTTTAATTGGCTTCAAGGCAACCACCAGCATCACCGACAAGAGGGTAATATGAAAGGGCTTTGCAAATTTATATTTGCAGGTTTATATTATTTTCTACACCATACTGTACAAATAACAAAAAGCTCCAAAGAGCCTTTAAAGCTCTCTACAGCAAAATGCCTACTAGAATACGGTAAAACTTTACTGAAACAATGTATTTAACTTCTAACTTCAATAACGTACGTGAGGTTTTAGAAAAATGAACGCATTTGAATTTGAAGTAAACTCGGCATGCTCGAGCTGCCCCGCAATCTTTACATCAGGGTTACTACTCTTGCGCAGTACATTGTGAAAGAATATCTTTTTGGCAATAAAGAGTTTACTTGCTTACTTAGAATAACCCACAAGCTTTAGGTTTAAAAAGAGTAACAATAACTTTTAAACAGTGTCCCTTTTACGATATAATGTTCGACTTCAGCCTCCATTTTTTGTAGGTTTAAAAATACATCTGAACGAACACATGTTGGAAACCCTTTTCCAAATCTTTAACATAACCGTTACAAAAGATCCCACTATCTTATTCAAGCAAAAAATATTCGAGGACCATTCCAATAGCGGCTGGGTCTGGGTATTTTATTGGAGACAATTTCTTTCGCGTCGCCGAATATTGACGTTAAATGAAAATGAGATATTCGCCTATAAAATATTCTGATTACATTCACTCCAATACACGTTCGGGAATATACATTACGCACCAATTTTCGAGAAGGCAAATTAAATTTGAATATATTTCAGAACGAAATCTGTACGGTTACTTAGCTTTGGGACAAGCGGCTCTGAAAAATATAAAAACGGTTAATATTTAGTTTTTATTGGGTCTTTTATTTTTCTTATAGCTATTGATATATTAGCGTAGTTACGCGACATATTTCGGTACATGGGAAAAATGTGTTTTTGTCAGATTGTGATGTTTTTTCATTACAAAGTAATCAATTTGTAATTATTATTAAGTTATAACAAGCTCTAGCATAAAATATACTCTAAGTTTTACTCACAGATTACAGTTCAGTCTTCAAAATTAAATAAACTTTAAAATATTTCTGAGACGTTATCTGTCTGAATGATAATTTTAAATAAACTATTCATATTTATTAAAGCAAATGAAGTATTCACTTTGTCTTCAGCATTAATTAATTAAAAATACTGGAACTCCATCAATGTATAAGAACTAATACCGTTGGGGGAAAAGATATTTTTACATTTTACATTTTCTCAAGATATCCTTCGTCCCTAGGGCTTCCAAAAGGTACTCGATATCAGTGCATATTAAAATACATTTCTAGAAATTGTCGGCTTCCCTCGTGGGAGGTGTACCTCAGAGTTCTGTATTGAGGAAAATTTATATGCAAATAACGTGCCCGAGAGTTCGTTTGCGATGAAATTCGCTTACCGTTATTCCCTTTGGAACTATTAAATTTACTTATATCGTATCTAATACCTTAAACGAGAAATTGTATATTGTATATACAGGGTGCCCGGGAGGATTGTGAAAGATTTTAACAGGGTATACCTGGGCATATATAAAGATAAAAATGTCCTATAACGTACGCTAGATTCGGCTTGGTTTTAGAGCTTGGTTATACTCTTATCTATTTTTGTATGAAAAAGTTGTTATGAAATCTCCAGTAGGTATAACACCTTTATGATTGCGACGTTGTAAGATCGACACACACAACTAAATTGACTGTTAAAGTCAAATCCAATTCTATCACTATCATTGTTTACGTGTCAAACTTCATCTCCCGCATAATGAAGAAAATCAGTTAATATGAATAATTTAAGAGTTCACAAATCAATGGAACATGGCAATTAATGCGGCAAGCGAGTGTTCGTTAAAGTAATAATAGTAAAAGTGCAAGATAACAATGCATGTTTATGAAAGTGATATTTGTTTACGAGATTAAATGCCTTTTTGATGAATAAATACTCGGCGTCGCGTACCGATGGCAAGTGGTCGAGAATTGAATAACACGTGTCTTGGTTTACCTATGTGTATTACAGAGAGTCAACTAAATAAATAAATAAATATCAGAGGACAATTGACCTAGTCCCAAACTAAGCTCTAGGCTTGTACTATGGGTACTAGACAACGATATAAATACTTATATAGAGAAATATATACTTGAATACATCGAAAACATCCATGACTCAGGAACAAATATTCGCGCTCATCACACAAACATCTGCACTTACCAGGGTTTGAACCCAGGGCCAAACTGGACAAAATAAATAGAAGGTTTTGGTTATGATAGTTGTTCACAGGGCCCGAAGGACCAAAATAACCAAGAAGTACGAGCTCCGCAGTAGCAGAGCTCCGTTGACTTCGTTAACGTCTGCTAAAATGCCACAGGTGGACAACATAGTTGGACCACGGGCAATACATGAAGGATCACGTGTTAGTAGGTGAAGGTAGTACCTACTAGTTGCGTTTCACGTAAATGTGGTAATTACTTATTTGATTTTATTAAAAGTTTGCTATACACACAATTTCTTTATCAGTCATTTATTAAAAACAGATAAGGTATCTTAAATTTTAATTAACAACCCACGACCTAGATATATACCCAATTAATTATGAGCAGACAGAACGATTATTTGCACTAACTCCAAGATGCTTTTCACTAGTAATTTGAAGTTACGCTACGGCTGACGCTGGAGTTGACGCTATTCCCTTCTGCAGCATTAAAAAACATACAAAGCCACACTGATACCTTTTCTTCAGCTTCCGTAATTAAAGGCCGCCGGTCTTCTCATTGAACTGAATAGCCCTAAATTTTTTAATATTTTGGGATCGGTGACACTTTAGGAGAATAAGTGTGCTTATTACGATTATTAGTCGCAGATAACGGTTGTAATGATAAAAACTATAACAACGTTTGTATCCCTTAGTAGTCTTCTTCTTCTCTCTAATGGCAGCCACAGGAGCCTTAGTAGTCTGAAGTACGAGGGCTGTTTGATAAGTCCTTTTAAAAACTATTTGAAAAACCTTTTTTCTGGTAAATGGCATTAACACTGCCGAGGTCCCCGGATCTTACGCCATTGTTTTTTTCTATGGGGTTCCTTAAAGAGTATGGTTTATTCAAAACCTATCAATTCTAGAGAACAATTGGTTGAAAGAATTATGGAAGCGGCTCAGCACTTAAAAAACAGGCCTGTCCCACTTAACAGCCAAATACGTAGACGGTTAAATCTATGCATTGAAAAAAATAATCACACATCGATCTTTTTTTTAACTGATGAAGTTATTGATCTCTCTAAGGCATGAAATACACAGAAGCGCAGGCAAGGCGCGTTAAGGCGTGGTGAAAAGTCGCAACCTAATCTAGCTTCTGTCTGTGACATCATTCGCGCAGAATTCGTAATTATGTCATCCCATAGGAACCGTACATTTTCCGGGATAAAAAGTAGCCAATATAGTTTCCATACTATAATCTCTATCTTTGGCTTTCATCCGAATCTGTTCTACACTTCTGTCGTGATTGACTATCAAACATCTAAATTTCTGCATTTATAGCTTTTGCCCTCCATCCTCCATTTGCTGCTCCATCGGAAACTGTTCAATTTTCCGGGATAGAAACTATCCTATGTCCTATTCCAGGATCTAACTTAGATGTGTGCCAAGTTTCATCCCGATCCTCCGATTAACCGACTTCAAAAAAAGGAGGAGGTTCACAAGTCGTAGTTTTTTCTTTTTTTTTGTAATTTTTTCCCCGATTACTCAAAAATCTGTGGACCGATTTGATATTTTTTTTCGTTTATTGAATACTGTACTGTCTGTACTTTCTTGTTAGTCCCATTGTCAACATGTCAGGATCTGATGATGGGATCTTGGAGAGATCAAGGCGACATCTATAGCGATTTTGGTAAGTTCACTGTAACCGTGCATTTGCTTTTGAAAAGTACTATATGGGGAAGTGGAACTGATGATGAAGACCAGAGATGGCCACCGGAACTCATTAATGATACCTATTTCAAGGGTGGCGATAAGATATCTCGATTAAGGTAGTTCAGCGACTATGACGAAGCACATTTTTATTGTTTAAATATGACTATGACTTACCCGTGGCGTTGTCTGCGGCGAGCTTGAAATGTTCTATAGTTTATCATTAATTGAGAAGTGGGACTACATAACAGCATAAATAGGATCACTAAAAAGTATAAAATAAAATAAATAATGAAAACACAAAAACCCGCGTACAAAAATGCAAAAAATAACGAAAAATATTTTTTGGGTATCAGGTTTTTGTTTTTTTATTTTATAATATTAGTAAGAAGTAAGATAAGTACGATTGTTAAATAAAATTTGTAAGATTAAAGATGCACATGCTTTAAAGCACATAAACAATTACATAACAGCAAACATTTAGAGCAATGTGGTTGTTTCCAATCATCATGGAACGTTAGGCAGTCAGCCGGGTTCTTTAGAGGTATAACTCTGCTTAGGTATTTCGATACAAATACCTTCTGATACTCACCGCAAACATTACCAAGATTGTAAGCGATTCCTGCACTCCGTTACCGCTCCAACAAGTCTTGTTCGACTACATTCCTATCCAAATTGAAGTGTTGTCCTTCTTGCTCTGGTATTATAGGTCTATTGCAAGAAACAGACAGTGTTAAACTCCGTTATCGTAGTGTCCCTACTAGGGATTGTGCCGAAATATGCGGTTAAGATTTATGCTCGGAATTTGAGAATTCCAAATAACATTTAATTTGAATGCCAACATATTGTTTCCCAAATGGACTGACTATAAAGATACTCGTATTCTCGATAAATAATGCTGACGATTTAATCTTCTTTGTTGAAATAATATATTCATTCAATTCTTACAAGATTATTGATAGTAAGTAGATATGAACTTATTCATGAATTCTTGCTCAAATTCAGTTGTTTACATTAAGCATTTCATGTTCATCACCATATAATCTGTCTACCTGGGGCCTTATTCTGCATTGTTTTTACATCTATTATCATCGTATTGTTTTCATCGCCGATAATATCAAGTTAATAAAAGTTTTTCTAACTTTGACAATAAAATTACTATAGGGAAAAATGAAAAAGTAGAATAAGGCTATATTAACCTTGTAAAGCCCACCACTGTGCTATGCTGTGTTGGTGCCGGCCGAGAATAGCACCACCCCATCTCTTCCCGTGGGTGTCGTAAGAGGCGACTAAGGGATAAACCGGAGGATGGGCAGCAGCGTCCTCCGCGGACTACATGGTATAACTGCGGTCGCCAACCCGCCTGCCAAGCGTGGCGACTACGGCATTTTTCCCCCCAATGGTATGAGTTTACCGGTCTGAGTGGAAAGCCTTGGGGGAGGCCTATGTCCAGCAGTGGACGTCTTTCGGCTGACATGATGATGATGATGATGATGAAAGCCCACCACACTGCAAACAGGGAGTTTTTTGTAAGTGGGACTTTGAATCTACCATCAAGGAAAAAAAGTTCAATTACGTTTGTTCGATAATGCCTTTTTCAGTTTATGAACATAGGAAAAAATCTTATTCTTATTGCAACACAGTTCAAATTAAATTGCCTTAATTATGTACGTCCTATTGCACACTGGGCCTTGCGAGGTTAATTGCCAATGACAAACAAACACTGCTTGCCTTGCTGCCTGCTGCTTTTGACGTGTTATAGTATAGTTATTAACTCGGCGGCCATTACTGTCCAGTAAAGCTATCGTGAAGTTGACTATACGATGTCAGAAGTTTATGGGCGGTGGTGATTACTTCCCATCAGGTAGAATAGAATAGAATAGAAATGGTTTATTCTGTGCTAAAAATAAAATGAACATAAACAATACCAAAAAAGAAAAAAACAGAATAAAAAGTAGAAATACATACTTAGAGTACTTAATCTAAAATTAACACCGAAAAGTTTGCCACTCAGCATGGTGTCAGGCTTACTAGCCTTGACGCTGGTTTTCAGGGCCACCAGATTGAAGAGAGAGGAGGGAACTCCCAATTCATCTCACTACTGTTTATTAAAAATAATGCTTAAACCAAATTTTAACAACTTAAATTAAATTATTAACAATTGTATATTCCAGACTTCAGAATTATTGCGTGTATGTGTGTGTGTGTGTGTGTGTGTGTGTGAGTGTGAGAATGCGCGCGGGTGTGTATGTTTATGTTATTTTTAAATAGTAAATAAATAAATTGCATCACAGAAAAAAATATTTAATAAGAAATGGACATGTTATGAATACAGGACGTCTGCTAAGTGTTGGCCAATTGGATATTTAGTAAATATTGTTTCATGTTATGTTTTACGTTTGTAACGTTTTAACCTACCTACATGCTCGTTTGCCTCCTTCTCTTATAAAAAAAAAAGTAATTATGCTTTCTACAGTAAAATAGAGGCACTGGCAGACGACCTACCTGATGGGAAGTGTAAAGGTACCGCCAGTGGCACAGGTTATAGGCATAAGTGATACCAAAGGCACAACTTACGTGTTGCCAGTGTCAAAAAAATATAAAGAACTTTTTTTAAATCCATTTTATGAAAAATAAGAAGAAATGTCATCCCAAATACTTATTGAAAGAGCAAGAGACGTCCAGTAGCGTCAATGTTCGACATAGGTAACATGGGAAAACAACTATAAGGGTTACCATTGTTTCGACAAATGTATCATTTCACAAATTTTCATTTCCCAATAAGTGGATTCCCGTCACAGCTGATTATTTTTTTAAGTAGTCACAAGTGTAACCTAACCTAACCTAACCTAACCTGTGTTTTGATATCCCGGATATAAAACAATAATGATACAAAATACTATATGGGAAATGAAAATTTGGGAAATGATACATTTGACTAAAATATTTTAACGAAACGGCAGCCTCTCCAACTGTTATCCATATGGATGAGTAGTACCTACTGGCAGGAGCAGCCGTTTTGACAGAGTAACTTTGGAGACAGGGCATTTCCGTACCGCGACAGATTTGGATCAGACAAATATAATGTTCGTGAATTTTATAGAGCTGGCAGGTCTCGGTATGAATGGTCACCCACTTGTTCAAATACTACAGGCATTTCAGATAAGGCTGCTAGATTCTGAATTCGACTGGAAAATATTTCTTGGTAAACTTAGCACTTAAAAGCACACGTATATAAACACCAATTTGATAACAACTCTGTGTCAAAAGTTAAGTAAGTAAAGGTTGTTGAGGTATTAGCTAGCCAACAAAATGATAAAGAAATTTCCACTAGTCATAACTATAGATTGAACTAAATAAGTAGGGACAGAATATTTAATAAAAATTCCTTGACATGACTATTTTCCAAACGGAAAAATGAGCAACAGTTCAAACATTTCTAATTCAGTAAATTCTTGAACCAAAAAAAATCCAAGTATAGAAATATCTAACCAGATACATGACACGTATTTGTACGAGTATATTTAACATGTAGGAGAAATACCATGACTCATTTTTTTTAATAAAACAAATAGGTCCAAGCTTGAAGGGACGGTTTGAACCCCTCTGTTCTATCTATGACAGCTGTCATCATAAATACTTCATAAATGCTTTCAGTTGAAAAGTCATGTAACGTATGTAAGCGTGACGCATACGTTAGAAATTATTTCACTCCACATAAAAAAACGGATACTCTCTCGTACTGGAAATATACAAACATAATGTTGTAAATAAGCTACTTTAGACGTTAGTGTACTTTGTTACAAAAAATGCCTTTTCCACGAAAAACAACGGTAGTATACGCGTTTCAGAGGCGCGGAAAAATGAATCATTGGAAATAGCAAGACTTAGAATACTAAAAGACAAAGATTACAAAATAAAATGTAGGGAGACACAGTCATCCATACAATCATAATTGGAAAATCGTTTGATTACAATAAAACGAATTGAGACACTTCATACAAAAGAGAACTCTCAAAAGAAACTAAAACGTTTACAAAATGCGAAGATCTACATTTCTCAGATGCAAACGTCGGAATCGAGAAGTTGAACACGCACGCTTCACAAATGTGTAGCATTAAAAGTCCTAATTCGAGAGAGCTGCGACTCAAAACAAAGAAAAGTCACGCCTCTCAGATGCGTGATCTAGAGTCACCTCAAACAAGAGAATTGCGTCTCGAATCAATGAGAAATCGCGCCCCTCAAATGTGTGATCTAAAATCTCCTGAGACGAGAGGATCGATAGAGTCATGTTTTAGATAATCATGCAATAGAAATATGTTATATTTGTAAAAAACTGGGTATAAAAACCAAGTGCGAACTATATTAGCCAATGACTTATTGCCATCCAATATTCCAGAAATAATAACGGGTTGGTATCAATGCGATGCAGCAAGTATTCCTAGATGTACATGTTAAGGTTTCTTTTTCAAAGTCGGCGTACGTCGATATATATAGGATGTTGTGGCTCTATACCGATAAGTTTTAATAAAAAACTAAATGAACAGCAAACTCGAATGCATTTTTATACTGTCGTCGATATACCTATGCTATTAATTGTCATTTTGCTATTGTTGTTATTTCAATTTTAACAGTCTAGGACTCCTATGTCACCCAGGATGGTGAAAGGATTCTAACAATACCACATACATCTAAATCGGCTCAGGCGTTTAGAAATTATAGAGGAATAAAAAATCGTACATACATACATGAACCCAGAAAATATTACACTCCTTTTTTTGGGCAGTCGTGTAAAAAAGGTACTGTGGAGAGTTAACGTTAAGGTGACAACGGCGTCACGCAAAACCAAAGGACGAACGAGAGGCCTGACTTAAAAAACCTACTCATGTCGCTTAATACATTTTCGTTCGTACCCTGTACGTTATTACGTACAAAGAATCTAAGGCCTTCAGGAGCCTTGCTTACATTACCCCAGTTAAGAAATACATTATTCCCCTAATCCTACATTGATGCAAACTGGGTAATAAAGAGTACACGGGTTCAGCAGATCCGTCAACGTCAAGCGCGAACTCTGATCGTGTTAGGGATAATCAGGGTGTAAGATTGATGATAATTCGACGGCAAACGGGTAAAACATGTAACTGACACTTAACAGTTTTCAGAAATGTTTCATGGTTATGGAATGAGCTGTATTGTTGGGCTGTGGCTACTTAAGAGGATTGTGAAGCTAATTTCCATACAAAATGCGATGACGTTCTCCCCTTAAACCTAGTCTGCTTTTTACGATTTTTGTTATCATGAAAAACTATGTATGTTTTTCTTTTCAAGAAAATATTCCTTAGAATGAAACAAATTTAAAAACTAATCGTTTATGCCTAGTTATTTATAATAACTACAACATGTTCAACAATCGTGGAACTCGGGCTTGATTTAGAGGGTGAGGAACGTATAAAGAACTTTGACTTTGACTTTATCGGCCGGAGCGGCAATTTTTTTTTGACAGCTACGCGTATTTAGCGGTGCTTCACAATGCTCCAAAATAACCTCAGAAAATAAATATAAGGGAGACCACCTCATACAAATTGAAAAACATGGGATGGTGCAACGAGTAATGTACAAGGATTAAAATTAAAAAAAGCTATATTTTTAAAAAAATGCATTCACATCGGTTCATCCGTTTAGGAGCTATGAATCCACAGACAGACACACACATACACACATACAAACGTTATGCTTATATCATTATGTTATAGGGTTCCGTACGCAAAGGGTAAAAACGGGACCCTATTACTAAAACTTCCCTGTCCGTCTGTCTGTCTGTCACCAGGCTGTATCTCATTAACCGTAACAGCTAGACAGTTGAAATTTCATAGATGATGTATTTCTGTTGCCGCTATAACAACGAATTCTAAAATGTGTTTTTTTTCTCCACATTAATGACGGCAACCAGGTAGTCGGTCTAATGTTGTATAGATAATGGTACGGAACCCTTCGTGCGTGAGTCCGATTCCCACATGGCCGTTTTTTTTTGTCCTGGGCTAAAAACAACCAATTTGTGCTCCGCAAAGTTCATGTTTATTTAAAGCAATCTCGCAAAGCTGCTGACACATTTAACAGTCTGTCCCGGGAAACCTCGCACTGAGAGTGATTGAATTACATAAGTCAAACGAATTATGTAGAATAAAATTGTCTTTTTTTTAGCCTATGAATGTCCCACTGCTGGGCAAAGGCTCCATCTCCAACAGTTATCTTTATTTAAAAAAGAAAATAAGTAACATAAAATAAAATAACTCAACGCAACGCATTTGTAGACTTAGGCTTGCAGTCTTGTGAATGCCAATGTCTATGGGTCACAGTTTCCACTTACCATCAGGTGGGCTGTGTGCTCGTTTGCCTTCTCTATGCCATAAAAAAAGAAGGTTGAAAGTTACTTTATTGCAGCAAACTTAATATTAAAATGCTATGCGTTCACACAAAAAAAACCAGGCTCGCAAATATTTGAGATAATTTGCGACAAAGCATGAAACACGTCAAGAATGATAAACACGAACTTTCTGAGAATGTTTACATTTCAAAGAACCACAAGAAATCCGTAAGTACCTTCGCTGGATCTGTAGTAACTTTTTTATTGCCATGTAAGACACTTTCTATTTACAATGCACGATTTATTTTGAGCCCTTTTACCGAGGCAGAAGATTTACATGCGTCTAAAGTTTAATACCGAAGGGATGAAGAATTTGTTACCAAGTATTTGGGGGAAAATCCTGGGTCTATATTTTCTGCCATAAAATTAAAGTTCCGTTTTTTACAGGCATTAACATGTTTTATCATAGTGAGCGTTAATTAAAATGTTGAAAGTCATAATTATAGGTAGTATAATTTGCATATTAATTATTTCATATTACTTCTCATAACAATTATAATGTCTAAAGTTTTTATGCGTAGATTTTAAGTACCTTATATTTGCAAGATTATGATTTAATATTATGTGGGTATTAAAAAAACGGAGCGAAACCTAACAAAGTCGGTTTTGCACCGTTCAGACTTGTTCGTTGCTCTCGCTCATTTCACTGGAACTGTCGGCAACAGAACGTATGAGCAAAAAACAATAGTGATTTTAGAATATATGCCCTAAAATATTACTGAATAATTACGTATAAAAATATAAGGTTTAACATTATGGACCATTAACGTCAGGATTATTAAACGTTATGCTTTCCGTTTTCTATGACTATCGACACTTATGAGCATAAATATTGTGAAAATAGATTTTATGACTTTCAAAATTCGATACGGTAAGTTTATGGGCGATACATACTTACCTACCTGGCTATTAAAGACCAATATGAATTTACAAATTTGTTTCATTTATTTCATTCAAACTAACGTGAGACCTGGTTTATCACCAAACAAAAAAAAAACACGAACCCATTCTTAATATGTAGGAACATTCCCTATTAAGTAATACGATATCGAAGCAAGACAGACATAACTGTCTACAATATGTACAACATAACACAACCGATGCTGATACTAACGAACACAGCTCTCAATACTGTATCCTTACTTACTGCGGGTTTACATTTGTCAGTTGCCGGATCGGATAAAATGTCGGATATTCTAGTTGTGATACATTTTATACGAGGCTGTTCACATCTGTCGGTCTGACGGATTCATACAAAACGTAACACCCGAAATTTCGCCGGATCCGACACCCGACAAGTGGGAACCCGCTCTAACTTGCAAACATTATCCTAAAAAAATATTTTGAGCGAGTAGGGCTCCAACGTCATAACACGACGCGTCGGTTTGTAACGTTTCAGCGTACGAAGTACGCAATGTGTATGTATCTTAGCACTCTGAACATGCCGGTAGATGTAATATATTATTCCCGTATGTCGAGACCGCCTCAGTGTAATGTATCGGAAATTGACGGTGCGCGACGAGGTTCACAAGCAATAAATGTTTGCGAGAACTTGTAAATGCACACCAAGAGACAAAGACACAGAATAACGTGAATACAAAATGATTTTTACATATATTTTGTGTAAAATATTGTTCGAATATATTTAAGAGAAGATTATAGTGGTTTTAATGTTCTTGTAACTCCAACAAACTATTTATATTTAGTATTCACTGAAAGGCAACAACTTCGCTGTGCCGCTGACAATGTCTGGTTTGTCTGCCCGTTTGCCTTTTACGGCAATAAAATAAAATAAAAACTCGCAAAGTTATTCGGGAGTTACTGTATCAGGAAAAAACCTAGATTGGATTAAAATTAATTATCGATCCTAAGAAACTATTCTGTTTTCCATTCGGACTATTGCACAACGTTGAAACAAATAAGGATCGAAAAAAAAAGTAGAACCCTATTTTAGGACGTGTCGAATTTAGTACTGTATAAGGATTCATGGAAATTATTGGACGTCCTACTTAGGTACTAATAATAACCGGCATTATTCAAATGTCTAAGGAACACGAATGATGGCTATTACATAAAGGACACGTGAGTCACAGTCCAGTTTACAAGATAATTTCACGCTGCATAACAATATAAAAAACGGTTTAGTCCACTTTCACAACTAAGATTTCATAACTGGTTATGAATAAGGATTTTTTTTCACTGTTTCATAACCAGTTATGAAACAAGACTTTTTTTTCCATTTTCATAACCAGAAACTAGGTAGGTTTAGGTTATGTTAGTTTTGCAGCAGGCCCGGAGGGCCAAACCACCCAGAAATAGGAGCTCCGCGTTAGCGGAGCTCCGTCGACACTGTCCAATTGATATGAAATAAGAGTCGTATAAGAGTGGTACCTAGTTTCTGGTTATGAAAATGGAAAAAAAGTCTTGTTTCATAACTGGTTATGAAACAGTGAAAAAAAATCCTTATTCATAACCAGTTATGAAACCTTGGTTATGAACGTGGAAAAAGGGTAAAAAACTTATCTCTTGCTCTTAGTCTATCAACATGCGGTCGTACTCGGTGACTTATCGAGCTTGAAACTTGAGACACCATAACATATTCAGCTTTCGAGAGAAGCAACGGTCGCATATATGCGTTTGATTTTATGTAAAGAACAATGTCAATATAAAAATTAACTCGCGGAATAGTGGTAACAATTAAAATTACTTAAATTAAATTAAACGAGGTCCTTTATTTAAGGCGGGTTCTAGCGTTCCAGCGGGAGCGTTTTTTCAGCGAGTATATACGAGGGGCGACTGGAAAGTTATCTACCTGATTATTGTACCTTGACTTTAAATGAAATATTTTTGTAATGATTGTGACATGTAATATTCTGTAAATATTATGAATAAATGAGTATATGAGTATATGAGTATATGAAAGAAAAAGAGTTTATTTTTTATTTTTCTATGTAATTCCCTTCGACCTAAATGTACTTGTTACAATTGTCAAAAAATTATATTACACCCTTAAAAAAATCTCTTGGATTCTCGTCAAAATAGTCGTTCACCGCGGCTATCATGTCCTCATCAGTAGAAAATCTACGCCCCCTGAAGCCATCTTCAGAAGACTGAATAGGAAATAGTCACAGGGGGCTTAATCTGGGCTGTAGGGGGATGTCGATGACATCAAAGCCATTTCTGGTCATGGCACTAGCTGTGTTGCGTGAGCCGTATGCATAGGTGCAGCAAAAATTCAGTTTCTGAGTTTGCCTCTACGTTTTTCTTTTATAGCGTGCTTCAACTGGCAAGGTAAATTTGCGTAATAATTGGCTTTCATTGTCGTATTTTTTGGAAAACAATCGATAAGCAATATATCTTCTGAATCCCAAAAAAATCTCACCGTGAGTTTTCTAGCCGAAGGACGAATCTTGAACTTCCGAGGAGACTTTTCGTCTTTTAATTTCCATTGTAGGGACTCCTGTTTACTTTCTGGGCCCCATTGTCTTATCCAAGTATCATCACACGTCACAATCCTGTAAATAATTTCTTCCTCTTTCCCGCGATGAGAACTCCTGACAACATCTGACACGTCTCTTTGTCTAACGGAGTCAGCATTTTGGGGACCCAGCGTGCACTAACCTTAGACATATTTAAATGACCGTGAATTATTTCGTTTACCCGTTCCTTAGTTATGCCCACATCTCTAGCTATCTCCCACTGTTTCACCCGTCGGTCTTCTAGAATAACGTTTTTCGACTTGGCCACGTTTTCTTTAGTGACAGCAGAAATTGGTAGTCCGCTACGAGGATCTACTTCTAGGCTCTCACAACCCGATTTAAATTGATTACACCTGAACTTTTTGGTAAAATCGGAAGGGCACGACTCACCAAATACAGGTAAAAGCAACAAAGTGCAAAAACCAATGAAAAGCAACGAACAAATGAGTTTTTTTTTTTTTAAAAAGAACAGTCAATAAAGGTGAATTCATAGTGGCCAGTATATTTTTTTAACTGCACATAGTCTACGTAGATATCATTTCAGCCGCCCCTCGTAGGCTCGTTTTTGTACGCACATAAACGCGCAGCGAAACGCGCATCTCCTGCGAGCGTAGGTGCTTGTAAGGCCATTGACGCGCGAGCCACGATAATCTGACAATTCGAGCGAACACGCTGGAATGAGCGCGCGTGTACGCGCTTTCGTCTTATTGAAGCGCGAAATGCAGCTCGCGAGCAAGCGCGCATGTCATGTCTTTCTCGAAGAATTTCGAAAAGGAGAGGAAGTTGGATTTTTTATTCGACTCGGATTACGAAAACGATACTGAGGGATTAATGTACCAAAATGTGAACCACCAAATAAGTCGATAAGTACTTATTATGAATAATTAGTGTGACTGGCGTGAATATAACGAATGCGTTTTTTAATCCGGATAGTGATGCAATCAAAAATTAAGTACATATACAACATTTTAATGAAAATCCTTCAAAGTAAAATAAATACGTTAATATTTTTGGGGTTTTTACTTTTCTGATTTCATCGATGTCCATACAACCTTCTGTAGGTGAACGTATTGTCGCCCGACAATAATAGAGATCGTTTCCCATCCCTAATATAGCTTAAGTCGGTCAATTCAGTGCGGCAAAAGGCCTAACAGACCATTTTTTTTTAATTGTTCCGGTAGTCTAAGACATATCTTAACAGATATACAGTGTGTGGCCCAAAACCGGGGCGAAAAAAGTAAATGGGGATTCTTTAGAACATTTCAATTAACTATCACAAGAATCTAATATTACAAAGTCTATAATTTTGGAAAAACAGCCTACAAAGTTAAAAATCGTATGTAATGTATTTTCCCGTCGCGATATCGTCGCTTGGTCACTTGGTACGCGGTATGTCTGAGTACAGGGTGCCATTGACAACACGCGGTAGATTTAGCGGTGTTTGCATTACATTGAATTTGCGATTAAGTTTGCTAGAAAAAAACTGAAAGTTAAGTTTTGATTTTAATTAGGTAAGACCATTATAATGTAATTACCGGTGATCTATAGAGCCCCTGTTTTTAATATTATCCCCGGTTTTGGGCCACACACTGTAGATTGCTTAGGTATAAATATCCAGTTTCATTTTCCTTTCGTGGTAGAGCACATTGGACCTAATACCAAACTGAAATTTAAATAGGGTAGGGCTCTTTGGACCTATTAACGCACCAGAATAACCAACACGAAAATCAGTCTCGCAGCCAACGTGTTAATTGTTACAATTAATGTATAGCGCTCTTACGTCCACAGCTCGATTTTCGAACTTCATGACATATATCGGCCATTTTCTTTTTTCCCCGTTCACAAAATGCAATAGTGAAATACCAGCCGTTACAACCAGCGCAAAATGTATCTGACATCTGGCAGACAGACAGACACATGGACATGATAGTATTAAAAAGGTTCCGTTTTTAACATTTGTCCAGAAGATCAAAAAGGCTTTACGTAGATTTGGCATTGAGGGATTTGGCACACTGGATGCGTTCTGCGGTCTGCGGTCCGATCAAGCATCTTTTGCCTCTATCAGTTTACTAAATTATGACGGAGATACAAGATACTTGACCTGACCGCAGACCACAGAACGCATCCAGTGTGCCAAATCCCTAATAATATTTTTTTAAATCAAATATGGATACCAAGTGACCCGAACCTAATAAATATTTAATGTAATAAAAAACCGTTTTGTTAAAAAAAAATTATAAATAATAGTATTATTAACAATGTTTAATGCAAAAAACCATTTACTTCTTTGCGAACTGCTTTGGGACAGTTCCGTGGAAATTTGTCCTAACCACAAATGTCGGAATTTAATTCAATTCTAATTTAATCTTTCGAATTTAACTTTGTACATTTAATCGACGAAAATTATTCGATTAGATTCATCGTTTCAGATTAGCTCAAAAAATCTTCGATTGGCGCAAGTTCCCCCAGAACTTGGGCCAATCAGAAGAAGCCAAAAAGAAGATTTTTTGAGCTAATCTGAAACGATGAATCTAATCGAATAATTTTCGTCGATTTGCTAATTTTATGGTTAGGTGGATTTGCTAATTTGGGGACGTACGGGATTTTTAGCGCGTCCATTTTGCTTTTCTTTTTGAGTAGTGAGTGGAAGTCAAATCTGGCTAAAGCACCAAATTAAATAAAATAATAAATAATAAATATCAGGGGACAATGTCACACCAATTGACCTAGTCCCAAACTAAGCTCTAGGCTTGTGCTATGGGTACTAGACAACGATATAAATACTTATATAGAGAAATATATACTTAAATACATAGAAAACATCCATGACTCAGAAACAAATATTCTTGCTCATCACACAAATATCTGCCCTTACCGGGATTAGAACCCAGGACCGCTAGCTTCGTAGGCAGGGTCACTACCAACTAGGCCAGCGCGTCGTCAAATTGCTCCTCTACTCCATGTATCGGTCGGCACTAACGGCTATCCCAAACTAAAAAAAACTGTAGACATACCGCGAGAGCTGATCGCATGCCACAGTAAAACTTATTTGGGAATTTGCGTAGGCTCCACATATTTCACGTTTCCTTCAGTTGGGTAATTGATGTTCTTGAAATAATAATTCCCTTGCCATTAATTTCCTTCAAATGTGAAATATGATTATTCGTTCATTACGCACAAGACTTTACACACAAGAATTGCGAAGCCGGATTTTTTGAGTAATTGTTTGTTTTTTTTCACACTTTGTCTTAACTTTTCTTGATTGCTTTTAAATACAAGTATCTTTAAAAATAAAGTATCTTTAAGATACTTTTAAATGAATTCGCAATCGCATTTCGATTTTCTTCAAAGCTCTCTATATGAGTTTGCGATACGGCCGGCGGTTATTTTCTCTTAACGATTTCTCTTATTAAACTCGCTTAAATTGGATAGTCTTTCAGAACCGGGCTTTCTTGTATTCGTTTTTCTGAGTGGGTTTCCTAAAATACTATAAACTGTGCTTTGCCTCTAAACCTTTAGTGTAAATTTCTGCATGACCTTCGCATTAGACCAGAGGGGATGTGTATCGAAGACATTACAAACAGTTTCGCGGCGCTTTTTTTCTCGTTTGCCATAATTATTGTTAAAAAAAACCTTCGACCATGAAATTTATCATAATTATTTGAAGATGAGTTTTTAAACAAAGACAATTCAATTTGGTATATTTAAAGGAATTTAATATTTTAAACAGAGGTTCAAACTTTGTCCAGATTTCATTCCGCATACGTTAACTTACTTTTGATCACATTTATAAACGGAGTCTTTGTTAACTTTGCGACGTAATATTCCCACGCAGGAAACTGAGATCACATGTCACATCAATGATGTCAATCTGAATTAACATTTCAAAGCTTGATATCCAAAGGACAATGGAAAAACTTGGGACGAACGTTGTTTAAATATTGTTGGTACGACGTACCGTGACAGCTCCACGCCGAAGTGAACTTATACATCGTTGGCAAGGTATGTTTGGGGTTCCGTACCTGAAAAAGAAAAAATGGAACCCATATAGGGTACGGAACCATTTAGTTCACAAGAGGCCTATAAATTTTAATCCTGTCTTTTTTTTTCCTACTTCTAAATGTTGTTCTTTTTTTGACTTACTGAAAACAATTGACTTACTGAAATGTTTGTAAGTTAACATTTGCCTAAATGTAAATTTTAAATGATCTTTGACATTCAGAAAGTGTTCTGTATGAATCTATATTGAATAAAGTCGACTTTGACTTTGACTTTGGGTCACTTTCTTGTCCGTCCTTCTGTCTGTCGAGACCCTTTGTATCGAGATGAATTTAAAACCATATATACTCTGGTCCACATTAACTTGAAGCTGTGAAAAAATCAAACTTTCAGTTAACGTTTAAAAAGATACGGCTGTTTATGCCGCAAAAAACGTATATTTGGACACTCTCATGGGAATAAAATTTGTAGATTATTTTCCGTTGATCTGGAAAGAACTATGAAATTCGGCAACTAAGGACTAATAAGGGAATTCTTATACTATAAGTATAGGGAAAAATCTAAAAACTATATACATTTTTAATTAAATTACAAAACAACAGCGTCTTTGTGCAAGGAACGGCGGTCCAAATTTTGAATTGAGTGGTCCGTGTCATGTGGGGTATCGTATGAAAATCTTAAATAAGGAAACCAGTGGACCTACCACATGGGTGCTATCGGAAAGAGTACCAAAATGGCCACTGTCCTTTTAAAATAGTACATTTGAAGGGTCCACGGAAAGAACATGTCTCATGTATGTCAAAGTTACATTAGTAACTTTTTGAGATATCGCGATTTGAAAATTAGGAAGCATGTCATTTTGTACGTAATTTTCGAGTAAAGGTTTTTTAAGAGTGAAAAAATACAAGTTATATGAAGATTTATATCTGAAACTGAGTGGTGGGTAATAAGTTCATTTCGCCCTCTACATTTAGAGATTCAAAACTCACTTTTAAAAAAAAGTGACTAGACATGTTCTTTCCGTGGACCCTTCATTTGCAATAAAACTCCATGCCGAAAAGAAATATAAAGCCGAAAATTTCATGTTCTATAATCTACAGAGCGCCTTAATAAATGCGATGAAGCTTAGCACAAAATGAAGACGTGGGCATGATTTATGAGTCATACCAACTTATCTGATTTATTACTGAATCACTAATATACATTTTTATTTGGACAGACGTTAAACCGCCCGACATTTACAACATCGTTAAACAAATAGTTATTTATGTGACTGGTGCATAATGAGAGGCATTAATACACGAGTGTGGTTTTATGAAACGAGCCGATAGGTGAGTTTCATAATAAGATCACACGAGTGTTTTAATGCCTAATTATGCGTACAGTCGCATACATAACTTTATCTACATGCATATCATAAGTTTTCTACAATATGTGAGAAAATTGTACCAAGTTGCCTTGTATCTTAAAGCACCTGAACATTAAGATGCAACTACATCAATAACCGATACTTTAATGACATGTAATACTTTAATGTTAACATTAAAGTGCAACCACAGATACAGGTTTCTTAATATAGGCTGTTTGCTTATCGTTTCTAAACATATAATAGGGAAGTTATGATATGGATGTAGATAAAACAATTTATAAGCCCAGTAAAATATTCTTTGGTATTCATTCAAAGATGTATGTAAAGATCACACATAACTAAAACTATTTTTGTAAAGAGATGAAAGATGTCTTTTGCGCCCTAGGGAAAATTCAGCTTCGTATTAGATAACATACGCGAAGGACAGAGTTATTTCACTTTTAAGGCAAACATGTAATAGAGCACGTTTTATCATGGCAAAGCTGAGCAATATTGGACGAGCACGAGCTTAGGGTCCTGAAATTCCCGGAATTCCCGCGTCAAGCTGTGATTTTAGGTTAAGTATTTAGTGAGAAATTTGGGTCGACAATATTTGGGTAAGGAATGCAAAGATTTGAAGGTACATTTATCCGTCGTACAAAACTTTTACATACAGCTAACTAACAAACAAACGAATAAATTATAATAAATTACGAATATATTGTAGTGGTGAGATCAACACAACAAGCATTATATTGCTGTCTTTCACTTCATAACCAAAGTGATTTCGAAATGTATCTATTATAATGCCGTTTTAGACAGTGTTTAAATTACGCTGAGAATGCAATGGGACATAGCCAGCACACCTTTAAATAGCGTAGCGGCGTAGCCGTCGTAGCGAATGCTACGAATTTACTTATTAAAACGTCTTAGAATTAGTTTACACGTGCAGCTCCTTCGTTTGCCACTTTCTGATAAGTATGTAAGTGTGAGTGAGAGTGACGGGTGCCTTAGAGCAATAAACGCGAACATAATAGGCCCGCACTGGCCCGTAGAGCTTCTAAGTATTCCACTCACTGCCGCACTCAGAGACGTCAATCAAATTTAATGCTTGTTTAGTGACAGCAGCAACTTTAATCAAGCATTAAATTTAATTGACGTCACTGAGTGCGCCAATTAGTCTTACAACTCGAACCCTTAGAACGAACATTCTTCCTCTATCGAGCAAGTATGACGTACAGTCAACAGCATAAATAAGTGATCATTTATGTACCTTGTCGCTTTCAATCGGTATCGCACTTTTATTAAAAACATATTGCTTTTTACGATATGCCCCCCCAGAGATTTTGATTTTAATTTCCGAGGACTTAGTTATTCAAAGATTCATCGATGTTCGGCTACGGGGTAGAACCAAGTTCCCAGAGCGTCAAAGCGGTGCATACTAACGAAACCGTAGTAGGTAATACCATAGAGAATTTTGAACATGTCAGACAAACAAAAATTCCGAGAAAAAATATGAATATTCAGCGTTGAAATCTAGCCCTTTTCAAACTAAAGCGCCAACTAGTCTGTCAACTAGTTATGCAACATATTCAAGCGCTTTGTAAAAAAATCCTTTGATAACGCCGACATGCAGCCATAATTCAAATAGTTTGGGAAAAATACTGCACGAAACTGTTTTGCATATTAAACGAATCTCTAGAGTTTGTTTATGATGGTGCGGACGGAAAATTATCTCCCATTGAAACGTATAAAAAAGTACAATGTTTTATGTAAAATAATGTGATTAGGTACATTTATGAGACCAGACAAACTGTGGCCTAGGGAGTCGACTAGTAGTCGTAAAGTACCGAGTTTTATACCACGGATAGGGCCATATACCGTAGAATCATTATAGAGTTCCATAGTAGCTATATATACTCGTACATTTGCTAACCTAGATGTCGTTATGGCGTAAGTAAAAGAAAAGGCTATGTTTATACTGAGCCCCATCCCTTTGCTGCAGCATTTAAATTTGATTGTATTTTATCGCGTTCTCAATCCATGAAGGCCGCCCTACCAGTTAAGTTTACTTATTTTTAGTTTTAATAGTAGTTTTATAAGGCTCTATAAACTCTAAAATTTTACTGATTAGTTATTCTTTTGAATTGTGTACTGTTAGGTCCTGTAACACATCCAGGGCTAAGGATATTATCGATCCGATGACAAAAAAAAAAAAATATTCCAATCTAGCAGCGGTGTTCACATTGTTGTGTTCCGGTGTAGGGATAAGACAACCGGTGAAATGACTACCATGGAGGCATTCCATCTTGGCTTGGCCTTTAGGGTTGGCAACACATTTGCGGTCTTGAGATTGCGGTATTAAGGCCCGTATTAATAAACTGATCTCAACTCTGATGCGTCAAAAATGACAGTGTTCTATGGTTTGGCGTTTACTTTGACGTATCTTGTGGCGGGTCTCACAGTCAAGATGAGTTTATTAATACGGCCCTAAGATTGTAGAGAGAATGCAAATGTCTATGGGTCACAGATAAGAATAAACTGTTAATTGAGGTTGTCTCGTTTTTCCACTATTAAAATTGTTTTTTATATGAGAGAGGCAAACAAGTATGCAGGTTACATGATGGATAGTTATGGCCGCGCCTAAACTCCGACGACATAAGGGTTGTCGGTCCGTTGCCGGCCTTTTAGGATAATGAAAACTCTTTTTTTGAAGGCCTCCATGTCATAACCAACGGTTTTTACTACTTTTATTTTTATTTGGAGCTTGCCTTTTATGCTGAAGAGTGTTGCCATTTGGTATGTTATTTCTTAGTGACGACACGTTAGCTTAGTTGGTAGAGACCCTGCCTACGAAGCTAGCGGTTGACATCCCGGTAAGGCCAGATATTTGTGTAATTATCGTGTGTATTTATTCCTGAGTCTTGTATATTTTATATGTGGTTCACAGCCTTTTGGCAGAAATGTGTTTGCCAAAATGTATCGTATCCCAACCGTTTCATAAGCCAACCCGTGTTGTCTATACCTAACTGTAAATATTGACATTTGCTTCGTCAATAAATAAAAACTGGAAAAAACCACTGACCAAGTCCCTAGCTCTAGGCTTGTGCTACGGACTCTAGACAATGATACACATACTTTTAAAGAGAAATACTTTGTGAAATACATAGAAAACATCACAGCGATGAACGACTATACTCAAGAGCAATGAAAACGGGTCACTTTGTATAGAATTTCCATATAAAGTTCTGACAGTATAGAGTAGGTATCTCAGAGACCCACCATCGCGATTACGGCGATGGTGATTTTGGGAGGGGTTGTTATGTAGTCGTGAATAAATAAATCTGCTATTCCATTTAATTGTGTTTTAATTATTTATGCGTATAAAAGAACACCAATAAATTAATACTAAGTTGGCATGAAACCCGAGATCGAGAGTTGCCAAGAGAGTGATCGATCGATATCTGAATCGATCATAATAATATTGAATTTAGAGGATTTAGATCAATAAAAGAAACGTAAACGTATAAAAATGGAGGTTGTTACCACCTTGTTAGAACGTGACCCGTTTTCATTGCTCTTCAGTGTAGTTAAGCGGGGGAAGTCACGGATTAAAGCTAGTATTAAAAACAAATTCAAATTGTGCGTCTTTCAGAAACTAGTCTTAACACAGTAACTGCCGATGTGGTTTCTAAGCGTGTCCGAAGTTTATAACTTCCCCAACTTAGGGAACGAACTTGTTGGTTGTTGGCAAGTCGCAACTTAAACGTATTACGGTGCTGCGAGTAAATATTTAAAGTTCATAGATCACGTCAGCGGGTTTTGCAACTAGCATACAGGACTTTTATGCTTTAAGAAGTCAACCAATCACGGAACTGTGGAAGTTCCGGACCTTTGGAAGGCGTACATAGAGCTGAGCCCAACACGCAAGCCAAATGGACAAGTTTAATTTAGTAAATTGATGGAACACCAACCGGCGATTGTCCCTGAGTTTATACTATAGAAGCATGCTCCCACGGACAACCACTGTTTAGTGTAGGGATATTAAAGAAGGATGAGAGCACTAATAATAGGCTTTGAATGACCTGATATGGATTGGTGAACTTTATAATTATTATTTTAGTAACAATGTCTATTATGAAAAAGATCATTTAAACTTCCCAAAACCTTTTTTCTCGGTTGTTATTTTTAAATTCCACTCCGAGCTTTAACAGTTTTTAAAAATTCCTAAAAGGTTTTAAATTCCAACAAAAAGGTCAGGATTAGTCCTAATTTTGAATGTAAATTCAGTAATTTTAAAAGAAGCTTTACAACATTTAGCGTAACCTTTTACCGAATTGGAATCTCATTTGATTCCGACTATTCCATCTATGTGGTTCCAGGATAATCAACAAGTTATTAGGATAGGTTTAACTATTCAGAGATGTAATGCAGCCAGCATCATGGGGACAATGCTGCGAACGGATTTATTAGAGGGGGTATTCTTTTTGTAATTGTGTATAGAAATATATTCATTAATTCTAATTTTAAGTACATAATAGGTTACATTGGTTTTATATTATTATTTTCTATATAGTGTATATATTTGTCATTTTAATATAATAATCATTATCTATCTATCCAAATATAATAAACCCTCCATGATAACCACCATAAAAATAGACTGTTTTGTTAGAACAAAATTCTTATCTGTAAAAATGTTATTACTGCTAAATAATAACATCGATTCATATTTCGTTGACCTCTATTCTAATATCAGTCGAGATGACGTTTAGTTCGAATTGAATTGTCAATTTGCTTACAAATTTGAGAAATGTCGCACGTAAAGAACGATATAATAGTTGGAGCCGACTCTAGTTTGTCTCTGAATTAAAACTATGACTAAATTATGACAGCTGCCAGAAAACTTTTCAACCTTTCATAACCGCCATTACCGGTGCGGCTCCTGAATGCATCATGGAGGGTTACATAATTACGCATTAAAACACTTGTGTAATGTTATTATGAAACTCGCCTTCGGCTCGCGTTCGGCTTGTAGCCTGGCTCTGCCTGCTCCACTCCAGGAATGAAGGCATGAGTTTATGTATTCCATCTATATATAAAACCACTCGGATCATAGAGAGTAGAGTTCCGTCATCGTCACTTTAAACTATCTCCAAAAATCATGAGCTGACTTTCTATCGAAAGTTATTTGGCGCTATCTTGGATAATGTTCAACAGTAACTAATACAATTTATTGGTAGAGGTCCGAATAGTGTGTACAAAATAGAATTTGACTACGCCACGAGTGAGCTTAAAAAACCAATCTCTTAAGAGGAGACATTTCTAAACCTATTCTCTGATTCCTGGGAACACCCACCACTTAGTAAAAATAGAACTCGTAGGAGTTTAGCAGAACTTATCTGTCAGCGTCGCGTCACTCGGGCTGGCTGAAGTGCCACAGGCAACTTTGAAAATCGAAGTTCGAAGTTACCTTAGCTCCATCCCTTTCTCTCGATTTAGTCTCTAATGACGAGTGACAGGGAAACACCCGCGCGCAATGCTGGATCAAGGAGTTGCAATAAGAAACTTAAACATTTAAAAAAAATATCCTTATCTTGTTTTACTACTTAAAGACAGTGAGCAAAATTCAATTTTATGCGGGCATCAAGTATGAGAAAATTAACTTTTAATTAAAAAAAATTAAGAGAATAGTGCTTGTTTAATATGTATGGGTGAGTAATTATACATGTGCATGTGGTTTAAATTCTACTATGTTCCAATTTATTACCTTTAGGGAGCTATTATGTTCTGTTGCTGCTGAGGTGTTGAGTTTATGTGCAACATAAGATTAAAGTTATTTGCATCTCGAGACATTGAATGCGCTGCACTCCAGTGGCGAAGCGTCACGTAAATAAATAGACAAGCCGGAGCAAAAAAAGGTGTATGGCGTGTGTCGGTTTTACGGTTTGTTTGTATACCTACTCTATGCATAGGAATTTTTGGTAAAGCCGTAAATAATCGGCTTGTACGAACGCCTCGCGACTGCTGCACTCAGGATTCTAACCTAGAATCGCTACGCTCGTGATTCAATTATAGAATCCTTCGCTTACTTGAGATTCAAAATCAATACTCGCAGCAAAAACAAACTTTGCTCTCTTGCTGGACAAATACTTAACTATTCCTTTGGGGCAATAATATCGAGCCACTTTCTATGGGAATTCAGTACAAAGTGGTTCGATTTATTTGCTCCCATGTGTATTTGATATTCCACAACAATCCTAATGATAGGTCAAATGTCATTCGAGCACCAACCGCGGCCGCAAAGGGGTCGCTTTGGCTTTGTTTACCTATGCGTGAGCCTGACGCTAACAGGGGAGGTCAACCGACGCTGCACTTGACAACACCTGCCTAATGGGCCGCATTACACTGGCGGACAACGGTATATAATAATTTAATAAAGTTACTCAAAAAAATGTTCTTTTTGTAGCTGTATATCGTGGGGAAAGTTGGAACTAGTGGGTTTTCTTTATTTTAATTTATTTACTATTCCAACCAATGACTTCAACCTCTTTAAGTCAAATATCTCTTTTGTCTCTTTTAATTACCGATTTCTTTGTGTTTAATTGATAATGTTGAAGCTGAAGTTTTAATAAATTTCCTGACTATAAGTGTTAGGAGTCTTCGGTTACGTGGTTCTAGAATCTATGGAGTCGCTATTTCTAATTATTATTTACATACGACCTTGCTTTTGACCTTCAGTATTATCATATTAAACATTAAACTAACGACATTTTTAGTTTGGTTTATCTATACTTACTAATATTATTTATACTAATTTTATGAAATGATTCTATTTTGCTGTGTCAGTAATATCTTACACTTTTTAGAATCATTAGGAACTGAATATTTTTACAATGGTACATAAGGTCAAAAATGTTTGAAACAACTCCCCTGCCACCACTGAAAGTTCTAACACTACAAATACAACCAACCAATTAATATACCAAGTTTAAATAAAAGCTTCAAATAAGATACACTCTACTCCTCTTTTATCAGAAGTTAATTAACAAAGTTTTATTGGATCGACCCGCTCGACTTGTTCACTGATTTTATGCGCCACAATTCGCGTTTAAAATATATTCCATACGTTGTCAGTTGTGGCTTATCAATCTTCGAAGTCAATTTGATATTTCAGCAACCTAATGAACAATGAGAGGGTAACAATTTAACCATGAAATACTAAAGCAGCTGCAGCAGTTTAGGTTGAGAGAAAGGGACAGAGCTATAAGAGTTATACAACTCTCTCCCTTTCTACCTAAACTAAGCTGCTTTTTTATGTCATGGTAAACCTCTGAATCGCAATTTACAAATGTGTCACGGGAGGTGTATACACATTACTGATGTGGCACTGTAATGCAGATATTACATCCAGTATTCCATCTTGCAAATTGCATTTTGCGGAGCTTGTCAGTTTCACTGCCGCGCCTGCCTTCATTGTTTTCTTTTATTTTTGTATATTTGTGTCTTATGGTTAGTGTATAAATGTTATTCTTCTTCTTTTAGTGTTGGCAACGCATTTGGGCACGCAACTTTTTGTTGTTGTTATTCTGTCCCGTAAGCCAGAAGACAACAGTGGTAGAGTTAAATGTTTTAATACATACTACTAGGACACTCAGGAGAAAAGCCATAAAATAATGGGTTGGTAATTGGCAATAAAACTGATTCTTAGTGAACTTAAATCCTTTGAACTCATACTTTTAAAGCGTGACCCCAAGAGACGTCATTATGACAACGAGGTACAACGAAAAAATAATTTACTTATTTGTAGAAGTAAGAACGCTATTATCCATAGATTTCAGAGCTTACTGAGTATCAGGTGGCCTGTCTATTAATTTGTTTTCTCTATGCCATTAACATAAATCGTTGTATTGGCATCATATAGACTAGTAACCCGCCCTCGCTTAGCTTCGGTGTTGACATTATGACTGTAGCATTTGAGCAATATTTATTTTTTTGTTTCATTATTATTATTACTGCTTTTTGTACCTACACATTGATATTATTTGATTTTTACTTTATTTTATATTTTTACACTGACGATCTTATTGTGAATGCATTATAACTATGCGACATATAATAATGTCATTTCCAATACAAAATAAATAACTACTACTACTACTATGTTAGATTTCTGTAACACCCGCAAGTAATCCAGAATTAATTATACATAAAAACCTCCCTCTTGAATCATTCGATCTATTGATGAAAACCGCATCAAAATCTGTCGATTAGTTTGAAAGATCTAAGCGTACATACAGAGGGGCAGACGGCGGGAAGCGACTTTGTTTTTAATGTGTAAAGATTGACATCTGTCACCTGTTTCCCATAATTTAACGTTTGAGATAAAACACCTAAAGACAATTTTAGCCAACGTAATGATTGTCGTAATCGGATGACATTGTTTTTTTAGTAATGTCACTTTGAATATGTGTAAAGGACAGTTAAGGTGAAGCCTTTTAATGAGTCTTTCGCGTCATAGCTCAGCTGGAAAAGATCTCTTAAAGGGATAAGTATGGATTTGTACATTCATATTTTGTAAATTTTATATTCTTAGAAGTTCCTAGAATATGACATAGAATTTGAGCCATAATTAAACTACATTTTATATTCGTGAGACTAGATTGGAATGAAACTCCCATTGCCATTTTAAAAAAAACGCTTTGTACACCTTTATTTGTCCCGCAGTGCAATAGCACGTGTTTTACTTACCTAATGGGGCAAAGAGGCTAAACTATTGGTCTAGAAAATTACGTGCTCGATTCAATTATGTTCCTTACGGCTTTCTCCCTAATGAATGAAATAATACTTATTACAACCTAGTTCTTGTTTTGTGCGTGACAGAGTTTTCTGTTGTGTATGATTTACTATTATCCAGCCAAAAACAGAATTGCTAAGGACTGGAATGTTTTATATTTTCAAAGGTGGCTTTGGTTTCAAGGAGGTGTAGGAGTCCTTTATTAGAGGATTAGACAGAAATGAACAATTGATACTCTGACTAAAATAGGTTTATACCTAGGGCGTATCTTCATTTTCCTACTCCTGTACTTTTATCTGTCATTTATATAGTCACGAACACTAATATAAGAATATAGATAATATGTCCGCAGAACATTCCGTAGAAAAGTCTATCTAGTCTATTCCCCTTAACAGCACTTGTGCTTTTTTGAGCCAAAACGATATACCTAGCTGCCAAAGCTTACACCTAGGTTAATTTGCCCATCAAAATACTTCACCAAATTAAACCACCAATCACAATACACATTGACTGTCAATCGGAACGTTAGGTTCTTTTTGGTATGTAAACTCTTTTACTAATTTAACTCTTTAAAAAAACATTTTATTTGGTATCAACCAACCAGAACGCAGCTATATTAAAATCGACCAATCAGGTAAAAGAATTCATTTCTCAAATCATTAGGTGTTTTTTAGTCCCTATTTCACAAGTTAAATCGACAGTGCAACTTTTAAAAAAAATATGAAACCTGGCAAGTGCACATCAATTTAAAAACAAAGTTAACCATAGACACATATTTTGTTGTTTTCGAATGTTTCTCGCTCGTTTGTTGTTCTGTGCTTCGTTCGTTCGTATTCTAACCTAGGTATATTATAAAATTTTGTTCATTTAATTTTGCATTTTATTTGAAACCTAGTCGTAGAAAAAGTATTGTATGCAACGGTGTATAACTAAGTCAAAAAATACTCGTGGCGTCTTGCTTTACGATGTTTGCCTGCGGCTCACATCGTAACCACCCCACTCGTCTTTTTTGACCTCTCTTATACAACTGTTGCATAAACTACTATTTTAGGAATCTGGGTAAAGCTGAAAGCTTTTTAAATTAATTACGTTATATATTTGCTTACGTGGTTTGTACTGTGTAGATGATCAAATTAAAATACCGGCCACAAATTGACAACTTGAACGCGTGACCATAAAATAAAATAACTGACTAACACGTCTATAATAAAATAACTGACCAATAATAATAATCGACATATCCAATATTTCAGAAGCTATATTGTTTTACCGCGTAGAATAGAGTCTTTGTTCTGTAGCGTATTTGACATGGCGATAAACAGTTTTAATATTTTGGTTTAAAGTCCTACGACCTCACCATCAATGCTCAACAGGGTGTTCTAATTTTAATTGGCCTAGTTGGTAGTGACCCTGACTACGAAGCTAGCGGTTCCGGGTTCAATTCAATCGGGCAGATAATTGTGTGATGAGCGCGAATATTTGTTCCTGAGTCATGGATGTTTTCTATATATTTAAGTATATTTTTTTCTTTATAAGTATGTATATCGTTGTCTAGTACCCATAGTAAATTTGGTCAATTGGTGCGACATTGTTCCTTGATATTTATTCATGATTTCCTTTGTTCCAGATCACCCCTATTTCCCCAAAATGGCGGGAAGCCATAATGAAGCGCATCGAGATGGCGCGGCGGGACACCATGATAGCTGCTGGGCAGGGGGCCAAGCTGGAGCCTGGCCTGTTCTGGGACCTCAGTGGGACGTTCTTGTTTACAGTATATGTCATGACAGCACTGGGTATGTAGGAATTTCACTTTATCGATTGTGTCATATTGAATTTAATTTTATCGAACTCTATTCTACTGAAACCTTGACGTTTACGGGGATGCTTAAACATTAATAACATTGGGTAGGTTAGTTAGGTGTTTAAATAATAGGTACTCAGGTTTGACTATATTTTTGCAATGATTTCGACAGAGCAACTGGTCTGGCTGAACCTGGTTCGTTGAACTTGGTTATTTTTGCTAAGCTGGAGCAAGTAAAATATATGTACACTGAAAATAATAATTGGTTGCTTCTCATGATTATAATTGTTGTAATTGTAAGCGTCTTGTTAAGCTAAGATGTTAGTTGAATCACAATAGCAGTTGCTGCTGGTACTGTCAGCTTTGCTATTGAATTAATATCATAACTGTTTTATTCAATGTCAACCAAAAGATAATCTCTCCAAAGAAAAGAGGTCGATAATTTAATATGAGAAATATAGTACAAAAATACTGCTACGGGCTACGGCGTAGCGCTCGTAGCGCTATAGATCTGTAGTGCTACGAACTTTAAGAGATCCCATATGGCATAAGTTCACCTATGTATCTTTTCTATATTGATGCAATGTCTCGTAGTTGTTTATGAGGAACAAAGTGTTTACATACAATCATACTACTGGATTCAGTCGTTCTTCCAATGTGTCAAAGTGGTGTCAAAAAACTTCCGTGTGTGATGACTAACGGTCAACTGCTTATTCCTTTTTTGAGAATAAGGTCCAACAGGAAAAAAGGGAATAACAACATACGATACGATTTTCAAATTAGTTTGACAGATTAGAAAGTATGATATCACTATTATCAGCCACCGCTCGGTGTCGTCATTTATTCTTTTCAGTATTATATAATTATGTAAATACTAATTACATAACCCTTTGTGCACAGGTTTTGGCGCCCCCGTGCCGCAAACAGACCTTGGGAGGTGCTTAGCTCTGTTATATGCCGTTGTAGCAGTTCCTGTTCACGTCTACCTGAGTAAGCTCTACCAAACAAACAAAACATTTATCGATGACGTATTATGTTGATGTTTTAGACGACGCAGTTAGTTCGTACATATGGTGATGTACGAAGCCAGCGGTCGCCATTTAAGTATGTGTTCCTTCCTGTTATTTTTTTAATTACCATATTTTGACTAGCTCGATTTTGTTTGTGTTTAATTGCTTGGTTGATTTTTACGTCACTTTCCGAAGAGCAAGAGCGTTCAAACTTTAATAAAACCCAGCTCGGAACTAAGTAGATATAAATTCAATGACATTATACAAAAAATGTATTAAGAGAAACTTAGGAAAAAAAAACTTTAATTTAAAAATCAAAATCATGAAAAGGTTTACTCACAAAACAGTAGTTTTACGTACTCTACATTGCCTAATAAATAAACGTACTAACAAAAAGCACAAATGTGAGAATGAAACGAGTCAATTATTTTTAGATTGTACTATAAGCCCATCGGAACCCTGACCTACCATAGAACTGTCTCACAGTGACTTTATGATTAAAACCGTAAGAAGTGCCAAACAAATTGTTTTATAATGCCACTGTGACAACGTTATATGTCGGTCATGTTCTATGGGCTCATAGTACTCGTATGTATACGGGTAAGTAGGTTTTATTGGATGGTTTGCGAAGTATTGCGTACCGAATTTGAAACGATGTGTATCGAAGCAATCTTAAAACGTGCCTGGAATAGGTCGTTTAAATGCATGATACACGGACATTTTAGGGAAGAGCCTGCCATCGTGGGCATAGATAGGACACGAAGAACCTTTAAACGTATTCTGAAGTTATTTAAGTAATGAGAGTATGAATAATGTATGTTTAACGTCATTCATCCAGTATTAAGGGGTTAGGGCGATAAAAAGGAGGAGTTATTTTGACATTTATGCCCTTATTAATAAACGTGGAGTAAACGTGGAGTAGTTAAGCCATGCTTTGTCCTTATCTGCCTTATTCAAATGTTACAATGACAGATAAGGACATTTTATTTAAGGATATTGGTGTTTTGCAAAATATTTCACAGAATGGTTCCTATGGACAAGACAGCCGGTGTAATGACTAGCATAGAGGCATTTCATCTTAGTCCTCAGAGTTGGCAACGCATTTGCAGTCTTAGGCTTGCAATCTTGTGAATGCGAATGTCTATGGGTCACAGTTTCCGCTTACCATCAGGTGGTCTGTGAGCTCGTTTGCCTTCTCTTTGCCATAAAAATAAATAAATAAATAAATAATAAAATATGGCTCTCATTTTTGTTTACAATAACTGGATGATAGGAGGCTTTTCACATCAACATCGATTGTTCCATAAGGGTGATACCGCCCCCCGATGGGCGTTGAAGTCTTCAGAAGGCCGATCACAATGTTCGGTACCAAGGCGAAAACATACATACAGATGAAATAACCATTCGAGGGGTTTAAGGGAAGTTTGAGGACCACGACACTAAGAAACGTAAAAGTCGTTTTGCCTGTTTCTTCCTATATTCCCTATTCATTCGTTAATTACTTTCCCTGATTTACCATTTTGTTACGCTGCATGATAAGTGTTCATTTAGACGGTCAACAGGCGCCTTATTCTACTTTGTGTTTACACGTATTGTCATAGTATTGTTTTCGACTCGCCCGCACTTACTGTCATTAATAAGAGCTATAATAACGTAACCCTGTCGTAATCAGAGTCTCTAGTGTATTATTACATATACAAAAACGTCTCGATCGCGTTTTGCGTTTCTTGTATGAATAGAATGGTCACTGTCGCGTTCGAGACGGTTTGCCGCGTGAACAGCAACTAACACTCGAGGCACAGGTGACGTATTAACTCGTCACTCAAGTTTGAGTGATGTGGTCTGCCCACAGGTCTGCTACAGCGTCAGGATTCTGCGTTGGTATACAAATCCTTTTAGTTGACTGTACGTATATTTGGCCATAGTTATTTATCTTATCATCAAAGTTTTTTAGTATCCATACATTAAAAAATATAACTAAAACTACACTAATCTAACAAACCAGTAGTACCAGTACGCATCGTTCCCAAAAGGTTTGCTTTATGTCATGTTGAAAGCACAAGACCGGTCTGAGTGGAAAGCCTTGGGGGAGGCCTATGTCCAGCAGTGGACGTCTTTCGGCTGACATGATGATGATGATGAATGGCAATCCTTAATCTTTGTGCCAAGTAAAAGCCAGTATTTCAGTCACAAGTAGCGTATACCAGGCGTGATAGTTCTTTAAGATACGGTGAGCTCCTGGTGCCCACAGTCCTGATGTTTTGACGCCAAAACTCATACGAACCTATCAGGTAAATCAATACAGTCTATATTGCACCTTTGAGGGTCACTGTTGATTCAGCCGCCATACCAGCCCTAATATTTGTTGGGGGAAGGGTGGATGGCGTAAGGGTGGCAACGCATGTTGCATCTAAAACCAACGGCCGGCACTTACCACGAAACAAGTCTTCCCATTAGGTCTTTTACCATCATTACGGTTAACATTTGGTTCCAAAATAGCTTATTAAAAATGGGTATAGACAATCCGTCAGTTCAGTGTCAGCTGGCTTATTGATAGACAAGATTATTCAGTACATTCTGTAGTTTGTGATGATGACATGATGTCTACGATTCTGATTTGGATGAATGATAGATAGTTAGATGGTTTTGTATTAGATTAACATTTGTTAACATTCCCCAGCCGGGATTATGATGGGCTATATTAATTATTAACAGGACGTGGTGATCCCAAGAGCTACCGACGGGGCCCGAAGCGTGCCTGTGGGCTTATGAGGCGTTGAAATATGAACAATTGGAATTTACTTAACTGATTTTACCCTTAATTTGACAATGTTCACCACTATGCGTTTCTTGTTTTTTATTTATGATATTTTTTTATTCTGATTCTAAAACAAAAAAGGTTTCCACCGTTTTATCACACAGCAAAAAACACAACAAAAAACACAAAATTACGCGGAATTTTATACAGTACTTATCTCTTGAATGCATCCACACTCTCCAATTTGACAGAGGTGACAAGATGGAATGACAGCCATTCAGCCAAATTCAGAATGTCTAGGTGAGACATTCTGAATTTATGATCATAAGGACGTTAATAACTAAGGTTGTAAATATTGAGACTATATGCACTGAAAAAATAAAAACATGTTAATTTTAGATTCACATTAAACGATAAAGTTTTGGTATACCACAAATATTCTCAAGGGGGTGACGAAAAATGAATTTTACGCCGACGACGAAGTTGTGGCAGAAAACTAAAAATAGTTTTTAAATAAACTGATTATTATCCTCAGTATTAATTTTGAGGCAAAGGTCAGAAACCATGAACAAAAACAAAAGACATACAAACGATCGCATTCAGCAATTATTTTTTTTATTTCATTCGATTTTCAGAATTGAACCCGCCGCGTTGTGTCTGGTTTCTAAACCTGCACTGCAACCACTAAACCACTCGTTGTCGTTAATAACTTAAGCTTTACACGAAAATCACAAGCCATTTTTGAAGTGTTTCCGCTTCCTCAAAATAAGCAGATTCCAAGAGGGTATTATTCGACTTTTCCACCCCTTGAGAATGTCGTTCATGAAACTAAAACAGATTAAGTGCCAACAAATGCCGAGCTCAATTTAAACTCTAAACCAAAGATGCCAAAGAGTCTGTTCTGTGGGACATTTGTGAGCACTTACTAAACATTAGCAGAATGAGGAGGATTTTAAATCAAGTGCGTGTATAGGATCTGAATAAGTAAACTCCTCGACGCTTCGGTCGTGTAACTTTAATGACGAACCTTAAATTTAGACATTCAAACAAGAAATCATTTTCATTTGTAACTTCTTGATACGTAACGCGTTAAGTAAGTACTTAAGCATTTACATGTTGTTAACAGTAGACGTATTATAAGCTAGCGGTTCGATGCCCCATCTTGGCAGTTTTCTATGTTTAAGCATGTATTTCTCTTTATATGTATGTTTATCATTGTCTTGGCCAATTTGTGTGAGATTCTACCCTGATTTATATTAATTTATATTAAACTGTCTAAACCAGTATAACTTTCCAGTCAGTTAAAGGAATACAGTTATATGAGTCTGTCTCTTTCACTGCGTTATTGTTATTCATAATTATTCTTGTATTGTTTTGACTGTGTACGGCTCTATACACTTTATAACCCATCTAACTTTTGAAACATTTTTTTTGATGATCCGGCTGAGGCCTTTACTGTTAAGTGAATCGAAAATACTATAACGATAATCGTTTATAACAAAGTTGGTAGAACACAGGGCTAGTTTAACGTCATTTCGTAAAATCAAGCTTGGCCATGCCACAGTACTTATAAACCTTGTTATGAGTAAAGCTTGCCTTTGTTTTACTTCTTAGGATATTGACTTGAGTGTTGAGTTTTTATTACTGTTTCTTATTCCAGTGATGAACGCATCAACATGCGCAGTGGCACACATCAGTCACGGGATCGAGCGATGCCAGAAAAATCTCCATGGGAAGCCGGAACCAATCAGATCAGACAGGAGAACCATAAACAAAGG
Source organism: Acleris sparsana (assembly GCA_923062465.1). Lineage (NCBI taxonomy): Eukaryota > Metazoa > Arthropoda > Insecta > Lepidoptera > Tortricidae > Acleris > Acleris sparsana. Next base: position 12,811,896 of record OV281298.1, on the reverse strand, counting down.
TTAGGTAAGATGGGGTATGTGCATCTACGGAGCAAGTGCGCCAAACCAATAATATTTCCTTAAAAATATATGATTTGTCGCATTTGCCCCAAAGACGCGCTTACCCCAAAGTTGTTACCTTGTATAAATCTTTTTAGGATTCCTTTTTCAATTCTCGATTACATTTATGTAAAACGTATAGATTGTAGAGCTAAGCGGAACGAAACTTAACGCCTAGAAGAATATCGTTTAACAGTTTACAAAATACAGCTGCCTGTGAAATTTCAGTTAGATCGTTACAAAAATATAGTGAAAAAGCTGAACGAGTTTTCAAAATCAAGTTCAAATGCGGACTTAATAGTCATAATATTAGTATTCATTATTAGAAAAAAAATAGCGTTACATACCACACACAACCTAATGGGGTTATCTACCAGTCAACTAAATAATTATACTACTCTTCAACTCAGCAAGATGGCCTCAGGCCTCCAACAAGATGGAGTGACGACCTCGTCAAGATCGCGGGTCCGCGGTGGATGCGAAAAGCACAATACCGGTCTGAGTGGAAAGCCGTAGGGGAGGCCTATGTCCAGCCGTGGACGTCTTTCGGCTGACATGATGATGATGACTCTTCAACTCATTCTTAACTTAATCATATTTACCTCAATCCTTACAAGAAAGTCAACGAGTCTTTAGAAACTTTACAAACTAGGTTATCGAAAGTGTACACTTGAAATATTTACCAAATATTTACTTTAATTAACAAGTTGGCCGCAAAGATCAGATATCGTGTCAAGATGATTTTAGCAAGCGCTCGATCATTGAATAATGGGTACCATAAGCGTCTGGCTGCCACCGTAAGCATCATTAAGCTGCGGACGGCGCGACCTCTCACGCGCGCCCTTGTTAGGGTATTAATTATAAATAGATTGGCCCGGCTTCCTGGCTCATGGACAAATAATTTAAAAAAAGGCAAGCCAAGTTTGCTAGGGCACGAGAGGGAATATATTGATATATTTTTTCATGTCCTTAAACATATATAATCAAACCAGTTGGTAACAATCAATTTTTTTAACAACTTCTCTACAGAAAGAGGGTTGGTCACTTTTCAGTACTTTAGAGGACGATTATCCCAACAGATTGAGCAGCTAAAAAAATACATGTCTGTTTTTTTTTTCTTTTTATGGCATGGAGAAGGTAAACGAGCACACAGGCCACGTGACGGTAAGTGTAAACTGTGACCCATAGACATTCGCATTCACAGGACTGCAAGCCAAACCCTACTCTCTAACATACTCGTATATCAAAATAAACCAAATCGGAGCCGGGCAGCTGGGTACTCTACCCTCCTAACCCAATAAGCATTATCTCAGATTAAATTGCCAAAGTAGATTCAATCCTCACCTGTTAGTAATAAAGTTGTGATTGCTACAGGAGTTCTATTTGAGACCTGCTGTTTGGCTTAGCAGGGCAGTACCTTTCCTTCGTCAAAAAGACTAATAAAAGCTACTCTTTTGAAATCAAAAAATGGAAAAAAACAAATTAAGTGCTAAGACGGCTGATGGTAGTCTTGAAAATCCGTCGTTGTACAGTTTACAAGCTCTGTTTATAAAAGAGTTGCTAGCGTATTTAGTCCGCGTGAAAGAAACGTTAATAATATATTTAATTTGTCGTGTATTGGTGCGAGGTGCTCTAAATCTTAATCTACTTACAAGGTAAGGGGACTGGGGAGGCAATTTTGTTAAAAATAAATTTATATAAGAAAATTTGATCTCGTAATGTGCGTGTCGTAAATTTCCAGTGAAACAACAGTGTCTAAATTAAAATGGTAACTAGATTGGAAAGCTTTATATTTCAGGGGTTTTAATAGTTTATTATTGTTCTTTTTCTATACAGTTTAATGTTTATATGTATATTATACTGAGGGTTGACGAGTATTCTAACATTGACCAGAACAGTAATGACACTTTGAAATTCCTTTCCGATCCTTAGAACAAAAACAAACATGAAACTGATATTACAATATCAGTGTAGGTTAATTTTAGCCGTCCTTTATTCGCCTTGTTCGAATGTTACTAATTACACCCCTCCTTTAATAATGGGTTATATTTCTGTCCTTCTTTAAAGTGGCTTTTAATTATTTAAATGAAAGACCGCTAAGCCAAGAGGCTGAATTTAAATGGAACTAGTATATAGTTAGATGTTTTTTTGAGAAAAAAAAAGACATTTAGTTACTTGTGACTATCACACAAAGCTAAGCGTGTTACGTGGTGTTTATTTGTTACATTCACCAATTACAAGTAGAAGTCCTGAGGCTCTATTATAAAAGATAATATTATATTGCTTTAGCGAGTAGAAAATAACCCTTCCTCCTTTATCTTAACAATATTTACTGGTAAAAAATAATTCCACAATAGAACCGTGTGGCGGAAACGAAATAACAACATTTTGTTCTAGTTTGTTATTTGTAACTTGTCGTTGTTTATTGTAACAGGGTTAAAGGTGATGAAGGTATCGTATCGCTAAAACAATTTATTTTTAGAGTTCGTTTTCAATCTTAACTTTATCATAAAAAATTGTAACTGATATTTTTATTAAATAAAGCAGTTGCAGTTTCCCGAATTAAAAAAGGAATAAGCTCTATTTATACCTTTGTCTTTCTAATTAGCGCGCCAAAAAAAAATCCACCTTGATTAACATTTAAACTGTTGTAAGGTGTTAACACTAATAATCCGACCTTTTGACATATGAGGGTTGGCCCGAACCCATAACTTGAAACACATTTACGGGCAAGTTTCAAATCCCGTCGTAAATTTGTAATTATGCGCACTATTAACTAACTCGGTTTGAACTTCGGAAAGGCCAGATTTGGCCCGAATATAGGTAACATCAGGCGGGGCTATTCCGACAGATGGGTAAAAGCGTCAATTAAAAGATTTTAAAGAAATAACACATTTCAAAGCATTTTTTTTCCCTTTTAATGAAATGTAGGTACTGAAACTATTATAACAGGGCGCAAAAGTAGTTTTAAACCGTTGTATTCTCTATGGGAATAGCCCCGCCTGACCTTAACTAATTTAAGCATGATTTGCGGGTGGTAGGACCGTGTGCAGGGTCCGTCCGGATCGCTACCACCATCTTATCCATTAACCTACCGCCAAACAGCAGTGTTCGCATTGTTGTGTTCCGGTTTGGGGATAACACAGCCGGTGTAATGACTAGCATAGAGGCATTCCATCTTAGTCCTCAGGGTTGGCAACGCATTTGCAGTCTTAGGCTTGCAGTCTTGTGAATGCGAATGTCTATGGGTCACAGTTTCCACTTACTATCAGGTGGCCTGTGTGTTGGTTTGCCATCTCTATGACATAAAAAAAAACTCATATTACCTACTGTTATCTAGCATTTGGAATGCTCTTTCATTCTACCATGTTCTTCAGTTCTTCATCTTTTTATGAAATAGGAGCTCCGCGTCCGTCGACTCTGTCAAATTTGATTTTTAGAATGGGAAAACAAAAAAAGAGAAGCGACTGGATAAAACTCGCAAGGGGAAAAACACTAATGTAAAAATAAACTGCTGGGAAAAAGGCGACTGGTTAAAGGTGAATATCAAGTTCAGGAAAAAAGGGAAAGGAAAATTATCTTCAAAGAAATAATGCGTTTGGGAAAGTCTCTCTCCCTCGCAGACCTCGCAGTATTCTTACAGAGTGTGAGGGACACAGCATTCGACTCGCTAGCAAGTACGGTAATTGACACTCATGGTAAGGGTACTGCTGGGAGGCCTAGCAGGATTCAAAGCGCTAACGTTATAGCGGCACTTCATTGCACTTGGCAATAATTGCCAAAAAAAAAAACAAAATTAAATACACGTCGGTAACATGGAGTGATTCTACAAAACTCTAAGGGGCTGTTTTTTGATAACCTAATGGTTAAAATTCGTTATAATATGTTAAACTACTAATCAAATAAGGCCTTAAGTTAAATAAAACATGAAAATACATAAAACATGAACAGTAACGATACACGTCGAAACACGTTGCTTTAAACATGGAACCGTCGGGAAATTGCACGTAAACCGTAGTAATGAAGTGGAAAAGACGCCTTTATTACCTATATAGCACTTACTGCGCTTCAATAAACGATACCACAGACTAATACCAACTGCGTGTCTATTCAACAACTGGGTAAACCATTTTGCTTTGTATTGTTTTTAATTTGGCTGCAATTTCAGTTTTGAAATAAAATGAGTAGTTCAAGTCAGCACGCTTTCGGCGAACGTTATCGTTATCGAAAATGTATAGGATTGACGTAAGATCCCGCGTCGCTATTGACCTCGCAATCGCAATCGGCTTTAAAGTGAAACAATTGTTTTCATTTCGTATGCAGACTCGCCTTCGAGCTGTCAAAATGAAAACGATTGGGATTGCGAGTGCGTTAGACTGGGTTCACACAGCATTATCCTGCACGCTTTTTCCATACTAATATTATCGAACAGTAATCGAACACGGACAGCAGTGGACGTCTTTCGGCTACATGATGATGATGATGAATCGAACACGGTAAGATTTGTATGGCAAAAACGTACAGGACAATGCAGTGTGAACCCAGCCTTAGGCAATAGATCCTCCGGAGGGTTAAGTCAAACGCTCGTGTCAATTACATACGTTTTGATCGCTTCGGAAAATCGTTTACGTTAACGTTAAGCATCTTATCTAGGGCCATTGAGATCACAGCGGGTATTTTTAAGGTTAAGCGTGTATATGAGTAACTATATTCATTTCAAGTTGCATGAAGTCGCGACTCTTTACTTACGTATCTGCCATGTAATATATTGGAGCACAATGGTGCTCAAAAATATACGAGCTCCAACAATAGCATCAATTTCATCACATTTAAACTAATAGAAAAAAATGTCTATGCAGGAGATTTTTAATTAAAATCTCCTGCTTAGAATACAACGTTCGTGTTTTAAAATTCTGTTCGAACGTTTCAGTCACGTTTTCCAGAGTTAAGTACGCTCACTCGGTCAGGTAAAAAGGGTCGACACAAGCCATTCATTGCTGCGTCAGAACTACTACCTCTGAGCTACCATTACATTGTTTACTGTCTGGCGCGTCTGGTACTTTTTAACTCCATTATAACACTGTACTAAGCCCTAGTATTCTGCGAAAGCACTAAAGGCTGCTATAGAAGGCATTAAGGATCCTCTTAATGGCCACAACGGTGTGCCCGACCCCGACCGCTGCTTCTTGTTTTACTGGTTGTTTAATTAACTTAGTATTTTGATTACATATCTTTACTTATAATAAGTATACTTTTTATATAAAGATGTAGCAGATTCTGTAAGATTATTGATATTTGGAGGGTAATCTTCGGAACCATTTACAAGATTCTTTTACCATTTAAAATTACATTATTCCAGATGGACATAGTCTATGTATTATGTACATATATTATTTAACCCGGTTGAAGTTGGGACAAGCCGCTAGTTACTGTAAAAAAATACAAGTAACAATTTTAGCTCAATGGTGAAAAAGAAATCATCCCAGTTGTCATTGTGTTTCACACAACAGTAACACAGTTAACTGATCATTTGTGAATCTTGTTACCTTACAATAGATCCCACATTGGTCATTTAACAGTGATACTGTTAGTACCTTACTAACCATTTTAAATCCAAACAAAAGTATGAAAATAGCATTGCAGTTCGCAAAGGCGCAAAACTCCGAGTACTTTAGACTGTAACGAACACAACAAAGCGAACACATTTGCTTGTCTGTAGGGTACCGAGTGGCAGGGCTTGGAAACAGGTTATTATTTTCAACCAGCTCGTCAGAAACTCCATACATTTCAAATAGAGCATTTCATTTCGATTTCGCTCAAACAGAATCAATACTATTCGGGTCTGATCAAAGAACGAAATAAAACTATTCCTGCTCGAAATAGTCATTTCGCTCGCTAATTGGTTCGCATCGCTGCTAACGTTTTCTCATCTTTCCTACCATATAAGCTAGCTCTTTAGTTGTATTTTCACTTACTCCGCTTAAAGTAAAACCGGCCTTATCATTTTAGTCGCGATGCCATCAAAATAATCAAAAAACAATACCGGTTAATCCCAGCGATCATAACGCTTGCGAATTGATGCCGCTCCGAGCGAATATTTACGAAAAACGTGCTTAAGCACCATAATTAATCGGTATTTTTCAAACCTAATTAGTATAGGTATTAGCTACTTTTAAGTGAATAGTACTCCAATGTTTGACTTTAACCGTGCATTTGCTTGTTTAATTAGCTCAGGCTCCTGTTTGCAGATAGCCCGAACAGTAGCGTGAATTCGGACGGAAAAACAACATGGCGGCGACGGAAGCTTTGTGTAAGTGCAATAATAACTTAATGAAGCTTCTTAAGGTACGAGTGCTGAGGTTAGAGCTCTAATTACGGGTACGAGTACCTTAAGAGCTGATTATGTAGCGTTGCATAGATAACTTTTTCTACAAGCTTAAAATGATAATGACAAATATACACGATCGCTAACTTTTCTCGTATACTTTCCTTTCGATTTTTCTGCTAACAAATTACTTTTCAGCAAAGTCATTTTCATAACTCCGATTGACGTTAACGGTTTGTGAATTTCATTGTGTTTCATGCAAATATTAAGTGTTACTAAAACAGATCTGACAATATTTATCATAAAAATTGGAATGCCAAACGAAACGCCATTTTCTTGATATCCATATTGAACGTAAGCATGAAAACCAAATAACAAATCGATAGATATTCACCATCTATTTTCAGTAATTTAATAAAAATGTAATTCTAAACATGCGATTAGTTTCAAAATTTATTTTGTTTTTAATATACGTAATTTTAATTGCTGTCAAAATATTTATGACGGTTTTTTATACTAATTAGGATTCCAAGTCGTCACTTAACGCCAACACTAATATCCGGAATGACCGTATCCATGGTAATAATGGTGGACTGCAATTGGCTGAAATGATGATGATGATGATGATGGTAATAACAATGCTATAATAGATAATTATAGAACTGTTATTACCATGGCAACGCTCATTATAGAATTGTTTCCCTGCTTCGGTTAAATCATAGGTGGTATTCTGACACGATATCAGTTAGTACTCCAATAGAAAAAATACTTTACATATACAGCTTTAATATAAATAAGTAATAAATAAATGTCACGTCGACTATGTCACGGGTGTGTCAATCTTTTTCTATCACTCGATTATTCCGCGTATTCCGTGATTTTACCGAATCGCACTTGTTTCCATTCTTGATTTTTTCCTGGTCGCATATTTATCACTCTGGATTTTCCCAGTCGGTAATTTCCCCAGTGTAATGAGGCTGAAATGGCTAGGTAGGTTTAGGTAGGTAATGTTAGTTTTGTTAAACTACCCAGAAGTAGGAGGTCCACGCCGACTCGGATTATGATAATGGAATAATTTCTGCTGAGAAAAAAATTACAATCGTACGTATTCCCTCCTGGCAGTCGTGTCGGGAACACTTTAAGAGGCTTAACATACTTATTGTCCCGTGCCTCTATATCCTAGTATTACTTACGAGCGTATTAAAACATCCAGATAGTTAGGAAACTGACAAAGACACAAAGACAAGATATTTGACACGTAAGAAAGACATGCCTGTGTTGATTGCGCCTAAACTGAGAGAGGTACATCACAGTGTGCGTTATCAAGTGGTGAGAATGTTCAATTGCCTGCCTAGTGACTTAAAAAGCATATCTAGTCCTTCTGTTTTTAAAATCCGCCTAAGGAACTATTTGCTAATGAAATACTTCTATGGTGTAGACGGGTTTGTTAATTAGCATTTAAAATCAAATTAGCGTAATTAGGGTTTATTTTATAAGTAGAATCAAATATAAATAAATTTATTGTACTTATGTGCATGTTGTAAAAATGTGTTTTTTTTTATTATATTATTTCCGACATAAAATGTGTTCGTTAATGGAATAAATGAAATGGTTATATTATAAGATTAAAAACAAAAGATTTTTATGTCTAGTGTTTCTTTTGACTTACATGTCTGGATATTCCTACAACTAAATAAATTGTATCGTATTTGCTGCCGGTCCTATGTCTACATATTTCCCCAGTACCTCCTTTTATTGTACGAAGCTCGCTTACTTACTCGTAGGTACCAGCTGTACAAATGTGACGGGGAACTTTCATCTACCTGATAAACCGTTTGTATTGCCTTTGACATATTATTGTTATCGTATTGTCAACGTTACCATAACAATAATATATATAAGTATAAATTAAAAAGAGATGAAATACGTAATATTCCTGGATTTTTAAAAATCACATTTCTCAACCAAAAAATCACCATAAGTGAAATTTAAATTTAAATCGGCCATAAATACTGATGATACAAGCATTTTAAATTGCTATTTAACAACGATTAGACAGAGAGATCCGATATGTACTGTGACGTCATGTAACAGGTCGGCCATATAAACTCCATGTTAAATTATGATTTAGGTACTCGAACCGTTGTTTTTTTTTCTTGATTATTTTTATACGTATTAAAAAAAACTTAACTGTTTGTTACATAAATCAGGAATTATTGAAGCTGTGTAAAAAAGTCATTAATATTTTCTATTAACAAGTTTTAACAACACTGAGATTAATTTAAGCTGCGCCATGTACGTCGACGTCCAAGATATGTTCAAAAAATTTCCTTATTCCATAGAAATAAGGTCTAAAAATGTAAACATATCTTTGGCGTCGACGTACCTGCAAATTCATACAAATAAACTTTTACGTTCTCAAGACGTCAATAATGGGTCTATCTATATTGATTGTCCTAAATGTCGAAAATTTTGTTAATTTAAAAAAAATAACCTCACCTAACTGATATTTTTAAAAACCTTCATTTCAGCCTAAGATGATAAAGATACATTTATTCACAACAAAACATAACCACATTACATAGATACAAAAAGATCAAGACACAGAGAAATGATGTTAGGCGAAAAACTTTTACACCAAACAATACATTAGGACATACAATTTTTTGCGTTTCAAAGGTATTCCTTTGTCAAAAATATTTATACTATATAGCGCGATGGCCGTATAGGTATTAAGTAGTGCTTTTGATCGTAACACTGTAACTACACTGATGCCCCATCATAGGCCAGCGTAGGGACGGAGTAAAGCGAAAGAGATACACCATTGATTGCTAGCTCCATACTGCCCTCTTTAAAAAAGGGGCGTATGTCTCATAGAATCGCGAATGTATTAGTGACCTTATTTCTTAAAACAGGGGGTTCTATTTGCGTTGACTATCAAATTGCGCATGCGTCCTTTTTATTTAGGAGGGCAGCATGATGGGCCATCGTGTCGAACGGCCATTAAATATCACCCGTATGTTAACTGCCTCCAGCGGTTGGTGTCGGTACTGGCGACGGGTCACTGCGTTCCACTAGCCTCGGTGGTTTACTATGCGACTGGCGTGATTATCTTCGGGGTACTCCGCCAAACAAAACTGTCAGATGTCATGCTGTTTCCCATTCAGTTCACCACGGGCGGAGGACTTGCTTCGGTAAGTAACTCCTAAGATATAAAACTTTTATTTTTATTAATAGTTTTAACAAGGTGTATTTCGCCAAATTCAGATCAGGTCGAACTAAGAGCAAAACGTCCTGTGATGCATGCCAGGTTTATTGTGTCTCAAATGAAATATAGAAACATAACGTGGGAAATATAAGCGAATATTTTGGTGAGAGTGAGTGTGGCGTAGCACACTACACCATGGACTTATTAGAGAAATACGCCCATGGCTATAACACACGCGAGGAAAAAAAAACGGTTAAAGAATAATTACTCTTGATTGTGGCCTAAACATGAAGCACAGGATTAGCTCCACGCGCGTCTGTTAGAGATAAAGCGTTTTGCGTAAAGCCTTAACCTCTCAAAGTTTGTAATTATACTGATAGCTAAGTAGCTTAGCAAAAACACTTTGAAAACATGAAGATACCGGTAAGAGTGAAATCGTAAACATTAACCAACCCGATAGGTATACTGTTTGGCCTAAAATCATTTTCACTTTTGCAAATAATTCTCTAATCTCTAGCCAGAAGTAGGATCATATTTTTAGAGTAATGTAATGAGCAAAATTGAAACAACTTTATTCCTATTGTATAGTTGTAGGTTAGGACCATAGTTGTTTCGTTTTATGGAACGCAGTTTTGGCCCTGGTCTGACACATTCATGTATGTTCATACTGGTTTCGAATTTGGGTATGAATTTACAATTAGAAGCAAGCATTGGACGTACGACGACGAAAATGCCCTCTTACCTGTATGGGGACATGAAACCTATTAACGGTAGTGACCACTTAATAACATGGTTGTTTCACCTGTCACCACGTCATACCCTTTTTTGCCAAGCCGTAGGTTATCAGAATAATATAACTTTTAAAGAATCAACCTCACTAAACCATCAAATAAGCTGAAGTTGCGTAAATTGAAGTGATTTCATGGCGTTCATTTGGATGTAGCCGGTGTGGATTCTGCATAAGACTCGCAAAAAAATAACGCAGTACTTACCCTATTATGGTTGTATCAATATTGTTCCAGGTGGAGAGTCATTTCCGCATTCTATACGGGTTCTACGTGGAAGGCGCTATGGCCCTCTTGTCTATGGCCATCACAACTGCGCGGCGATTCAGCGGCAAGTCAGTCAATAACATGACCGTCAAGTACCGGCTCTTCGCTTTCGACCACGGCGGCCAATGAGACAATACTCCGAAGTATACCTAGTCAGTTCGTAGTCAGTGCTTAATGGAGAAATTGATAACAAAGACCGATGATCGATCGAGTTTTCGTGGATTCGTCTAGTTGGGTCCGTGGTGGGTTACACTTTTTTAATATGCGGGGCCAGATTCGTCAATCACGGTCGTAGTTGGGCAAATATTTATCAAGTTAAGCGCCTCAACGAGTATCGCGGTATTATCATCCTGCCACAAATCGCGATATCGCCGTGTGACATGCTCGTAGAATTGTTTAGCAAAATATATCAAATTTACAGTGCTGTTTGCTTTCGTCAGAATTCATTTCTCATCAATCAACCACGAGGAACCCCGATAAAATAGGTAGGTTTAGTTCGTTAGGTATCTTCAGATGCCCGAAGATCAAACTGCCCAGAAATAGGAGCCCTTACTGCGAAGCAGGGCTCCATTGAATAGCAGTGTGTCCACGAGTCGGGAACCTTAGAAAATATGGCAAGCGCTAGAAAATGCGGCAGAATTATAAGCCTAACGACGTCATGTGCCGCCAATCGGCAGTCAGTGTCACTTATTAGTATTACTCGGTTTGATTTTTTTTTTTTGTTTTACACTGAGATTAGCGATAAGCCTTTAAAAAAATCGGATTAGGCATTTATCATCGGGCGGACAGCAGCAAAAATGTTGGTTTGCCAATTGGTCGGCGACGTGCGGAAATATTCTGACTTGGCAAACTAGTGGTGACGCTCTCCTGTCCAAAAGACTGGAATATTGCCGTCCAAAGCAAAAAGGCAGTATACGCCTTAAGACTTCCTACTCTTATTCTGCCTTTTTGTTTTAGATGGCAGAATAATACCCTATCCTTATATGTCAGGACCAAGGGCGACAGCCATTAGTTTTCCGGCAATGTGTCACGCGGTGTGTGAACGTATACATTTTATACATTTTGTGGCTATGTAAAGTAATAGAATGTACTATGCATATTTAAAAAGGATGTATTAACATAAAAATAAAACAAATAATCATGTTATTATTTTATTTACCAACCTACAGACTAGTCAACGGCTATATACAGCTTTCTTTGATTATTTTTCGCTATGCATTCTCACTACAGCTGTACCGAGAGTTAGACAATATTTGAGACATTCGTTAACAATAATTTGGTCATCAACACATTTGGAAACGAAATACTATAGTTCAAGAAATGAGTTAATTATTGGTATCAATAAACGTATCACAGAACTTAAACAAATACTTCGCACAATACATGAAATGTAACAAAATATAAGGATGTTAAAAATTAAATAGAATAAAAATACTATATAATATTGCCAGAATATTATAGCACTTGAATACCCGTCAGTCAGTGAATTTATTAAAATTAGGAATTGGAATATTTTTCTACTAAGAAACAACCTTATTTACAGGCATTATTGTTGAGCCTCAAGACATACTCTCGTCACTTTCAATCCTCTAGCTACGACACAAGCAACGTTTACAGTTTAAAAGTGGTACTCAAAGCTAATTTAAAGTGTCAATAATTTTCATTGGCCCACATTTATAGCAGACGATGAATTACAACATAATGTGAGATGGATGATAAAGATATTTCTTTTGGCGGTTTTACAGACAAATAGGTAGTCTGTGAGCAGTACGTCGGTGCTTCGGACTGTATGAGGGCGAGTGACAGCCAAGTACGCACTCGAAGCACCTAAGAGCTATATCGCCCTGTAAGTGACCGGCAAATTCATCCACATCTTGTACATTTGTCTTGCGATAGATGAGTTGGTGTCGCAGTCTTGCCGTCTCGAAGATAGAAACAACCACCACGAGCAAAAGAGACAAAAATACATACTTGCTTGATCTTACTCGGAGTATTGCTATTGAAGTTTTGACAAATCAAAAACTAGCACTTTCTGCAAGATTGATGCTACGATTAAGTATATACTTCTGAATTTTTAAGGACTCAACTGAAATTATTTTACATTTTCAGAATACCGCAGTTTTTTATTGATTTCTTGTTCTAGCCAAATTTCTTCACACTAACGAGATTGTAATCAGACGATCCCCCAATATTCTGTGGCGAAGAAATCTCAGTCTATTTTAAATTGTGCCTGCTAAAAAACATGCCTGTAAACGATCACCAGTATCCGTAGCGAGAGCATTCCATTTCTATCTATAATATATACTCATCCTAACATATCTTATGAGGTTAACAAACTTCTAACCTAAAAGACTACTTTTAGAACTAAAAAATGCCATATTATCTTTCAAAAAAACAAAATTAAAGCAAGGTATTTTTCAAATCTTGTCCGATGATTTATACAAGAGACAAATATCGTTTTATTTATACACTAACTTTTAGGTTAGACGTCAGATGTTTTTTTGGGAAAAAAGGGTGATCGGAAAATCACGTTTCAAATAAAACACTATAATGACCAAAAACAAAAAAAAATGTAACGTTGGCATCACCTGCTCTTGTAAGGCTCATAAGACAGGATAGTTTGAACTAACTATAGCAAAAAAACTATGCTTTGCTCCTCTTGGGTTCCTTTATGTCTTCCGATGGAGATCCTTCAGGGGTCTCGGTAGCTTCAGTGGCTCCTGGGATGGACTTCTTTTCCCTCATTGCCTCTTTAATGTCGTCTACCTGGCTCTGGAGCTCTGACACTGATATTTTCTTACCTGGGAATGTGGACATTAATACATTAACAACCGTTTCTTAAATTCAATGGATCGACTCGATTATTAGAAACTAACCAGAGACAGCTTTGTCTCCATCCAAAATTAAACATAATATACATTTGTCTATCTTCCCGACACGTCAAATAGATACCGGAAAGTACCTCCCAAGCTAAAGCGAATTTAGGAAACACTGCTTTAAACTATCGCGGTTATTATTTACGATAGTAAAGTTGATAAAACAGCTTCTTACCCGGGATTAGAATTATTGTCTAGTTGGCCTACTGACCTGTTTAGGGACGATGGATAGTTTCTAATATACAATATTATACCCCGTAGAGTTAATGATTGCAAACTATCAGAATTTATATTATAAAAGCTTCCATTCTACATATCCAGAGAGCGGGATTTTTCTGGCAGTTTCCAAGAGGACGGCAATAAACGAAGCCGTAGACAAAAGCTAGTGTTTGTAACACGAGCAACGCGAGGTTTCGGTAACAACAACTAACACTACTAATGACTACGTACTACCAATGGTACTACAAAAAATACTTATACACTGTGAATGCACTGTTAGCAGATTAACCAAAGAACTGCAATACTCATAAAAAATGACGGACTATTGTGACATATCTCTAATGGAACTCAAATCTAATCTCTCGACTAAAAGGCCCCGCGAATTTCCTATATTATTTGTTTTAAACCACACACTACCACTTTCTCTTGACCTTCACGGAAAACTACATATAAAAGAAATACTTGCAAAACTCAGGACAGCGCAGATAGGTCTCTAAGAGTGCCATCTCATACTTGTTACTAAAACCACCTCCGTCGCACGTTTCACGGTGCGATACATTACATTTAATTAATAATACAGAGTCCGCGCCGCCATGCCCTGTGACGAATGCCTATCCGTTTACAACTTTACTTTTCTAACATCAGGCTTAAGAGACCCTCAGTGAGAGTTCTTGGAGACCCTGGGTTCTACTATAAGAGCCGATCCACAGGTTAAATGGGAAACAGTCCAATAAACGAGCCAGGTAAAAAAAACCAAAGATAAGTACTTGAAAGCGTCCGCACCGTACGAGCGACAGATGTTGACTAAACTTTGACAGGCATGGCATGTAAACCTACCTTGTGCCTATGCATCGCCCTTATCGCTGACCAATTACGTGCATTCTCTGTTTTCTAGTACTAACTCTGTTAAATAGACAAGGTATAGTTTGTCTGATTTGCCTTGTGGAGTGGCGAAAGGCTTAGTGTGTCTAATTTGCCCTTCAAGTGCCGGAAGGTTCAAAAACATGGAAGTGTGTGGTCTAACGAACTGGCCATAACTTTGGGGCGACGGTGGCAGCGGCAACCAACAATCAACATCCATTTAGATGATGGAACATGCCACAAGCCGTCACGGCAGTGCTTGGGAGGTTTCTATGATTTTCTTTTCGTCTCCCGCCGCCGCAATGCAAATTTGTGACCACACTATGTTCTGGAATGCAGCGGGTTTGACGTACCGACGTCCTCATACTACGTAATGTAAGTACGAATAGAGCTCCAGCGTTATCCGAGTGCGAATTGATTTAGTTTTTAAACGTTTTGTTACTTAATACTAGCTTTTGCCTGCGACTTTGTTTGCATACAACTCATTAACCACTATTTACTCGAGATTAGACATTTTTTCGAGGCAAAAAGTAGATAACCTGTTTTAATCAAAACCTTACAAACCAAACAAATTCTTACAAACTTCCACATTTATAAAATTGGTAGGATAAATACTTATACATACTTTAATTTACTACGCGATGCGCCGGCGTCAAACCCGCTGTGTACCGTAACCTGAATACAACTAACTACATTTGGCGAACCGTATCGTTATGCAAATTTTATTTCGCAATTACTTACTTCCCACTGCAGGATTTCTAAGTCTAACCTAATCTAACCTATGCAATATGTCCCGGTTTAACTTAATACGTCTGTGCGAAATAAAGATTTGTAAAATGACACGTTTGCCAGATATATTATGGCTCAAATTAAGAGGATTGGGAACCTAATTTCCATACAAAATGAGATAACGTTCCCCCTTAAACCTAGTCCGATTTTTACGATTTTTGAATATGTCGTAAATATTATGCAAAACTAGGTCTACACGTTAAAATGTTTACGGAAGAAACAAATGAAAAAACATAGTTTCTCATGTTTAAATATTCAAAAATCGTGGAAATCGGGCCTAATTTAGACCGGAACTAAATTTATATGGAAAAAAAATAACAGGTAAGCGAATTAAGCGTCGGTTCGCAATCATCTCAACGGATGCCATATCTAATATCTATACGCAGTAAATACGCGGGGCTCATGACGACGAAAACGCAACTCACATAGAATACTACGCAGGCTTCTATTTTTTACATTGCGCCATCTAAAAGAATTCAGCATACTTCAGTTTCAATAGCGTAATCATAACCAAATTAGTAAGGAATCCCTATAAATAAAGACTCACTGACCTATTTAACCTTTTAAAAGCCTTATAACAAATACAAAATGTGACACTCGCACACTATACAAAGTACAGATGTGTTTTCCTAAATGTTTTCCGTCAGTTAAGCTCAGTACTTTTTGTACTGTGACAGACTGAAATAGCTAGACACGTTCGTACGTTTCCGTGAAAATACGAAGGAAAACAATTATGCACTACATCTGTAATTCATATGAAAGAAAGTTTGTTTTGATCTTCAACTTGTGTCGGATGTAGCCGACGGTGGCGTAACCCCTCCGTCCACTAGGATCCATTCATAGGTTCTATTAAAGGGGTCAAGTGGACTTTTTTACATCCAAATCCATTAATGGAATAGAGTGGGCTTTAATGTACACTTAAATCCGTTTGTAGTGGTTTATTAAAATGGGATCCGTCAATGGATTTAAATACACTGTGAAGTCTACAAAGATCCATTAATGGATTCCATTGAACTTTTTATATACCGGGGTCCATCAATGGATACTAAATGTCCACGAGTATCCACCAATTGATGACATCAAGTGTATTAAAAGTTTAATAAAATCCATTGATGGATCGAAGTGTAATAACGAGAGTGAATTCAAATGGATTTAAGTAAACAATAAAGCCCACTCTACTCTATTAAAGGATTACAAAAAGTCCACTTGACCCCTTTAATGGATCCTAGTGGACGGACGGGTTACGCCACCGTCGGCTACAGCCGACACGAGTTGAAGATTAAAACAGGCTTTCTTCGTTATATGTATGTCGTTCGTTACTTTGTATGGCGTGTGAGTATCACATTTTGTTTTTGAGACGGAGAGGGCGAGATTTTTGTCGATGTCGATTTTTGTTTGATGTCGGCTAGAGCTGTAGCGTTCAAAAGGTTAGGAGTATATTTTTTATTGATCTAGTCCTATTAAATATGTGCTTGTTTTACCGGTTATATTTTTAAACGATCATCATGCGACAACATAATGCCGATTTGTTTCGGGTCAGTCTAAGCTTGAGCTATTGTGTTGTGTTCAACCTCATATTCTCATTACCTAATCATTTCAATCATTTATTGGCATACTCAGAACTGATTTTATTGTATTGCTCGGAAACTTATGTGGTTATTTAAATACCTAAGACATATATCTGATAAGTAACTTCTAATTTATATCTATAAAACATTAGTTCAGTCTATAGTTCTTTTCTGTCTGCCTGTTTGGGGTGGGACTCGCAAAAGTAAACTCTTGGTTCTTGAACGTGCCCAAAGGTCCATTCTTAAAGTACTCTTGGGAAAAAACAAAAGATACAGCACTAATGACGTTTCCAGTGATACCAATGTTCTCACGGTAAGAAAGCTATATATCCTAAATTGTATTCTGATAATCCAAAAAAAATTGAAACGAGATGATAGTACATTGAAAAAACGTAATCCCTACACTGTGATAAAGCAAATATCAAAATCTAGGACTCATTTTGCTAAAAGACAATTTAATATATTATCTGTATCTCTTTATAATAAAATTAATAGAAAAACTAAAATTTACTACACAACGTTTAGAGAATGTAAAAATCTAATTACAACTTGGCTCAAAAGTAAAAGTTACGACGATATTGAACTGCTTATGCTTTAAGTTGTAATTCACACTTGCACATTTAATTTAATCTAATTCACTTCACTGAATTCATCTGTTTGAATTCAGAAATGTATTTTCTAAGCATTTATGCAAAAGATTTGGCGAATCTTTGCAATCAATTCCATTACATTATACTGTATTTATGCTAGAAACTACAACTACCTATGCCTAGTTTTAGTCTTATTTTTAACACTTATATTAAACCTGTATAAAAGAGCGAATTCCTCCTAATACAAGTGTTTAGCTTAAAAGGAGGATTCGACACCTGTGTAAAAAACTTTGTTGAAAATAAATAATTTTAATTTTAATTTTAGTTTTATTGCTGACCCTTACACAGGGTTTGATTATTTGTCGGAAGGCCAACGTCACGTTGTATAATGCCTAGTTCTATTTAACTGGTACTTTGGATGCCAATAATTGGGTGGTAAAATTAAATATACTCCCCTAATAAGCCAAGAGGCAGTATCTCAAATTAAATTGCCAAAGCAGATGTAATCCCCTTCTGTTAGAATACGTTTGCAATTACCTCAGGAGTTTTGTCTGTGATACCGCTATTTGTCTTAGCAGTGGGCCTATATTTGCTGGCGATGTACAGTGTGTTACCGGCATGAGGGCTTTCCTTGATATGGAGTCACAATGGGAAACTCCTTAATGTACCTACATGTTTATTTTAATTAAAATAAGAAAAATAGTACGCCCCATTTAACGTCTGACCAAAATCGAGGATCGAATACAATTAGTTGTCTTTTTCTCTCGCTTTGGTTACGAATGGAGAAAGAGTGTGACGGAGCCCTTCAATTCTTCGGTCATGCGTGAGCGTGCGTTACGTTTCACGGCTCCTGCGCTTTGACATTATGGACTATGGCTCGGATCATTAAATACTTTTCGGCATGTACAATTATTTGGTTTTAGGATTCATGAAGTATCTTTAGAATTATCTTTGGGATTGTTTTAGATTTGTTTTGATTTCTAAATTGTCAAAACAGTGAAAGAGTGTTACCGGCAAATCTGACAAATTCAAGGAGTATTAATAACTCTCTATGTTTTGCCCTTGTACCAATGAATGCCTTGTGTTGATGGTATTTAAACTCCACGAAGTTAAATTGCAGCGTTACGTTAGTTAACTTCGACTTAATTATACCTGCGAATTCTTACTTATACAAGATATTATAGTTAGTTAAAGCAGAAGCCCTCATGCCAGTAACACACTGTATACTGGTTTAAAAATATATCGAAGTTTCACGACGCGACTTTGCCAGTCTCTATTTCACTTTGTTCTAGACCATCTTGCTTCTGTATCGTATCGTAATAATATAGGTGACATTGTGTTAGCTCATTCACTTGACAGTGAGAGCTTCTATAACGTCAACAATATGATTACGACATATACGAAAATCAGGATAGAACAAATTGGAATACATATCTAGAGACAATAGCATGATGGTGTAGGGGATTCCAATAAGGAGAAAAAATGAAACAACAATTTAATCAAAAAATTCATGTATTCGACACATTTCATACATTGTCTTAAGACCATCATACTATGTCCCTTCAATAAATATTTAGCGTAACGCTTAAGAATATTTTACAAATATATACAAATGACGCAAAACAGGACATATTTAGCGGTTGAATTCATCCAGTATTATAACACTAATACCCGTTTGCCTGTAATGTCATACGAACCTCACATGACCTATTCAGCGTAGGTTGTAATAAATTTACCAACGGAAAACAATATTGTAGAGAGGGTTAAATTTCACTTGATAGTATTTAATTCTTTTTAAAGAGTCAGTGAAACTTGTTATAAGACCGACTCGAAAAATAAATAAATTTTAATATTGTGTACACTACATTAAAAATAATATCACTACGTCAAACGCCTTTAAACTTCATACAAATCAGGGTTTTTCTCTCTCTGTTTCGTCATTTGGTTCTGGTACCCTAGGGGCCCTTTAAAGTCTCTATCTTCATCCTTTCCCTCCAATTCCCTCTTACGCAAATACTCTTCTAGTCCTACTTTATCATTCGGATCTTGCATAATCGCAAGGATGCATATAAAAACCGACGTCCCAAAACCAATACCGAACATCATTTTGTTATTCTCATAAGTTTCAGCGAGATTCTCTAAAAATGTCCAAGTTTTAGTTTTCTCGCGTTGTTTATCCTCCGGATCGCGATTAGCTGTGTGTATGTTTGGACCTGCTTTACCGCTAGATTTAGATTTCTCTGGAAAACAAATTGGCCTTATAATGCGCGATCAAGCCCCGTCAAGATATTTTTTATTGCTAAATTTCGTCGCCAAGCGTCAGGTTGGAAGCGGTGCGTAATTTTAGTATGGCTCATTATTTTTTCTTACCATCTCTGTCAAATGAGACGCCGTGGATCTGGCCGGGCGTGTCTTCTTCGAGCTCAGCGTAGGCGTATATGAGGGCTTTTTGTTTATCGGACAGTACTTTGGGAACCTAAAATGTATAACAAAGAATGGAGCATTATTTGACAGCAGGTAATTGATGAAGTAAATGCGCGTTCAAATTCAAATTCAAAATTCAAAATTCAAAATTCTTTATTTCCTTAGCAAACCAGTACAGATCTTATGATGGCCGGCGTCTCCTTGTAAGTTATTTTAAATTAATATATTGTAAGTTATATTAAATTACCCCTTTTACTTGCTATAATAAATTTGCTAGTAGTTCTCAGTATTTTCATCAATATTATTGAAGACAACAATGACGGCGGTTGAAATACTAATATTCGTCCAAAATATTAGAGTGGGAGGTAAACGAGCATGTAGGTTACTTGATGAGAAGTAACCACCTCCGCCCACAAACACCAGCAACTCAAGAAGAGTTGCCGGTGCGTTGCGGTTTTTGGATATGATATAAAATGTACCAATGTGCATTCATACTTTTGAATAATTGCAATACTAACCTAACCTATAAGCGTAAGGTCCAAAAAGTTGGGCATGCTAACTCACGCATTATACTTTCTATGAACCTTTTCCGTTGTGCGACTAAAATTATTGTAAAGTCTGTTCCTATTCAGACTGCCAATGACAATAACAAGTATACCTGACTGTAAGTGTCAAAGTCAAAGTCAAAGTCAAAGTTCTTTATTCTTCAATTTAGGCATAATATAATGCACCTATGAATGTCAAAAAGCATTACCACGCAAGCATGTCTTTAGATATCTCTATCTAAAGACAAGAAATGAAATAATAATGAGAATATAATGTTACCTCTAATCAGTTGAAAAAGGTTCATTATATATTCATCATCTTAATCATCATCGTATTATAATGCTGGGTGCAACAGAGACGAAAACCTATCTCATCAATCAAATCTATCAAAAACTCTAAATTCTCAATGTCAAAAATAGGTCGAAAAAAGTCTGTCCGTCTAAACGTATTTTAACCAGAAGTGCTTTTAATCAAAATATACACATTAAATAGATATTACTACCTTAATGGACATGAAGACAATGATTAAGTGTAATAACATGACTATGCTCAACCTTCAAAAGTACGCCAATATGGAGTTATAATGGTAAATTGATTTGTTTATAAGAGTGACGAAATGAATAGGAACAGACTTTTAAGTACACTTTTCGTCGCATAACGGAACTTTTTCCGCCATCGTTGTTTGTATGGTTAACTACGCTTAACTATGGTCCAATTCTTTAGTCATCACCCATAATTGCCAACACAATAGATATTTAAATACATTGGCAACTATTTGCCATATCATATATTAATAAAGAAAATATGGTGAACCAAAGATCATTATTTAATATAACGGCAATGTAATGTTTAGATTGATTACCAACCTGTATTTTAATATGGACGTAGTGGTCGCCGTAGCCGTGTTTGCTGACTAGTTTCATGCCCTTGCCTGATAATCTGATGAGTTTGTGCGACGAAGTGCCCTGCGTTATCTGGGAGACAAAGTAAAATAGATAAATGTATTTTGCAATGAAATGGATATAGCTCAATGATTTTTGACACTTCGGTATTAGGCAGTATGGTAAAGTTGAAAGACTAACCTGGAGTGTGTGGTCTTCATACAAGCCTTGTATCCTCACAGTCCCGCCTAATAAGGCCTGGGATACAGATATCTGAAATGCAGAATAAATCATTTACTTACACCTGGCTTGCTTTGGCGTATGATATACTTACACATTATATGGCTGCATGTAGAAAGACATAGTTACCAATATTTACTAGTATAGACGAAATTATAGTCTGACTTATTTTCGTATTGACAATCAATAAGTGCAAATAGTGATTTTAGTACCAGATGACGTATTTTAATATAAACCGTCAAAGGTAAATTCCAAATAAATATAGCTAGTCTTTACCTTTCTCTACCTGGAACTTAGCAGCTAAAATATCTTAGATACAAGAATGTGGCGAAGTGAGAAAGTGATGAGATAACATTGTGGCAAATTAAGTAAGCGGTGAATTGGGAATACAGTGAATAGGAAATATTAATGTCATTTTTTTCACAGCCTCAATAAAAGCTGATTTATGTAAGAAACAGTACACCTTTTTTTTAATAGTTAAAAAAAATAACCAAGAGTTAAGCCCACAAAGATTTCTTACTATCTCTTTCTAGGAAAACAGAATTTAAAATGGAGTTTATATGGCTATTACATGACGTCAAAGTGCATATCAGATTTCTCTGTCTAATCGCTGTGTAACAAGCAGTTTAAAATGCTTGTATAATCCGTATTTCTTGGTCGTCAATTTTGCTTTTGGTGATCTCTTTTACGCTATTTTCATATCTTGTCGCGAATCGCGATTTGTAAAAATCCATGCATACCCCTATTGAGAAATTGATGAGATGCGAAGAGAAAGAGATATTTTTTCTTATTTTATAATGGTTATCTCTTTTGTTTGTAGAATAAACGTGGTAGTGATGAGATGGCCACATAGTGAGATGAAAACATGGTGAGATCAGAATGTGGTGAATTAAGAATTCAGTATGATTATCACCCCTTGTGATGTAACTGAATGTAACTCACCATGCAGTCCGTATGTACATCCGGCCCGTCTCTGCGGAAGTAGTCAGAGCGTTCCACCTTGAAGGTGACGAAGACCTCGGTGTTCCCGACAGACATGCGGACGGTCTGGCCGTCCTCCACGCCCGCGGGCACCGGCACCGTCACCTTCTTACGCTGCACCTGTAGGGAGGACATTCACGTTAAGGCATTGCAGGTTAACTAACCTTTGACTTTCCCAATGCTTCTACTACTTCTACTATTTTTCCGCCCGAACGGCCATCAGTTCTACGAGCAATATGCCCAGTAAGCAGTGTTGGCAGGCCTTCCACAAGGTGGAGCGCAGATCTGGTGAAGATCGCAGGAACCCGATGGATGCGAGTAGCACAAAACCCACAGTCGTGGAGATCCTTGGGGAAGGCTATATGTCCAGCAGAGGACGTCTTTCGGCTGATATGATGATGATGATAAAGAGACTAACCATAGCGCTGCGTATAGAACGTGCAATCAATGTGCAAAGTTATTTCTGACAATAATGCCGCATTCCGAGCATCTGCCTCGCGCTCATTCACTTCCGCCGCTCGTCAATTATGCGCCAGAGTCGCTTGTATGCAAGTTTGTAAAGTCGCGTACCGAAATTTGGTCACTCTCGCCGTTCGTCTCTTGTTTTATTTGCATTTGATATACAGTGCCCAAAACGCGCGCGTCGGGTGCTTGCTATGGATAGGCCCTAACGCTTGGCAAATGTAGAAGTCATATTTAACATGAAAAAAGTGAAGTCAAAGGAATGTCGCCCAAAGTCAGTGATTCGTTCTATGCTTCGTATTTTGGCGTGGGCATAATATTATAAGATGTTGGCGTATGTAGCACGGAATGTTGCATTCAAAACTTGATCTAAACATGGCGTACATACAGGCGTGAGATGGCAGTAGAGTGCACAATACGAGTATGTCAGATTCACCAAGATAGTTGCCATTACAAAAAAAGTTAAGTAGTATTCTTTTGTCTTGCTTACCGACTGCCCCTTCCCTTCACACTCAACGCAAGGGAATTTTATTAGCATCCGGGTCCCGTGGCAGTGCCGGCATGTCGACCGCATCACAAAAGGACCTGCAATCAATTATGTACATTATAAATAAGTTAGTATAATCTCATAAAATTGTTGACAAACCCAAAATATTTATGAAATGTTGCTAAAGACAAATGCCGGAGCACATGATTTCATTTCAGAGCGCCCGCTCCGACCTTAAGCGAGACAGACAGACGTACACATAGGTATATAACTATATCTTGACAAGAAACACTGAAAATTTCTTTATGGTCAAATCTGTGCTCCGATCCTATATTGTGAATGGTGGAGACATTTAGATCACTCAATGATAATCTAACACTCACTGGCAAAAGTACTCGCCCACCCGTCTTTTGCGTACTAATGCTATCAGATATGACTTCTTAAATTAGAGTTTAACTTCAAAAATACTGAAATAATTTCGTTGAAGCTTAGTGTAGTGTTTGGTTGCTTATAAACCTAGGCCCAAATTACGTGTTTCTTTCCTCAGGGACCCAAAAGATCCGTAAATTTCAAAGTCGTACAAACACAATAATTTACTACAAACACGTAATTATACTAATTATGGATCTTTTGGGTTCCTTTAAAAAGAATTCTGCCATTTTGGACCTAGGTTAATTAGTAACAAAACAATACAAACTTCATCGAGATTAGTTCAGTATTTTTCAAGTTACTCTCTAATGTAAGAAGTTATATTTGTTAGCAATTGTATGAACAAAAGACGGGTGTAATTCCAGACTAGTGCACTTTTATCATATTGCGTCATCCAGCGTCGTATAGCGTATCAGAGGTCAATGACCTGTTGTTTGGATGTGCGTAAGATCGTTATAAAAAAAATCTTTTCACTATTCACGTACTAACCAAGGGATATTTCTGGGGTTCTATTAAAAAATGGCGTAACTCTCCTGAAAATCAAGCGTAAAAGGGTTCAAGTCCAGTATACTTTACGTATATAGCCTTTTGTAGAACAAGTTAAGTTGACTTATACCCATTTTCACTAGGTCTCCAGATTTGATCTTGGGTTGGGAACAAATTTAGTATCTAAGAATGGAAATGACCAATTTCTTCAGTCTCTAGTTACCCAAAGGTAAGCTATGTTATAACTTGCCATCTATATACCATAAAATAAAATCTAGATGAAAGATAGTAGCAGCAGGTATACACGAGTTTTACCTTCATTAGCAAGGGTAACCCCATCTGCCATATTTTCTGTTAATACATGGGAAATATATCTTGTTGGTGCACCATTCTCATCATTTTGATCATCATCATTTTCATTATCTATTTAATTAATTGTTGAATTTAATTCTAAGGCTGATTCTATCAGTATTTTGAAGTACATTATTTAAGTCGCATGACTCATTCACATTTAGTTAGATCATACCTCGTGAAAACGTCTCCATGCCTGTGCCATTACAGTATGTGCACTTTATGGCTTTTGTGCCCAGTTCACAGCGACTGCCCTGGCACTTTGGACATGTATCTACGATGTTGATGTTGACATCCTTGTTAACCCCGCGTGCTGCTTCAGTGAACCGGAGATTTACAATAATCTAGAACAGATTGCAATAACTGATTGTGCGATAACCTATAAATTGATTAGAAATTTTAAAGGCCCTTGATGGCAATTAAAAAAAATCTAATCAATTTTGTAAATGTGAAGGTTAAAAGGTTAATTAAACCCATTTTTTTAATGAGAAATTTTGTGCAACACATAATTTGGTATAAATATAAATATAAGGTCCATTTTAAATTTTAATTTACTACTAAGAATCTCGTGTCATCCAGTCGAAATCAAAGATCACTGTAAAAAAAGGCTAAAATAAATTTTCTGAACAAAACTTACTTCCTGTGAAGCTCCAAAGCCAAATTGACTCTCAGCAAAGTCACTGAAAGCTTCACTTTTGAAACCAGCATCTCCAAATATTTTCCGGAACAACTCCTCGGGGTCTATGGTGGCTTTATACTGCCATTGGTGTGTGAAGCCATCTGCTCCACCTGGCCCACTACCCATCCCCATTTGCTCGGAGGTTGTGCCAAACATGTCATATTGTTTACGCTTGTTGTCATCGGAGAGAATCTAAAAACAATTTAATTTCTAATTATAATTACAATTCTTTGAATAAATTGGAATGTTTACCCACATCTTTATGTTTAGATGGAGATTTAGAAATAATAATAATATATCTTTAACACACATTTTATAAATATAAAACCTCAAAATTACAGCTATTAGTTTACAAATATTTGAATACAGCTAGCTCATTTCAAGGGAATGATAACTTTAGTAACATAACTTCCCATTTCTATGTTTCAGCTGAAATCCTGAACAATTATCAGCCAAATTTTTTATTTTGAGAGGTGGTTTAAAAACAAGTAGGGTAAAGTCATCAGTGGTCAGCCAGAGACCAGTAGTCGACCTTATATGAGTGAGAGGAGTGGGAAATATATCTAAAGTATAGGCATAGGCCGACTACAGGTGTCTGGCTGACAACTGGTGACTCTACCCTATACCTAGTTAAGGATTTATATGAAGAAACAGTGACTAGACAAATGAATGATGATAATTTGCCATACATTTTTATACATAGGCCAAAGGGCAGTATCAGAAATACAATTGAAATTAATTAATTGATTACTTACCCTAAAAAATAATTATGATCCATTGCAAGAAAGTAATAAATGAATAGGCCACTCCTCGCGTTTTGTATCATTTATTTACTCTAGTCTTGCAAAGGATCAAAGTTATTTCTAGGGTAAGTAATCAATAAATGTAACTTGATTTGTTAAATTAATCATTGCCAGTCATGACGCCGAATTTGTCCGATCTCTGGTCATAGTTGTATAGATAATTATCATTACCTACTCACATGACTAAAGTCACTATTTCTTAATTTTAGTCCTTAATTAGGTTCACGTTATTTGAAAACCACCCTATATTTACTACATAATATAAAATGTAAATACCTCATAGGCTTCGGAAACTTCCTGAAACTTCTTCGATGCCTCAGGGTCAGACTTATTGGCATCAGGGTGGTACTTCTTTGCAAGTTGATAGTAAGCCTTCTTCACCTCTTTAGCGGACGCGTTTTTAGACACCCCAAGCACCTTATAATAGTCAACCCGAGAGCTCAAGTAGTTTGTAGTGTGAATGGAACGATGTTTTGGAATACTACCAGAATGATCTGAAGGATAGAGAAATGATAGAGGTTATGTTTAACCAACGTACTAAAATCAAAGTATTTTTACGAATAAAAGTTTTGTTGATAATATGTAAAGCGGTCCGGCTAAATTTATGTAAAATACCTAATAAGTATGATAAATAAAAGCCGGGTGATGTAATAAAAGCATGTCAAACTTACAATTGAATCGGTTGTGAGTTAATGATGCAACCGCTAGCGCAGGACCTCCAAGAAAATTTTGGCATTTAATACATTTATGGACAAACCGACACTGGGTTTTGGTAATATTGTTACTAAACACTGCACTAAAAGTTTTCGGGTTCAAAAACCCGATGATACTCCGGGTGGGAGCCATTTTGAAAGAATTGGGTCAAAAACGTCAACTGTCACATTTTTTCATAAGCTCCAGTGTTCCCAGGTGAAATTTTAAAAAGTAACTACTTGAATTTAAAAATATTCAAATGAAAAAAAATGTTGATGATAAGTTGAATAAACGTCTATCAGAATATCGTGAGAAATTTAAAAGTAATGCTGTACACTATCGTCCAAAACCCGAAATGATCGTCCAATGCAACCAACCACTGCCACTTTATCAAGTAACCTTTAGGTGTACGGGCAACTTTACGGACAATTTATATTATAAAATGAGAGGTTAGTATTGTTGACGGGCAATTATCGCACAAAAATGCCTGTATATAAAGGTATCAATCGACGACGGTAACGACTATCGCCAGATTACTTTTGAAATCGAAGTTACGTCAGCTTTATCCCTTTCTCTCGATTTAGCATCAAATGACGAGTGATAGAGATGGATCTAACGTAACTTCCCGCCGGGCACCCGCAAATGTATGAAGTATTTGAGCGTGACGCACAGGATTGCCCAGCCAAAACCGCTGCGCGGCCTCTCTTGCAGTTCAGATAAATGATCAGACTAATATCGGCCGATGGACTATTAGACTGTGTTTTAATCTAATCCGATGGACTATTAGACTGTGTTTTAATCTAATCCAATGAACTGACAGGCCAATATAGGTTAGCGGACTTTTTGTCTGTGTTGGCCTTCATCTTAGATAGCAGATGCAATTACTAAAGGAATGAATGAATTAAAATAATGAGATGATTATCATAATTATGGTAATGCTGTCTTACATTTTATCCAATTAAATAAAGCGTCCCTTACGAGTTCGTTGGTTCTATTTAATATAGAATATAGATGAAAATTTTCATTTTATCGAAGAAAAAGATATACATACATGCATACGCTCTAAAACATAACCTTCCTTCGGCCAAACGAGTACAAATGACTAGTGTCTTTTCAAAAGGGCTTATTTCCATATTTCTTTTTTTAACTATTAATAAAGTTCTGCTTAAAACAGAAAAATACATACATTCTTTGAGGTTAAAGTTCTTAAAAGTCTCTTCTCATTCTCTAAAAAAAGATTCAAATATCAAAGTTCGGATCAAAAGGGCCTATTTCTTTCTTATATACACTTATTATCTATGTTAAATTAGATTTTTTTGTATGTTTGTATTTGTAATAGGACCAAGTATTAGAACTTGAAGTAGGACTAGAAGCCAATTTGAAGCCGGCCACCGAAAATAAAGAGGATACGGAAAAAAAAATACCTTTTTAGGGTTCCGTAGTCAAACTAGGAACTCTTATAGTTTCACCATATCCGTCTGTCCGTCCGTCCGCAGCCTAGCTCAGAGAATGTTAGTCCTAAAAAGCTGTAATTTGGCATGAATACATATTAGTCATGCCATCAAAGTGGTAAAATAAAACATTTTTTTTCTCGTCTACCCCCCCGTCTAAATATTGAAGGTTAATTAAGACAATTTTTCGATTCATTATACGTTTATGAAATATTAAGCTTTAAAGCGCTAATTTTGCCTACTGCCAAAACTATTAATACGAAAAATTTAAAAAATATCTTCGGTCAAAGCACATGTAATGAATTTAATAAGAAAACTACCACGACTAAGTAGACTTAATTAGTTCTTGAGTTACAAACGGTATAAATGTTTATACCTACCGAAAACTGTTTTGCGGTGTTGGTAAACTGACCCATGTCGTTTTATGGGCATAACAGTTTTCCAACGGCAAAGTTAAGTTTGCCCGACACAGCATGGTCCGACATGCTCTTGCCCGGTTTTTTCAGTTAGAAATGTCATTGGAATAATTTCCTGATTATAAATAATTATTTTTATTAAGACACCAAAATTGCGTTGAGATTTAACAATAATCATAAGAGTTTGTTTCTGTAATGTACAAATTAAAAAGGTTTCTCACAAGGCCACAACAAAACGGCTTAATTCCAAAAGTTCGCATCATAAGAGCTTAACTATGAAAAATGTATGTTAATTTACATAATTATTCATGTAGATAAAGAAATGTGTGTAATGCCATTCCATTTATATTAACTTACTTTTATACAATATCGAAAATAAAATTATAATTACGAATTGGAAACCGTGGATATATGTTTTCCTCGATTTCCCTTGTAAGGTCATAGTGAAATAAGCCCTTTTGAAAAGACACTCCTCAAATATTCAATGCCTGCTAAAGTCCTTCTGAACTACGCATGATATTTTATTTTATGTTTTATTATAGTGTTATATCAATCATGCTAAATTATGAAAATTATCCGTATTATCCAGGTTTAAAGAATGATTGACTGTAGAGGTTCGCGGGTACTTACTGAATAAAAACATTTTATCTTTAAACACATTATTCCTGACCCCTTTGCTTCGATCCCAGATACTACCTGGGACTTATTAAGCATGAAAGATAGATGGGTGATATGTATCTGGGTGATAGATGGGTAAGTAAGTACCTACACGTACTTAAAGCTCGACGGCCGTTTTCCCGTGTTTACCTTTAGATTAAGGCATGTCCACTGCGGCAAAAAACTAACAAAAATATTAGCAAAATATATTACAAATCAGGTTTAATTACTACTGCACGTCCATTGCGACTTTAGAGTGAACAGTGTATTGTTTGTCATAACATTTCTTTTTTCTTTTGACTGCTGTCATCACAGTACAATTTGTCAAATTATGGGCCGTTCCTTTACCAATTAAATAAAATACACCGTCTTTTCTTTATTCCACTCCATTGCAAATAATTATAAATAAAATAATTAATGCCCTATTTGACAGTTTCACTCAAATTCAAAACATGAGTTTGAGTGAAACTGTCCCCCGTCCCCCGCAGACGAACGCGGGGATTGTTTTCCATCCGTGATGGAAAACATGTTTCTGTGTTTTTAAACAAGAAACATTTTGGCCACGCCCCTTTTTAGTCAAAAAATATGTTAGATGTTTAAAAACATTGAAAACACGGTCGCCGAGCCATAAGCACGGCGTACTTACTCGCCAGTATCTTAAACATTCTATTCATTTCATACATGCACACTACATCATTCCTTTCTCGGTTTCAAGGTGTGCCGTAGATTGAGATTGTGTACCTACTTTCTGTTTCTCTATAAAAAATAATGGCCATATGTATTGTATGTTTTAATTTATAGTAATAATTCGGAAGATATGAATTGCGCGGATCCACCTGATCGCATTCGGCCTGTCTCGGAATGTCATACCAAGTGTGTACTGCCGGCATAACATTGTTTTAAAATGTGGTGGTAGATTATAAGAAAATCGATAAAGATAAACTACTGTTGACATCGCGATTTCTATATTCTGACAACACTGTATTCCTGGGCAACGGTAGGCAAGGATGATATATAAACAAAAAATGAGCTTAAAATGCCAATTATTGTATTCAACATTAAAATAAATGTTTAATTATCTGTATAATTACTACTGTACGGTGTATTTAAAAACATAAGTTGTGTATCAAGTCGCAAGGATGGCTTCAGTAAGTGCTCGCGAACAGAAGATCGAACAGCAAGTAAGTATTATTTATTTAAATATTTCCAATGTAATTGAATAATAAATGTTTAGCGCGGCGAATTTATTCGGTTTTTAACTTGTATAAGTGGTTAAATGTTTGTTATAGCGTCAAATAATGGAGCAAAAGATGAAGCAGAAAAGGCAGAATTCTGGGATGGTTCAGGCAAATGATTTGAGAGTTGGTTCTGCAAAACGGCCAATATCAGGGAGCAGATCCCGAGAGCTGCACGGTAACTTAGCTTAGCTATTATATGCCTTTAAAGTTCCTGTGTTTTAATTTAATCATGCATGATTGTGATTGATTTTCCTCATTTGTTTTATTACTCTTGTTTAACAACAGGCTATGATGGGCCGATGCAATTCCTTATGTCTCCAGTGAACCCTGACCAAGTAATACCCCTGCAAACTAATAGAATATCGACATATGATGGTAAGTTATAGGGCTTTTTTATTAATTTAATTCATGTGTATAATTTTTGCATGTTTTGTCTCAGATGCTTACATTTCTTGCAGCGCTAATTGAATTTAGGGTTTTATAGGTAATGAGCGTGGAGTGATTCGTCAATTGCATTTCTAATGAACCATAGTTAGAACAGGTAAAACTGATTACTGATTAGTATTTTAAAACAAGATGAATTTTAGTTGGTTTTTATTGAATTTGTGGCTGGCAATTAAACAGTTCTTATGTATATTGTTTCTTGCATTTAAATTGTATGTAGATAACCTCTATTGATTAAACTAATCTTAATTTAAGCAGATTTTGTCTAGCTAGAAGTGTGTACTCCAGTAAGAACAATTACTCATTAATGTTATAAATACATTATTTTCTTATGTAAGAATGTCTCTTTTAAGATGTTATGAAACAAATTAATATTTTTGGCAATTTTACCAAATAACTACTATAATAATTAATTTTGTTTATAAATAAGTAAGGTGCATAAACTAGCTAGCTAGACATATTTTTTGAGTGTTGTCAAAATGATTTAACACGTTCAGCACCAGCAATTCACTAGACGGGTTCTCTGTTCATAGGCAGTTTTCTGAGACGGATAGTTTACGTGCATAACGTTAGAGCAAAGCAGAGATATTATGGATATAGATGCCTTTGAGGCAAAAGTGTTTTGTAAAGAATTTAACAAGGGGAAAGATGCACTTTCTGCTTAGCCCCAAGGTTTATTATTTTAAGTAAGTGGCCTGATGTGATGTCAATTAGATTATCTATCTAGATACGGTCAAACTCTTTAATATGATACTGCGACAAGGTTCTTAAATTAAATGTACAGCTACAAGTTCAACTGTATGATTGGAACTGTGGGGTAAGGTAAGGAGATTAGCGACATACACATTGAGGATGTTATATTAATCGGGTTTACGTACTTGTACTATTATTTCTTATCCTGCTCTTTCTGGGAAATTTCTGTATTGGGTTTTCATTTCGTTACCGAAAAATTACGTGACTATCATAGACTGGTGAGTAAAGATCCAGAAAATTCATCGCGTCTTTTTTAAAGAGAACCGGTAGAATTACCGTGAAGTTTAGCAGATCATTACTTGTGAGGCGATAATTTCCACAGAATCAGTGAATAATAGTATAAAATTAATAAATCGATGAGTTAGTTTGACTAGTGATCAAACAACAGGGTCTCTATTCAACATGGTAAGGAACATATCGCTTTCGAGCTGATATTGTATTGTTAACGTTATGATAGCTCTTATTTACTTGACAGTAATGGCTGCCGAATTAAAACAATAACATAACTATTAACTGGTCAAATACGATTTGGCTTTTACTGCCAATAATACAGGCGCAGTGACGATTATTTTTATACACACGGTTAATAAAAAGGGACGAGATAATGGTCTCTGAAACGTACGGCGGATAGTTAATTAGACCATTTTGATATTTTAACCCCGGAAAAAAAACAATGGTGTTATAAGTTGGAATTTAACGTGTGTATCTGACTATCTGTAGCAGCGTTGCTCCGACCGATTTGGACCCGTGTTAAAAATAAAATTAACCCTATAAGCCAAAGTAAGTGGTCACCACATGATAATACATTTAAAAAACCTGACAAGTGCGAATGGGACTCGCCCACCGAGGGTTCGCACATGACACGGACTGTCTGTCGAGACCCTTTATCTCGGGAACTCATGAAGATATCGAGTACCATACGGCCTACAGTCCCTTGAAGCTGTGAAAAAATCAAACTTCTACATTAAGGTAAAAATGATACGGCCGGTAATGCCGCAAAAAGTGTATTTCGACACTCTAGAGGGATTCAAAATGTATAGGTTGTGTATTTCCCGCTGACGTAGAACTATGAAATTTGGCAAGTAACACCATACTACAATTATAGAAAAAAAACGGAAATCTGTACATTTTTAATTAAATCCCAAAAAAAACATGGTCTTTATGCGAGCAACGGCGGTCCAAATTTTGAATTGGATTAACCGTGTGATGTACGGAACCCTCGGTGGGCAAGTCCGACTCGCACTTGTCCGGTTTTATATGGATAGAACAATTAATTTTTTTATTGTTGTAATTTTTACCTAAGAGTTTGCTTAAGCCGAATTCACATAACGAAACTGGTGGCATGTAAGTAGTTCTGTGACATTTATGTTCGCGTTCGCGAAGGCCATGAGCACTGTGGACTTCATGACACTATTATTATTAATGAAATTAGTTTCACAGATAGTGTCATGATGATGATTTGTTTCGTGATGTAAATTCGGCTTCAACTGTATTGCCCCAAGATGTTTTTAATCGATCAACTTAAGATGCCGAATTTTATAATACTTCAAAGAAACTGTATCATTATGGCCCTTTGTTCGTTACTGTAATAATAACCAAATATTATCTTGTGAAACTGTGTCACATAGTAGTGTTTGTACTGGTTGTTATAGAAACAGTTCGACGCTAGGTGACTCATGGCATGAATCAATCAATCTACTTAATGAGAAAACACTTGTAGTGTGGCTTTATTGTTTTATGAAATCATAAAACCACATCGCACATAGAACAAAGTGCGGTTTACCTCGTTTTGAGAAAACCTACATGATGTTTGCCATGTACCTAACTGTTTGAGAGGATTAATAGTAGGTATTTATCTTGGCTTTTCTGCAATTGACAACTGGAACTTCTGAAAAAAAAACATGCTTACCATTTTTTTAATATAGATCATAATTCTTCGTTTTTTATGAAACTCGAGTGACAGATATACTGTCAGTTGCGAGTGCAAGGGGGATAGCGATATCCTGCCGAACTCTATCAAGAACCTGGAAGTACTGTAAAGAGGGTAGTCTCAAAAGTATGTTTTGTTTTTTTTTATTGTTCATTTCATAACTGGGGAAAAAAAAATGCTACGCACGCTTTACACGAGTGGTCGGAATGACGTCATTTTGTTTGTAACCGCGTTTTTTTGCACTAGATATGACGTAGAAAAGACCATGCGGCGTTTAAGCTCCTTAGCCATTTGCAGAAAATAATTTCTTTGTTTTCTGGGTTGACAAAGAAAATTTTTGTTAAAAAAACGGCTTAGTGCGAGTCGGACTCGCGCACGAAGGGTTCTGTACATTAAATATTTATGGAACAGAACTATTTAATTTATTATTTTTATAACTATAAGTAATAAAAAATGGCAGGGTTTTTTGGTGAATACGGACCCCAAAAAAGAACTACAACAATGTATCTTTAAATAAAACAAACATTTTCAAAGATCCATTCTGTAACCGAACTGCAGATGTTTATTGCATCATCGAATAAATGTTTTCGTCTTCCGCGAGTGTCGTATCAATCGTGTTATTAAAATATATTTTCAATCCACATCGGCACGCCACTCCTTGCTACTCAAATTGACGTTGCATGGCTTTGAGTCAGTCAATGTAGGTAGAATTGATTTGTGAATTAAAAAAACACTGTACTTACAAATAATGCCGTAGTAATTGTGTACATAACAGGAAAAAATAACTAAACCCATGTATGTATGACGCATCTGTACACACTTACATGGTCCTTACAAATCGTGTACCTACATTACCTATCTATCACCTTCTGACGTAATACCAAAGAAGGCGGCATTTTGCGCGTATTGCCGACACAGCCGACAAACGTTTTACGAAACGTCGATAGGTTACCGGTTCCGAGTTTTATAACTTTATAGCGCGATAATAGGTATATATATATATTTTATGGCATAGAGAAGGCAAACGAGCACACAGACCACCTGATGGTAAGCGGAAACTGTGACCCATAGACATTCGCATTCACAAGATTGCAAGCCTAAGACTGCAAATGCGTTGCCAACTCTGAGGACTAAGATGAAATGCCTCTATGCTAGTCATTACACCGGCTGTCTTATCCCCAAACCGGAACACAACAATGCGAACACTGCTGTTTGGCGGGAGGTTAATGGATAAGATGGTGGTAGCGATCCGGACGGACCCTGCACAAGGTCCTAATATAACGTTATCGTTACAGAACACTATTTGAAATCCTAGTTGTGTTCTGCAGACTGGGCTAGCGGAGTAAGCCCGGCTGAGTAGTAACTCGTACCTAAAGGTTGTTGTTCGATGTGGCTTCGTCTGCTGGACTCTGTCTAGGCCCCGGTATCGGCGACCGTATTGATTTTCCCTGTGAGGTCCGGTGGAATCAATGCATTGCTTTCTGGGTGAATTTAACGCAATCGAAAGACTTTAAAACGTCATATATCTCCGGCGTCTTATTTTTTCCGTAACATTATTATATCATAAGTTTGAAGCCGTCCCATATGCAACCCAGAATTATAACAAATATAAATGGTATTTTAAATAATACAATACTATAGGTACTTAGGTACTCTTTATGGCACACCACAGAGTTACAATTGGAAACAATAATAACAATTTTAAACAAACAACAGATATACAGAAATATTCTTAGTCACGATAATTTGAATTCATCATTTAGAACGTCATAAATTATTAAATACCTAGCTGAGTTTTCACGCATTCGTCGAAAGCGGCGTGGTTTGGTGTGATATCGTACCTAAGGAGTCCCGAGGAGTCCAATTTAGATAGAAAACATAAATAAATAATTATAATAGGCAACTATGTCTCATTACTTGACCCAGTCCCAGACTTAGCTCTAAGCTATGGGTACTCATTAGACAACGAGAAACATACCTAATAGGCTATTTGACTAATTTTAGAAAACGTTTTTAAATGATTCTTTATCACATAACAAGCACACTACATTGATATTTCCTTGAGATTCTACTGTATTATCAATAAAAATGTAAGTTAAAGTTTAAATTTTCAAAACAACGCGAAAAACGCTGTTTCTATCTATGGCGGACTAGTATAACGTCACACGCAAGTAAACAAACAAGTTCATTTGACAGCTTAGCATATGAAGTGAATTTGGGGTTTGTTTTGTTTACTTGCATGTGACTTCACATCACAGATTATAAAGTATTTCTAACATCACATAGCGTTTTTGCCACAGATTAAATTTAAAAAAAAAATCCTTATTATTTCGTGTAATTTCCAAAAAATAGACATAATTTAATGTGAAATAAAGTGAAATACGTTATTTTACGCTAGTATCAGACATTGGCGTGCACAGAGATTTTGGGCAGGGTAGACAAAATGTTTACGGTGTACACCGACCATTCTCGATTACGTTTTTTCAGCGGAAGGAACTTTTCGCATTATCTATATATTATAATAAAAATGAATCGTTAGGTGCGGCGCTGGTGCAGCGCGACTCATCGCGAAGCAAAACGAAACTAATAAGATTTAAAAAATATTGATTTTGTTGATTGATATTTCATAAACACATTACATTCTGTATTTAGTAGGGTAGACAGTGTCTTTCTGTCTTTATGCAGTGCACGCCACTGAGATAGGATGACCACAATTTGTAGTATATTTTCAATGTTGTCAAATAGCCTATTATATAAAGAAATACATACCTAAATACATAGAATACGTCCAAGACTGAGGAACGAATAGTTGCGCTTATTACCCAAATAGTGTCAACTAGGGAATGCAAACCGGTAAACCGTTTTACCGGTTTACCGGTAAACCGGCCCTTTTTAGAGCCGGTAAAATACCGGTAATTTAAAGCTATTACCGGTAATTTACCGAACCGTGAAAAACTAAAAATAAACGCGAAATAATATGATTTTAAGTGCAATATACTTTCAGACGTGTGGTGGTCTTGTTCTTTAAGAAAGGCGATAAAACCTTATTGAAGAACTACAGACCCATCTCACTTCTGAGCCACGCTTATAAGTTGTTTTCAAGGGTCATTACAAATCGACTCTCACGCAGGTTCGACGACTTCCAGCCTCCTGAACAAGCCGGTTTCCGGAAAGGCTTTAGTACCATAGACCACATTCACACGCTGCGCCAGATTATACAGAAGACTGAAGAGTATAATCGGCCCTTATGTCTAGCGTTCGTGGACTATGAGAAGGCCTTCGATTCGGTCGAGACATGGGCGGTGCTCGAGTCACTACAGCGGTGCCACATCGACTATCGATATATCGAAGTGCTGAAGTGATTGTACAAAAATGCCACTATGTCAGTCCGGCTCCAGAACCAGAGCTCGAAACCGATTCAGTTGCAGAAAGGTGTGAGACAGGGAGATGTCATATCTCCGAAACTGTTCACCGCTGCATTGGAAGATGTCTTCAAGCTTCTGGACTGGGAAGGACTTGGCATCAACATCAACGGCGAGTACATCACTTTCCTTCGTTTGGCGGACGACATCGTAGTCATGGCAGAATCGCTAGAAGACTTGAGTAAGATGCTCGGAGACCTCGATAGAGTTTCCCAACGGGTGGGCCTGAAAATGAACTTGGACAAGACGAAAGTCATGTCCAATGTTCGCGTTTTGCCAATACCGGTTCACGTGGGGAATTCTCAACTTGAAGTTGTTGATCAGTACGTATACCTGGGACAAACTGTCCAACTAGATAAATCCAACTTCAAGAAAGAGGTCGATCGCCGAATCCAATACGGATGGGCAGCGTTCAGAAAAGCGGATCTTCTCGTCCAAAATACCGCAGAGCGTTAAGTCGAAAGTCTTCGACCAGTGTGTGTTGCCACAGTGATGACTTATGGATCAGAGACTTGGCCGCTGAATGTGGGCCTCATAAATAAGCTCAGGGTCACTCAGCGTGCAATGGAAAGAGCTATGCTCGGAGTTTCTTTGCGCGATATGATCCGCAATACGGTAATACGCCAGAGAACCAAGGTCACCGACATAGCTCAGAGAGTTAGCATGCTGAAGTGGCAATGAGCAGGCCACATAGCTCGGAGAACTGATAACCGTTGGGGAAGAAAAGTTCTCGAGTGGCGGCCCCGCACGGTGGACGGAGTGTTGGACGGCCTCCCACCCGGTGGTCTGACGACCTGGTTAGGATCGCGGGGAGCCGCTGGATCCAAGCGGCTCAAGACCGTGACTTGTGGTGCTCTTTGGGGGAGGCCTTTGTCCAGCAGTGGACGCCCCCGGGCTGATGATGATACTTTCAGACACTCCTTAAAAATGTATTTGATTGAAATTGACTTTTAAATTATGAATAAAACTGATAATTATTTGTAAACTTATGTTACTAATACTATTACGAAGCAAGCAAGTAACGCTATGTATTCTAGAGCCAGCCGAAGATGTATCTTATTCCTATTTGTTTACTGTTTCTTTATTTTACCATCCCTTCCCTTTCAACCTAACCTAACCTAACCTAAGGGTAAACATGTAAGCCTATTGTTTTAGTTTGCTACCTACCTGCTAAATGACTATTAATCATTAAAATGATTTGTTTAATTTTAAGACTGATTGATGTTTTTTCTTAGATCAAAGTTTCCAATTATTACTTCAAGTTGTCATCATTATTTTTAAATGACTTTTTAAACTTAAATAAACGATTTTCAATAATTTTACTTGCTTTTATTTAAAAACCACAAAAACCGGTAATTTACCGGTTTACCGGTTTTGCCGGACCGAGGTCGGTAATTTACCGGTTTTCAAATTTGGCCGGTAATTGCATTCCCTAGTGTCAACACGTACATCATAGTTACGTATTTGTTTCGAAATTGAAGCAGCCGACTTCAGATTCTTTGTTTGAAGTTTTATAACAGGAAGATTAACATTTATACAATTATAGAACCCTGTCGCAGAAAGTTTAATGATTAATTAGGAAGCGGCGAAATATTTATTGTCAATTTTCACTTCCCGAATATGGCATAATTTATTTTAATTTGGTTAATTATCAATTTATCACTGCAGAATATTTTCTGAGCGGCTTTCATTTAAAAAAAAAATCGGTTGCCAAATGTTTTACCTTAGCAAAGAACTCTCTCTGTCTCTATTAACAATTAACTAGTATACTTTTTATAGGGAAATATTTTCGTAAATTCGTCAAATTTGAGCTTTTAAGACTAGTCGCATACCCAGGGTGGTTATGTACTATGAAGAGCGTAGAGCGAGGTGAGTTAGGTTGAATTGTGTTCAAAACAGAGCGCGAAGCCTAGTGAGCGCAGCGAGCCCGGCCGAACAAGCCACA
This sequence comes from Acleris sparsana, assembly GCA_923062465.1. Taxonomy (NCBI): domain Eukaryota; kingdom Metazoa; phylum Arthropoda; class Insecta; order Lepidoptera; family Tortricidae; genus Acleris; species Acleris sparsana. Next base: position 12,772,651 of record OV281298.1, on the reverse strand, counting down.
GAACAGTTTTTTGTTCGTGGTACACAACACGCTACGCTATACAGACTTCGGTATATATCGCAGTGTGAACAAGTTTTCACATCATTGGGATTCGTATAAGCCGCGCCATGTACATTGAAATGTCACCAGTTACCTGTCAGGGTGTCCAAATAGGGCGCTGGCCAATAAGTAGGATTCTCTACCCACGTAGCCCTAGCGCTGTCGCTGGCCCAGCGTGACGTAAGATTAAACACCAGATCATAGATCCTCATAAGATAATTTTGTAATTATGGCCCTCCTAAAATTACGTACTACTAAAAAGAACCACCCGCTGTAATCTTGTAGCTATATGGCTTCCTTGTTGATTCCAGAGCTCGGCAACCAGATTGAAGTGCTGACCGTCGGCGATGATCACAGCGGAGAGGAGGACGAAGAGAGCGTGCCTGTTTGTAGCATGGGCCGCGACCAGAGCACGGACGACGTGTGCGTCGACGCCGCCGTCGCGCCGCTGCACGCACGCGTGCCGAGAGACCAATCACCCACACAGGTATGTAGGAGTCCAAACAGCATCACTGTTAATAGCTGGCCACTAGTCAGTCTTTTCGGTACGGTTACAAGATTTACAAATGGTCAGTTAACTGTGTTGCTTATGGTAACTTGTCACCCAGGGGCGGGGAGGGGCGGCTTGAGCTATGGTACCATTGTAAGTTTTTAATCTGCTATGAAAAAGGTCGTGTTCGTCGTATTTTGTAAGAACCTTCTGTATACATGTTAATAGATTTTAGTACTATCGGATCATCATGGTTCATGATAATAAGTTGACAACGAGTGTTTTACTGGCAACTTTTGGCGTGCTTATCGATTATAATATTGTATGGCCACATTGACCACATTTTGTGCAAGTCGACGAGTGTGTTAAACATGAGATGAAACCCTCTTTTTATGTTTAAAAAATGAAAAAATATATTTGGCCACGCTTAATTTCTGAAATGATAATCTTATCTAAAGCGCTAGTCGATTCACTTCATAAGAGGTGCATATGCTTGTGGACAGGAAAATTTTGAGAGGACGAGAAAATCAAACTGTTAATGTCAGTTAAACGAAAGCTATTATCCTTATTTATATTCACTGATAAAATGGGCAATCGATCGAAGAAGGTAAAAACCATATCGTCTTTGACCTGTTATGGTGTGATTTGTAACTCGGCTGCTATTATTGTCAAGTAAATAAGAGCTATCAAAACATTGACATGGGTTTTACTACCTAGAATAGATGCCCAGGTGCTATTAAATACTGAACCTAGAGAAGATGTCTCTAAGTTATAGTGGGAGAGTCATCTTGCTATCGTGCTGCTTTCTATATCATGTTTGATGTTGAGATTTGACACAAATTGATTTATTAGTGTTTATAATCAATTCGATGACACATTGACACATTAATATTATTTCTCTTTTCGCTTTTATTTTGTTATTTGCCTTATTTCCTTTATGGGAATACCTTCATAATTTCATGTCATGTACCACGAACTGTGTAGTTATTTTAGATTGCCCCAAATACATACCTATCGTGCTACTTTCTATACCCGTTCGTAGCTGAATAAGGTAAATATATATATACTCATATACTCATTTATTCATAATATTTACAGAATATTACATGTCACAATCATTACAAAAATATTTCATTTAAAGTCAAGGTACAATAATGGGTATTAATAATTAAGTAATATATATGTTATTGATATTTATCCGGTACATTATTACTAGTAAAATCGAAGAATTCCGATATTTCATAGAATGCGTTACTAATAAGTATTTTTTTCAATGCGTTTTTAAAGGAATTTTCGTTTGACAATTTTTACAACTAAGCTTGTATTGGGCCTGACTACAAAGCTAGCAGTCCTGCGTTGTAGGGAAATAGTTGTATTTAACATAGAAAACATCAATGAATCAAGAACAAATACTCGCGCTTGTCACACAAATATATGCGTAATATATCCCTATTACTGCTAAGTAGGCAGGGTGACTACCAGTTAGGGTGTTTTGGTCTATGACTGTCAATTATGTAAATGGCTGATCAGGTTTGGATTTAAAAGGACTCTGGTAGTCCATATCTTGCCTGAATTAAGACCAAGAATACATTTTATCTCAGAAGACAGTGTAGTACCTTTAGGAATAAGGTTAAACAAGTTCTACGCAGACAAAGTAGAAGTAGGAAAAAAAGGATAAAAAGATTTGATAGTTTTTTTGACGTGTAAAATTGCCCGTGAGGCGGCCGTGCGTTGAATTGGCTTACTGAATAAACATCTTATTTTTTATCTTTTCCGGTTCCGTAGTCAGTGAATAAACATCTTATATCTTTTTAGGGTTCCGTAGTCAACAAGGGACCCTTTAATTATCACCATATCTGTCTGTGCGTCTGCCCGCGGTTTTATTCAAAGACTGTTGGTACTACAAAGCTGTAATACGCCGACAAAGTTGAAAATTTAAATGTTGGAATAAAATGTGTTTATACTAACGGCTTCGGAACTCTATACCAAGGATGGTCCGACGTGCTATTGCCTGTTTATTTTTTGTCTTTAATGTGAAAGAAGCGAAAGAGATGTCAGGATCGCAGCAGGTGGTAAAAAGTGGTCTCTGCCTACCCCTCCGGGAAACAGGCGTGGTTTAATTTATGTAAGTCGCAGTTAAATTGAGGTTAACGTTATTATATCCTACAACAATTTGTTTTGCAGGCTGCAGAAATCGAAGGCTCGGTCGAAGGCGCAGTGGAGACGTTTGTGGTGACGCCAGCGAGACATGGGACGCTGTACAAGTGCAGAATAGCCCGCGACAGGAAGGGAATGGACCGAGGCCTCTACCCCACATACTTTCTGCACCTCGAGAAGGATTATGGGAAAAAAGTGTTTTTGTTAGCCGGTGAGTTCATATCGTGGTTATTCCGAAAGTGCGTATTTACCACGGAACTTAACAAACATAATATGTAGTAAAATGTAGTTCCGGATAATAACGTTTCTCACCCAACTAAATCATGTCTATTTCCACGATTTTTGAATATGTTGTAGTCGTTATGAAAAACCAGGTTTGTACGTTTCCTTTTTTGCTATTTTTTTTTACCTGATTCTTTAAAAAAAATACTTGGAAAGGAAAACTACAGACCTAATTTTTCATAATATGTACAACATATTCAAGAATTGTAAAATTTGAACTAGGTTTAAGGGGAGAGAATCGTTATCGCATTTTGGATGGTATTTTTTAACTTCACAATTTTCTTAAGGCGTCTGTGATGTACTGATGTAGTCAACAGGGGTCCGCGAAATCGATACTAAAAACTATCGCTAAGATAAAAATACTCAAATGTAGTTGAAAGTATTTCATGTGGGGTTTCATAAAATAAAAATCTTGTAAGTTTGGAAACCCTGGTCCGCGCAGCTCAGGTGGATATTTGATGATGTAGTTGGTAGTGACCCTGGTTCTTGCTTCACATTTTACATATATTTTATGCGCTTACGTTAACACAATTAACGTTGGATACTTAATTTTATCTTTATGGCTCGTTTAACATATTCAGTTTTATTATCAAGCACGAATTAAAATAATTATACGTTTTGTTGAAGTTAAACTTTAAACTAAAATGACACTATCGTACATGATAATGTGTAATCATCAGTGTTACCACACACTTTTTAACCATCACCCCTAAGTCTAAAATAAAAAAAAAACGGCACCTGGTTTTGTTTTTAATTTTTAGAACACAAAAAATTAATTAAAACGCAAATGGGACACCAAATATTTAAAACTGTTCCATATCAAAATGGCATTGTGGTTGAAGGCTGGTATTAAATTGAATCAGCTGACAGTGTTAACAGTGTTTCTACCCAATTATAGGCAAACTCCGATGCGGGTTAATAACACAGTTAATCGACTTAAATTAAATGATCGGTTAAAAATAAAATTACATCCGGGCTCGCTGACGTGGCTCAACGGAAGCGGTCACAATTTCTCTGGAATCTCACTACTGCCATATGGACACAATGTATGCATGGCTCGAAATTTAGCGTCGCACTAATCCAAAAGCTTATAGCTATAAAATCTCAACAGCCCGCAAACGAAAAAAATCAGCAACATCCAACTACCTGATATCCACGGATCCCACGGAGCTGACGCGCGCCGCCGACAGCTTCGCCGGCAAGCTGCGCTCCAACCTCATCGGCACCGCCTTCACCGTCTACGACAACGGCCAGGCCTGGCGCAAGCACGAGGCGCGCGCGCGCCATGAACTCGCTGCCATCGTCTATGTAAGTGCTTTATACCCTATGCTACCTGCATACTTGCAGATTTAATAACAGATGTCGACGAACTTCTCGTACTGGGCTTTACAGATTAGCGTATTGGTGTCTGTTACTGTCAGGTAAATAGGAGCCATCGTAACGTAACCATATCATAACATATAAAAGGCAATATGGTTTTACCTATTATTACCCTTTTGCAGTAGAAGTAGAAGTTTGCCTTTTTCAGAGAACATGCTTGCTTATTCACACGGGGGCCAAACCGCACCGTTGCGAAATCTGTAATAAACTGTTTAAGCATCGCCAGACTTACAATGGTCAAAGCTCCTTCATCCCTTTATAGTTAACCGCAATCTTCATTTTTCTATGAATCACGAGTGATAAAATATACTGTGATAGCTATAGCTTGCTGAACTCTATTAGGAAGTTGGGAGTACTGTCCACTGCAAACGGGTCCCTTAATGGTTGACACCAGATTATTCACATTGTGTACCGTAGTCGTATCCAGGGTCGGAACTACGATTTGAATTAGGAAGGCCTAACTTTCAATCAAATCTGCCCCTCCTAATGTAACGCTTCCTTTCTTGATGAGGGTTAGTTAAAGTTTGAAGGCGATCACCCCTCCTATGGCATGGATGGATCTTTCGATCTGCATAATGATGTATCGATTCGGAAATACTGATACTAAGAGTTAATTACACAAGGACAAGGACCGTGGCAAAATGTCTAACGAGAAACGCACGGTGGTAGCATTTTTTTTAGTACTGAAAACGCAATCAAGTACACAAGTCACCTAATGTCACGTTAACCCACTCTAAGGCCCATAGAATGTAACCTCAAGACTGCAAATGCACTGCCAACTTTGAGGTCTAAGATCGAATGCCTCTTTTGATCACCTTTTCTCAAATTTTCACATATTAATTCCCTAATGAAGGATAAGGATGTGTACCAAATTTCGTCCTTATTAGTAGGATTCTCCAATAACTTTTCCTTGTATTTTTCCAGGATACAAACGTCCTAGGCTTTAAAGGACCTCGCAAAATGACCGTTATCCTCCCAGGTATGACTCCGGACCGTCAGCGAGTCACCATAGCGCCGCAAGATGACAGCGAAACCCTCCTCGAGCGGCTAAAAGCACAAAACCTTGATGATATAGTTGTCTTACACAACAAAACTCCAGTCTGGAATGACGAAACTCAATCCTATGTTCTAAATTTCCACGGAAGGGTGACCCAGGCAAGTGTGAAAAATTTTCAAATTGTACACGATTCGGAACCAGATTATGTTGTCATGCAATTCGGACGTATTTCCGAAGATGTATTCACTATGGACTTTAGATACCCACTTTGCGCTTTGCAGGCGTTTGGGATCGCACTCAGTTCATTCGACAGTAAGCTAGCTTGTGAGTAGGATGGGAATTTAGGCGAATAGTATTTTCAAGATGTCAATTGAATTGACTTTGTCTGATGTTCGCCACTAGTATTTATGTATAAATGCGTTTTTTGCCATTAGTTTAGCTCTGTATTTTTATATTTTATCGTTTTACAATCCACAATGAATTTTATTTAGATAATGATGTTACTACACAAACGTTGCGGTAGCAATACTATGTGTTGAAAGGCGTCCACATCAAAATAAATTAACTGAAAATATATTTGACATAATCCTAAAATCGTCACTTAACCAATCTTGATAGTTAACTAATACATTGATTTTGCACAATCAATGCCGGCCAAACGGAAAACATATTACTAATCCGTACATTATTATACCTTTTCATTTTGGTGTGGATGAGGTTGTATAAAAAACGCACATACATTTTGTTTTGGCGCTTCTGGTTCGTCGGTTGTGTTCTGTGTTTAGTTTTCATCACTCGGGTGTTGCAGAATTAGCATCCGTCCCTTTCGAAATTGACTACTTAGACCGGGACACACTAAACAAACTTAGCTCGCTATTCACAAATGAAATAGTTATAGTTAATTATTAATTTTGCACAAATATGAAGTGAAACGTTTTGCTAGTATTAAATACATGTGAATATAAATGAAAAATCGTGTTGAAAAAGTATTAATAATTTATTTAATTTAAGAACTGTTTGTGAACATTATGTTAGTTTAAATTGAGGCTGTATGAATAAGTATTTTTCTACAAGTTTCATTTTTATTACACGCTTTATATATCACTGATGAACTTATTAGAAGACGAAACTGGGACCGAGAATGACCATTAACCCTTAGTATGTCTAAGCACCCACCGTTGTCTGGTTAAGCACTGATCATTGCAAGGTCACATGATCAACATTTCATTCGATTTTGACCTTAAAATGACCTGAGTCTGAAATGTTTGAAATTTTCCAATCCCATTGAACTAATACACCGTTGAATGAAACGTTTAAACGTATAAACAGTTCTAAATTTGAATTTGACGTTTTTTGACGCGCCATTTTGCTAAAAACGACGGGAGCAAGTGTGCTACCCCGTCCGACATACGAAGGGTTATGGAGTTCCTATGGTTACCTTCCGTCTCCATTGCCTTGCATTGCATAAGTATGCAATATTTCAAGTCAATCCAAAGATCAGAGGCCGCATTTTCAGCTGTTAAATCCTGCCAAGTTCGAGTCAGTGGGAGGGCTTAAGAGCCATAAGTGATATATCTTTGTACCTTTAATTGCCTAAAACTTGACATGGCTCAAATTAGAATATGAATCGACTTCCTAAACCAAAATCCATATTTCAACATTATTCGTTTGACAATTACAAATGCACAAAGGTTGCCACAGTACAGATAGTGCGGTTCATATCGATATCTTTAAAGAATACGGCTTAGTATACCAAATACATTTACCTGTTTTCTCTGTGATTTATATTTAAATTATTTTTTTATATCTCATCATTAAATTTCATACATATCTGGCAACACTTATCTGTCAAACTGGTCTGCTGAATGATGTGTTCTGGTTTAGATTCGACATAAATCTAAACAAGTATTAAACAAAAATATATTGAGATCAGTCTGTTGGTGTTTTCAATGTGTAGTGTCACAAGTGGTATTGGTGTAACTTTATGAAATCATGACAAGTTTATTGTCCTAGTCATTTAAAAGTAGCTTATAATTAGTTAAATATGTTAATGAATTGTATTTATCACGTGACGTTTACTTTTTACTGTTTACTGTAGCATTTCATTAAAGCGTAAAACACGAAACGTGGGCGCGGGACGGGTTAGGATCCTATTGGGGTATGGCTGGTCTTGTCACCTGCCTGTATTTCAGAGGTTTTTAAAGGCATAAGAAGGCATTGCATTGTAATAAGCAGGGTTCTTCGTAGACGGTAAGACGAAAGCGAGCTATGGACTCGACATTTTTATGAATTATAAATTTTGGGTAATTCAACCCCTACACATTCATTTAATCCTGGTTAAAGCTTTGGTAATGAAAGAGTAAAATGTTAAAATTAAAAAAAGCAGTTCAAACTTATATCTGTGTGTGTGTGTCTATTATTAATCCCATATTTTACGATAACACTAAGAGGGCGTTATTAAAATAAAAATAATTTTGGGAACCCCTGCTCTATATGATCGAAAACACACGATCGTGTGTTTTGCCATTTAGCTTTCAACAAGTTTGTCTTCATAGAGGTCAAATTCATTCGATTGGCTCTTTCGATATTCGATAACTATAGTGACGTCCCGCCCTACCGCTTCATTGTTAATACAATTATGCAATCGTGCTTTGCCACATTGACTGGTGGGAGTGATGGGGTGTGCCGTCGTGGGTTAGGAAAAAGCACGGTATTAATAAATTGACCTTGAGTGAGTTTCCGGTGGCGGTAGATGCGAAAAGCACAAGACCGGTCAGAGTGGTGGGCCTTGGGGGAGGCCTATGTCCAGCAGTGGACGTCTTTCCCGGCTCAAGACACGACAAATCACCACCATCATTATCATCATCTTCATAGTAATTTCACGCAAGACGTCCACTGCTGGACATGGTCTCCGCAAAGGTTTGCCACAAGGACTGGTCCTGCGCCGCTTGCATCCATCGGTTTGCCGCAACCTTGGCCACGTCGTCGGTCCAATTTTGGGACTAAACATTCTGGAAATTCAACATTTTAGGACTTCAACATTTTGAGATTCCAACATTTTGGAAATTTAACATTATAAGCCGGAAATCATAGAAAACTGGTATTTGTGAGGCGTCTTGAGCCGGAATTGTACTTAAGTTCACGTTCAGGTTTATCGCGGTTTCCATATAGTTTAACCTTTTTATTATTTGTGTTATGTCTCAGGTTGTTAAAAGTGTAACTCGGCCAACGCAGTATTATCGGTTCTCTGCTCTCGTATTAGTCGAATATCTTTTTGTTCTGTTATGCAGAAGCTGTTAACATTTATAAATTTAGTTTATTTCATGATTACAATATAGGTTTACATGTCATAGTTTAACTTTATGAATGTGATAAATTCCAGTATTTATTATGAGTACGTATTATTTTATCGAAGAACCTATCATCGAACGTATCATGGCGCAGAATTTTCATTACATCTAAAGGTATTTCTCGACGCATGAGTTATATTTTTTGGTAGTCACAAGTCTAACCTTAACTACGTAATGAATGTTAAAGATATCCTGAAAACATCATGGATTCAGCAGAAAATAGTATTCGATAAAATGACGAGATACAAATAACCACAAGAGGCCTCGAAGCGAAGCAAAAAATAAAAGATTTTATTTTTCCTTTAATAAAAACCAAACGTGACTACTGCTCAGCTGCTGTAGGTTTTAAAGTAGAAATATTGTCAACTTATAAATGTACAGTCAGCGTCATATAGTTTGTAGCATCCAAAGTAGCCAAATAGTTCGTTACATGCCCTTGTTACTACGGTAATAATGACGTGTAACGTACTATTTGGCTACTTTGGGTGCTACCAACATGACGCTGACTGTATCAGTTTATAACCAAAAAGAGACACGCATTTTTCGGTCGTGCTTAATGTCACAAGCGGTTTCAAAATATTGGTATAGACATCTATTTTAACATTGTTTTTTTATAGTCACGACAATAATTAGTCTGTCCACTGCCTTAACTCATGTTTTTGACTGTCTTTGTGTTTTTAAGAACCTTTAAGAAAATATATCAATGAATAGAAACTAAATAAATGTGTGCCTATAATAGGATATGTGTTTAGATAGCCATTTAAAAGAAAAAATAAAATGTTTGTATTATAAATAAATAGATAACTTAACGCGTCATTATAAAAATATGAGCTTTTTGTGTAATTAGATGTTAGATATATGTATTGCATACATCGGTCGACTTTAATGAACGTGGATAATCAAAGATAAACTGTTTAGAATTCAACTATACTATTTATTATCTACCTATATATTGTAAAGTCAAACTTTGTAAAACTTGGTCATAGTTATTAAGATACCAATGTTTCTCGGTTTATTTGGACAGTTTTTGCCGATATTTGTTGTTCAATTGCAGTATTAAGTCCCCATTGAACTTACGTGCCGTAAAAGGAGGTTAATGTGAGGTAAAAATATTCTTATTTTCAAGGACACTAAAATCATGTATGCTAGTGTCGTTACCATGGACGTATTATACTATCAAATGAGCTATTATACCGATATTACGACCCAAAAAGATGTTTAACTTTAACTATTGTGCTCTCAACTATTTTCTGTAGGTTTGTGGTTTTACGAAAACAATAAACTATCACTTAGAGCTCATTTCTAATGTGTAATACTCCCATGAGTTCGATCTTATGAGCTTTGTACAGAGATCTAGCTTAATTCATATAAGAAATAACGAAATCAGGTTTGACACATCTCTTATCGATATACACTTGTGTCTATATATAACTTTACTGGTATATAACACCTTTTCATGTGGATTGAGTGTTAAATACGTCCTGGGCTAACATTTTTTGTTCGTATTACACTTAAAGTACTACTTTTTTGTATTCCGCTGTGAGGGTACGATAGCCTATCAATTGACTATAGTAATAGGCCGATGAGAAGTCTCAGTACAACTTAACTTATAAATATTAGAAGGCTGACGGATGCAAAATTACTTCAAAAAAATGTCAAACGATATCGATTCCATTAAAAAAGAAAAAAAACATTGAAACATTTTAATGCTGTAGTGAATAATAGTATATTTTTATATATTAGGTATTTTCAATCCATTCCTTTTAAAGTTTACTATCCACGTATATGGGAAATGACCCCCTACATAAGAGGGGCGTATTCGTTAAGTGATACTTCACCATTATTTGGAACTTTATCATCTGGAATTCTGTCTATAGTCTAATACAACTTTTATCCATCTTATGCTTTCGTCACCAAATCCCATCTATCAGCCGCCCTTTATTTATAATCGATTGTAAATTCTTATCAGCGTGAACCTAGGTATTGACACTAACGGTCAAATTCATATTAAAACTGGTCTCTTTTAACTTTGACTTTGGCGGAATCGACGTTAGTATCGATAGAGCTATGTACACAAACATTGTATTGAACCTATTCTTGAGTTTGGGGTTATAATTTGTACTGAGATGAAAGGCGTCAGGTTCGACCTCTAAAGGTGGGCACAGACAACCGCTATGCACCGGAATAATGAATCGTACTGACATAGATCAAAGCACACTTTTCAGTGCCTCACTTTTGACCTGATCCGGTGCCGAGCGGTTATGTCTGCGCCGACCTTTAAAGGCTTAGTACAAGTCTACACACTTAAAAAGAGCCCTGATCAACCTACCTGCGTAGTGAGCAAATTGCGGACCAAATTGGCGGGGGCGACGGGGGGCGTGTAAACCGCTCCGCTTTGCTGCCACGCTATTGGTTTGTTAGTAGACAACATGCGCAAACATATCTCCTCCACTAGCCGCTGCGCTTGGAGCTTTTTTTACGTGTGACGACCTGTACGTAGCATATAGGTATTCCATCTTAGTCCTAAAAGTTGGTATCATAATATATTTTTTAACGACTGAATATGATATTGATAAAAACAAAAAAATCTACATGAAAAGGTTCTGTATTTTATGGATTATAAATTTTGGGTAATTGTGCCTTTGGAAATATAATATTAGGTATAAGGCGGAACTTCACAATCGACTTTTATTATATTTCAATGATTCAACAGTCAGTCAAATTACTTTGTAAAAAACCACAATTTCCTTGTTAATGTAAAAATCGATTGAGAAAGATTATCTTATGTGTGCCTTTTATTTTCATTCCTACTTTGTATTTTGTACCTGAAGCGACACATATTCTTAGATCCAATTTAGAACCCTTAGGAGCTTGTAACACGGAGTTGGTGTATTAGATTTAGAAAACTTAGTCGTATGTAGATCGTAGATAATTGTTTTCCACGTTAGTAAGGCAGAGTTCTTGCTCATGAAAATATGCACAAATAAGTAAATGTAATTTAAGCACATTTTCTTTGCACAAAATATATTTAGCAAAGTATTTAAATGGATCTGTTTTTCACACACTTCAACTGTGGTAAACGTTCACCGAACTTAAAATTGCAGGTATTGACTATTATAAACTATATCAAATATTTTCTGATTACAAGTCCCTATTTGTGATACTGTAAATATTATAATGTCGCATACATGTAATGTTTATCAAGTAATTTTAAGCTTTGACTTGTAAAATTGCATTTCAAAATGTAATATCGTCCAATATGATTATTCATTTATTTTTTTGGAAAATTGATATACGTGTTTGATGCGAGTTGTGAGGTTTAGATGTAACTTTGGACAACCATTCAAAATATGTAGTCATGGCTCTATTAATGTACCAAATAGTATTTTTGCTACCAAGCGCGTCCTGTGTATACTCCAGGTTACTGTTACGTTGCACCTCCACGGCGCTAACTTGATACAAACAGTAGCAGTACATCAGTATTCAGTATTTTTCATTTAGATTCTACAGTCAAGTCAGAAAACCACCTTTTGTGAAGTAGCTAACCTAACTATGACAAGGTTCTCCGGTGATGCAAATTAGGTTCCTATTAAAGAGATTGGAAGGTACACGAAACAGCGCGTTCTGAATGGTTGTTCAATACTCCTTATAAGGCATAAAATTAAAGACAATATCAACAATGGATAACGCTAATGGCGGGTCTCCAAGTCAATCTTTCTGGACCTTTTTACGTTAATTCGAACAAGGTTAAACGTCCAGGCTTAAACCTTTATGTGCGCTAAAACTTGCTCTTGGAGACCCACCTTTACGTGCCAAGTATACCGCAAAGTCGGCTCTTCACGTCGACTAATGTGCCTGTGCTATGCCAATCGATACATGTGCCTATCTGCAGTGTGAAACCTAGGAAGAATTCCCCCCATCGCTATTGGATAAAAACATGGATCGTGCGCCAAAGTAGGCACGTATTGGCCAGCTCTGGCTCAACCACCCTTTCTACATAATGGCATATAAACCTTGATTTTTAATTCTGTAGAATTCTGACTGCTGTCACATTTTGACTTTTTAGGATTTTCAATAGTATTCAACATGATGTACATAAAATACATAACATGAAATTGTAACAAAGAAAAATTAAGCTTGAAGAAAAGTCCAAATATTTGTAATAACAATGGTCAGAATCAACAGACCAATAAACGTCAGAATTCTATGAAATTAAAAATCAAGGTTTAGGGTTGTCCAACAACTTTAGCAGACACATTGGCTAATGCGAGAAGAGCCTGATAGGCTTAACATGTTCATTGTCCCCATACAAAACAACTGTCAATGTCTCACGTCAACTGTGCATTCAGTATGGGGATGTGACCCCATAGTGGAGGTACCCCGACAGGGATCGTGTTAAACACTAAATGGAATCTTCTGTAGAAAGTACTTACATATTCCAAAAAAGTTATTTATTTCTTAATGCAATTGTGTTGCGTTATCATTGAATGGAAACAAAAACTCACTAACAGAATTAGTCTGGAGTCACATAACTTGCACCAAAATGATAGCCATATGTGGTTTTATTCTTAAGTGCACTTGCTAGTTACTGTAAGTGAGAATTGATCCTTCTAATATTATGTTTATGTTACTTGTAATTGAATAATAGGTTATTCTTAATTTACCCAAATAATTATTTTGAGGCTCACTAGAATACCCAGTGTAGATAGTCCTGTGATGTGAATATAATTCTTTTCATTACCTACTTTACATTCCGTTTTGTGATATGAAAATCATGGTTTGTATAAATATAAATGGATTAATGCAATTATTTTGTTTTTTATTAACATCTACCCATCTTCTACCTATTTGTGTAGTTTTGGCTAGCTACATATATGAAGTTTTGTACTTTACTGTTGTACAGTCAGTCATAAAAATATATATATGCGTGCCCAAGATGCTAAAAATATCTACACACCCCTATACGTTACCAACAATAAGGTCTTTGTATACATATTTGATGCAATGACTGTTTAGATGTTTGTAATATGTTTTCCACTGTACTGTACCTGTTATCCATCCACTACTTTAAACTGGAACAAGATTACAGGGCTACATAAGTACAGTCAAGGGCATAAATATACATATATACTTTCCCAAAACAAAAATATCTATAAACCTTTATACCACTGGCAATCATTTTAGCTAATAAATTAATCTTAATATATTCAGCGCCACTACAAGTCATAACTATGGCCTGTAGCAGTGTTTTTCAGCACTAGCAAAAATCTGCTACGACCAGTGTCTGACTATCAGGTCATTGGCACTGAATGTGAAAATAAATATTGTGTTTGTAATTGTATGGTGAATAATCATCAGTAAAGCATCATTAAATATTGCTCTTAAAAACAAATACTCTTGGAAAAGTCTCATATTAACTTGACTTCATTATAATTTTTTTTAGCATGAGAATAATAAGTCAATCTCACACAAATTTTCGTTGTAACGCAAATGATACTGAAAAATATCTAACTATCCTCTTATCAATTAGTTATGGAAGAGACAATTGTTTTTATTTCCTAATTTTGACGTAGTTAGAGGCAAGAAAACGTGAGGCAAAGGTTTCTTCTGAAACCAAAATAATACTTGTACGGTCAGCCAATAAAAATATTAAGTATATACGCAAAAGCACTAGGTTACCATGATTGTCCTATTCATGATGCAAATTGTTCAGTTCAAAGTTAATTAAGACAAGCTACTATAATGCTTAACGTTTTCATTGGCTTGCTGGAAGTCTGCTCTTACACCATGCATAACATGGCGGTTCCAATCAATAATAAGTCTGGGTTGGTTTTTTACTTTTTTATTTTCAGCTTACATACAAAAATTATTCCGTCTTAGCGGCTGCGGCTTTGGGCTTCTTCGCCTTGATGGGCCTCTGGGATCTGAGAATAGCGGAGGCGCGGCGGAGCGTAGCCTTGGACAAGTCGGTGCGGTAGTGGTTGGCTTTCAGCAACCTCTTTACCTTGAAGAGAGATCTCCTCGCGCCAGCTTTGAACTGCCTGCGCACGGTATTCTTCACGGGCTTGTTAGCGGCCTTAACTTTCTTGTACACAACTGTGAATCCTTTCCTGTCAGGGTTCTCAACCACGCCGACGGCTTTCTTGTGGATCAGACCGTTGTATCTGAAGGAGTTGAGGTTAGTCACATTGTTGGGCTCCTTGCTGAACGGCTTCTTTATGTTACGCTTCTTCACCAGGAAGGCGCTGTTGTTGCGGATGATCATCCAGTTCAGATGGGACGACATTTTTCTAGTTTTCTCGTAAAAACTAGCTACAGAAACAACGTGCTCACGACGTGTCCGTAGACAAAAAGGAAGAAGACAGTTGTCTATGTATTATACAACTGTCAAATTTAGTGTTGCAATATCGTAATCGGGGTTTCCCTTTTACTTTTGTACTTCTATCATTTTTATTAGCTTCGACGTGGTGAGGGCAATAGGTGGAATGGCCTAGGCACACCGAAAACATGTTGGGAAAAGTGCTGATTGATTGAACGCATTCTCAGCACACGTAAAATTAGCGCGAGGCTCATTTCATTCGAAACTCTTTTCCGACTGTCAAAAAGTGATTTGTTAAATCAGGAATATGTGGTTTCCTAACAATATATTCCTGATTTTACAAATTATGACCAAATAGCAAGGTACATAATGGGGTATAATGCCTTTTGGTCGAAATATGTTTGAAAAAATGTATCGTTTCCTTACCGTTACTATTAAAATTAGATTAATCTGACATCATTTGTAAAAAATAATTAAATATGTTGTACGGTCGATCATGAAAATGGTCTACCAGTTTAGACAAAAGTTTCTGTGAGATGTAGTTGTCGCTAAGATTGACATTTATCACTGTACATAATATTATTGCAAATGAACTTTAACCGTAGGGTGGTAGACCACATTTTTGGCTTTGACTTCGACTTAATTTGCCAATATATTTTTTCTGTGGATTTAAATATTTCAGGATTTATTTCAGTATTTTCAGTATCATCGTGTAGAACTTATAACCTATATTTAAAAACCACCTGGCAACGAAAGGTGGCCTATTTTAAAGTGTTTTGTTTAGCCAGATATCGTGTTCAATTTATCTAGTATACCTCTGCTCAGCAACGGCGTTGAAACAAAATCTTTCTTTGACTTGATTTTTTTAATGATTTTTATTTATAAGTAAACCTTTTTTTAATTAATATAAAATACGTCAATTGCTTACTGCAACCATTAGAGAGAACGAATGGTAAAGTATGATGTACATACGAACGAGCCCATTTACATTTTTAACGCAGTAGGAAACATACTTCAATATGTAACCAATTGCATCTATATACAGGGTTATTGGTAAGTCGACCTATTCCCGTTAGGAGGTGATAGGGGTGACTATTTGCGATAATTTTGACCCCCATATGCATTATGCAAAAGTGAACCATTTTTGAGTTATCGCGATTATTCGTTTTTTTTTAAATTAGTCGGAAATTCAACTTGAAAAATTTATTACAAAAAAAGTATCTATTTAAATCTTTTTTTTTCTTCTGATTTACAAAACCGATTAAACACTGGTTATTTCTCAATCTTAAAACAATAATTATCGGTCCAAATTTGAAAAAGCGAGACGGAAAACGATTTTTTTTCAATATTTTTTGCGATCGCTTTCCACTAAAATGCCTTAAAAACAAAAAAAAACGTTATGAAACTTGGCTTGCAGATTATTTTAAAAACTTAACTGTTTTCTTAGCTCTCCAAAAACGCATAACAAGTAGAAAATTATTTTGAAAAAACCTGAAAAAATAATCATCACAAAGGAAGCGGGCGGAAACAAAAGTCACAAATGCAACTACCAAAATTAAAATTAAAAAACATACCAAATTTAAATCATACATTTTTTATTTGCTTTTGTACAAGATGAATTGGTTGTTCCAATGCAAAATTAAAAAAAAAAATCTGTACACGTTTGAGAATGCGAGGCCGAAAACTAAAAAATACATGTTTTTTTATCAAACTCCAACATAAATTACACGAAAACAGAAAAAAATACCAATACATTTGGCGTGCAGATTACACATAAAACATTGACGTTTTTCCAGCTTTCTAACGAGCTATTAAAACTAAAATGAGTTTTGTTAAAGATTGCTGGAAAAATTGATCACAAAGGAAGCAACAAGGAAGTCACGTCCGAACAAAACTTAAAATTAACTAACTAAATCTATCAAAACTAACTGTTATACTCGTAAACACAAATAACAACATTAACTACTACTACTACTACTACCAGATTATTATAAAAAGTTACAAAATTTATTTATTTATTTATTTATTTATTTATTTATTTATTTTCTAAACATACAATTATCATTACAGGTTTATTCCCAATGCGATATTGTTGCAAGGTTACACTTACCTACAGTACAAAAAACCTTGAATTATGCTTAAAACTATTTAAAACAATAAGATATTTTATACATCGCTATTCTTGTGAATTCACTCATGGTACAAGAGAATAAATCCACTTCCGCGGCTATAAGGTTCAGTGCGCGCAGGGCGCGCGTCAGCGGCGCCTCCCGCAGCAGCCGGGTGCGCCCGCGCGGCAGCGCCAGCAGCGCCGGCCGCCGCCGGCCGCTCGCCCCGGCTCGGGGGACACACAAACTCACTGCCCCCAGTATATCCGGGTTGTGCAGCTTTCCTTTAATAACTTTAAAAATATATGTAACGAGCGCGAGATCCCTTCTGACCCTGAGGTGGCTGTATCCAACCATGCCTAATATAAACAATGTCGGATACCTTAACGGATAAAAAGGATAAACACCGTATTGCCTCTTATACACATATCTAATAAATTTATTCTGTATCCTCTCTAACATGAGGACATACTTTGCTTCATGTGGAGCCCAGATTTCTGCATTATACTCGAGCTGGCTCCTTACCAAAGCGTTATATAATGCCCTAACTGCCTTCATATTTGTAAACCCGTTTGCCATTCCGAGTACGAAACCCAGATTTCGGAATGCTTTTTTACAAATATTAATTATGTGCTTACGAAACGTTAGCTCAGTGGTAAAATTAACTCCCAGATCGCGTATTTCAGCGACCCTAGTGATAGGTATATCATCAAGGGTATACGTATGTCTACTCCAAGAGTGTGACCTTGAAAAGGTGATGGTCATACACTTTGAAATGTTAAATTTTAAATGGTTTTTTTTGCTCCAGTCTAGTACTCCGTCTATATCTCGTTGCAGTCTGTCATGATCTTCTTCATTATTTATAGCAAGAGATAACTTAAGGTCGTCCGCAAACAACAGACACTTGGCGTCTCTTACTGCTTTAGGCAAGTCGTTTATCATTAACAAAAATGCTAGAGGCCCCAAATTACTACCTTGACCTACCCCAGATCTAGTAAAATACGATGTCGACCTATACCCTTTATAGTCTACGTACTGCTGCCTATCTCTCATATAGTCTGAAAAGAAGTTTAGTAAACTTGGAGTAAAACCGAAGCCCGCAATTTTTTCCAGTAAGACGTCGTTATCAACGAGGTCGAAAGCTTTTTTAAAATCAAAGTAAGCCGTATCGACTTGCCCTCCGGCATCTACTATAGGTATTATATCGGCTACGTAACTAATAAGATTACTCGCTGTGCTTTTACCTGGTCGAAATCCATGCTGCTCATCAACCAGCTGCGAACTAACCTGATCGTAAATGCTTTTATGGATAATCGATTCCAACACTTTTGCCGGCGCTGATAATACCGCCACAGGCCGATAGTCCTCCACGTTAGTTCCCGAGCCTCCCTTAGGCACCGGTATAACGCGAGTTACTTTCCATATCTCAGGAAATACTTCACCTTGAAGACAGAGATTAAATATATGCAATAGCGGTTCTGATAGCACCATTCTGCAATCTCTAAATATGTAGGGAGGAATGCCATCCGGACCGGCAGATTTTTTAGGTTTAAGTTGTTGAAGGGCTTGCCGCACGTCCTTTAATTCTAACCTGCCAATATGGACCCGCGCCGCTCCGTTTTCAGTACCCGCTTTGACTATTGCGCTCCTTACATCTAACCTGGGCGTTTCTGAGCCATACACGGAGTGGAAATAACAGGCAAATTCTTTGGCTACTCGCTCCCCTGTCAATGCTTCGCCGTTTACAAAAATGTTTTTTGTATTTGTATTACTTTTTTTAGATTTTATATAACCCCAAAAGCATTTAGGGTCTCGTAGCATGTTATTCTCTAAACGCTCCCGATATTTTTCATACGCTAACGTTATTTTAACTTTAATTTGAGTTCTACACTGAGCGAACGCATCGTAATCTACTTGTAATTTACTTGTTTTATAAATTTTATGCAAAATACTTTTACATTTTATGTCTTGAATTATTTCCGCGGTATACCACTCGGGGTAAGTGTATTTACTAGTCCCATACCTTTGACATTTTTTCGGAACACAGTCGTCTAACATACCATTAAAAGTTTCATAGAAATAATTTAAGCTACCTTCTAAATCTAAATTAAACAAAGGCGTCCAGTCCACCGCTGCTATTTTAGAGTATAATAACTGGAGATTGGCCTTGTTAAAATTCCATTGAGTTTTTGTGTCAGTCGCCGTCTCCGTCAGACGGTGTTGGCCCAGGCGGGCGTCCTGCCGCGCGCGCATGCGCACGCGCACCTCTAGCGGCGGGTGGTGCGCGTCCACGGACACGAGCGGCGCGGCGGCCGGGCGCACTCGCACCAGAGATGGGCATTATTCGAATAATTATTTATTCGAATAATTATTCGAATAAAAAATTATTCGTAATATTTTTATTCACGAATAATGTATTCGTCGAATGATTTATTTGCGAATGATTTATTCGCGAATAAATTATCCGCGAATGAATCATCGACTACTTTTCGAATAACGAATAATTTATTCGATATTTTATTCGTATAAATTCACGAATAATATTTGTAATTTTTTTGTTATTCCATTCAAATAACTAACATAAATTAGAGATAAAGTGACTCATTTATAAGTACTGCATATTTCAACACCTTAAAGATTGACAATAAGGTTAAGGGATAAACCCAGGTAGTAAAATAAACAAAGGAGCAGCGTAGACATCGGATTAGTCACGCGTAGTTAGTAACTTTCTAGCCTGACCTAAAAAGAGATAGATATATGAAAGAGTGAGATAACAACGTTTTCTTATCAGTTGTCCATTCCTGAGCGAATGTAATAGTTTATATTTGCCAGTTATTATTTAGTTGCAGTGCATTGCACATCACACTTGTCAATCTTTTCGAAACCTATCGCGTCGTGGTATTTTTTTTGTGAAAATGAGTGAATTAAGCGATGATGAGGAATATTCACATTCCCGAAGTGACAGTAATAGCTCATCTAACGTTACCTTCAACGAAACAAGTGATAATGTAGAAAACAGTCGCACAAAAAGATTATTAGCAATACTTGATGGCAAATTTTTCAAAGTGGATACAGACACTCTTAATCTTAATGGACAAAGTGTTTCAGCAACTTGTGTTACGTGCTTACCTAGAATTGTGAAAATAAAAGGACATGTCAATTCAACATCAAACTATTTAAGCCACTTGAAACGAAAACACGGCGAAGAAGTTACTGCTGATTACCACGAATACGTAAAACAAAAGCAAAAAAGACGCCGAAACGACACCTTAGAGAGCGAACCTAGCGGCGATCCAACGATTGCAAGCGGAACCACTCAAACCAACTTTGAACGTGATCTCAAGAATTTCTTTATTCACTCAATGATTCCATTAAATGTAGTGGAAAATCCTTATTTTGCAATAATGCTAAAAAATTTGCAAATTGAAAAACACGGCTTACATGTAATAAGTCGCAGATCACTAGCACGCAAAATTTCTGAATCCCATATAACGGAAACTTCACGAATAAAACTCGAATTGGAAGGAGCTGAACACGTCTGTACCGTTGTAGATATTTGGTCGTGCCGCAAAAGGAGCTTCTTCGGAATGACAGTTCATTGGCTTGATTCAGAACTGAAAAGACAATCGAAAACATTAGCATGTCGTAGGTTCGCCGGTGTTCATAACTATGAGCGTATCGCCATATTAATAAACGAGCTTCATGAAAATTTTGGTTTAAATCCAGAGAAAATCACAGCAACCGTGACCGATAACGGCTCCAACTTTGTAAAAGCATTTAAGGAATTTGGCTTATCAATCGACATAATGGAAAGTTTTGACACTGACTCAGATGACGAAAACGATTCAAGTGAATTGGAGACTGAATTAGACGGGCTAAACATCGTGTTGCCTTCGCACCTGAGATGTGCTGCTCACACACTGAATTTGTGTGCAGTAACAGATGCCAATCGCCTTCTTAAAAAAAACAACAATACAACCTTGTCACAAATTCACCATAAGGTCATTGATAAATGTAATGTGCTTTGGAATGCTGCTGGACGTCCAAAAACAGCGGAAATTATACAAGATATTTTGGGCCACACACTGAGCAAGCCCGGCATTACTAGATGGAATAGTTTATACGATGCAATTAAACAGTCTCGCACCTCCGAACCCTCCGCCAGTGTATTCAAAACTAAATCTAAACATCGGTCATTGCAATTTCTTATCCCGTTAACCTGAGTGAATCCACAATATGTCTGGAAAAAATCATAATAGTCACATATACCAGCTGAACTTGAATGCAAATTAAAGTCGCCAATAACTATTACTTCACTGTACATACTACAATATTGCTCAATTATTCCAAACAATAACATATATTCATTTTCACTACTGTTAGGAGGTATATAAACAACACACAAAAGAAACAAAAACCTTTTACGTAAGTAAACTGTGGCACCAACTAGTTCAAAAACATGATCGTCGATATTGACGTTATTCGGCACCGGCGCTCGCCTTAACTCGAGCCGCGGTGTGGCCACGAGACACGCGCCGCCCTGCTTACGCCCATCTGCTCGATCACATCTCAGGATACTATAGCCAGGAGTTATTATTTCCGCATCATAAATGGATTCGTTCAATCCGGTTTCCGTAATTGCGATTAAATCGGCATCCAAGGACGATAACCCCATGCAAAAACCTTCTAATTTTGTCCTAAGACCTCTTACGTTCTGGTAATATATGTCTATGTTGCAATTATTTTGGCGTTCTATTTTCCTGCGTTCGACGAAACCACACCCATTCACAGAACTCGATGTGTACTGGCCAGTTTTGTTGTTGACTTAACATATTATATTTACTCTCCGGGACCCCAATAATAAACGAGGAGTAGTCTCTTTCCGTTTTGTGTTTTATTTTTTCTACATTAACTGGAACTTCACTCCCGCATATATTTTTGACATAACTTTCTAAACATTTCTTTTCCGTGTCTTTCTGCAAACGCCAAACATGCAAATATTTCTTTTTTTCCATACCTTTTATGACATTAACAGCCGTGCTTCCTCCTCTCTTCACTTCGCTGCTAGTGTACCTGCTTCTTTTGTTCTTTACGTCGATCCAAACTCCTTCTGGCTCTTTCTTCTCGGGTTCGATTGTCTGAATTACCTGGGGCACGCTATTTGTATTTACGTTTTCATTACATACTTTCTGTATATTTTTATCCTCTTGCGTTCTTTCAATCGCGGGTTTCGTGGCCACGCACTGAGTTTGGGTGATATTTTTTTGAACTACCCGATTATTATTTTTCTTGGTGGCACCCGCATATGATACCGTTGACGAAGATGCCAGGGCCACATTCAGGGTTTCTTCTGAACCTTGCATGAAACTACTCGCAGTAAGTCTTTTTTGCAAGAATTCATTTTGCTCAAGTAGAACATCCATTTGTTTTTCGATCTTGTCCACCTTATTTGCTTTAAGTTGAACTACCTCCATTATTTTTCTCAATTCTATTAATTCATTCTCCGTTCTGTCAAATTTACTTTGAAGTAATGCATACTGCTTACTTTGCTCATCTAAACGCGATATTATTTCCAAAAAGAAGTCTTGTCTTGTAACTTTGTTTTCATCTTCAACCACTGACTCATTTTGACTAAGAATATTCCGTTGGGTACCTCGCTCCATGTTTACGTAGCGGCCTTCCGTCTTTGGTGTAAATGTTGTATCCATAATAAAGTTTCCTCGAACCGGTGTTTCGGTGTTTCCACGCTTAGGGATAGCACGTACGCACTCTGGGCATGTCCAAGTTTCCTTGTTCTCCCGTGTGAGCTCTTCAAATTTCTCTGTGGTCATAGCCAGACACTTCAGATGGTATAGTTTTTTACACGGTTCTTGAGAACACTCCATGTACGAAATGTCGTAAATAACAGCATTGCAGCCATTGCATTTCGTATCCATTTAATAGGCACACAAATTAACTACACTCCGTTATCACACGTCCGCACACTTACTGTGTCACACTGTAACTAATAAACAATAAAATTGAAATAATCAGGATTTTTATAGTTCTTTTTCAAAATGGCTACCTCTATTTCTTATTCTCACATAAGTTAATGTTGTTATTTGTGTTTACGAGTATAACAGTTACTTTTCATTGATTTAGTTAGTTAATTTTAAGTTATGTTCGGACGTGACTTCCTTGTTGCTTCCTTTGTGATCAACTTTTTCCAGCAATCTTTAAAAAAACTCATTTTAGTTTTAATAGCTCGTTAGAAAGCTGGAAAAACGTCAATGTTTTATGTGTAATCTGCACGCTAAATGTATTGGTAATTTTTTCTGTTTTCGTGTAATTTATGTTGTAGTTTGATAAAAAAACATGTATTTTTTAGTTTTCGGCCTCGCATTCTCAAACGTGTACAGATTTTTTTTTTTTAATTTTGCATAGGAACAACTAATTCATCTTGCACAAAAGCAAATAAAAAATGTATGATTTAAATTTGGTATGTTTTTTAATTTTAATTTTTGAAGTTGCATTTGTGACTTTTGTTTCCGCCCGCTTCCTTTGTGATGATTATTTTTTCAGGTTTTTTTTAAATAATTTTCTACTTGTTATGCGTTTTTGGAGAGCTAAGAAAACAGTTAAGTTTTTAAAATAATCTGCAAGCCAAGTTTCATAACGTTTTTTTTTGTTTTTAAGGCATTTTAGTGGTAAGCGATCGCAAAAAATATTGAAAAAAATTCGTTTTTCGTCTCGCTTTTTCAAATTTGGACCGATAGTTATTGTTTTAATATTGAGAAATAACCAGTGTTTAATCGATTTTATAAATCAGAAGAAAAA
Source organism: Acleris sparsana (assembly GCA_923062465.1). Lineage (NCBI taxonomy): Eukaryota > Metazoa > Arthropoda > Insecta > Lepidoptera > Tortricidae > Acleris > Acleris sparsana. Next base: position 12,748,713 of record OV281298.1, on the reverse strand, counting down.
AAAAGATTTAAATTGATACTTTTTTTGTAATAAATTTTTCAAGTTGAATTTCCGACTAATTTAAAAAAAAACGAATAATCGCGATAACTCAAAAATGGTTCACTTTTGCATAATGCATATGGGGGTCAAAATTATCGCAAATAGTCACCCCTATCACCTCCTAACGGGAATAGGTCGACTTACCAATAACCCTGTATATCAAAATACATTAAACATAATTCTCCCTTCGATCAAGGATTTACGTTGGTTCTGGCAGCACTGTTCGTGCACATACCATAGACTGCTACCACAGAATACATAATAACAGAGTTGCACCAAGCGTAGTCATATCAACTATCAAGTTGTGTAGTTGTGTTAATTATATTTTGGCATAATATTACTATTTATAATAAATTTACTACCAAAAAAAAACCAAGTTTTAGTAAATAGTTAAATTGTATTTTATTTATCACAGTTATTTTTAGTCACTATCAATATTTGTCTATGGTTTTTACCGTTGTTTCTATTTTATTTGGCATTATGGTGATATGTCAAATTCCGAACTAAACTTGTCTGGGACATTTCGTGTTGGTTCTTATTATATTACATCTTTTTCTTTATTATATTTACAGTATACGATTTAGTAAATGTAGTTCATTTATAAAATTTGTATGTGATTTTGAACCAAGTGCCAAATTGATGTCTCGACGTTATTGGTATTATGAATCAGGGTGATCCAAATATAAACAAAGATATGATCGATTTTGATCTGATTGACGTGGAATCTTTGGATTTATCCGATGATCAAACATGGTAAGAACTTGTATTTCTTGTTCCTGTTGGTAACCTGTGCGGTTCCGCTGCGCAACATATGTTTTTTTATGGGTCAGGCATGCGTTGCCCGTTTGACATTTCAACTTCCTACTGTTACAAATTTGGCTTGTCTCACTCGGTTACGATATCCAGTTTAACCAGTGAGACTTCTTAGAAAACCCGTAATATAGCACTTGATGATTCACGGGATGATGTAAAGCAAAATGTTTTTTATTTGTAAATATTAGCAGCAAAATGTAAATATTATTGTTAGAATAGTGGGTAGTTGTTGCTTTAAGTGCATTTCCTCTTAACTACGCTGATTATATAGTGAGATTAATGTAATTTAAAGTTACAGATGCTCGGAAACTATCTAGTTGTTTTGTAAACATATAGTGTAAGACCTTGAGTAATATTGTTGTGATTTTTACACAATGTTTTCATGTAACCATGATTTCAAAAGCTTCTTAAAACTGACTTGAACAATTTTAATAGCCCGTTGCAGTTTGCAATGTTTAGTTATTATGTGTTGGCAACTAGCTTGAGTATATTATTATGCAAGTTATTTAAAGCAATGAGTAATCCTTTGTATTTTTAAATTGAAACTTATGTAACAGTCAGTTAATACATTTTATTTATGTTCCGTTAAATTGAAATTACATGTACATTTTTGATTGTTACGTGATCATGCTGCAGCACATTGACATGCATTGTATATATGCATCAAAATTGTAGTGTGGTGATCACCGTTGTTTATTTAAAGTTTTTTCAATGTGTCTATGGTCTTATTTGTGAATGGTTTAGTTAAAAAGTGCTTTCATTTTAAATGCTCAGTAAAATTCATATAACAGATTTTTGTATTTGTTATGTAGTGACATGTTGCTAAGATTATATTAAAGCTGTTATTAGTTGAAATCGGAGGATCTGTTGCTAAAAGTGTTAATTAATTAAACCTTTTTCAGTATTTTATAAACTTAAAATTTATCATAAAATGAACCATCAATAATAAATTTAGAACATATATTTACAGTAATTAACTAATTATTTCTTCATGAACATGCATAAATTAGGTAAAACTACATAATTATTTTTAATTGATGTGTAGTATGTTGACACACATATAAGATAAGGAGTTCATTGTGTCCAATAGGCAGTTGCATTTAAATAACTTTGATGTTAAATAGAGATTAGATTAGAGATATAACTGTAATGGAACTTTGCCTTTTAGGGTTCAACAACACCTGTGCAATAGAACCCTCTTGCTAAGCGACAGCTATCAGCAGGCTGTATCTCATGAACTGCAATAATGCACTTGAATTTTTTACATAATGTACCTATTAATTTATTATTATAAACATAAAATAAACTTAAAAGTTAAAGGGCAAAAGACCCTGTCCAAAAAACATGATTTATTAATTTATTTATTTTGTTTGGCAGTAAGGAACTCTCATTTGCCAGTTTTTAGCTCTCATTCCTGTTGTCTATTCCCAAAACACCAGAATATATAAATATTGGATACCCAATATACAAAATCCAAGAAGTTATCAATCAAAATATTTTATTGTTTATTATTTTTGTTCAATATATTGAATCTGATCTTTTAGGGATTATTTATGGTGTAAAAATTGGTAGTGACCCTGCCTTCGAAGCTAGTGATCTTGGGTTCAAATCCCAGTAAGGGCGAGATTTGTTGATGAGCATGTGTATTTCTATATATAAGTAAGATTATCGCTGTGTAGTACCCATAGATCAAGCCTAGAGCTTAGTTTAACACTAGGTAAATTTGTGTGACATTGTCACATGATATTTTGGCTGCTTGAATTTTTTCCCTAGTCTCCCAAATTTCTTTCTACCTGTTCAGTTTATGTGGATAGTGCTTCCAAAATGTTATTCTCAGTGCTTGAAGTTATGCAACGTGCCCCCTATTTCAGGATCAGGTGGCATTTGAATGTACATTGCGAAGCGTAATATTCCTAAAGTCGAGTGATTGGAGCCCCAACCCATTTGTGGTGAGAGTACCGACCAAAGATCTGTTAACCTTTTTAAAGGAGGAATTCTGGCCAAAGGCTGTCATATTTAGGCGATTTTGTGGCCGTCGTATAAGTAGTCGTGTTAATTTTTAAATTATAATATATTGTTATGTACTATAAAGTCTGTAAGGTATTTGTAAATATGGGCCTTGTTGTCTGAGATAGTTATTCTATTCTATTCTAGAATCCCAGTGATGTGAAACTTGTTAACTCTGCAATGTATACTGAATAGTCACATTTGTCACCTATCAACTGTCATTGTCAAGGTGGTGAAATAGGCAGGTGTCCTATTTATTGACAGTTGATAAAATATTAACTTCGTAGGACTAAACATGTAAAATGAGCCTAAATATTATTAAAATCTAGTTTTGTTTTAGGTTGTACAAATCTCCAAATGACTCCGGAGTGAGTTTAGACATAGTTGACTGGCAACTCTCCTTCGATTGGCCGTTTGTTGAAGACGAAGTATACCTTACGGCTGAAGCCGAACTTTACCATCTGCTCGATTGTATACTCAAAAGTAAGTGCTTAATGTTAGTATTATGAGTTTCCGTTCTATTGTTGACTAGAGGACGCCCGCGTCAGCCGCGATTTTATACGCGTATAATTCATAAACCACTACTCCCCGTATTTCTGGGGTCCTAGTAGCGAAAAAGTGTTATAAGTTGATTTATCTCATACTAATGAATAAGTTTAGGGGGTGGTAAGACCTTGTCCAGGGTCCGTCCGGGTCGCTACCACCATCTTATCCATTAACGTACCGCCTAACAGCAGTGTTCGCATTGTTGTGTTCCGGTTTGGGCATAAGACGGTTGGTGTAATGACTAGCATAGAGGCATTCCATCTTAGTCCTCAGGGTTGGCAACGCATTTGCAGTCTTAGGCTTGCAGTCTTGTGAATGCGAATGTCTATGGGTCACAGTTTCCACGTACCGTCAGGTGGCCTGTGTGCTTGTTTGCCTTCTCTATGCCATAAAAAAAAAGGTATTTAAACATAAACGGAGTATGACTCTTAAACCATTTTTCACTTGATCTTAAGCAGGTTATTCCCAATCGATTTTCAAAAATGCATGCATAGTGCACCCCTAGGCAGGGTAACTATGGATTATTCCCTCCTAAAATCAAGTTCTTAGACCTAGCTGATTAGAAGAGTTCTTATGCAACTTGATTTGCAATATACAACTACGGTTTTTATTGCATTGTAAAAGGAAACAATCAAGAAATATGTAACTATCGAAACTAAAATATAACAGCAGCTGTATAAACATAGACAAGTACATTTGTTTGAATAAGCTTAAACTTTTTTAAATATATAAATGGACTAATACGCGTGATTACTTTTGGCTCTAGCTAACGAGTGAAATATCATTACTTAACGTTGGCAATTATATCTCAATTTGAGTTCTCTTGTAGCGTGACGTGACTAAGAATAATTTTAGGGTTCCGCACAAAAGTGGTTCGATTGTTTTTTTTTCAATTAACTTTATCTTATTTACATTATAATAAAACAAAGTCGCTTCTCGCCGTCTGTCCCTATGGATTTTAATGTGGTTTTCAATAATAAATAGAATGATTCAAAAAGAAGGTTTTATGCATAAACCGATGCGAAGCGAGGGCTGTACGTACGGGTAGCAGAAGTTGTATTTTCTTCTTTGTCGCTCAGTGCGTCTCTATCGTTACAGACTAGATAGAAACGGAGATCCGAGCGACAAACAAGTAGCGGACAACAGGTGCTAGCCCTCCTGGTGGCTTGTTATTGATAAAGTCCAACATGGTTTCTTTGGTTTTACTTAACATTTATCCCTAAAATATTATTAATTATGCAAATATATTTCTGATACGCCATGATCGGCGTTCGATAAACCTTATAAAGTGTCTTCATCACGTCGTCAGTCAAATATCATGTTGCCTTTCGTCCGCATGACTAGCAAAGCAAATAAAGTGCAATACCGCGTAAACTTATTTGGAAAAGTTCCTATTTAAAACCGCATTGAAGTTTTTAGAACTTACCTACATGATATTGCATTATGACCCTTAAGTATTCTGTACCCTCTGTGAAAATATACCTATTTTCGGTTTTGTGTAAAATCCGTACAAGCGAGATGCTTTGGAAATCGTGCGAATTGATTGTCGCTTACAAAGGCATAATAATAACCCTACATCAGATAAAAGAGGTTTTAATTTTGTCGCCTATCCTTGTTTAGCTGTCTGTGTCTATCGGTCTCGTCTGTGTGCTTCATAGCTCCCAATCGGATTGTCCGATTTCAATGAGTTTTTTTTGTTGATAGCTGGTTGGAAAATCGGTTAAGCCGTTCTGGAGTTATTAGCTTTGAAAGTGAGAATGTACAGTTATTATATATGCGGAACCGTTTTTATTCACAAACCATTCAGAAACAAAAAGCTAATTAAAAGTAAATTACTTCGTATCGTGATGAAGTTGACTAATGCTACTATTTAAAACTAGAAGAGTATAATCGTTGTGTCTATAAGAGCTACTTAAGACCTTTCGATTTTAAAAGACTAAAGGCGGGCTCAGCTAACAGCTGATCCGCAACGATCGATGCGCCTCATAAGCTTCAAACAAAGATCCGATTTCCACGTATTATAATACAGTAGTCGCTGATAAAAGTGTCGTTGTTGTAAACATGGTTTCAATACTCACAAACTAGCGACCCGCCCCCGCTTCGCTTCAGTTTATGCGAGTTGTCTGTGACCCCCGAATATAATCCAGAATTTATACATAAAAACGTTCCTCTTGAATCAGTCTATTGATGAAAACGCGCATTAAAATCCGTTGCTAGAAAGATGTAAGCGTACATACAGTGTCAAGGTGGGGGTTTTATCTCTGAAATAAACCCTGTTCCTTTGAACGAACTTGGTATACTTTATTTCGTTAAGATAGTTGTATCTAATACACGGGGGTGCCTCTGTAGCTCGGCCAAGACTGAACAATTGTACTAAAAAAAAACAAGATGACATTCTATGGAGCTATTTGCTTTAAACATTTAAAAATTTGCTTACGGCGGGGAGCGACTTTGTTTTATACTTTGCAAAGATAAAAGTCTAACGTGACCGACTTACTTACGGACGCAAATTAGCCTAGCCCCAATCCAAATGTTCTAGAGAATCTAGACAAAGATAGAAGTATGAATAAATAATCAAAAACCACAGTCAGTTGATTTTCGAATTTTAGCAATTGACATTACAAATTATTTCACATGGTGATCTTCTTTACAAGAAAGTAAAGATTTTTTTTGTAAAAGTCAGTTAGAATCGACCATTTCGGTAAGTTATCGAATGTCATTTAAAATACCGACACTACGTATCGCTGTCATTTTCACTCTACTGTAATAATTACGCCTAAAAGGCAGTCTAATATAATTTCTCGTATCCGTTATTGCACGCGACTGTAGTCCATTCAACACGGTCCATTCATGATAATTGACAATCGTTTCAATGCCATCCCGATTATCCAATTGCTATTGATGTAAAGGTATAGCAAATAATTAAGTATACATCTAGTATTTTGCAAACAACTCAGGAAAATATTGAGTTTAATTTGCTCATCTTAAACGGATTTTATATTTAGACGTTAATGTTAATTTAAGTAATAAAAAAAAACAGTGTTTTACCCAAAGAAATGACATGTCTTTCGGAATGAAGGTATCCTTTGTCCTTCCTCAGGATTATATCCTTTCAAAACCTCATCGATCGGTAACTAACGTCTAATATTTTAAATATTTTATCATAACCCATAGCTCGGACGCTCTCGTAATTCCAGTCCACTCCCGGATGTTGCGAAGCCACGACTTCTTTCATCGCCCAAATATTCTTTTGCCGATATATTTCGCCTTGCATAAAGATAGGGACAGATTCCGGCATCGCAGCTGATATCCAACCTTCAGTAAGTTGGAGAGACACTTTTGAAGAAGAATTATTATTACGCATGGGAATATTGGGAATGCAGACATATCCGCATGAAAATACGGTTCAGTCCTCAAATAGATTATAGTATGATAGCAAACAATAAAGGTATTAAAAATAATGATATGATATATGATAAATGATTAGCGCATAATCATAATGATTATTTTATTGTTCATATCTTCATTGTTATTAGGAAGGCGGCCTTCCGTGCTTTCGTTTAGTTATCCCGCTGAATTAGTATACAGCCTTATGGTTCATCATCAAGGGGAACTGGGCGGAATGAATAGAGAGCCACTCGACCGCCCGCCTGCCTCGGCGGCGTCCCCACTCATCATCATCATCATCATCATGGTTCATCATCATCATCATCATCATGTCAGGCGAAAGACGCCCACTGCGGGACATTATCGTACCAATTAACCTACTCGACTCAGGTCTAAGGAAAGAAGAGCGCACTTTTTAGAGTTCCGTAGTCAAATTAGGAACCCTTATAGTTTCGGCATGTCCGTCCGTCCGCCTGCCTAGCCTATACTCCGTATGTTTAGGTACATAAAAAAATGTAAACAAAAGAACCACGTGATATAGTTCGTCAGCCAATAGAAGCAGAACACTGATACGTCAAAGTGCGATAAAACAGTTTTGATTGGCTGTTTAACAATGCCATGTGGTTTGGCTTGTTTACATTTTTTTAAGTACCTAAACAAACGGAGTATAGTTGTGATTTTTTTTTCTCGTCCACCCCTTAGTAATGCATGTCGTTGGATAGGTCTCTCAAAAATATTGCGGGGTTGTAAAACAATTTTTCGATTAAGGTATCCGTTTATAAAATATTAAGCTTTAAAGCGCAATTTTTTGTTTAGAGTTAAGTGTCCCCCCCGCCCAGCCAAAACTACGAATACTAAAAATCTGAAAATATCTTATCTTAACTAAAAGCACATATAATTAATTTAACAGGAAAACTATTACGACTAAGTAGACTTCATTGGTTCTTGAGTTACAATCGCGACCTATGATGTCGATAAATGGGGTTAACACTTTTCCAACGGCAAAGTTAAGTTTGTCGGGAGGTCTAATTTGTTTGTAGTAATGGATTTGGAACCCTACACTGAGCATGGTCCGACATGCTCTTGCCCGGTTTTTTTGGCTTTTATTTAGGAGGGTACTAGACAACGATAAACATACTTATATAAAAAAGAACATTGTACATAAGAAACATCAAAGACTCAGGAAAAGATAATCGCGTTCATCACATAATTTTTACTTTTACTCGAACCTGTTATTGCTAGCTTCGTAGGCAGGGTCACTAACAACTAGGTCAAACAACCAGTCATCAAATGTATACCGCCAAGCCAGCAGGTCTCGTCCTCAGGGTTGTCAACGGATTTGCAGTTTTGAGATTCATAATGACTTATTCCCTTCAAACTCTAAGCTCGCTATTACTTCCTCAAAAAAACCTATGGAGCCCAACTTTCTAAATTCCACACAAAATCGACTCTATAATGAGTTGCAAGCACTGAATGCGTAGAAAAGGTTCCAATTATCGCGACTAATCGATGTCAGGGAAGTCTAGAGGGCAGGATGTCCGCTTGTTTTCCCATACTAGTAATAGAGCGTCCTCATTCAAGCACGCGTGACGTGATTTAGTCTCTCGGTGTAGAATAGCTCTTAGGTTTTGCGGCTATAAAACGTCTAAGGCTTGGCTACAATCATAGAGAGATAAAAAACTGGTTTATAGTTATAAGACTGTATCCTGTGGGAAAAGGAACATTTTAGTACCGAAAATTTATATTTTACATACGTATTTTTTTTTATTGTTGTAAAATTTATATTTTGTACCACCACATTGTGTACGGATGTATTTTCCGACGTCGCATTTTAATGATTTTTCATAGTATTCAAAACTTGCCAAATTGCATGTTTAATCCATATTAAGCAACATGCAAAGCTTCTTTGGTACATACCATTTTTAGTTAGATGACGCTTGCAAGTTGCAAGTTTAGTGATTATATTAATTGTACAGTTTCCCTCAATTCATCATCAACATATATATACGAGGTGACAGTCACACAAATTGACTTACAAGGAAAGGTGCCAAACTGCCCGACTCCGATTTTGTTGATTTTGATATATGTAAGGGAGTAGTCTAAAATAACAGACACGTATTTTTTTTAGCTGCCCGATCTCTTCTATAGAAGTTAGGGGGTTTAGTCACTTCTCAGTAGTTTGGAGGTCAATTTCTCCCAACAGGGTGAGTTTGGGACTACTCTCTAACATATATCAAAATCAACAAAATCGGAGTCGGACTGTTGGGTACCTTTCCTTGCTAGTCGCAAACTAAGCTCTAGGCTTGTACTACAAGTCCTAGACAACGATAAACTTATAAATCGAGTAATACAAGAAGAAATACTCGAAAACTAAATAAAAGCTAAAAAGTGCGATGTTGTTTGCTTAGCTTTTGTAAGAGGCCCGGCTAAGGCTATACTGAAAAAATGCAGAATTACTCTAACTTATGTACTAACTAGCTAGTTAAGGAGTCGAATTTTGCTAGCTTAAAAGGTAGAAAACAGCATTCAATTTCTGTAATTTTTAGGGTTCCGTAGCCAATTGGCAAAAAACGGAACCCTTATAGATTCGTCATGTCTGTCCGTCCGTCTGTCCGTCCGTATGTCACAGCCACTTTATTCCGTAACTATAAGAGCTATAGGTACTATGGAAACTTTGTAAGTAGATGTATTAGGTGAACCGCATTAAGATTTTCATACAAAAATAGAAAAAAAACAATAATTTTTTGGGGTTCCCCATACTTCGAACTGAAACTCAATTTTTTTTTTTCATCAAACCCATACGTGTGGGGTATCTATGGATAGATCTTCAAAAGTGATATTGAGGTTTCTAATAAAAAAAAATTATAAACTTAATAGTTTGCGCGAGAGACGCTTCCAAAGTGGAAAAATGTGTGTCCCCCCCCCCGTAACTTCTAAAATAAGGGAATGATAAATGTAAAAATAATATATGATGTACATTACCATGCAAACTTCCACCGAAAATTGGTTTGAACGAGATCTAATAATTAGTTTTTTTTAATACGTTATAAATCGTAAACCGCATTTTACCTTTCATTCAATCAACTCCAATATAATAAAGAATAAAGAAAAACATTTATTTAGATGTATAGTGGTACGGAACCCTACGTGCGCGAGTCCGACTCGCACTTGGCCGGTTTTTGTTAATAGTCTTGTCCACGCTTATCTCGTTCACAATGGTCATTATAACACGTCCTTAGTTGACGCATGGCTAGCAGTGAGTGTGTTAACACTTGCACTCGCCTTTCGCTTCGCAATGTGAAATGTAATGAAACTAGACACCCTAGCCGTTCCATAAACTTAGCCTATAGGCGTCCAATGTGTGCAAGTGTGAAAATACGGCAGTTCCACAAGTGAGGAAGGGAAAACAAACGCAACGACAATATGTTTCGGACTCACGCATAAAGTGTTAGTTTAAAGTGTCTGTCTGTCCGAGGCAAAAGTAGCTCCCGAATGGACAGAATCAGGCGCGACTTTGCTTTCTCCTTCCCATAAAATAAATAAAAAATAATAAATATCAGGGGACAATGTCACACCAATTGACCTAGTCCCAAACTAAGCTCTAGGCTTGTGCTATGGGTACTAGACAACGATATAAATACTTATATAGAGAAATATATACTTAAATACATAGAAAACATCCATGACTCAGGAACAAATATTCGCGCTCATCACACAAATATCTGCCCTTACCGGGATTTGAACCCAGGACCGCTAGCTTCGTAGGCAGGGTCACTACCAACTAGGCCAGCACGTCGTCAAAAAAGAAACGTCGTCGATAAAAAGAACTGTGACAAAGCAAAAATCGAAATTCGTCGATGAGCTCTTCGTTTGTCTGTGCGCTAATTTGTTTTGAGTTTGTCAGCCGTTAGGCCCTCTAACCTCGAAGTCCTACAACGCTGATTTGATCGTTCTTGCGGTATTGTGGGACACCTAACCACAAAATAAATTACTTTGCGTTGTCCATCTGAAATAGACAAAGCAACATAATGGCTTTTTTATGACATTCGAAGAACGTTCCGGAGGTGTTTTAATTTTTTCTTAAAAATTGCTTCATGTCGAACAGTCGATCGAGCGAGCGAACGCATGCGAACGGGTTTTAAGCTACGAATTCAAAAAACGAATTAAATGTTTGTACGCTCTGACGGGGCAACTTAAAATCGCCGGTTATTGAATCTTTGGTCGAGAAAAGTGAGGCCTTTACAGAATAACTTATAGCTGGATATGACCATCTTTGTCAAGGTGATCGTCACGCTCAAATACTTTAAAACCACAACATTTTACCTCTCTTCATACTTATTGAGTTGAAGCTAGAAGTTTCCTTATAAACTGGTAGTTCTATATTAATATTTATTTGCGTTGAAAAGCCGTCAAGTGCGTCTACACTACACCCATCGTCGGATAACCTTGTCTGTCTAAAAGCAGTATTGCAAATGTAAAGGCAAATAACATCTGACGATTACCCTTTTCCTTACGTCCAAACTTATTTCTCTGTTATCAGTTTATTTTATGCCACATTCTGGTATTTTGAAACCACCAGTAACTCGTGCCCGCGACTCCGTCCGGTTAGAAGTCGGTTATCGCTATTCCCTCGGGAACTATTCATATTTCCGGGATAATAAGTAGTCCATGTCCCGTTCCCGGACCTAACCTATATGTGTGCCAAGTTTCATCCCGATCCGTACAGTGGTTGAAGAGTGAAAGGCGGACAAACAAACACACTTTCACATTTATATATTAAGTATGGATTTTACTCATTCGATGCATTTAATACGCATGGCTAAACGTTTAGCTTAGATGGTCGTAACCATTCTCAAGAACCAAGTGATACCAGGTTCGATCCTCAGTAAAGTATCGTCCGCACGGAGCTCTAATTACGGTGGCGTGGTGTAGACGCAGTGACGTGAATTGTCCGTCACGTATTTAACGCATACCGTCCACACCAAGGCACGTCACTGCGTTTGGTACGAACACCAATGTGGTAAATCCTTAAGAGGATTGTGAAGCTCCGATAAAATCGCGTAGCTCTCAAAAAAAATCATACAAATTTAGATCCTTGCGTTTCTCATCCCCCAAATCAAGTCAGATTTTCACGATTTTTTAAGTTATTATAAAGACCTATTGGTTGATTGGTTTGGTGCTAAAAAATATGTTGGTAAAAAGGAAAAAATATTCAAAAATCGAAAAAACCTGAGGAGGTTTATGGGGAGAGAACGTTTTCGCATTTTATATAGAGATTTTGGCTTTACAACACAACCCTCTTAAGGGCAAATGTGCGGAGCGTGATTTCTGAAAATATGAACAAACGAGTACGTGCTTAAATAAATACGTTATGTTATAAGTAATAAACATTATACTTCCATTTTTGACGAGCACTGTTGATTCACCCAGCCTTGGTTTGTCTTTCTAAAATTTACACAAACAAAGAAAATGTACCGAAATGAAGTGTTTGTTGTTATTTTGATATGAACGAAGTGTGTTGTTTGACTTGTTTGAATAAGTATTTCTTCATTACAACATTAAAATTTGTTTCTTTGTAAAGTCTATCAAAAATGGGTACATTCATTTCTACTATGATCCTTAGGGGTAAGTCGATACCTGCTTGAATTAAATAGGTAATTTAATTATGAATCACACATTACTGTAACTAATAGGCGACTCCAAACACCGATAAGTGTGCCATTAAGATATTTACTAATAAAATTGATAACGACTGTTGTTTAGAATTGTGTTTGCTTAACTGCAAATCACCGATATTTGTGTTTTTCGTCTGTCTGTTGGTTTATTTCGTCAAGTATCACAAGAATACTTCTAGACTGAAGTAATAAAACATTTTGTATTTAAAAGATTATGGCTAAATTTAAAAACATGTAGGTATATATTTTGTCTGGCTGCTCTCAACTCTATAGGTATAAGTCGCGGAAAAAAGCTAATGGCCGCTCAACACGTTGGCCCATCGTGGGCCAGCGTAGGGACGGAATAATGCGCAAGAGTGAGATGCAGTAATATGTTGCTCGCTCTTAGGTGTAAATGCGTCCCATTATGGGCCATCGCGTAGAAGGGCCATAATAAATGATAAACACAATCATGTTTAATTTACATCGTCCCCTTTTTAACACGAGCGACTTAATGTTCCGTACAGGAAGCAATTCCAACCTATGTACTTAACCAGTTGACAATGCATTTGCATCTCCTTAAGGCACCTACGCATCGATTACCATACGAAACTCCCTCCATATATCGTTAGCATCACTACGTTTCACTTTTATACGACATGGCCTTAAAGGTCACCGTACGTAACGGTAATAAGGTTTGAAATTAATTGACGATTGCGTGAGTCAGTTGATGGTTTTTTGTTTTTTCATTGGCAAGCTTAAAAATTATGGCTTCATTGAGTCGTAATACGTAGTGAAAGTGAGATCGGGAGGTGGCTTCCGATTGTGGCGGTCTTATAGTTTCCGTGCAATGATTCGTTGCTTAGAAACAAGTCGCTATGCCACGTTGCGTTTAATACTAAAAGGTTATGAATTCAATCTAAAATGCGTGACGAAATGGATTGCGGCACGTTTATTGATTAAATAGTTTTAAATACTTTAAGTAGGTTTTATGCGAAACAAGCATTTGATCACTGCTAGAACCGACGTTTGTTGATTATTTAAAATATAGTCATAAATATATTACATTAATAATGGCGTATTGCCTTTGTCAATTGAAATTGGCGAAGATGCATAAACTAAACTCAACCAAACGAACCAATTTTCCATTATTACTCGATAATGTCCTGTATTTAAAGATCATGTAAGGTCTTAGCAATGATTTATACACTCGATCTTTACTTTTACATTAAGTTCAATAAGTAACTATTGATCATACGTTATATTATGTAAAAACACGCTTTGTATATTAGAGGTTATGTGTCAATCAGTAAGAACTAATTTGTTTACATCTTTGGCAATTTCAAGTGCTATACGTCATTTTTAATGTTATTGTATAGTTGTACTAAGTCATTCTGTTTCCCTAAGAGTTCACTAGTAAGGCACTATGTGCTAAAACGTTCTTTGGTTTTCTGAAGTTAATAGATCAGGTGGAAATGTAAAGTATTCGTTTAGATATTTGCAAGTTTCTATAATTAATTGTTAAAAGACCCATTAACTGTAAGGCCCATAAATGGTCGAACAGTCGTTACGATACAGCAAAATGTGAGAGTGAGACAGGTATGCATTTATCACTTTCACATGTGGTCGTGCCCCGATTCAAGTGACAGTGACGAAGCATTGTTCTGTATATGGGACACGTTTGTTGCCGACCAAAACATTAGCTAGGTTTCCAACAGTGGGTGCCTTTCAACGAATTCAGCGGGTCCAAAGGCAAAAATGAGGGCTGTAAAAAAATCCAAGACTAACCTCTAGGCTTGCGCTATGGGTAGACAACAATAAAACATACTTATATAGAGAAATACATCAAAACTCAGGAACACAATGACATATTCGCGCTCATCACACAACTGCCCTTTTGAACCCGGGATCGCTAGCTTTGACGGCAGGGTTACTACCAACTAGGCCAACGTGACGTAAGTTACCCTGTTTGGACCCTAGGTGGAGACAGACCCTTGGCTGCGTCTGTCTTTAAAAAAAGTCTGCAGTTAGTAATTGAAACCAATATTCTAGCTCTTAGCTTGGGTGGATATATCTTTCCTCATTGCTTTTGGTGGAAACTTGGAAAGTGATGCTAAAGATTACTTGCAATTTTTTAAGCAAAGATTGTCCGTCAACTATAGTTGTCTTACTCTAATGTGGTGTATTAGAATGAGACTGGTATAATAATTCTTGAAAAAAAAATCCCTTGTAGGTAAGTGCACCGTAAGAGCGGATAACACATTTAACGTTTTCTGTATCATGGTCGCCTTTATCGCGGGGGATAAGATGAAGCATCCGTCAGGTCAGAGAGTGACTGATGTTTAGAGTTAGGACTTTTGGTGGCAAATCGTGGTTCCAGAATCCATGGAGTCGCTATTTCCTAATTATTATAATACTTTGATTTTGACCTTCAGGATTTTAATATTTCAAAATTCATTTATTCGTTATTCGGCCGCACCAATTTAAATTAATTTTGGTATTGAGGATATCTCTGATGTGAAAGCGTTACAAACAAGCAAATATTAATAGGTATGAAATAACCGAACTAAATATGTATTTAGTTCATTTTTGAATATGATAATACCGAAGGTCAAAATCAATGTGTTATGTATTATAATAATTAGGAAATATCGACTCCATGGATTCTAGAAGCACGAAATGCCACCAAAATCCTAACCCTACTGATGTTTTATCCACGTTTATCCACATCGGTAAACACTGTCATAATAGGCCCGCTGTACGAGTATAAGTGGAATTCAAGTGAAAAAGGGTGTCTTCTGAATATACTCCGTGTATGTAATATACCCTTTTAATAATACAGTTGACTTATACCCTTTTTCACTGAAACCCCGATTGTCTTAAATCAGCGCAGAAGATTAAATGTAAGGTATAACATTGCCCTGTCATATTAACACCTTTATATATAGGATCAAGGTAGTGCTTGGCGACAGAGTAAGACAGCATGCTTTTTTATGACTTCTATTTTCGACGACGCCGAGTGCAGTCGTACAGGTGTTTATTTCGATATAAGATAACTTATACTTAATTAATGCGCCTCGGTTCGACAGTATATATCTGCTAACCTCTCCTAAACTACGCAATGGATTTTCATGCGATTTTGAGCATCAGAAATAATTTCACGGAAGGTTAGCAAAGTGTTCAAATTAAAATTATGCAAGGTTTTAAATATGGTATCTCGAATTCTCAACGGTTACATCGGTTTTCTGTATGGCCTAAAGAAGATAATGGCAGACCTCGTTGAAACTTTTATGAAAGTAGCCGCGGGCAGTCCAAACCGCAGCTCTTTGGGCTTCGGAAAGTTGTGACCTGCATCTAGAAAGTTATATTGAAAGGTTCTGTATTGAAACTGTGTAAAAGCAGTATTACTGCGGGTAGGTCAGAGAGACTGTAATGAAGTCTAGACTAAACCTTCCGCAAACTTCGCTTAAGTTATACTATGTTAGGTTTTCGTCTGGATTTGAAACCACTGCCCAGAGAAGATAGAAACACTTTTTATAGCCCTTCCTTCATTTTCCATCCAATGCTAGCAGCTTAAACATATTGGCCTACCATATGTATAAAAAGCTATTCATATAGGCTCCGCTTAACAAAATCTGTTGTTGTTACTAATGAGGATAGTATAACGGGGATATTACGAAAGGGAAATAATGCGAATGGAAAAATCCTTACCGTAAAAAAACTCCTGAATCAACCTTCATTGAACACCATTCGTCATAGGGTCCCTTCTAATTCAGGAGAAGCGCTGTAAATCAGGGCCTTTCTTTGTGTTTGTGTTCAACATATAAGAAATTAAAAACCATAGCATTTATACCGCTTACAATTTAACATGAGAGAAGTTTGCAAATTGGAACAGGATAATTGTTCAGTGCTGATGGTTCTTAATGACTCATGATGTAATGCTTTAAAGTGTACATTAACTGATAAGGTGCGTTGTGGTTTGGATGCGTTTTTTTGAAAGGTTTAAAGAGTTTTTTAACCCATGATTTGGTTCTCTTTTCTTGTTTCCATCATTATTTTGGACTTGACATTGCTCCAACTAATGTTACGACGTATTAAGTTTCTGTTAGGTGTTAACATACCTATTGTCTAATCGGTTTTCGAATGGGCTTGGAATATTAGGTAGAATTTATCGAAGTCCCAAAAATGTAAGGTTTCATTCTCGCCAAAAAAACCCATTTCATACTAATATTATAAATGCAAAAGTAACTCTCTTTGTTTGCTACGCTTTCGCATCTAAACGCTCATCATGTCAGCAGAAAGACGTGCACTGCTGGACATAGGCCTCCCCCAAGGCTTTTTACTCAGACCGGTCTTGTGCTTCTCGCATCCACCGCGGTCCCGCGATCCTGACGAGGTCGTTACTCCATCTTGTTGGAGAACTACCTACAGCTCGTCTTCCGGTCCGCGGACGCCACTCCAGAACCTAAACTGATTTAAATAAAATTTGTTATGGAAGTATTTTGTACTCCGGGGAACGTTTATCTGGCTAAACTGCACAGTCCGAGGAAGTATCGACATACGCGGACAGAATCTCAGATACAGCTAGTTCTCTATACACATGGTCACGATTTTAGCCCTGTAATTATCTCTTCTCTATTTTATTTAGTTGTGTGAAAGGGACACCGGTAACCTGTCGCGGCTAAAAGTATTCCGTGACTTATGCAGGTGCATGCATAACTGGCAATGTATTTTCTATACATATAGATTTATTTTTATATGTATTAAACGTGCCACCTCTCAGGTGTAACGTACTTATGTTTCATAAAAGCTGTACACGTATGTTTTGCTGATAAACAGAACAATGCTGTTACTCATTTACGTTTGAATAGGTTGCTTGGGTTTTAAATTAATTGAAACTACGAATTCGAAACCAAGAATGTGATAAGGAGTATGTTTTGTTTAGAAATCCTGACACTTAGAGTCTGAAATAAAAATTATATTATTATTATTATTATTATTATTATGTTGTTTCACATTATAAATCCGCTTCGCTTCGGTTTATGTATTCTGTACATCTTTATGTATACAAGCTTCTAATAAATAAAAACCTTCCTCTTGATTCACTGTCTATTGATGAAAACCGTTGTTGGAAAGATCTTGGCGTACGGTCACCCAATAAAAATGTTGAGCATACTTTTTTCTTTTTTTTTCTTTGCCCCCCCGGTGACTTGACCAGTTACTACCACGGGAATATGGCGTTTCCACAATGAAGTGATTTCGCTAGTGTCAAGTATATATAAGTATAAATCAATATAGCAATAAAACACAATCCAATCTTCTCTAGGAAGATTGGGGACAACGTTGTACGGTGATAGTTTTAACCTCTGTACCACTGCGAGTCCACTTGAAACGAGAAGTAAGATGCCAGGATACACGAAATAAGTCCAAGTATCACTGTGCAACACAAATGCATTAAAAGTACAAATCACTAACAGAAAAGAACTTTGAACACCTAAATACACAAAAATAAAAAATAAAACAAATTACACATTCGCCATCTTTTGACGTTGCAAATGGCCTCTTGAGCATACTTAGAATTTTATCATTGTGACTGCCGTTGTTATTTTCATACTTGTCATTTGAAAGTGCCTAACATTTTCGTTTCGTAAAGCGACTTTGTTTCATACTATGCAAACATACTTCAGCTAAATTCAGCTTTTACAGAGGCAACAGTAGAATGAATTCTTCGCAAGTTGCAGTTCTTTCTCCGGGAAAATTAATTTGCTTGAAACGAGATTATCAAGAGATATCTAATCTTATCAATTGCAATTAGCTTACAGACGATGTTTTTTTTTACCAAGGCCTTATAAATATAGAATTAGTTGATACACTTTGAATACTTACCCTATAAACAGAGATAAATCCCAGCTTTTTTGGATTTCAACTGAATCACTGTCATATTTTTTTCCAAATCTCATTTAAGCCAAACTGGATACGTCCGGTCGTTATGCCTTATGTGTTACCAGTTCAAGCCTTTTTAATTTGTCACTTTTTTAATGTTAAACGAATCTAGCTTTGAACTGAGATTGAAACCAAGCATCGGATGTTATTGTTAACGTTTGACCATATTGTTTTTGCTGTAAGAATGTTAATTGCGTACCTAGTTGGGATGTGATAAGTGATAACCCACATAATTATAGGCTGTTGCATAGTAACGTGACTTGCATATTAAAGAGTTACTTAAGCAGTTTGCATTATTATTTCACGCCTTGCTCTTATTATTCATATCCATCAAATGTGGGTGTCACGTAATTTTCTATCCTTTGTAACCAATATTATTATAACGTTACATTGAGAGCGTCATAGATCATAATAGGGAATATTTATTACTTTTCTTCAGAGCTTCAATAAAATCTGATTTATATAACAAATAAGTAGTTGAGATAAAAATATTTTTTGAATAGCTGTAAAAATTACCAAGATTTGCATTTTGCATTTTATAGGGTTTTTCTATTTTTAACTTTCATAGCATTTTTAAATTGCTTGTACTGGGCCAATTATACCTAGATTGTAATACATTGACTAACAAGGAAAGGTACCCAACTGTCCGGCTCCGATTTTGTTGATTTTGATATATGTTAGAGAGTAGTTTAAAATAACAGACAAGTATTTTTAGCGGCCCAAACTCAACCTGTTGGGAGAAATTGACCTCCAAAGTACTGAAAAATGACTAAATCCTCTAACTTATATAGAGTTTTTTTTTTATTGCAAGTTTCATAGTGGTTTGATTATAAATGTTCAAGAAGATGAAAAAATATTGAGCACGTGTTTTGTTATATCGGCTAAAACAAATATTAAAAAAAATACCGAAGAAACTGTATGTTTCTTCGGTTTTTTTCAGAACTTTGGAGGTCAATTTCTCCAAAAAGGTTGAGTTTGGGCCGCGAAAAAAAAATACGTGTCTGTTATTTTAAACTACTCTCTAACTTATATCAAAATCAACAAAATCGGACCCGGACAGTTGGGTACCTTTCCTTGTTAGTCAATGTATTACAATCTAGGTATAATTGGCCCAGTACAAGCAATTTAAAAATGCTATGAAAGTTAAAAATAGAAAAACCCTATAAAATGCAAAATGCAAATCTTGGTAATTATAAAAAAATACGTGTCTGTTATTTTAAACTACTCTCTAACTTATATCAAAATCAACAAAATCGGAGCCGGACAGGTGGGTACCTTGTAAGACCTGCATTCGGCACACGAATATTTTCCCTTACTGGCGATGAACCGCAAGCTTAATCTTATCTTTACTTTTTTCTAGATGAGAATGACGCTATCGAGATCGTGGACAAACGCAAATTCGACTCACGAACCTACGTGAGGCCCAAGAAAAGGGCCCAGCGGCCAAGCATACAGAACATCGTCGAAACCAACCCTCCTATTAACGCGAACCAATCTAACAAATACTTAACCTACAACAAGTATACACCTCTGCCTTTAAGTCCTATATTAAGGCTAAAGACGTTCAATGTGGATGTAAATACGGACAACAGTAGTGCAGTGAAGGATTACGCGACTAAAAGAAGGAGTTTGGTTAGTGAAGAGGAGCCACAGGTAGGCTATGGAGTTTTTATTTTAGAAGTATTATGTTAAAGTGGAAGTGTTTTATAACAAAAACGTCAACCTGGTAGCGGTGTTTTTAATTATAAATGGTTCTCGTAGAATCGAAACTTCATAGCAGATTCTTCCGTTATAACTTAAAATTGCTCGTAGGTGCATTATAGTGTTTTAACCCACGAAGACACGCCATTTAATATTACCTTGCATTATCACAAAATGGAAGCTGCTATATGACCCATTTCTCTGTCTGTCCATTTGTCTTTCGGCGCTGGAACGAATGAAATGTCGGCGAAGAAATAAAACCGCATTACGATCTGTGGTGATGGCTAATTTTATTTGGTTTTGGTTGGTTGTCATTTCATTTTTAAATTGTAGTGTAGTTTTAAAATAAACGTGTTATGTGATCTTGTTATTTTTGCTCGGAGGTTTTTTATTAGATATAATTGTGCTGTTCCTTGCAAAGAATTGAAACTTAATGGTGTAACATCAAGGCAATTCCTATTATCAAAGGGTTATTTGCGATGCCCTAGTAGGATCCATGTATGTACTTTTATTTTTTAAGACCACCTTGTAATACCATGGTTATGCAAATAAATGAATATGAATAAGATAAGATAAGATAAGATAAGATTTTTATTTGTAAAAAGAAAACTTATAACAAGGTTATAAGTCGACTTAACTAGTTCTTCAAAAGGGTATATACATAAACGGACTATACTAGACTTAAATCCTTTTTCATTTGATCTTCAGGAGACTTGTACCCTTTTAACACGACTGCCCTAAAAGAGAGTGCAATGTTTTCAGGGTTCATGTATGTATGTATGTATGTAATGATTCTCTATTCCACCATAACTTCTAAACGCCTAAGCCGATTTTAACGTGTGTCGTATCGTTAGAACCCTTTTACCATCCCGGTTGACAAAAGATACCTGAACTGTTAAAATTGAAATAAGAACAATGGCTAAATGTCAATTATTTATGTCAACATGAAAAAAAAAATTCTAATTATTATACAATATAGGTATCATTTGAAAGGTCTTAACTTGACTATCTCAAATATATAAGAATATAGTAGCATTAACACACGGGTTTAATAACAATATCAAAATTCGTCCGGTTTTTTAAATCTTGGTTTTCATTTAGTTATTCATTATATTTATCAAAACGCTTGTGAACTGAATCCAACGTTTGGGTGACTACTGTGGCTAGCGTATTTACTCAGCTGTAAATATAGTTTGGTAAATAATGGACTCGTGTAAGCTGTGCAGTTTGTTTACTTGAACAGTTATTCGTCGTTAGCTGGTTACAATTGTATTATCTCCCTTAGCCATGAAGTGTGATACATTTGTTGACTTGTTCATCGGCTATGATTGGAATAGGTAGGTACAGCTGCCAAATACACAGCTGATATAGAGTCTGTCAAGCGAGTGTCCCATAAAAAATACTGATAAACTTGTATTTGATGCTGTAGAAAAAAAAAAGTAGTTTTCCTATTGTAGCTGAAAAAATGTGATGTACTAGCTTCTGCCCGCGACTTCGTCTGCGTGGTTTTCGATTATTGTTATTCACTCGGGAACTTTTAAATTTTCCAGGTTGAAAATTAGCCTTTGTTAACTTTTGCATTTATAATATTAGTAGTATTAGTATAGCCTACAGCTTGTATGTAAAACACCTACATACAACTTATTATTTGTTTGACAAATAATAGTGTTGCCATTTTAAGAAATCAGCTAAACAGTTGTGGTTGCCACTCGCTTGACAGACTGCCTCTCTCGTGTGAGTATGACATGTTTATTTTAGTCAACTACGCCTAAAAGGAGGTTATGAAGCTAGCGGTCCCGGCTAATATTTGTGTGACAAGCAGTAATATTTTTTCCTAAGTCTTGGGAGTTTTCTATATATTTAAATATGTTTTTCACTATAATAAGTATTTAATGCATTCACTGCTGCATTTTTTGTATTATACTAAGCTTGCATACTTCAGGACCGCACATATGCGTTTAAAGCACTGAGTGAATTGTCTAGTACCCGTAACGGAAATCCCATCACCGTAAAAAAGTCGCTGAGCGATAATGTAGGGGGTACGTTTGCGCATGGGTTCACTCGCCAACCAATAGCGTGCGCGCATAAGCATACCGGCGGAGTGTTCCCCGCCCGCCCCCATCATACCACCAACTTGGTCGATAAATGCGTGACTGCGTAGGTACGGTCACGGAAGTTAATTTGCTATCCATATCAAACAAAATCTGCTTTAAGATGTCATTGTCATTAGGAGAGATCGGACAAAAGGCGTCATTACTCGCAATAATGTGGACACGACTCCAAAGATTCTAATTAAACAAATTAAATTAAATTAATTGATTATTTACTTACTCTAAAATAATTTAGATCCTTTACCAGACAGTAATAAATAAATAATACAAAGACGTGAGGAGTCGCCATTAATATTAATATACTTAAGTTTGCTCCATTAACATCCGTGGATTGCGAAAGGATGTTATCACCTCATAAGTTTATTTTAGCCGTGAAAAATAATAAATTACCCTCGGTTTTTTTTTATAAATTACTATTTATTATTTATTTATAAGTATTCTTGCAAAGATCCAAAACTATTTTTAGGGTAAGTAATCCATTAATGTAATTTAATTTGTTTGATTAAAATCTTTGGACGCCCTTTTGTCCGATCTCTGGTTATTAGACATCGGACATTTGTAATTCATAGGAAACTCAACCTTATTGCTGAAGAATGTCAGATTGACTTTGGAACTAAGGTGGGAGGCAAATTTAATTCCTTGACTGTATATCGCCAACAGCCTTATAACGTGACGGGAACTATACAAGCCTGGAGCTTAGTTTGGTCACTAGTTCAATTTGTGTGAGATCCCTCATATTTATTACATTATTTTTTCAGTTGGAGGACGTCGACATGACACTAGTTTCCGAAGGTTCCGAGCGGCTGTCGGACCAACTGCCTTCCAAACCCATCAACATCGACCTGTCACAACCTGCCAATAACTTGCACAATACCTTCAACAAGTAAGTTGTTCCATACATGCATAAACCCTGTTCAGAATTACTTGTCTTTTGGTTAAAACAGCTCTTTTATCGTAAATAAAGTAAACTGAGAAAACATTTTGGACATCACTTGGCCAATGTATTGTCCGTGATAGCTTTATTTTATTTATCTATCCAAATATCATAAACCCTCCAGGATGCGTTCAAGAAACGCTCATTATGACCACCATAAAAATAGACTGTTTTCGTTTTTTTTTGTAAAAATCTTATTATTGCTAAATAATAACATCGATTCCGATGGTATTATTTCATTCAAATTTCGAGCATCTCTGAAAAACCGAAATTTGATTTGACCACTATTCTAATATCAGTCGGCATTACGTTTAGTTAGAAATGAATTTGACAAATGTCGCACGTTAGTAAGATATCGAACGATGTGATAGTTGGAGCCGACTCTAGTCTCCGAATTTAAAAAACACTAACAGCTGCCAGAATACTTTTAATATTTTCATTACCGCTATTCCCGGTTACAATTAGTTTTTTTTATATAAAATTGTTCGATTTGTTGAATTTAAACCATACAATGAGCTATCAAGATGATATAGATATTTCGGCGACGCCTCCTGATATCCGTGACAAAGCAATTAACGTCATAAAATAATTACTGTTAGGGGCCCTGAACAACGCCGCGATGCCGCCGGTCATAATAGGCGACTCCTGAATGCATCATGGAGGCTTATGATATGTGGGTAGATAAAGTAGTGTATGTAACTCTACATATTTAGGCATATGCCATAATGCCCTACATTATGTGTAATCGCGTAAACTACTACCTATATTAAAACAGCTGTTTCATTCAAAAAAGTTGCATTTTGAGGTTTACATAAATTCCCGCCTTCATTCCCAGAGTCCCCACTCTAAGCAGAGCTACAGAATTACCAACAACTATAAAATTGTTGATGATTCTGAAACCACATTTTACACAAATTAGTCTAAGATGTATACCAGTGTATTAGTGGCAGTACTAGGTACAAGCCTTTACTCCCTTAGTCGCCTCTTACGACATCCATGGGATCGCATGGAGTGGCACTATTCTAACCCGGCAACCACACAATTAGTTCCATCGTCATAATTTTAGTCCCTGTCCTAATATTTGAATAGATGACCTCAAACACACTTCGACCCTTTGGGCTCCTCTTTACACACTCAGCTGTTCAAATAGGTTTTTTAATTTCACTCCGGAACCCTAAAAACGGTCCAGTGAGTTCCCTAGATGCTACCTAATAAAATACTCAAGTGCTTTTATTAGGTAAATAAATAAACTATAGCAACTAACACTTTTACTTCTGCAAAAGAAAAGGTACGCGATGTTATTCGATTATCCAATGTTAACTAGTCACCGATTACTTTCATGACAATTTGATGACTTGACAAAACCAAAAAAGACATAATACCTACTCGTAGAGAGCGAAAGTGCAGTCCGACGAAATTTGCCGTCATCGGCCTTTCTTGTATTAGTCACTTTCGTATTTAACTAGCGGATTGATTCCTATACAATCTGAGGAGACTGTGATGTTCGAGGTTATTAAAGTCCATTCCATCTTACTTGTCTCATTTAACAAGCACTTTTCTTATTTGTGGTCGTTGTGTGCTGTCGGCTGTAACGTAATGTTCTCACTACAAAAAGGTATGAGTTTCAAATTTGGAATATCCTCCAAAATCAACAAAATGTAAACAGGACCGAATCCTAATATTAATTTAAATAAAAAAAATACCAATACGAAACGTCAGCTTGGTATGTTTTTTTGTATATATGTAGCCCGACATTTGATCTCGGACGACATGAGAAAAAGTTACCCTTTCACAAACTTGAATTTGACAGGTTTCAAAGGTTAATAATCACTGGTGTCATCAAACTCATATAAACGTTTGAAATTATTTATTTCCAGGGGCTTAATGAACATAATTAACGAGCGAAGCAGCCTGAACATGTATCAAAGCGGAGAGTCCTTAATGAGAATGTCCCCTCCAAGCCTCGTGTCTTCCCTGCTGATGGAGAACTCCGGGAACTTCAACCATGAGTCGATGGATAGCAGGAAGTCTTTACCTTCTTGTAGGGATTCAGGTATTATTAGATTTAAGTTCAGTAGCGTACTTTTCAGGTCAATATTTAGCTTGCTCGTATCGTGATTACGTCATACTTACTATAGTCTGTGGCAATTGAAAATGGCAAAGATACAAACAAATTAGTACTGTTTGATACATAACCTTAAATATTCATCGATTGTGTTTAAAAAGATAAAAGAAATTTATTCAGTAAGTAGGCCGCTCGGGCACTTTTACACGTCAAGACACGTTTTTATTTCAAATAATGTATAATTAATAGGTAATGTGGGTATAAACCGAAATAAATGTCCACTTAAAGAAGAGTTTTGTCACCGGAACGAAACTGTCGATTAACGTCAACGACATAAATTTTTGTAACGAAATTGTAAGTTAGACCTCATTTAAGTGACATTTAAAAGCGTCTTTATGTACATTTATTTTTGTTTTTACCCATGTCATCTTAAACTTAATATGAAAGTAATAATTAAGTGTATAAATCATTGCAAGGACTTTCCTACTTGATCTTTAAAAGTATGTGATTAATTGATTATCGAGTAATAATGGTAAATAGGATCGTTTGGTTTTGTTTACATCTTTTCTGATTTCTATTGACACAGACTTGTTACTTGACTTAATTATGTATGAAGGTAACTTTTTAAAAAAAATTACGCTTAGTGTATCGAAGTTTCGTTTATTCTTATTTATTATTTATTATAGATGTACATTTGTTTTTACTTACTTTGACTGTAATGTTTACATTTATTTAGACGACTCAGTGGTATATCTGCTTGCCGCATCAAAGAATATGGGTACGTCCCATGTACACTCTATTGCAGTTTGATGAATTAAATATTAAAATTAAAAGCTTACAATCAATTGACGCTGACTTATTTAGGGACAAGGACTCTCAGTGACATGTCAAGAAGCCTGGTACAAAATGTAATATTAAGTAACCATGGTGTAATCATACAATTTCAGGGGTACCCCCATCTGGCCGAGAAAGCATAGACCCAATGATGACAAGCATGACGCTCAGCATTCTTGACGAAAAAGACATGAGCACGAGCTTCCTCTCACAGACCACCTACCCTGACAACGACAGCCTCATGGACTCCCTTCCCCCCAGCCTAGTCAGCTCCGTAAACTCTTCCTTCGTCGTCTCCAACACCTCAAAGAACCGCGACAGCACTGAACCCAGCAACATCTTCAGCTCAGCCACATTCACCCACTTAGAACAATCAGAAAAACTTCTAACAAGTCGACCTAGGCACCAACCGTTCAACCACCCACATAGACGAGACTCTGGCATCAGAACCTCTGAAAGCTACACCAAGTCTAGAGAAGAAGCTTGCCAAATCGAGCCTAGTAAGATCCTAGTAGAAAATGGAGACAAAAACATGCCGAGAACTACTAAAGACATGACGGAAACTGTAACTTTGCACTATTCGAATATGAAATTCAGACGCGATGAAAAGGAAAATTTGAATTCGACTTTTCAGAAAGACGATGCTTTTTATCAGACTATGAACGTACAGAAACCTGTGGATATTGGGAAGAATAGTATGAACGTCACTTTGGATAAGCAGGAGTTGAATGAGATTATTCAGGCGAGGCAAAAGCTTTCGTTAGCGAGGAAAGCGTTGCCTGACCCTGAGAAGCCAAGTCAGGTTGACACTGTGAAAACTATTCAGCTACCAAATCAGACTGTTATAACAGTGCCTCGGCAGAGTATGGAGAACGCATCAGAGCTGTTGTCCAGAAGAAGAATGAACGCAAGTTTGGATAAAGAAGAATCTGCGAGGGAAGCTCCGAAGAGAAACGCGACGTTTAAGAAGGTCTCGCCGCGAGCGCAGTCCTTGGACGCCACGGTGGTGTATGCCCGGAAAGAAGAAAATGAACTGATCGACATCAATTTGGCTACTACGAATCTAATCGATTCTGGCGACCGGACGTTACGTGAGGTAAGTTTAGAATTAGAAGTAAACTTTGTGGTTTCTTTACCTGCTATACGAAATATCGAAATATTATACACTGTAGTGATAATCGTGAAAATACGAACAGTGCCAATTTATTTGTCTTCTAGTTTAACTTTGATTATTGTCCTTTTTTTGTAGGTGAGACTTTTATTTTCACTCCAATTATTAGGAAAGGTTTAGATATAGGTACCTAAAGTAGTAAATTTTAAGTAACGTTGAAGAGTTTTGACATGATTTTTATTATTTAATTCATAATTCCCTAAAGGTTGAGTGAATAAGAGTTTGTGTTATTTGGTAGCAGACCATCATGGGCAGAAACGCTTCAAACCCTCGCTACACTCACTGGGAAAGTCGGAAATTCGCAGCGGGGCATATCAAAGAACCTAATGAATTTAAATATAGTACTTACAATTAGTATAAATACAGGGTGTTTGGCAGTTTGGTTTTAAGGGATGATAGTTAGGGTCATAACCTCCTAAGGCCCAAAGTCCTTTTAAAAGGCCTTCGTCCGGCCATTCAAATAAAGGTATAGTGCAAAGAAAGTAAGGTGGATTTTCTTTTGTTTCTATAACTAATGATCAAATTAGAAAATCGAATTTATTTCATTCACAATAGATTCATATTCCATTGATTCATTTCGTTGTATGGTGGGCCTTACGAGGATAAACTATACTACAGATTTCTTCGATTCCCTAATACATCATTCCATTTCCTAGTGACTATTAATTCCTAATAATGTCTATTGTTTTCCAGAATTGGGGCTCACAAGAGCGTGCGATGGTGTGTTCGAGCGAGAGCACGGACACGGGTACATTCAGCTCGTCCAGCCCTCCGGAGAGCGTTCCGGAAACACGATCGACGCACGATCCCCGTAAGTTGTTCCAATATCGCAGTTCATCATAAATTGCTGCAGCTCAGCGATGAACTATAAATGTATATCTCTCTCTTTTATTTACACGGGAGCGATTATCTTTTGTTCGTTTCTTGGGCGAGAAAATCGCCGATAGTTCATCGCTTACTCGCTCGCGGTGGGACCAGTGCCTTAAGCGTTTAATATTTTACTAGCCTATTGGGTGCCTTTGAGGCATTGACTCTATATCTGATAGGTCGTGTTTGCCCCTATTATCTTATTAAAACGCAACCTATAGTTAATCTGTTTAGGTGCTTAACTAAATGAAAACAAACCAGTGGCTATGTTAAACCTCCAATATTTTTTTTGTCGAACTTTGACGTATATATCTTTAATCTACTAATAGTATTGCATTTGACATGACATATTGTATTGTCAACGTTACGATAGCTCTTGTTTATTTGTCAGTAATGGTGGGACACGTAACAAAAAAAAAACGATAACATGTCAAATGCAATGCAAAATTGGTGTGGTAGTTTCTATTAAAACTATATGAAATAGATTAATATTTTTTCTTCTATCATATTCTTCCAGGTTCACAAGTATCTTCAACCCCCGTTGTCGCCAACCGCAAGGCCTCTAAAGATCTCCTCGACATTCACTCAACGATATCTCCTATCTACGACATGGTCGACGACAAATCGTACACCGTAGCGAAGGTGGCTAGCGCTAACTCAACTATGGATAAGACATACGACACAAACACTACGGTTATTAATAGTGCTACAATGGTCAAAAGGTCGGCGAAAAGGGATATTCTCGCGGGGAAGGTTAGCCCCGAGAAGAAGATGTTTGGACCCAGTGTGCCTGTCAAGTCTATTAGTGCAGGTAAGTTAGTCAGCTCAGAAAAGCTGATTCATTTAACAAACAGATGGGAAAAAGCATTTTTGGAATAGCAATAAAAATATACCAAGATATAAAGCTTCAAAGATTTGTTCCTATCTCTTTCTAGCTGAACAGAGTTTTACGTGGACTTGGTCGAACGAATTTGGTCGAACTGCACGATGACGTCACCGGTGCACTTCTGATCTCTCTGTCTAATTATCATTTTAAAATGCTTGTATCATCCGTATTTCTAGATCGATTTTAATTTTATTTTCACTTTTGGTGATCTCTTTTACGGTATTATCATATTTGGTTGAGAGATTCGTTTTCAAAAATCCATGCATATTCCCTATTATACAGTAGAACTTGGTTAAGTGGGACCTGGATAAATGAGAAATCTCCATAGCTGGAACTCGTGCTGAGGTCCCGAGACTACCACTGATTTACCTCTTCCGAAAAGATATCGGTACAATGTAAGATAATTACTTCATAGTTAACGAAATTAATGACTAACCCCGGTTTCCTATCAGAAGGTCAACAGCTGTGGTTCGAACTCAGTACCTAACTTAAAGGGGCTTCTAAACGGGCCATGTTTTGCTGCAATTTGTGGCCGGCAACTAGTGCTATCTTACTCTTACTTGGTATGTTAGAGCAAGATGCGTATATTTGCCGGCCACACATTGCCGTGAAAATGTTGCTCGTTTAGAAGCCCCCTAAGATTATAAGGCAACATCCTAACTCACCGACATACTAATTAAGTAATTATGTGTAATAACTGTACGTACTAACGAACGTATCAATTTCACAGTTAAAAATAAAATCCTTGATTTTTTAGGGTTCTGCAGCGTAGTACAGGCTCCGATTCCGGTGCCTATAGCAAGAAAAACTGGTCTTCCCACCTCAAAGCTGAGACAGTACAGCTCACACAAAGAACTCAGCAGGATACCAGGTGATTATAACGGCTTGATAGTCGAGGGATGGCATAGTTATCAGGACAATGAGGTTGGTCAAATAATATAGTGTTTTATTGACAGTGTTCATAAGGTTCAAAGTTCGATATTCTTATAACACTCCTAGACTCCTTTGTGAACGGGATTAGCTAGTGGGTAAAATGTTTATCACAACTATGGCTTACTTACAAAGGCGAATCCTTAATTGGGTCGCAGGTACCCAAAATGCATCGCACACGATTACACTCCACGCCATTACACCCTGGTCTGGAATCTGCCTAAATTTAAGCCGGATTTTCACTGCAGATTCTGCAGATTTAGAAAAAAAAAAGTTTTTTTTATTATTTTCATCATTTATATATGTTATTTTATGACTTACTAGAAAATAAAGTTACCCGATATTTAAAAAAAATGTGTCTACAAATGTTTGTTTAATTCTATAAAATCTATTGTGCCATGACGCCATGACTAAAAATGGCATTGTTATCTATAAAGGCCCCTAACTGGCTACTTCTGAAAAAAAAAATCGGTCATAGGTAGTGTTGCCAGTTATATCGTATATCGACTACCATAAATCGGGACTGTGTTAGAAAAAATTGGCACTTGGGTTTTTAAATCGGGACAGTACAAAAATCGCAGCTCAATTGCGAAAAACTGTTTTTGGCCTTCTCGGTTGTTGTAAATTAGTATCTTTTATATATGAACACTTATATAGATGTAAAATTGTCGTCCCGCTCAAGGGTAAATCGGGACGTGTCCAAAGACCCTTGAAAAGCGGGACGTCCCGCAAAAAACACCGCACAAAGGAGTTAACCCTGACATTTCAAAAATACATAAAAATTGCTGAACATACGTGGGGGTCAATTCGATAGCTATGAAGGTCCTCTACCTATGACTTTTGTTTCATCCACCTTCCGTTAACACCCTGTATCATTATACACGTAATTTACAATGTTATCCTGCACCTTGTCTCATTTGTTAGTTAGACAATGTTGCAGTATGCCCAGCAATATGTATATTTGGTAGGCAACACGAGCACCGTCCCGCGCGTGCTGCCCCGCGCCAGCACCATGGCGCGGCGCGGCGTGTACGCGTCCAACCCGGCGCTGAGCCCCACGCAGCCCGCGCCGCCCGCGCCGCCCGTGCCCGTCATACGGAGGGACTCCTACACGCTGGACGATGAGGTAACACTGCTATTTATCTACGCGCGTTCTTTAAACCGCTAATATTGATATCGTTAACGGTATCAGGATAACACCTATTGGGACCGAGCGCGACGACAGCGCCACGTGACAGGCGGCCATTATGGACAATATTGTCACCGCTGTCAAACAAGAAGTAAGTAAATATTGTGAAAAATATTAATGAAATCTTGTGTTATTTTACTATATTACACAATTTTGGACAATGGTAGTCAGTAACATTATTGCCAATAATATTAAAATTGTTGTTTTCAGTGAGAAATGAGCCTACTCGTGACTAAAACGGGGTTTCGTTTTTTTCTTACGGCAAATATCCACTTATTTCTTTGGTCTCGTTTCCACAATGGTCTTAGAAATTAGTAAAATTTACAGTCGCTATTTTTCTTGGTGTTATTACAATTCACAACAACACATCTTACCAGGACCATATTTTTATCTCAAAAACGATTAGAAAATGTTTACTGCAATATCGATTTGACAGCTCAAGTCAGCGACAAAAATGACAGTTTTAGCCGTAGCGAGCGCTGTGATCGTTTAGGCTACCCCCTCCACCCGCTTTGCACTCTGCCAATAGCGTAACCGAAGCTTTAAGACAATCAGCGTTGCCATGGTGATAACAGTTCTATTATATTACTATAGCATTGTTATTACCGTGCTTACGCGCATGAATAATGTCAGTGATAGTGTTTGGTGATCAACTGACGTCTCAATTCTTTTATTTTTGTAAATATACGGAAAAATAATCATTACCATAGCTTTAGCTTTAAAACAAAGAATAATTAAGAAAAGATCATGTCTCCAACATTGAAGACCTGTCTGGAGTCCAAGATATCGTGTTAGTTTTTGCGCACTTACTGCAAATTTGTACGGGAGGATAGGGTAATCAATAATCATATTTTATGCCGGCCAAGATTCAATAGGCGACACTGCCGTACCATCCTTTATTTAGGAGGACTATTTTGTGTTACTTTAATTATGTATTATTTTTACAACACTTTTCAACTCGAACCAAAACAAAGGTATATTTTTATGTAACTGGACAAATTGTTAGTAGAAGTGCCAAAAATTATCCAAATCAGAATATCATTTTAAAACGGTTCGTTCGGTTTTTTAAACATAGATCCCACAAAAACTTTGCAAAATATTAGTGATTTGATTAGCTGTTCCCGTGCCCACTTTGTTGGTATTTTTTTTTGGGTTAATATATAGCTTATGACACTCACAAATAACGTGGTATTCTATTGGTAAAGGAATTTTAAAATTCGGTTCCGTAGACCCAGAGATTTTCCCTTACAACGTCACAAACTCTTTACAATATTATAGTATAGATAAAAAAAAGAGTTGATTGACCCAGGAAACATTTCGCGCGTATTTTAACCCCCTCTAACTTTGTACTTACATGAAACGGGCTAAATTTTATATTCCCAAAAATCCTGCATATACCCAATTTCCCTTACAAATTATCTCTTATTACATACATACATTAAATCAATCAATGCCAGAGGAGTAGGCACTAGGCAGAGACAACTTCTTTCCACCTGCTACAACCGTGACAAATCTCTTTTCGATTATTTCAAACGTTTATTTCGTTTAATTGTAGGAGAAGATCTCTCGCCCGTTCCTGGCTAACCCCCCCGCGCTGGTGCGGCAGGGAACTGAAACGTTACGCCGAGAGCGCCCGCATAGCCAACTGGTCCCGCCGAGAGATGTACGTACTCAGATCTTATAGAATAGTAATATAGTTATTGGCTAAGGAATTTTGGGGCGATTGGTGCTAAAGACGTCGAATCGAAAACACGGTGGATAAAGGATTCAATAGGAGGTGTCTTATGACCTCATAACCCTGACCTTATCAGACCCTGCGTATTACTGCTAACGGGTCGAACTAATGGTTTCATTTTTTTTTATAGATTAAATGACTAGGTATACTGTTAAGATGTTTTCAATTAATTATTGAAAATAGTCTAGTACTAGTAATCAATAAAGTTTAGATTAAATACGTTTTGCGTTCTACTAAGTTTGCAGCAATTGAATATTCATGTAACCATTGTCCTCAGTATTTCAGGAAAACTCATGCTGTCATTGAATGCTAATACCCATGTTTTTGTGTCAAGGTTTTGGGACCACCCGATCAATTAACACCTGGTGCTAATCCGGCTAAAGTGTCTGTGTCTAACTTCGTGTCTATTTGTCATTGTCTTAACTCTTGTCATTTACCATCAATATGAGAACAGTAAATAAATATAGGTTGATGTATGCAGTAGGCGTTGTTAGTATAATAAAATTACAGCTTGTATGGTTTATTTATAGAGGAATTATTTGTGACTTGACGCCGAGTTCTTGAGTGCTTGTAAGTTTATACCTTGCTTTCTAAGTTTCAGAGCAAGGTAGCAAGACTAGCAAGTGAACCTTAAACCGCCAAGCAAGACTATTATTTTCACCCCCTAAAAACAAAAAAAACATTTGGGAATGTACCCACGTTTTAGACGCATGAAAATGGTTACAAGGATTAACATAGGATATTACTGGGAATCATGGTCATCACACACTACAACGCCCCGCCTCAGCTCAAAGTGAAACGTTGAAAAGTGAGCTTTGACTTGTGTTAGTACGATACATTTTTCAAGTTAAAGTAATAACGGCCTTGCGTCGTCTACTCAAAAATGTATCGTATTGACAAATTCCAAAGCCTAATTTTCAATGTTTTACTTTGAGCTGGGGTGATGCTGATCTCGTGCCAGGGCGTTGTAATGTGCGATGAGCTTTACAAAATACATCTATATTGTATCAATACGGGCACCCTGAATAGTTTTAGCCTATTTTTTTCTGGGCACTAGGGGCATTCAATTTGGGAACCTATGGTCTATTACGCATACAAGCGTACCCATAAAAAAAACACTGCTTAGAGTTTCTTGCCGCGTTTCTTCTCAGCAGTGGTCTCCTCTTGGGAAGCGCTGGTAGATTCTTGACGTGTAGTGCCCGAGCGGCCTACTTACTGAATCAATTTATTTTATCTTTTATCTTTTTATCTTAGATTGGGAGTAGGTAAATTTGTATAAGTCCTCTCATATTTATTTATAATGTCGATTCTCAGTATTACTGTTCTCATATTGTGCTAACAAGTAACATTGTGTTTGTGACGTCAGCTGCGCGCGAGTTGCATCGGCGTGCCCGTGCCGCGCAGCCAGCAACAACAGTCCGTAAGTATCATGGCTAACGTCTAACATATAGCTTGGCAAAAAATATTTTGGATAATTTATCTATGCGGAGTGAAATTGGCAACATGATCCAATGTCTTTGGTTACTTGTTGTGGCAGTTGCCACTTAAGTACGAGTATGTTGTTTTTTCTAATGTCTTCATGTCAATTTCTTTTTTGCCAAGTAATACCAATGGTTCCCAGTGAGGTTTAGGCCTAACGTGTTTCACAGAAAAAAAGCGGTCAAGTTCGAGTTGGAATTGATTTTTTTGTTTCCGTTAGTTTTATAATAATACCAAATTTGACGCTTGTTACAATACAATAAAATTAACAACAAAAAAACTTTTTTGTTATTTTTTTTATAAAATCCACAGTAATAACTGATTCTAAAAAAGCCAATGCGTTATCCTTGACGGTTCAAAAGATTCAATTATTGAAAGTTAGGTCAGACTGAGGAACAGACGGACAGATAGACGAATGAATCTTTCGCGTACGAAACCCTAAAATTATCTTACACTATTTTAGTGTGCTTGGACTAATCAGCTCGTGAATGGAGTATTTTAATAAAGTATAGTGGTCTTAAAAAGTCTTTCTGGTTCGGGTAAAGTTGGTTAGGCTCGCATAAGAGCGTACGAGAGCGAGTGAGAGAGAATTAAAAACCCACAGGCATCTTTAAGATAAAGGACCGTTCACACAGACGGGCACGGAGAACATCGGCCCGCATTCTTCTTCTCATTCAGAACGGCTGGTAGTCGCTTGGAATTGGCCACGAGCACTTCAGCCAGAACACGTCAAGCATCCGTTCGGCTCCTCTTATTATTTCACACAGAGCGGTTAAGCATTCTTAACGACTTAACAAGTGCACATGCAAAGATAAACCTTATTACAATGACTCAAAACACTGTTTCCAACGTGATAAAAATCTGCTCTCTCCGAGCCGGTCAGTCTGAATGGACCCTAAGTTCATTTTATTTTGTGGAATTGATTTATGTTTCCGGTACAAAAAACCAGTTTATTCATTGGATTGGTTATAATAGAAAGGAAATGATATTGTTGAGTCACGGTGTTGCAGCTGTACAGTCCGTGAGCACTTAGAATACAATTCGGTTTGTACTTGTCTCTCATACGCTCTTATTCAGTGTTTTTCTTGAACTGTTTTACCTTCGAAATGCGATATAAAAAAGATGAAGAGAAATTACTTAGTATAGATGTTGTTAACATTTATTGCCTTTCTGTAGTAATGGGATTTTTTTTGAAACAAATGCTCAAATATCGCTTCAGAACCATTGGGATCTACACTTGTCATACATGTACCATTGCTAACAAGGCTTGCTTTTCTAAATAATCTAATGACTCATTTATTAATCCGGGTTTTTACAACAGCCACCGACGACGCGGCCATATTCGATAGCTGGGTCGTCGCAAAATCGAGTTTCCAGGCCCGCGTCTGTTCCGGGACCGAGACCTGCAGGTTTGTAACATATCAGTGGGGTTGGTAGTTTTGGTGTCATATCCTTGTTCTAGAATCCAAGGAGTCGCTATTTCCTGATTAATATAAAAACACCACCTTCAGTACAGTACGATTAATTGGACTTTGACTTATTTGACTTTCGGCAATTCTCGACAGTCATCGCGAGAGATCGGAAGTGCAAATGACACGAGATACATTGCTGCATATTCATAATATCATGCGTGCACTTAACAGTGTAGCCCGGTAATGTAGATCACCTACTGCCACAATGCATTTTTTACAGTAGACCTATGAATAACCCAGATGTGGCTTGATTTAATTATTGCATCGAATTACTAAAAATACAAATATCTACGCGGACGAAGAGCGGGCAGAAGCTAGTATGACATAAAAAGTTGATGGTTGTCTATTTGAATATTTCGAATATTATGATGTACTTAAGTTGATGTTTTATATATTTTATGTAAGGAAATTCTAGTATTTTATTTTCTCTATGTGAAAACACGAACCTTTACGATTAAAACCGAGATGTCCCGAGTGACAAAGTGGATATAATCGTACTGTATTGACATATTTCAAAATTCATCGATATGTTAAATCGCAAAACCAGTTTAACCTAATTTTAATACAGTCAACCAAAAATGTCGTCTACCACCGTACGGTTGAACTTCATTTGCAAGTCATGATACAACAAGTTCGATTTTCCCTTGCAAGAATATCATGACAGTGACAAGTGTCAACCTTAGCGATAATTAGAACTCACAGACTTGATAAAACTGGTAGACCACTTTCTTGGTCGAACGTACAGAGGATAACGCTGTGAAAGCGTTACAAAAAAACAAATATTAGAAGGTATGGATAAACCAAACTAAAAATGGATTTAATTTATTTTGAAAATAAGGATAGGCCGAAATCTAAGTGGTATGTTTATAATAATTGGGAAATGGCGACTCAATGGATTGTAGAAACATGATATGCCACCAAAATTCCTAACCCTACATATCAATCATATCACACCTCTTAAGGGCCCCTGTTCCAAAAATAATACATAATAAGGCCATCGAAATGAAGATCTAGTGCAAAAGAAGTAAAGTGGAATTTCTTTTGTTATGAAAATTGACTTAATTCATGTCATAGTACATTTTTATTTTTTTATTTCCGATCTATGATTGATATTTTGGTATTTAGGACACTCTGGTTAAGGCAACGGATAGGGCAATCGCCTTGCCATACTATCTTTGTGCAAGTTTTTTTTTTGTATCGGTACAAAATCAATATTACCTTTACAGATCTATTTATCTGTTTCATTAGGACGTTTACTATGCTATTTTAATATTTTGGGCGGAATGAATGGAGAGCCACTCGACCGCCCGCCTGCCTCGG
Organism: Acleris sparsana; assembly: GCA_923062465.1. NCBI lineage: Eukaryota > Metazoa > Arthropoda > Insecta > Lepidoptera > Tortricidae > Acleris > Acleris sparsana. Next base: position 12,711,630 of record OV281298.1, on the reverse strand, counting down.
CGGCGTCCCCACTCATCATGCTATTTTAATTTGTACCTTTCAATTTTTAACCATATAATTAGGTCAACGCTCTTATTAAACCAAATAAATGATATCTGCGAAAAAATAAGTTATGTTTTTGTACAGCTACAATAAAAGGAGAACCTGCACAAGTTTAGTATGGAGAAACGTTGCCCTAAGTACAGTGATTCTTAATTTTAAAAGATTCTCGGAAGTTTGTTATTATAAGTACTATACTTAAATAGAATTAATTTATTCAATGGAGTAGAAGTGGCGCAAACAACTGGCGGCAGGTTTTTTTAACATGACCACGACGTAATACAGTATTAATTATCATTTATCATTAACAATAACATTAAATTAAACGGTAAAAAAAATACTGATGTATCAACAGGTTTTTCAATACTGTTTTATTTACTGCTATTACATTTACCCAAGGATCTTTTGAAACCATCTTCAACTTTAAAGCTAACATCGGCGAACGTAATCTGGGCCTCTATTTAATACGGTAAAAACCATATCATTTTTGATCTGTTATCGTATCTTATTTAAATGACAGTTATACTGCCCTCCTAAATAAAAAGGACACATGCGTAATTTGTTGGTCAAAGTAAATTTAACCCTACAACTTAAGAAATAAGGTCACTAATAAAAGCGCGGTTCTATGGGACTTATGCCCTTTTGTCTAAGGAGGGCAGTATAGCGGCCGAGTTAAAAACAATACCATAACGCGTCAAATTCGATTTGGACTTTACCGTCTAGAATAGCGCATAGCGTAAAAAAACGGCTGGCATCTTTTGCTGTCCAAGCCTAAATATTTAGTCCGCCGATGGCGTTTTGTTTTTGTCTGCTTCTACAAAAACCAGAATATGTAATTCGATCAATGTAGGATCATTATAAAAAGAGGTGATTCGTCATCATCATTTTGCCTTATTTCAATCGTCTTTGGTAGGCGGAGCATGTCTTTTCGTTATAACATCTCTATCTGACGTCATCTCAGTATCTTCTCTTTTTCATACGGCTCTTCACATATTCCATCTCTTTTTAGATCTTTCCCTTCCATTATAGTCCTTTTGGTGATTAATTATGTGATTACTGAAGTAATCACCGTAGTATTTATGGAAAAAAAGTGTATTACGAGTTTATATAAACGTACGTGCATGATAAGATTGATGAATGTAGAGGAAGCGAAGTGTATATGTTTGGACCGATGCACCTGGCGTTCCATAATCTCTGCCTACCCCATTGGGAGACAGGCGTGAAGATATGTATGTATGTATGTATAAACTGTCACATGTAGAATTGACGTAACTATAGTTTGTACTCTGTGTCATTTTAAGTTCAGGTTCTCCGTGAACATGGCGCACAGCTAGATCAAAACAGTTGTAACTCAAAATACAACTATTTTAAAATCAACTTTAATACTTGAAACAAAACTAGCAACGATTTTGAATTGATACTGTTTTGATTTAGCAGTGCGATGGTATTCTATCGCAAGTCCGAACTTTTGTTTCCCAACTGTTTCATTTGTCATTAGGCTTGGTAAGGTTTGTTATCAGAAAAAAAGAAGGGCCTGAAAGTAGGGCATTGGATTTTTTTAAATTGAGTATTTAGATAATGTCACGCACAGTAAACCGCTGCCCGGCTGCCCCCTACCTTACTAAGTTTATATTATATGATTAGAAGTTTATACAGGGGGCATTTTTAAATAAAATATAGCAACGGACAGAAACGTATTTTCATACGTTTGTTTTATGGCTCGGAAGGAAACGAGCCTCTTTGCTTCCTCGTTTTTCAAAAGCGAAGCCATTCTTTGCTTGCATTTTCGTGTAAAGTGTTTTTTTGTAACTTATGAAAATTTGGACCAACGAAACAGTTGGTACCTTAAATTTGAGCATGTGTTAGATAACCGTCAACCTGTAGTTAACAAAGGTGAACTTGCGGTGAATAGGGGTGTGTCTTGTGTAAAAAAAAAACGAAATAATCCGTCAGTAAGATATCAAATATTGAACTCGTATTTTTTGCTTTATCAAATCAATCAAAAATGACGAGTATAACGCGCATCAAAGTTTGGGAGTGGGGCGCAGGTGATAAAAAAATGTTCAATATTTTTTGCTAATGTAAATGACGTACTAATTAGATTGTTTAGGCCACTAGCTTATTGTATTGTATGGTGTGCAGCGTGCGCGCCGCAGCCCGAGCCCCGGCCCGCGTCCAGCGCCGACTCGCGCGCCTCCGCGCTGCCGCGGCCCTCCCGCCTGCCCGCGCCGCGCCGCGCGCTGAGGTACCTCTTCATTTATTCCACCTGGTTTACCCTTTATCACCGATACTCAGAAGAGTCTCTAGCCTATGTAGAGCCCTTGGGTCATCAATTCTTTAACGCCTTTTAGGGTCTTAGAGAGCGACGTCTCTGTACAAAACTGTTATCAGTCCCAAGCATTTTGAAAAACATTATAACTATACATATTCACTTACATGTCAAGGTATGGTAAGGTAAGGTTATTTATCTATGTATTCACATCATCATCATAATTTCAGTTATGACCTCCACTGCTGGACGGAGGGATACCCCGTTGAAACCCATTAAATTGGGTCGAATTTAGCCTGAATTCTTTTCGCCTGACAACCTTTTAGGCTAGTTTAGTCTGCCCTCATAAGACAAAGGGCGTAAGTCAAACTCAATAGCCAAAGCGGATACAACCCTCTCTCGTTAGTAATAAGGTTGCAATTGCTACAGGAGTTTTATCAGAAATACTGCCATTTCTCTTAGCAAGGCAGCATTGTGAGTAATGGATCACTTTACTTCCTCTCCATCTCTTGTGGCTTGGAAATGGAGAGCTATAGCAATTATACCCTTGTGCCGCCCAAGTGACACAAAGCATAACCGCCAAAATTAAAAAATAATTAAAAAATAAACTAAGTGCCCAGTGAACATGACACTGTACTCATGGGCAGTTTGAACATAAAATTGTTTTGGCTTATACATTGCACACTGGGCGTTTAGCTGATGTCGCGTTTCTTTTCTTTAGCGGCACGAGGATACGGGAGTGTCCCTTTCCTAACTTAAACTGAACTGCTTTAGTATGTTATGGTAATCCCCCTGAGTAAACTTTGCATGACCAGCCCAATTACCGACGATGAAATTGGCAATTATTGTAATGTTCATGAGTATTTGTTTTTTTGTTTCAGACCACCTTCAGTATATTCCGTGGCGCCTACGACCGATGTAGACCATTACTGACCGCGGTGCCAGGCGTAGCCCCAAATCTAGAGTAACCTAGAACCTAACCCGACTGAACAGTAAACAGGTGTCTTCGAGAACCAAGCGATCAGATACTCTTGTGTTATATTTTCGAAATGTTTTAACAATGGAAGTCGTTTTTGACGTGTTTTTAATAATGTAGCTTATCATGATTCATGACCATTTAAATTTTAAGTCAAGTAGAACACCTTAAAATTGCGGGGATAATTGCCCTTTGAATAATGCGTTTTGGTGTTTTATATTCAATCTTTTTTTAAGTTTTCCCCAAATATAAAACAATAATAACCATATGAACAAGAGGCGGGGGGCACGGTCTTTGCCAAAATTGTTTTCGTACGGCAACCCCTTGCTCTTATAATCTTTCATTAATAAACATTTTCATGACAAAAATGTATCAGATAAACTGGCATGACAAATAAAAAATATCATAAACGTGAGGTCGCATAGTTCTTTTTAATGTTTTTCTATGCAAAGACAATAACTCGTATTTTTTAGGTATTTTTAGGCGTCGTTTCGTGTTAAAAAAAATGGACTGATAAATACATCTCATTAATTAAAACACAAAAAATATACGCATTTGAATTTTTTTAAAGCAAAAAAATATCTAATGCGTCAGAATTTATGTCAAAAATCCGCTTTTCATGAGCTGAAAAGTTGTTGATTTTAAGACTTGACAAATGCTCTCTATGTCATCTGTAGCCTCAACACTTATCTCAATCCGGCCTGGTGTCAAATTTTCATTGTTTCATTTTGGACAATACTATAAGTACAGACGATCAAAAAACTCCTTTACCGCTTTTCGACTCTATTTGCAGGACGTTATGGTTCAAAAGTGCTACAGGAATTTCTTGGTCGATTGTACAGTATGTCTTTTTTATTCATAGCCATCGACTGTCTATCCCTATCACCCGCTCTGGCATCCAACATTTTATTTAACATGATGAGTACTAGCATACTGCAGCATAGACTTTGCAGACAAATCTATATAAACCTTATGACGACCTACTCAATAACGAAATATAAGGACATCTCTTTCTAACTCATTATGAGTGCCATAAATAAATACTTTAAAAAATACAATCGAATTGAGAAGCTTTTCCTTTTTTTGAACTCTGCTAAAAAACCGGCCAAGTGCGAGTCGGACTCGCACACGAAGATTTCCGTTGTTGTTGTTTCCTTCCTTTCATTATTTTTCTTTTTTTCAAACGTGCCTATTATGGTTCAAGAGATGCAGCCCGCTGACAGACGGAAGCGGAGGCTCAGTAATAGATTCCCGGTAGCACCCTTTTGATATGGAACCCTAATTAAACGTCAAACATACGACTTTTGTTCATTTGATAGTCCGGTTTATAAGCAAGTACTTGTTCTATGATTTAATGACTATTCATGTTAGAAATACAAAGAAAGCCGATGGCTGTGGATAAGGTAGACTTGCGTAAGTTCAAAAAAACTTTGGCCTTCACATAGCAAAAACTCATTCCCGTGTTTGTTTAGAAAATCGGGACTTAACCTTTGTTGGTGTTAAAAATCTTGACCATGCGGCGGTACACGGTGTTGGAGCGAGGCGTGGTTGCGAGTGAACCAGCAGGAAGCACCATCTCGCTCGTACATAATTTGAGCGTCTGTACACTATATAGATAAAAATATCTAACACGCTTATGTCTAATAGAATATTAGAAAAATAGAATATTATTTTTATACAGCGTAAAAAAAATCACTTACAAAGCTTGTTAAAATTTCCAGTTTTAAAGTTCATAATGCTCTTTGGTCAAGGTCGTGAAGAACATCAGCATGCCTCAATCCAACCCTTCCGCTGTGTTGATTTTATATTGTATCTGTAGGCGAGAAGTGGCAAGATTGCCGCCGCTTGTATAGAGGATTTGATCAGTGTTGCCATGGATTGTGGATAAAAAAATCCCCCAGGCTTATCTAAGACGACGTAGCTCAAAATTTCAATATTCTTACCATAAATGTTTGGTACAAAGACATACAAATTAATATATTATTATTCCTATGTTATTTACAAATTTAGTATTTAGTGTAATAAAGCATTAAATATCGCGTTAGTAATTTATTTGAGAGTAAGACGTTTTGCATTTTGTTTAGAGATTGTAATCATTTAGGGACGTGTAATTAAACAGTGTTTTGCTTTAGATGTAAAATTTTATAATAATGTTTTATACTTACTGATGCTAACTTTGTAAAGGTGGTCGAAATATCAATGAAGCAATGTTTAAGCACAACATGTATTTTAATATGGTTTTAACATGTTTAGTTTCAAAATAAAAGCAAAGTATTAGCTAAAGCTCGCACAAATTGTAAAACATATTTTTATTCCTTGTACATTATGTAAAGTCACATCTTTCAACATATACATATACACTATTTATTATATGTTTAATCACTGCATAACTTTTCACATATCGTTAAATAAATATAAACTAATTTACTGGACTTTTGCCATAATTACAAAGCTTCCTATTTATCCTAAGACTATTTATTCTAATGTATATTTAGATTCGTTTTAAATATTTATCGCATCGATTCCTCCGGCCATTAATTACCTAGAGTAGCCAAGAGCTGGTACTCAAAACGGCAGTGCATATATTTCGGCTCGCAAGCTTTTGTAAATTTGTTGAAATGTGTACAGATAACGATTTTTTAAACCCATGTTTTTCAATGTATAAATCCAATGTTTCCGCCGTTCGCATCGCCTCGTATCTGTTTCCGCTTGGCGGTTGGTTTCGACACGTCGTGCCTTATTTAGGTAGTGTAAGGAATTTTGTTTTCATTTTCTAATAAAACAGTATGTATTTATGTGGCATTTTTATTTATAGATTAGGATGCTGCAAGATAAAAGTAAAAGTTTAATTTCATAACAAAGTATTATAAAGCGATTCAGTATTTTTGGACCTTTATTCTTTGACGTTAAACAATATCAAATTGAGGCGTTATCATTCTTACCAACTCTGCTGCTATTACTGTCAAGTAAATAAGAGCTATGAAAACGTTGATAATACGATAACTGTCGAAAGCAATATCGTTTTAAGGCAGTTGAAAAGAGGCCCTGTTGGTTGGTTTTTTGACACTGCGTAATATCTAATAAGGTATCCTCTACAAGCTACAAGTCTGTCTGGCTGGCGTCTTATTCCCTCGTTAAAGAAGCTTTCATTGAATATCGCAGGTAAAGTGACAATTCAAAATTTCAAGATTTCGGGTTTGGGTTTCTATAACTTTTACTCGGAACTCGAAAGCTTAACAATTTGATTTAGGCATATTACTATAATTCTAGAGGTGCGATATTACTCAAGTTGCATCCAGGTAAATAGAAATGTTTTCCAGATTGGTCATTCCAGAATGTTATAATCGCAGTAACTATACAACTTAATTTATTAACATATATAAAACTAGAAGCGTGCTTATACGGAAGTTATTCACATGCCCGTGAGCGAAACGAATCCACATGTGAAAAATGATAAGATAAGGAAGAAACTACGTAATCGTTTGCTGGGGTACTAATAATATCAGTGCCAAGTGCCAAGTCATTATTTGATAAGGAATATTATAATAACATCAGATGATTTAAATATAAAAAAATATCTTCGCAGTTCAGCACAAGACTGCTATCCCCAAGTTAGTTTTTTTAGTAACTTTTATTAGTATTGTCTCTCAGCTCTTTAATCATACAAAAAACAGAAAAATAATAAACACGTAACTAAAGTTACTTGTTTGAATAAATAAGAAGCATTAATTTGTTGCTGATATGATATATACATGATACATTAATGTACTTCTAGTAATGTCTTCTTTACTTTCTACAGAATTAACGGCATATTTAAGACTGTTGATCATTGTAATAAAGTCTATAATTCATTGTAAACAGCTGTAATTAGACATTAATTTTCCCTATGTGTAATTAGTGACATCTATCGAGTTAATAAAGTAATCGTTAGTGAATGTCTGTTAAACGGGGTCCGAAACATACTCCGTTACTAGTGCTTACCTCAATCGAATTACAATCGTTATTGTAACTACAGCTGTGTTGCCACAGTTTATGATACTTTAGTTCAACTCGGACATTATTCGACGCTAGCGCCCAACTGTCACTATCGTAGTGTGTGAAACGAAATCGCACGTTACGTTATGTGAGTGTGCGACGTCGCGAATGCTGTCTGTGCGAGTAATTTTTGCTTTGTACGTTTTTATTTTTATAAATACCCGATGTAAATGATGTGATTATTAATGTAATAACCTCAAGTGATAACAATTGTGATATAACAACGCGATGGCCCTCAAAATATGTTGTGTTTTCTTATACTATGTGATCCAGTGCAATAGCTCGTCACTACGGTTGTTTGTCAATGACGTCTGCGTTTAGCGCAGCGAAAAGTGGAATTTTAGTTTGATTGTGACAACTAGTGCAAACATAAATAACACAACTAGTGTTTAACCGTTGAGTGCTCGGAAAATGGATGAGTGCGTTCCTGAGAGGAGACTTCTTTTATCAACGGGGGCCGTCAAAGGTGCCTCATGAAGAAAGGGTTAGTTTCCCTGTTTATGTTTACTTTCAGTCGCGCGCTTATGAGTATGTAGGAGTGGCATCGTGGCTATTAATATATAATTACAGCATCAATGCCGTAGTGAAATAACCACCCCATACATGTAGGCATAGGTTATGAATAGTAGTACGTATTGTTTACTATAGTATTTCACTTAATCTGTATGACTTATGACTTTCTAATAATACCATATAACTTGGGATTTTATCTATTTCAAGAATACTAGTTGCAGTTTTAAGATTGAGGCTGGGATGTGTTATTTTTCTTTTGTTACTTTCTCTTGTCCATTGAGTGAATGGTGTGAGGGAGATGAATAGATTGGTGTACGCGTGGGTGGGAAGGAGATGGCGCTCTAGTAGAAGAGTTCACTGGGCAATATTATATTGAAGTATCTACATATGACATCTTCCCTCTATTACCTTATTATACACCTACAGTAGGTATTTGAGTACTAGAGGTAGCACTACAACGCTACAATGTGTGGGATGAGGCAAAGACATTAATTAAGAAATTCATATTTTACTCTCGCCAATCTTAAGGTCCTATTATTATAATTGCTAATACATATCATGTTAAATCATTGTAATACTGAAGTGATAAATCAACATCAAATGGGGTATAAATTTGTTTAATGCTTTAATGTAGGTTTTGACCTAAAAAATAATTTTGTTTTGTATCAACGTCTTGTAAACTTGAGATTGAAAATCAACTTATATGATATTCAAAATAGTACTGCTATAGGATCTCTCATTATTTAAAATGAGATTGAAAAATAATCACAATGATTTGGTTGTACTTATTTTTATTTTTTAGTAGATTATTTAACTTATTTATAACTAGAACGGAGTTTAAATAATAACAGACTCTAGACAGTTGCTCTTTTTTCAAGACTGCTTTCAAATTAAGTATAACCTCCTGAGTTTATACTTAAAACTGGATATCAAGTTTCTATATTATTCAATAATATGAAAAAAGAGTTGATGGTTATGTCATGGTTAGAATTGAGAAGTTTTTTTAGAACAATTTCATTTTCATTTGACAGAAACTGATAATGAGGTAAAAGATGAAGCAGAATAAACTTTATTCTCATTAAAATATAGTTGAACAACTAAATTGCCTTGATTATATACCTCTTATAGTACAGTCAAGGAATTTAATTCCTATACCACTTTGGACTATGTCAAAGTGACGTAATCAATCAAAACGTAAGAGACTTCTTAGGTACGATTTTATTTACAGAGTCACTTTGACATAGTCCAAAGTGGTATAGGAATTGAATTCCTTCACTGTACACTGGGTTTCATGAGATTAAATACCCCTATTATTATTTTTTGATACTCCTTCCAAAATATGAGACTAAAAATCTCTTTACTATTAATCCCCTCGCATGTAGAACGGTACAAATGACAAAATTTGATTCACATATTGATTTGAACATAGTACAAAAAGATGTATAAAAAATTACCCTTATACAATCAATTCAGTTGTGATATGAATAGAAAAAGCAAGGTTTAACTCATATATACACCGTGGGCCCGAATAACCTGACCAATTTTAACAATCGATACTTGAGCCTATTTGTAGAATATAATGGGTATAATATGTAGTCCAATAACGCATAATTTCCGAGATTTTTATTATTTAAAAATCAATTCCATAGTTAATTAAATTTGAACTCTGTCACCTTAACCTAAAGCATTATTTACTAAGAAAGATTCATGTTGTAAGTAGCAATATCATCCACATACAACATAAATTAATTAATCAATTTCTTATTAAATAATGCTTTAGGTTAAGGTGACAGAGTTCAAATTTAATTAACTATGGAATTGTTTTTTAAATAATGAAAATCTCGGAAATTATGCGTTATTGGACTACATATTATACCCATTATATTCTACAAATAGGCTCTAGTATCGATTGTTAAAATTGGTCGGGTTATTCGGGCCCACGGTGTATACTCAAAGTCAAATATAGAATCAATATTTTATATGTAAGTATTACACTTTTGAAGCATCCTATTCTATGTTAGTAAATAATAATCTAAAAAATGCTATATGTCGATGAAAAACAAAGAAAACTTGCAGTTGCCCTTTTAACACAGTTGTAGTACATAATTTAAGGGTAACATAATTGGGAATTAGTTGACAATCTGGCTTTTAGATAAGTGCCTTCTTCTATAAAACTGTGTGTAATTTAAAATTAAGCCCTCAATAAACGAATTAATTATTTATGCAAGCCTGAATGCAGGCTGAATATGTAGGAAATTTAAGATATTATATAACAACCATGTACAACTCTATTCTGCAAATAAACATTTTGATTTGATTTGATTTAATAAAATATGATTTCCATAACTACATCCACAGATAATCAGAAAATTTATGCAATTTCCTACCTGACCATACCGTAACTTCAATTTATATTATGCTAAGGTAAATTATGCTAAGACGGGATCACAGTTCAGGATGAAACAATATCATGCATATTAATTATGTACCCACTTACAAAAAATACATTTCAAAACACCAATAAAAACTCATTCTGTGCAGCTGCATAAAAAAAAGCTACTGAATCTTTATACAATATTTCATAGCATGTCTATAAAAATCCCTATCAGATACAGAATTTATGTCAGTGTATTGCTGAGAAGAATAAAGTGCATTTTTATTCTCTTTTATCTAATTGGGTCAATAAGCTGCAATGACCACTCTTCCTTATCATTATGTAACAAACAGGTATTGTATGAATAATTTAATATTTATTAAATTGATTTTTCATATTCATTATAAACATACCTCGGAATATACAAATTTACGGGGCAAAATTAAATGACATCTAGGGATCGCCTATAATGATAAACTCAATTATCAATTCTTTTGCCATATACTAGTGAACGCTCAATTTTTTTTAGACAAAAATTTATTGAAGGTATGCGCATGAAACGAAATAGCAACATTTTTCATTCTTTATTTTAAAAGGATTTTTGAACCTTCACTCATCATCATCATATTTTTATTTCCTCATTGTGGATTTCACTATGGTTGTCCGATTGACAATTGTTAAAATAAACGATCACATTTTCCAAATTTTCGGGTGTTACATTTCTCTGACTCAACTGATATATCCATTTCAGGTGGCTAAAAGACTTTTCAATTTCTGTGGAAGCATCGAAGCAGAAGGAGAAAACCAAATGAAAAAAAAAACCACACTTACAAAATAATGCTGGGGTGCGCACACTATACACATGGGAAAAGCATAGATAATTGAGTTTATCGATATAGGCAATACCTAGCTGTCATTTAATTTTGCCCTGTATATTCCGAGGTCGGATTATAAATCTTGAAACCTAAACTTGATCCTTTTGCGACTTGATTGTAGTGATTCCTTTGATGTCAAGAGAGGCTTGCGGTTCACCCTTAACATTAAGTTACCCATTTGCTTTATTTTTCTCCCGTTTCCATAAAATTAAATCTAGAAGTGTATAAGAATTTAATTTATTATTAGTCATTTATTTATTTAAACTTTATTGCACAAATAAAAGTGCAAATGGTGGACTTAAGCCCTAATGGCATACTTTACCAGGCAACATAATAAAAAAAAAAAATGTCTTTCTTTGTAGCTACAAATACGCTTTCCAATGTATTGTGCCGGTGTAAGAATTAGTATCAGCCATTCCATACTATCTATAGTAATATTACCATGTGAATGTGGCTGTCTGTCTGTTTGTTACGCTTTTACGGGTAAACCGCTGTACCAATTTCGATAAAATTTGGTAGGGAGATAACTCGAGTCCCGGGGAAAGGATATGGGATACTTTTTATCCCGTAAAATCAAATAGTTATGGAGCGTATAGTGATAAACGACATCAAAATAAAACTGATTTTTGCTGTAGGTATAGAGGTGTTGTAACTATCAGTACATAGCTCTATGCCTACTTTTTAGCTGATTATATTGTACAATATTAATCTAGGATATACCAACCAACTTATTTACTGTATCTTGGACCCTAAGAGAAAGTTTTAAACGTTTACACATTCTTGGCTGGTTACGTCACGCATACCTCCACCTTGCACTGAAGTAAAGTAATGCAGTCGACATTTTTCGAAGTCAGCTCCCTTGACCTCCATTGGTTTGGTAGGTATGTCAAGGGCTTTAGGTTTTACTCTGATGTAACATACATGGAGAATTGGCCAAAAATCTGTCAATCGCGTTACGTTAACAATACATCCAATACATTTGCGGGTGGTAGGACCTTGTGCGGGGTCCGTCCGGATCGCTACCACCATCTTATCCATTAACCTACCGCCAAACAGCAGTGTTCGCATTGTTGTGTTCCGGTTTGGGGATAAGACAGCCGGTGTAATGACTAGCATAGAGGCATTCCATCTTTGTCCTCAGGGTTGGCAGCGCATTTGCAGTCTTAGGCTTGCAGTCTTGTGAATGCGAATGTCTATGGGTCACAGTTTCCACTTACCATCAGGTGGCCTGTGTGCTCGTCAGCCTTCCCTATGCCATAAAAAAAAAAAAACATTTGTATTCTTGTAACGCACCCCTTTTTACGCTACTGCCGAAAAAGGAAGATAATGAGTCCCGTATGTATGTCCTGGTTCTATGTTCCCTCGTAAAGGCAAAACGGATAGTGTGTCAGGTCTGGTGATCTCAGGAAATCCAGTGCAATCCCCAGTGGCCACCTCATATCAAATATTATTTTATTTGTAAAATATGTATGTTTAGAGCTTTGGTAACCGATGCTTTTATTGATTGAGCTTCTAAAGCTCAAGTCGTTTATTGGTACACATATTAGAACTAGGTCAAATAAACGTTAAAACGACGAGCCAGCTTGTATGTGGAGCCTACCATTAAGCTCAATTCACAGCGGGTGGGAGCGGGTCATCGCAGGATCGCCGAATGCCCGCCTGCGATCACCAGCGCGGGGCCCGCCGCTGTTCGGCGCTCTGTGTGAATACGATGACCGGCGCGGCTCCCGCGCGGTTCCCGCCATGCCCCTCGAGAAGGTGGCCACAGGAACTCCTCAATAATGGATCTCCTCAGAGGAGTTTCGTAGAGTTAGTACTCATTTGAATCGTCTTTTGATAGTGTTAAAAGCTAGTTTTATCTTCGGTTCTTGGCTAAGTTTCTTGAAAATCGGGTAGGTCATTTAAGAATCATCAGCTCTAAAATGTAGGGGTTGGCTTTATATTGGGAGTTTTTATCTATTTAATAGAATAAGCCTAGGCTTGGGACTTTAGGGTGCATATCGTGGTTCTAAAATCAACGGAGTCACCATACGTTTTTTTTTTCGAATTCATGGCCATGGTCTACGAATAAAACGATATTATCGTTCTCAACACACAAAAGAGTTTTTGATCAATCTAGAACTCGTTTATTCCCACAAAATAAAGAAAAAATATTAACGATACATTCTTACTAACATTTTAAGGATGAACACGAAATAGTAATTGATGATGATTATGACACAGTTATTCCAAATGCCAACATTTAGAAGTTACGTTATAAGAGAAAGACAATTGAAACCGACATGTTTCTTTGCTCACTTAAGGTATTTTAGTTTATTTTGTTTACTAACAGAAGCGTGTTTTTGTGTTTATTTTTGTTCTATATATGTGTTTGACTTTGATTTCCAAAAATTACTTTTTTTAAACATATGACGACTCCATGGACTTTAGAATCACGGTATGCACCCAAAAGTCCCAAGACTAAGAATAAGTAATAATTTATAGTTATTCTATCGCACATTTCACTAAACACTGGCCTCGTTCGGTGACACTGGTGAACCAACTGCCCTGCGGTGTCTCCTAATAGTTAAGACATGGAGACCTTCAAGAAAAGAGCTGTGGATCCCTTGAGTTGCCGCGGTGCTCGTGCTCGTATATAAAACTATAAATTGATTTATAATATACTAGCTGTTCCCGTGCACACTTTGTTGGCAATAATATGACACTCACAAATAACGTGGCTTTCTATTGGTAAAATAATTTTCAAAATCGGTTCAGTAGATCCAGAGATTACCCCTTACAACGTCACAAACTATAGCTCTTTACAATATTATAGTACAGATTATTTATTGTGTGAGATAATTAATTGTAATTGATCATAATAATATTACGTATTGTCCTTTAGCTAAAGACAAGGCCGTAGATAAAATTGTCAATAGGTGTAACTGGTTATGAATAAATTACACCTCGTACCTATCACGTTGTGTGGACTACTTAATTAATATTCGTGGTCGTGGAACGCTTATTAATGCTGTAACTTATACAAATAATTGTGGTTTCTCCTATCAATACACGTCAATAGATAGGGTTGGAATGTTATTTTTTTTATGTCCGCAAATAATACTTTACGCATCTGTTTAGGTGCATATATCAAGTTGCATACTTCTAAGCTAACCTACTTTAGCTGATTAATTTTAATCAACGCATGAGTTTGTGTTTTATAGCTGTATTACTTTCAAAGGTTATTAAGCAGGTTTTGCGGGTTTTAGGACCTTGTGCAGGGTCCGTCCGGATCGCTACCACCATCTTTTCCATTAACCTACCGCCAAACAGCAGTGTTCGCATTGTTGTGTTCCGGTTTGGGGATAAGACAGCTGGTGTAATGGCTATCATAGAGGCATTCCATTTCAGTCCTCAGGATTGGCAACGCATTTGCAGTCTTGTAAATGCGAATGTCTATGGGTCACAGTTTCCAATTACCATCAGGTGGCCTGTTTGCTCGTTTGCTTTCTCTACCTATACCATAAAAAAAAAGTTTTTGACAAACTAGCTCTGCAGTTTGCGTCTTCAAGTGAATGAATACGCGGCGCAGTCTTAACATACATAGACGACAATAATAAAACTTGCAGTAATATTTTAAACTGCTTTTCATTACACTCGTAAACATTAGTCAAGAGCAAATCCACTATCAATAATAAAAAAAACTGACCTCTGAGTTACCCTACATCGCGTTTGAATCATCTCTAAATCAAACACTTCTTAAAAAAATAACAGCAATCCATAATGAACGTAGTTTCCTGCCGGCGTTAATTGCCTTAGTTAAGAGTTAACTATGGCGTTGCGTCGATAGTCAATAGTGGGTAATCAACGTCGCACGCGCATATTTGTGTTGAGGTAACTCGATTACTAGCTTCTCGTTGATTGTGCAGGATTATAGGGTGAATAGGTAAAGATAAAAAAAAGATAAGTCATTTGTTCAGTGAGTAGGCCGCACGGGCACTTTTACACGTCAAGAATTTACCAGCGCTTCCCAAGAGGAGACCACTGCTGAGAAGAAACGCCAGTCAGTCATTTTTAAACATATTTATATTACAATGGTACTACTTAGTCACGTAGTAAATATAATATCAAATAACATGCGTAGTTCAGCAGGAAAACATGTCAAAAACCTTGGCAGAGAGAGAGAGAGGGAGAAAAGGAAAAAAAGGCACCTACGTGTGTATATAAGACGGTGCAAGAAGACCAAATAAAAGTTTCGTTATGTTTTCCTACATCAACGGTGTCCCCTAGACAAGTTAAAGTTTTTTTTTGCATTTGAACAATTTATTATTGACTAAGTTTCGGGTTACTAAGATTACTAAGGAAACCGTAGAAAAGGTATCTGCATATAAAATCTTCGTCCATCAAGAGCAAGACTTAGTTCTGAGCAAACCCATGTATATAAATAAAAAATGAATGTTTGTATGTTTGTTCTCTATGTATTCTTAAACCTTTGATCCGATTGTGATGAAACTTTGGAGGGTTCTGCTGTATATGCTGCGAGGGTCACTCGATCAAGAAATCTATGAAAATGAGCACTTTATATGACGTGGCATTGCAATGCATGCTGGGTCCAATCATTATCAAAAAAAAGTGGATTTTTGTGTTTTATACTTACAAAGACCTGTCCAACCAAAAATTGAAAACAATACAAAGTAATGTATACTCAAAACAGCAATGATAACGGGTCGCGTTGTATAGAATTACCTTGGGAAGTGATCCGTTTTCATTGCTCCTGAATGTATTATACTCATAGGTATTTAAAATTAGTTTGTTTTTTCTTATTTTCAAGTACAATTAGTTTCCAGCTATTCCCCCTGTTTGTGGAAGTAAAGATTAATGAAACATAATTCCGTATATAAAGTAATAGTTGCTTAGAAAAATACTCCTTCGATACGTACAATCATAGTGGTTTTTAACTGTATTATTATTATTATCGTAGCAGATAATAAACATAAACAGATATAACTTACAACTACTGAGTTTCTTGCAACGGTTCTTTTCAGTAGTGTTATGTTTGGTTTTGGATGTGCAGTTATACATATGAAAGAACACATGCGACCTTCTTGCAAGATGATAATAGTAAATAAATAATACAAATGTCTTAAGGCGATAAACAAAAGACACACAAAGTGACTGCGGAAAAGTAAAATAAATAAATATCAGAGGATTATTTCACATAAATTTACCTAGTCCCAAACTAAGCTCTAAGACTTGTATTAGGTATTAGACAACGACAAACATCCTTATATAGAGAAATACATATTTAATACATGGAAAATATGTAAGATTCTGGAACAAATACTCGCGCTCATTACGCAAATATTTGCCCAAAAATCTAGCTAGCTAACTTCGTAGGTAGGATCCCTACCCTACCATAGCAACTAACTGAAGTGCCTATATAATGTCACATACGTCCTTTCCTTCATTATTCCAATCACAACCCTGAAGCCTTTACAATCCTCCAGACTACTAAGAATTAAATCACATTACAAAGACTATATTTAATGAAAACTGTTTCGTAACAGTAGAAACACTTATTCCGAACTTGGTAAAAGGGAAATCAGTAGCGGACATCGGACCACCCGGTTTTATTTGTTTTTGCTTTTAACTAGCTACTTTTGAGCTCTACCCTGTCCCCCTCTACTGGTGTTATAACAGGCGACAGCGGGGGGACCGTTGGGATAGAAGGGCTCGTTATTGGTCGGTGATGCACTTAGCACTTCAAACACGTTACTGTTGCGACTCCAGGGCATTTCTTTTTGTTACTGTCGACGTTTTTGAGTGGTTGCTTATTAAGGTCAGAATGAGTGTTGTCAAAATGGTTAAAGGGTCGGAATGATGATAGTAACGTCAAGAGTGTAGGAGTCATAGGGAGTCAAGTAAGTTTTTCCGAAGACCTTAAGAGATCGATTTCTGGACTCGATAAATATTAGAGCCGTTTTTGAGACCTTACCTTTTATATATTTTCATATAAATACACGATAGTCGAATCGTTTCAAATTATGTTTTCCTGGAATAACAAAGTTAACTCACTGGCCATACAAAATAGAATCTTTATTCGCTTCAAACGCTCTTCCACGCTAATATCCTAGTAAATTAACAATATTAGCTTCATATTTCTGCAAAGCACTTGAATTGTTAACAAATTCTTAAACGATTGCTATAAATCGCCAAAATGGAGTAAGACCGTGATTTGGCACCGCGCCCAGAGCGAGACGCAAGACGCGGTTAATCGTTTCAACTATGTGAACATGTCCCCTGGAGAAGCCTACAGCCGCCATCTGCTTTTAGTTTTCGAATTAGGATTAGTTCTGGATTGTTATTAACAACTCTTTATTTTATTTGTAAGGTTTAACGTGTATTTTTATTATTTCAAAGATAACAGGTTTGAATTTGGGCATTTGCTTAACGTTTCTGAACGTATTATCTTGAAGTTATGATATGGAAGTAGATAAAGCTTTGTATGTGACTGTTACATAATTAGGCATTATGCTTAAGAGTAGGTTCTGAAAAAAATATTCAATGTCAAGACTGCGATTGAAAGACTGCAAGTGCATTGCCAACCAGTGACCCTGGCGCTCCGCTCAGCTACAGAACCAACAAAAATTATTTTTAGTCACAAACGCCAACTTAGTTACCTTTCTTGACGGAAGAAAATGATCAAGAACCTCTGAGCTTACACATCCCTATCTCCATTGAGCATCAAATAAATAAATGAATATCAGGAGACAATGACCAAGTTACAAACTAAGTTATAGGCTCGTGCTATGGGTACTAGACAACGACAAAGATATACAAAAAAAACACAAAAAACATAATGAAATAAATATAGAACTAACAAGACATAGAGCTCGCGCTGATTACACAGATAATTTAACCTTATTGACAATTAAATCCGCTATCGCTTAATTACTAGGCATGATTGTAGTAAAATGAAAACAGTAGGCATGTTAATTCGAAAATGGTTTAATCATAATTATTCACTACTTTTCACAACGTTATTTTATAGCTCCTCTTAAAGATTCAGTACGATAGCGCCAGCTGCCTGAACGCATGTTAAATCTCGATCCGAACACACTAACCGTTGTTTTATGGACTGTGAACGTTTTTATGGTTCCGTTATAAACTATTAATCCATCAGAGTCGTTTTTGTGGTCTTTGTGAACTCCACGGACCCGTAGTGGAACGGTGTGGTTGATTACATAAATATTGACTACCTAGTCGGATTAACTCGTACCCAAATGTATCTGTGATGTCATGATACTTTTAAGCCCAATTGCTTTAATTGCCCTGGCCCCAAACTAAGCTCATGGCTTTGCATATGTAAAAAAACCACCATAATAGTCATATGTTTTTTTTCGGATTGCTCAGTTGTTTCAATAAGTTCAATCTCTTATTTTGTGTGTAAAAACTGTCAAAGGAATGTCGTTTTTTACGATTACGCTATCAACCGCCGATTAAGGATTTTTCGTGACATGGACATTATCAAAATGAATAGAAAATTATGAATATCTCAGAAAGTAATCATTTTCGGCCAGGGTCCTATCCTTATCCACATGTGTGTGAATGTATCGAATATCCAGTCACCCTGTATAATACTTGAATACATAGGAATCAGCCATGCTCAAAAACATACGTAAATATCTACCCTTAAGTACACGAGATTGCTAACGGATTAACTGTCTTCTATGATATTCCTTAACCATCGTTTATGTTGATTCAAACATATGGCGGTATTTTATGTCACCTTGGAGCTTGAGTACTGATGCTCGTTATGTTTTGATGGCTTCCGATCCTCTGTTGTGATGACATCACGGGCTTCGTGAATAACAGTAGTAACATAATAGATTAAAATGATACTTTACATCGCGGAATCTAGTAATTCAGAATAGCTGGTCTGGTCTTATTTAAAACAAATATGACACATAGATATAATAATATAGTCTATATGAACATTATTAATAATTACAGTTATAGGTTTTTAATCTGGGAAATTTCAAAAAAATAGCACCCGATTTACTTTTTTTCCGGATTTTGAATCGTTTAGCGTTGGGACCATCGATCTTATCAAGATAAATATAATTCCTGATTTGTACCCTATACATACATATGTATGATAATTATCAGTTTTTGTTATCAAGAAATGTATTAGATTTTGGTAACAATACAGATAAACAAGGGACAAATGTTTGGTGGCATATCGAAAATACAGTGTTTTCTTGTTTTGAATGATGACCCCAATAAACGTGCATGTTTATTCCAAAATTATTGTCTTTTGAATACAGTCTTATAGCTATCATGGGTAATTCCTTCCTGTAACACCTGTATTTTTGCCCACCTAATGGTTGCGTGTGTATTCCTATAGAAAAATAATTAGAAATATTTGACTGGGAATGATTCCTAGTAGCAACCAGGGGTAACAACTTGGTGGTAACTTTGAATTGATAACGTACTAATGTATAGGAAGTTTATGGTCCATTTTTCTATTTTTATTACTTCATAGATAATTCAAAACAGTTTTATCTGCGTGACAAATTGAACTTGGATAACTGATATGTGAAAAAACCGCTAGCAACCCCGCTTACCGTAACGGGAGACTTGTTAGACGATGTGGTTTATTTTTAGCCCTATATCTATCCCAACAGTTTGTTAGGGATATCTATAAATATGTTGATCGTGTAATGTTGGTACAGATGGAATAGTTAATTACAAAATAACTATTTACATTCTGGAGTATTAACGAAGGGATTTGTTTGGAACATATTTATGTCGTGAATACCCTAATATATTAAATTACCTTTCATTAAATATATTACATAAATTATGATAATTATGACAATCAGTTGTTGTTAAGACGAGTAAAGGAATATGTTTGTATGAAACCTTGTTTATTATGAGATGAGTGATATTGTAACACTTTGACCGACGATTAGGCTAAGGTTGCGGCAAACCGATGGATGTTACCTTTGGCACACCTTGGGGGAGACCTATGTCTAGCAGTGGACGTCTTTCGGCGGAAATGATGATGATGATGATGATGGATTTGCAGAAAGGCGCCCAGAAGATAAAAGTAATGTCATGTGTTATTAACTAATATTATATGTGATTTGCGCTTTTTATAAATTTAATTAACTGTATTGTCCCTATAAACATGTTTATAAGCAGTTAAAGACTAGGTAATATATAAGTAATTATTAATTATTCGCAGTGTTATCAAGAAGGCGACAAAATACCTATATTTATAATTCTGCAATTAACCTCTGAATTGATTTAACCATTAACTAGGGAATGAGTAACACTGCCGCTTTATTAAAGATTGAGGTTGCTTAGTTACGTGTCATAAGTCACGTAGTATTTGTTCAACAAATATGTATCATATACTAGCAGCATAAAGTCAACTATGGAGAACAACGAATCAACAGCGAGTAGGTTACATATATCTCTACTCATTTGGGTGTGTAAATGTAGGTTTAGACTGCTGCTGCATCACGGGATGATACTTCGAACTTTTAGATGCCTTATCATATCACTCGTCATTCGCGATTCAATGGACAGAAACGAACGGAGCTCCGTAACTTCCAACTTCGTTTTTCAAAGTAAGCCGCCACGCACACTAATTGCAGCATTTTTTTTTTGTATGGTTTAACGAAGGCAAACGAGCTCACAGGCCACCTGATGGTAAGTGGACTGTGACCCATAGACATTCGCATTCATAAGACTGCCAGCCTAAGACTGCAAATGCGTTGCCAACCCTGAGGACTAAGATGGAATGCCTCTATGCTAGTCATTACACCGGCTGTCTTATCCCCAAACCGGAAGACAACAATGCGAACACTGCTGTTTATGGCGGTAGATTAATGGATAAGATGGTGGTAGCGATCCGAACGGACCCTGCACAAGGTCCTACCACCCGCAAATGCATGTTTACTTCTCAAGCACACAGCGTCATAATAACAAATGAGTCGCGACTAATATCTGTGACGCACCCACGACCAACAAGTTAAAAGGTGCATATCCAGTTACCACCAAGAGTTTTAGTCCGTGAGCGTTTTTAAACGAGCAACCGCGAACAACAGCGTTTTATTACACGTTCCTATAGGCGGTAAAATATCTATACGCCCCTATGCGCCAAAAGTATAAATAAAGTATTGTTTTTTAATTTCAAAAATGCACATAGACGTAAATATAAAATGTGTTCGAACATGTGCAAATCATTAGTAGATATCATTTCGAAGTTAGCTATTTGAGTGTGAAAACTGAAGCTAGAAAAAGTCGGGTTTTAGACTAAAATTATTAATTGTATTCGCAACTCGAGCGAAAATTACACCCGTAGAGTTCAATATTTCCTAAACGGTCCCCACTGGTGGTACTTTAGTGTATGCATAATAATAAACATGTTTTCTGCTATTGCTGTTCGATTATTTAAATAAGACATAAGCTTATCTTGCTAGAAATAGCTGCGTTATCATTATCACATCTAAATTATAAAACTCGATAGCAGCCGATAACTTATGTTGCGTGTATATGTTAACAGTAAGCAATGTGCGCTATATCACCTAAGGTCGATTTGATTGTGTTTGTTTTATTATCTGATCGATAACTTAATCTAGTTAGACTATTTTATTAATCTCCCTTTTAGGTGTCTTGAATCGGGAGGGATGCATTTTGACATATACATAACACAACCTTGTGACGGGCAGACAACATATTACTTATAGTTTCCGGTGCATTTTGTTAGTTCTTCAATTATATTATAAGCTAAAATAAAATAAGTTTCTGTTAAAAAAATATTTTTGGGGGTTTCGTTGTAGACGGTTTTTTGTTTTTCAAAATCAGCTTATCAAGACCAAAGTAATGAGTCTCAATATAATGAGTCTACGTTAAATGTAGCGGAGATCCTATCGCCACCTTCGGACTCCATCATCAGATCAGCTCTTAAACACTATAATATTGCATTGTCATCGGGTTTACATACGTGGTCAACAATTGGTGAACAATTTTGTCTGACAAGTTACAACATGCATACATACATAAGAACAGTGAATGTTAAATAAAGGAGCTTGCAAAAACCCGCTATAATTTTGACCTATATGTACCTACATACACGATTCGATAACCCGGGGGGTGGGGGGGTTCGTCAGTGTTCACGAGAAACGCCAGATGTTTAAAACAATAGCGTGTCTAGACTCAAGCGATTTTGCATAGGAATCGACGTTATACCTTACCGTTTAATTGTGATTGAACCATTGGTGTTATTCCAATCGGCTTTCATCGACTAATCTACCCGTGGATCCGCTAAGACTCCGTCATTCGTCGTTAGCTTTGACTAACCTGCTGTTATGGTCATGTGAATTAAAGTGGTTAAAACATCTGTCACTTTCTGTCTATTATGTTAGTGCGCGACTGACGGATGCTTTATCTACCGCGATAAAAGCGACCATTAGGATGCCGCTCCACTGAGGCGGAGACGAGCGGAGCGGAGCGAAGCTGTGCCAATATTACCCAATAGAAGGCGCACGCGGTCACGTGCGTTAGTTTAGATTCTATTGCTTATACGGGCCCAGAACCACGCGGTTTATCACCTATATACTTAGTTCTTAACGTGTGAGTATTTGTTAATATATGCCTCGTTGTCTAAATGAAACGTTTTAATCTATTTTACCCCTTAACCTGCATCGTGTTCCCATCTTTTTTTCCGGTGTAAAGACTGAAGAGGCATTCCATCTTGATCTTTAGGGTTGGCAATATATTGCAGTTTGAAGAATGTAGTTAGGTTGCAAATGACTATGGGCTTTAGAGAATTTACCATGTGGCATGTGTAAATATAGGTATGCCTGAATAAATGCAGCGCGACCCTAGCACGTGCTCGAGCTGAATAAATCAAGTTCGATATCGAAAAAGAATAACCCCACCGGCTATTAATTTTATGTCGACTTGTGTATGGTATTCTATTCTTAGGATTCTATTTTTGTAATGCACCAGTAAATAGAAATAGACCCTCTCAGGGCTTTTATTCTGCATTTATTTGGCTCATCGTACTACAATTTTGTAATTATGCGTTCACGGTTAAACCACTGAACCGATTGCGACGAAATTTAGTATTGAGGTAGCTTGAACGCCGAGGAAGGTTACTTTATTCCACGAAGTCAAAGTTCTTTATTCTTCAATTCAGGGATAATATGATAAACAATCTATGTAAATAAACGATAGGTAGGTTGGTAGCCAAGATGACCAACGTTTAGCTTTCGTTTAACGAAATCGACAGAAAATGTATGGAGTGACATTCGATGACGTCTGTTAGTCCTGGATACATTACGTTTCTAATCTATTTCAAATTTATATTTTTGATGACAATATCATATTTTGATATGATGATAACTAGGATTAACTTTAACCTAGAATGAACATGCTAAACCACACCCGAGCGAAGCCGGGTCTGGCCGTTAGTTAGTAATATTCTGATGAATACTTATATGTGCCTACGTAAAGTTAGGGAAATTGACATTCGTACCTTTTTATGTCATTCATATTGTAAAAGGTAAGTATTTCAGTTTTCTTTACTGTACGTACACTTGAATAAATAATTTTATTGATAATCGTAGTACTGAACGTATAAATGCGAGGGTACTTTATGTCTCGTAAAATTTGACAATTCTCAAGAGATAAGGGAAAATCAAATCCTACACAGCTAACGTTGAGTATTTATTATATATTCGTACATACCTACAAACATGTTAAGTCCGTAGTCTGAATATAAATTAGCTAAATCTTATCCAAATTAGAATGTTTTCATACAAAGACATTGATCTTTTACTTGAAGATTCCTCACCCCAAGTTTACGGAAATATATGTTCCCTCTCTGGACATCGAACGACCCTATTGAAGAGCTCATAGGGGTGATATTGTGTTCTATATATAGCCCTCGATTGATGGTTTGTTTCGGGAAATAAGGTGTTTTTGCGATGCGTGGCTTAGGGGAGTCTCCCTTTGCTGGAAAGTGATTGAAAAGGTCACATTTGCGTCCTCGACTAAATAAAGGACGCGGAATTGTATTCGTTATTCCTGGACTGATTGCGTTCTATTCATAGAACACCTTACCCCCTAAAGGTTGTTCCGCGTGTTGCTATTTGTCTTTGAGATCTTACTTCAAAGTTTTAATGGGGCGGGAAGCAGCTTCTTGTTGGTTAATAAATAAATGGGGTGATGTAACTTTTTAAGAGCTGTGTTTGTTAAAAAAGTCCTTAATTGATTATAGTATGGTATTTAGTGTTAAGCGCATATCATTTACGGGAGCCTGCCGTTTCGTCAATATATTTTTGGTGAAATGTATCATTTCCCGAATTTTTCATTTGCCAAACCAATGCTGTATTTTTTTTTCAGTTTTTATTTTAGATCTATCCTGTAGACCCCTATTGGTTAGGTAAGTTTTTATAAAATTTGAAATATTTACCGTTACAGAAAACAAAGCGGATACATTTGACCAAAAATATTTTTACGAAACGAAGGTAGCCCATAAATCTCATTATTTACATAATTAATAATAAATTGGTCTGTTTTTTACAATATTTCAACTCTTGTGTTCTGTAACGCAGTTATTTTAGAATCAGCAAGCCGGTCACCTGATGGTATGTGGCCACCCCGACCCCTGAAAACCAGAAGGGCGCCAGTGACCTGCTGGCCTTTTATAAAAAAATGTAGTCTTGTTCTTTCTTTTTTTTTTTTGATCTAAACTATTGACATTGTTCGGATCTTCTTATTTATCAAAATATATCTTGTACCTATAACGAGTTGACGTGAAAGATAAACACACCAACACACACATTCAAGCGATGTCCAAAGTTAACGTTTTACGTACACTTCATGGCAATTTAATGAATAATACAGCGAACAAGGGCAAAGGAAGAAGTTTGGTTATTTGTGTTGGGAAAGAACTTGTAATGTTAGATTAGGGATGCCCAACTCGCGTTTAGGTGTCATGAGCTTGGATTAGGTAGAAGTTTGTGTAATGGTTAGTTGGTTGATGTTTTATCATTATATTTGACCAGTTGCAATGGCAACACATAATACAATCTAGATTAATATTACATCCCCAACCTGTTCCTGGTTCGGACGACGCGTTAGCCTAGCTAGTTGGTAGTGACTATGAATGTGAATATTTGAATGCTGAGCGCGAGTATTTGTTTCTGAATCTTGAATGTTTTCTATGTATCTACTTGTAAGTATTTATCTCTGTATGTAAGTATTAATATCGTTTTCTAGTACCCATAGTACAAGCGTAGACCTTAGTTTAGGACTCAATTTGTTTGTAGATACATATAGATGCAAAACTGAGTTAGTAAGTGTATCTTTTACGCGTTTATATAAATCGCATTACCCATTGTGACATTGTTTGAGTTTGAGCCCTGTGGGAAAGGAGAAGTCGCAGGCAAAATCTAGCTTGCTCCATATCTGGTTTATGTTCCTTGTCACAAAGAACACTAACAACACTAATATTGCCTCTGGTTTCTTGACCCAGAAACCGCTTAGGCCAAAATTGTCGTAAACATCATTGGGGGCATTTTAGAAACCGCGATCGCCGTGGTAATTAGGTTCTTATATTGCCAGTTTTATATAAGATGTTAATGTCTATGTGAATATAAACAACAGATTAATTATAAGCGTGGCTAGTTATCTCTGGAATTTAACTAGAGCGATAAGCCGCGCTTTGTACGTGACATAATGAATAATTAAAACTTAACACGTTCACGGCCAAATAGTCTATATCGGGTTCATTTAGTATAGACGTAAAAGAGCCTGGCACTAAAGAGAAAAGCATGCGGATAGTCTATAGGTAATAATATTTTGGTAATGCCAACACTACAATAATTTAGAACAGGATTGACGCCAATGTGGCCAACTTTGTAACAAAATTTCGCATATTTCCAGCAACAAAAAAAAACATTTACTATATTTTTAGCAGCTTTCAAGCAAAGTAATTAAATGCTAATTTCCACTTTAAATTCGACTAAACGAGGCAAAAAAAATGTGATAAAATATTTTTTGGTTTGAGGCATTGGTTATTGTCCAAAATTTAACCTGAGATTTTTTAAATTTGATCGGATTCCGGGCCATTTCTGATTCTGAGCATGAGGTAAAAAGTCAACAAGTAATAATTGTGCCGTTTTACAAGAAAAAAAATTGCTAATTAGAGGTGGTAACACAGATGGACGCACACTCGTGTAAGATGAAATACAGAATGCGATAGTCTCCTATTTGTGCATGCTTTGCTTAATTTGCACTCACACGGGCAATTTTGTGAGCAATTATTGCCCGTCCACAGTAAGCGTCTCCTATTACACCTTATTAGAGTAAGACAGCTATTATTCGACTGTATAAGCGCACCTTTATACATGTGTGCAAAGCAATCCCAAGATATAAAATTATATAACCAGTTACTGCAGTCAGTTGAGTTGCTGACGGGGAACCGGAAGGGAGTAAGGATGAGAAGGGATGTGGGTCTCGGCGCTTTAAGAAACAGATGAACAGCAGTGAAAGAAGTATTTAAAGTATGTTTCAATGGCGTTTAAGAGAGTTACCTGTAGCCCCGGTATGTAAGACCGTGCAACCAGCAACCGCCAATGCTATACAAACGATCATTTCAACACAAAACAGTTTTATATAAGCTCTCATTTGTTTACGAACCACGTTTAACAATTTCTTATCGCAGCGATAGCGTTGAAGTTTAATTTGCTATTTTTATCGGAATAGGCAGTTAAAACTAGGCCATAGCGCGCTGGGGGGGTAACACAGCTAACACACTTCATTGTCGCGCAGCACGTCTTCCTCTAACTAGATCACACGGAAAGAGACACACTGAGCGAGAATAATTAAATTCTGTACTGGTCCAAACGCAATGTTTATGGTTTCTTACCGCTGTGTTATCTCGTTCAGCTACGTTCAGCAGTGAAAGTGAATTCTTACTGGCGGTTTGGACCCTGTGGCCTACAGACCTCGATATTTTATGTGCTATATCATCTAGTGAAGAGACAGAAAGAGTACTTTAGTAGAAGTCTCAAAATTAGACCTAAAAACAGCTGACCAAATTGTTCAGTGCCCGTGCAAACTTTACGGGATGACTAATGATTGAATCTGGGATCCTGTGTTTTATTGCCTTGTACAGCAAGGGTAAATAAATATATTTTTGTATATAGACCTTATTGCCATAGTAATGTACAAAGGTCTGTGTACATATTTTTGAGACTTTGGGCTGTATACATATTTGTGCCCTTGACTGTACGGTCACGGACGTTAATGGGATCTGCTTGAAGATGTCATCGTAATTAGAGATGCCAAGTCATTTGTGATTGATAGGAAACTCAACATTAGTGCTGTAGAATGTCTGATTGACTTTGCAACTTAGGTGGGTCACAACTTTGATTCTTTGACTGTACGTACACATAGGGAATTCTACTTTGAGATTAGATCAATGTTTTTTTACCACGTTTTTATTACTCGCTTTCTTGTCTGTCTGTTCGGTAAAAAAAATTCAATCGGTTTAAACTTCGCGATATACCAGAGAACCTTGTCACTTTACTTTAACGTAGCTCAGAACTGAAGGATAATGCAATAATGAAGTTTTTATTAGCGTCACGCTAAATTGTTGCCGCGTTGCGTAAACCTAGCCGTTATAACCTATAACCTATTTTAGCGTTATCTTTTTCTACCAAACGTAATAATAAAGAGCTTGGTGTCTAAATACCTCAGTGATAGTTAGTTTAATGTGATGATTATAATATAAAAGACGATGGTTCCTTTTCGGTTTGAATACAAACGTAATTTTTAAACGACTTCAAAAAAGGAGGAGTTTCTCAATTCGACCGTATATATATTTTTAATTGTTTTTTTTTGTCAATGTTAAGTCTGGGCGTCAAAAACGCTTACCTATCCTATTGTTTACTCATGTTACAACACTATTGAAAAAAAAGTGGTAATAGTAGATGGGTAAAAAAACGTGTAAAGAAACTGTATGTCAAATAATAGATAAATAAACTGAGGTTACGGATGAAATAAGTTTTTTAATCGCTTACCTTCAAATTTATACTTCAGTGTTACTATTATTACACATGGTATATATTTAAATTTAATATTTTTAACTTATCTAAGAATGATCCTAAGTAATCATTTAATCAACATTAATTATCTCGACATACTTTACCGTCGCGTCAACTCCTTCAACGCCGGCTTTTTGAATTCCATACAAAATGGACTCGTTTAGTAGGGCACTGGCCCTGAAACTGCTGAAAGTTTCTTTCGATTGTATTAAAACGTGCCGTGCCATTCGATGCGCCCTTTGACCTGTTTGACAGGAAACGCTGCTTACAATGAAAAAAGCGAATTTATCCGTGTCACTGTCGCTTTCGAGTAATAATATTCTATCGTACTAGGAATTATGTACGTATTTATTCACATACGACCTGGCGAGTGGGCTCAGAAGCTTATGGATGTTTGCATTCTCTGATAGCGACCTGACGACTACATTTCACTAGCTGTCTACATAAACCCCTATAACTACCAAAGAGATCTGAAACCAAAGGCCAGCTCTCAAGGTTGAATAACGAAGTAGAAGCAAATCTCTGTGGCTGGCAAATAGGTGGAATCCCGGGGGACTAAATAAACGAACCTGTAGCCCAACCTTGGACATGTATGAGCCCGAAATGTCGTTAACATCGCTAATATAATGTCTATTTTTAGTTGATGTTGTTTTGTTTACATAAAGAAAGCAGAATAACGTTTAGGAATATGTGACTTTATTGGTGGATAATTGGACTGGACCATTTTTTTTTGAGTATCCTGTAGTATTTATAAATGGCGTTAATAGTCATAAGATTCTGGTCTATATCACTGTCAGATAGGGTTGCCAAGTATTTATTGGGCAGTTACAGTATTTTCCAGGTCAAGGTTTAAATAATATCGTACTTATACAATGAAAGAAAATATAGTATTTTAATGAAAAAGGTATGGTTCTAAGGATTAACAGAAATATAGTATTTTAAAGTACTATGTATATTTGTTCAACAGTATGTACGCGGGGCTAAAATATAGCACAATAATATCTAAGTACAATTAGGTTCTGCCCGCGATTTCGTCCGCGTATCGTTATTTATTGTCTCGGGAACTTTTACATTTTCGAAAATGAAAAGCCTATGTGTTAATCCAGGGTATAAGCTATCTCCATTCCGAATTTCATCCAAATCCGTCCCGCCATTGCAGCGTGAAGGAGTAACAAACTAATACATACACACACACACCCACACACATACCTACACACACGCACATATACATACACACATACACATACTCACACAAACTTTGGCATTTATAATATTAGTAAATTAGTAAAATTCAAATACAATCAAAAACTTCCGCAATCCAAAATCTCGACAGTCGCTTTCAAATTATATTATATAGAATCTTAGTTAAACCAACGATTGCTCGATGTAATCGACAGGCAGCGCCATCTTTTGGCGAATTTTATTACTATCAAAATTAGTGGTAATGTTATCCTTCAGGAATGTTACTGTTATCCTGCATTTACTTACGTATATTTATTTCACTCCGTCCGCATAGAAGTCGTATATCGCTGCTCTCTCGGGAACTGTCAAATTTTTCGGGATAAAATGTAGCCTAATTGTTAATCCAGGGTATAAGCTATCATCCTTCCAAATTTCATCCAGATCTATCCAGTCGTTGCGGCGTGAAGGAGTAACAAACACACACACACAAACTTTTGCATTTATTTTATTATTATTATTTTTTATTTTATTTTTATGGCGTTTATAATATTAAGCATGTAGGATTGTACGGTTACAACGATACAAAAAAAACTCCATGAAAAGCACCTTAATTGGACCTCGAGTGTCAGCTTGATTTTTTTACAGATTTCAAATGAATTCGTCATTGTTTAAAGAATTAAACATTTATCTACCTTCGTTAACGAATCTAACAACAACAATTAATAATTGTTCGCCTGGTTAAGATAAATAAAATTGTTTATCTTGTTAATATAAATAAAACTGTAATTACGAAGTTATGTAACCAGGAAAATCGTAATATACAGTTAATAACAGAATATACATGCTACGGATAATAAAGTTATTAATAACATATTTATCAATAAAATATGTATGTATATTAGTATATAATTATTCGCTCACGCTTCAGGCAACAATTGTTATGTAGAAATCAAGTTTATTAGCTTCATTCAAGAATTCCCCGCATGTCAGTAAAACCTTACCTTTCACTGTAATAACGACTTGACTGACACTTGTAATAACCAATACCGGCCTTGGGAAAGTCAGTGCTCACAAGCTAATTAAAATTTCTACGCTAGCTCAAATATAAGAGTATCTGTATGCCGCAATAAGTTTCTGTCTAAAATATATTTTAAGTGTCAAGCTTCCGCGCTCCGTTTTATTATTTCAAAAACCTAGTAAGGTGCTATGCTGCGCTGCGTTTGCCAGTTCAAAAACCTAGTAAGGAGCTAAAAAAAAACCTAGCAAGTCTCAAATACTTGGTAGGTTTTGAAATGGTTAAATTGAGTTACTAGGTTTTTTACTGGTCAAACGAGAGTTCAAAAGGTTCTTAGTAGGTTTGGATTTGGGGGTATTAAAATCTCAGGTATGTATGGAGATTTTAAAGCAGGTGTTTTTGCCATCGTGCGAGGACATACGCGATAAATAGGCAATAATATGTTATAATGTCAATTTTCGAAAAGTTATCCCTTATTTTTTTGATATGGGGCAGTCGTTGTAGGCAGACTGTTATTTTCATGGCATCAGCTTATCAATATCAACCTAAAGATTTCAAACTCGATGGGTCTATGTTAAGCTCAGCGAAGATCCAGTTGCTATCCTCTGAAGCCAACATCAGGACGAGCGTAAAGGACAGAGCTGTTATATTTCTCTGTTATATGTATTTGAAATAATCATCTTTGTTAGGAAGAATCTACATAATTTCCCAACGAACATTGATAAGCCAAAAGCAACCAGGAGCACAGGAAAGCTCAAAACCACATTTTATAGACTGGCCAAAACTTCAAAATCATTCTTAGGAAATTGTATAAAATTCTACAATAAAATTCCAAAAAGTATTACTGAACTTACTGACTCTAAATTTAAATCTGTCGTAAAACATAAACTAATTTCCCGAGCATATTATAAAATTAAAGTAAACGATTATATCATGGATAGGGATGTTTGGCAGTGAGTCGTCCGTCCTGCATGAGTAATCTACGCATAAATTTACCTACGCTTAAAAAAGGTGCACCTACTGTGCAAAAATACTGTGATATTGTAAACTATTTATAATTATTATGTAATGATGTAAACCTTTTTCTTGAAAAAAATATACCTTGCCGAGTTTCTTACGCCGGTTCTTCTCGGGGCAAAGGTTTTACTTTTCGAACCGGTGGTAATGCTTTTTGACATTCATAGGTGCATGATATTATGCCTAAATTGAAGAATAAAGAACTTTGACTTTGACTTTGACTTTTCCCTTTTTCTGCGTGTACTGAACTTGATAGCTATGTCGTAATAATCCCCTAGATCACCTTTTAACACATAATATGGGAACTGCAAGAATTGACCTGCGAGATGTGAAATGTGGAATGAAAGTAAAAGTTAGGAATAGTGAAATAGATGGGCGTTTCTTCTCGACTTGGAAAATAAGAAGATTCTTAACACAGCTGTTGAGGTGGTGCCTTGATATGTCTATTAGTTTCTTCGTTAATATGCTTTCTTACTGTACTACCGGCTTCGGTTTATAGCGTTCGACAGTTGTAAGACTTGCGCTCAGAATATGCCTGTATGTAACCCAAAAGTATAAAGGCACGAAAAAAAAATTTTTTTTTCTTGCTGATTCACTTTTATTACACATTCATCATCTGCTTATGTGTAAACAAACAACCAAACTAATAACTCCCAATCGGACGGTCTAAATATAACAGAGATCCTGTCGCCACCTTCCGACTCCATCATCAGATCAACTCTTAGTTACAATAATATTGCATTGTCATCGAGTTAACACATGTGGTCCTTTCAGCCCATTCTATTTACGGGAACTGGTCCAAATTTGACTTCAATAAATAAACAAACATTGCAAATTAAGCTTATAGAAAGAATATTGCCTATAGTTGTAAGTATTGAGGGGCTTTATTTAGATATACAACTAAATGACTAAGTTTAATCAGATTATTGCTCAATTAAATAATACCGTACCGTGTTCTGATCTTTCGCACCGTTCCACCATATTTCACGGACTCGTTAACGTTTCCCGTCCGGGATACAAATGGTAGGTGAGATATAAATTATTTTCGTCTCCCGTCTCTCATTTACGGGTGCAAGTTGAAATTAATCGTTTCAGGAAGTCAACAGCCGATGTGACGAGGGGGCTTTGACAGTTGCTGGGTACGCCCGAAATAAACGCAAACACGCTGATTCTAATGTCAAGGCATATTTTAACCTTAGCTCATCTACGTCTACTGTTGACAAGATGTATCAAAGACATAGATTTATAGGCAGAGGGGATAAGTTAAATAGTTTAAGATGTAAGTTATTTAAGTATAAAAATAAATATCGGGGACGATCTCACATACATTCGTCTAGTCGCAAACTAAACTTAAGGCTTGTACTATGAGTAATAGACGATGTTATAGATAGACATACTGATGTGGATAAATACATACTTAAATCTCTGGGTCGCAGAACCCCTTACACTCAGGTGATCGTGAACGTTTAAAACAAAGCATCACTACGAGTCAAGTAGGTATAGTACGATTGGCCTTATAAGTAGCTGCATGCTTTGTCACATTTTTAAACTGCTGCACAGCCGACTGTACATTATTCGAAGCTTATACTGACAGCTGATACAATCACGTACAATTTTTTAAATTTCGGTCATCATCTTGATTTGAGTACTTTTGACTTCTCATACTCGTAAATTCGTTCTTTATGCTTGGTATAGGCAGTATAAAATCGCATGTTATGCACTAGTGCATAAAGTGTTGTCGGCATGTAGAGTAAGGCAAAAGCCCTACACCCAGGCAGACGAGGTGATTGCATTAAATAAACTTGTTATTTGAATACATTTACTTATTTTATATGGCTTTATGTTACATTTAACAAAAAATATTTTATAACTATTAAAAACAAACATTATTTACAAAAAAGTTACAAAATCAACGTATGACTTGGCAGTATTACGTTCGACCTAAGTTAAAAATGTCATCCAGATTTTTTATAAAAAGATGCAGTAGCGGGAATGATGTTAAGGTTTTCGTCTCGTTTTAGACTATTATTTGTTTTCTTTGCGAACTTGTTGTGTTACGAAATTAACATTATCACTGTTTTATTTCCTCGCATCCCAATCCTAAAACCCATTTTATCCTCGACTTAATTATCCACCATAAGTCTTGGATAATATGGTTGGTTTTATGCCCTTGTTGTACAATC
This sequence comes from Acleris sparsana, assembly GCA_923062465.1. Classification (NCBI taxonomy): domain Eukaryota; kingdom Metazoa; phylum Arthropoda; class Insecta; order Lepidoptera; family Tortricidae; genus Acleris; species Acleris sparsana. The sequence goes on along the minus strand of OV281298.1, from coordinate 12,678,041 downwards.
TACCATTGTTATACTGGTTACTCAATGAGTCTTTTACACAGTGGACAAGGGTTAAAGACGACTTGCTCGACGATTAATTTAGATATTCGGCTTATAAGTAGATCTATTGACGCTGAATAAAATGGCTGCGTCTTTTAACTGACTTTCTTCGTGACTTCATAAAACGAAACAGCAAGCAATCGAATATAATTTTGGCATTGTACCTTCCGACCCGAGAGAAAGTGAAAGGTTGAGCTTTGCATCCGTGTGGCCAATGACTAGAGCTATGTTTGTATGTTGAAACCGAAGTTTCAAACATCCTTTTTGATTAAGAGTGATTTTGTTTCGTAAGCTTAGTTCGTTAGCATGTTTCACAATAGCGCTTCTAAAAAGAAGCAACTAAAATCTTAGATAATATAAAAAATATAAGATACACCAACGACATATTGATCAGATAACGATATTAGGGTAGGAAAATGATTAATGACAAGAAAGATAACTGTTTTTAAATAAAAGATTTTTTAAATACTCGTAAACTAAGATAACTATAGTGCCCAGCCGATAAGAAGTCAATCCTGACACCTGTCATTCCAGTACAAATTATAACCTCAAACTCAAGAATAGATTATAAATTGTACTGCGATGACAGCTGTCAGGATTGACTTCGTAACGGCCGGCCACTGTAATTAAATTAAACCTCAACATTGAGTCTTAAATCACACATTTCGATCTCTGTCAAAAATACAGTGTTTTAATTGTACACTTAAATAGTTCTGTTCCCGAAATCCCGACTGTTCTCGATTATGGATAGTGAATTAACAATAGTTTCGGTTTGTATCATTTGTAATTTTTATCATTGAAATGAAGATTTCTACAAGTAAAATTATCTATCCTGTGTATATTAGTAGTTTGTCTTTATGTGTCAAATTTGTACCTACGATCATATTGCGACCCATTTTCATTGATCCTGTGTGGATTTAATGTTTTTGGAATGTAATTAAAATAAACTGTATTACTGTTTCTTATCTTAATGTTAGCGTTATCTTAAATATTTGATAAACATAAAGCTGCCTTTTAGTTAAATAAACATAGGTACTAGGATTATGTTTGTGTTTTAAATTTAAAATAAGATCAGGTTCCACGATCGGTTACTAGACTTTGTGTTAATTTTTAATTACTGAATGAAGAACTTATATTAATAGATATAATAAATCCAGTGCCCGTCACTTTAGTTTTGTTACAAAATTGACTCAATATAGAATCAATTCTTGGTTCTGATTGCAAATGCCCTGGCGTCCTCAAACTAAGCATCTTCGAAGAAAGTTAATTCTAGATGGCCGTAAAGTCGTTTCTGGCGTAACATAAACTACTATTTCTACTCACCTAAAAAGTTTAAACGTATTAATAGATCTATCTTACAAATCGCTGACTTCAAAGTGCTTTAAACTGGGTTCACATTATTTTAATTCTAAGAAAGACGTGGCGACGCGTTACGCCTTTTTACAACGTTCTTAATCTTTTCTGTGGCCCAAATCATGATAAATACATAAATAAATCGTTAAAAAAGCATTCGGATGAATAAAAACGCTTAAACAGTCCTAACATCAAACCCGGTAGTCTAAACAAGCGCTTGCGTCGAAGTTTTTACGTTAGTTATTCCCACAACTAAATAGATGGCGCTAGTAGTATTGAAGATCCACCGTTAACTCAATGATTCACAAATTAGTCATTTGAAAGATATTTTTGTAAAGCGAATGATTAATCAATAGTTTCAGTGGTTGCTTATAGCGAAAAAAGATGCAACAATTTGTTTAATAATATTATTGCCTTGGTTATTATAGCAGACGTTAATATTGTTTTTATGCTTGTTTTGGATAAAACGAGTGAATTTTATGACTAGGCGCTGATTTTACAGTCGAAGGTAGGTTTTAATATCTATACAGCCATCGCGTCAAATATATGTATGTATACAAAGCCCTTATTGTCAATGGCATAAAACATACCTTTATTTCAACTTACTGAATTATGTATAGGTTTTTATAGCATAGGTGGTAACGTATCATTACTCAAATGTATTGTTATTACAAATTAATGCATGCCATTTTACAAGTTATCATTTGTTTTATATCTCGCATGATGCGCTGCGCAGGAGTACGTGCCTAATCTAAAATACCTTAGTCAATTCCGATCGTAAATGAACGCGGGCAGACATTGGTTGCAAGGTTACATAAAACTGCCTAACTGTGCCTAATTGATTCTAACTCTAGTACAGTCAACCGAGAAATAAATATGAAACAAATTAAAATACTTTATTGCAAAAATTAACCTAGGGCTCTATTCTACTTGGTAAAACCATATAGCTTTTGTCATGTTATCATATTGTCAACGTTATGATAACTCTTATTTAGTTGACAGTAATGGCGGCAGTAATACGATAATGTCACAAGCAACATTATTTACCGAGTAGAATGGGGCTCTACTGCTGGGTGTTATTTTAACTTACATATCGTTACCGCGTAACTATTTGCAATATGTTTTGGAGAAAGTAAAATTTACTATTCAGTCCTGTGTCGCTTTCCAAGAATACCTGTGAGAAAAAGAAACAAAAGAAACATCAAGTACTTATTCCTTAAGCGCCAAACACAGCGAGATTAACACTCCCGAAGCGACTTCTTGGGAGTTAAGTCTTCATTACCATAATAATTACAATTACACATTCATTCGACCTTGCGAGATCGTTCACGCGTCGTTTTCGCATTGTTTTATTCATGAACGAATTATTATTTGTAATGTTGACTTGATAAAATAATGAATATACAGATATACAGATTTTGTCCCTTCGTGTATTAACGATGACATCTGTCACTTTTTGACTAGTATATAAGTGTTTTGCATATAAGTTTTTTATAATATCTACAAGATATTCAAAAATCCCAAAAAACGGACAGAAACGTTATCGCATTTCGTATGGAAATTTTTAGCTTCACAATCCTCAATAGATATGGAACCTATCGGTTAGATAAGGTTCGTTTTGTAACAATACGTAAAAGTTAAACGGCCAAAACAAACCTTTTTATTTAATAAAACAGTTGAAAACGAAAATTCGACATTGTGATGGGTAACCTTCTTTGTACTGCTAATGTGTTGGTCGTGTCGGTTTTTAAACTGATTGGTTTATAATTGTGAGTGAACTGAATTCCCAGTGGTCGGGTCAGTTATTCGTCGATTTACCCTAACCGTTTTCTGTTTGCACACAAATATAGCCCTTTCGTACCCTTCAGCTCACATCATTTAAAGAAAAATTATCTGTTTAAAAACATCAAAATTGTAAACAAACATTTGAAATGTAAACAAAAATCATATGTTGTAAGGATCGGTTTGGCCGTTTAATTGTTCACTATCTTTGCTAGGATTTCTATCAGCATTGGTAGAAAATGACCACGATCAAATTATATATAAAAAACAAAAATTGTTCAGAAATGTTACAACCTCTTCCTATTCCGGCGGAGCAGCAGAAACATGGATTTTTGTCAATAGAGGATAGATATGGAATTAGACATGTCAACTTTATTTTGCGTGATAAATCATGCCAGATTTTTTAACATACAAGGTTGTGTAAAGAAAAAACGAGTTTTATAAACTGCATTATAGATGTAAAAAAAAAAAACAGTACTTTGAAAATTTTAGTCTATGCACACCCACAACCAAGAGGTATCTAACAACACCTCATATATGTTAAAATCCATCAAGCAAAAGCAGCAAAGAAATACACATGCACTTGAAAAACATAACCCTCCTTCTGAAGCAGTCGGGTTATTATGGAGGTGTGGCACAATCGACACATAACTATCGTCAGATACTATCAGATATCATACGACCTTTGTTAGATTACATTTGAAAGTTTGATGTACCTATTCTAAATTTATCCTCGCAAATTAAAACATAAAACTACAGCTTTAATCGAAAGATTTGTCATCATTATCAGCCCGTATTAGTCCACTAAGTCCACTGCTGGACAAATACCTCTCCCAATGCACGCCACTGCTCCCTATCTTTAGCTTCTCTCATCCACCGACACCGGCCCATCTGCGCATATCATCACTCCATCTTGCCCCAGGGCGTCCTACACGGCGTTCGCCGAGACGCGGTCTCCACTCAAGAACACGGCTCCAACGGTCGTCGGTTCTGTGGCAAACATCGAAAATAGAAAGATTAAAATGTATAAAAATATACTCGGACAAAGATTTACAAACTTACAAAACGCTCTCAAGACTCAAGTAGTAGGAAAATCTTATTATCCAAGAGATATCTGCGAGCTTATCAATTGATAACATGGATACAACGTATGTTATTAACGTAAAATGTTTATCTTTATTATACAGTTAGTGTAGGTTAACTACTACGTTAGATGTAGCTTAAATTATCTTTGTTATAATAACAAGAATTAAATCGATAATACGATATTTATCTACGTTAGCCTACATTAATAGACTCCTAACCTAATATATTATAAGGGGTTTTTGAATATCGATGTAGGTAATTTAATCGTTAGTAGACTAAGCCCTTAGATATTTACAGTCTCGAGATTGCAATCTTACGATGACACTCTCGAGACTGCGAATGGTATGGTGCTGGTAGCGACCTAGTTGGACCCTGCACGACCTTTCACCACTAAAATAATTAGTAGGTACTAGAGGTCGTTATTTTAATAATATTTAAATATTTAATATTTCTTTAGTTAGTTTTAAATGTGCCCTGTATAAATCAACATTTATTAGCATGTCTCTACCATACATTTTATATGCTATAAGTTCAGGTTATGTCTTTCTCAGTCGAGTTGGCGCACTTTGCATGTGTGCGCTATCTTTCTATCTATCTCTTCCTGTTTTTTGATACTTGACTAGTTGAGAGGCCTGATTATTTTATATTTTTTTATTCCATCTGTGAACACTGTTTGTCAATGAACTATTTTCCATTAATCGAATAAGATCTGTAAATGACTGTTTGTGTTCCAAATAAATAAAATAAAGAAAAATAAAATAAATAAATAGAGTTCTATGAAAGACAGACAGGCAGAAATGTCTTTTTTTTAAGGGTGTTTGCAGTGTTTTAAACGTATATTTTCTCCCTTTTATAATAGTTACAGTACCACAGTTTCGTAAAAGGGAGCAGAAATATATTTCAAATGTTTTATTTCTTTTTGACGTATTTACCCCTCTGTGGGAATAGACTCGCTTGACCTTATTTGTTAAATGGGTTATTATGATGCTTAAATTAACTTAAAGGAGTACCTATTCTATTTACTTGTATACAGGCACATGTATTTATGAATTGGCTTTTTAAACTATAAAACGTTCAAAAATTTTTACTTATCGATTATAATCACCGAATTAGAGTTGTTTTTTGTGTGTTAATGAAAACTGAATTCGTACAGAAGGAAAAACTATAATTCTACCACCATTCAATTTTATTAACCGATCTTAAATCAGGTTAATTCTGTTTGCATCACATAATCTGTGCCTGTTTTAACTCTGTTCATATAATTTTATGAACAGTGACAAGGAGCACTTTGCCTCAACCTCAACTCGACGGGGTGTTTTTTTCTTATCGCCTCAGTCTAGACGTCGAGGAAAGAAAAAACACCTATGGCGGCTGAAGACACGCTAAATGTAACTGAGTTGTAACAAAAAACCTCAAATTTAAATTGTAATTGGTTATTTGATGTAAGCTCTTGTTGTTGCTATATTTTATTGGACTCGGGACCTCTGTTTGACATTGTCTTTGAATGGCGAGATCTTACGGCAAAAAACCATTATACATATTAAATTCATGTAACGACATTGCTTTACTTTTGTAAATTGTCAGTTTGTTTGTTAACCATTTGTTTGAATAGGTACATTGGTCGCTTAGGGTGAATTGCAAAAATATTGTACCTACATAGTTAAGGGCTCAATTAAAAAAAGGGTTGTTATACCCTTAACTTTTTCCTTTGTGTAACGAAGATTATCATATGGATAATTTTCGTTACACAACGGAAAAACAATTGAAGAAAGTTAACGTGATCTCAATTAAGTCCTTAACTATGTCCAATATTTTGCAATTTACCCTGTAGAGTACTTATATTTTTCAAAACCTTGTTGTATTGTGATATAAATTAAATATTTTCAACATATTCCTCCAGGAAATAAAGCCCTTATGGAAAAAAAGGTTGTTCTTGCAAAGAAACATTAATCATTTGCTCGCACAGTTGACGGCAGAATTTTTAAGAAAAGGTGTTGATAACAATCATGCTTATAGAATATTGTTAAAATATTTCCTGAAAAATATATGTTGGATATTAACAGTGGTTGCTACGCCCGCTTTGGATTGCGGTCGGAATGACGTCATTTTGTTTGTTACTGCATTCTAGCAAGCACTGGCTGTGACATAGAAAAGACCATGTGGCAAGTTCCTATTGTCAATTGGTTCTACACTAGGCAGAGCCTTTCTGAGTAGGGATGTAACACCTCGGGAATCGTTTGGAAGAAGGATAGTCACGAGTCTGCTATCAGTAAGTAATTACTGACGGTACGTAATTACTGATAATGTAGGCATCATAAACAAATGAATAAAGTCGTCAAACGAACTTATAATTAGCACACAGTGGCCTTGGCAACATCAAAAATCGTCCCAACGAGCTCCGATTTTTGTTCACGCTATACCAACGACACGCCTCGTGTGGTCGTAGAATTCCTAATTGGTGGCACTGAATCACATAATAGGAAATAGTACAAGTACAGAAAGGACTCTCTATGACGGCAAACATGCGAATTTAAAAATACTCAGAACGCGCTAACGGCTCAGTTTGATTGGTCGATAGTCCGCATGCTTGTAGCAATTCATTGACGGATTGTTTTAACATTTTTGAGCCGAGGACTAATGCTGCGACGCAATGTATCACGAAAAGCATGTGTCTGAGCCTTTAATGTGTTAACGTGTCAGTCACGGTGCAGATGTACCCACGCGCGACCTTGCCTCGGTCCGATGTTAATGAACCGCGCGTAAAACAATCCACTTCCAAATTAGCACCTACTCTAGTGCTCCTAAGTGTTTGGATACTTCAAGCTTGCAAAAAGAAACACTAAAGTGAAACGATACGGGCTTCAAGTAATTCCAAGATTACAGAGCTGTTACCCAATGTCGTGCATTCGTTTGGGCTGTATTTCGTTTTTAGAGTTTATTTATTTATTTATTTATTTATTTGGAAAACAAATTACACAGCATTACAGTTAAACACCAAGGCACTGTGAAATTCATACATTGCAACAAAAATACAAACACTAACAATAAGTAAGAACACATAGCACAGCAGATAACAATATTAAAATTTACAAACAATTAAATTAAACTGAAGACGGGCGGTCATCCATCGCCTCACAGAACCTTGTACATTCACCACATATAATCCTCCAGCTACCTGCAAAGACATCGCAGTCAGGTGCTGAGTCGAGAAGCGCATTCAGATATTGTAAAGCGCGAACAAGTGGGGAATTCCTGTACGACACAGTGCGCGCCTTCGGAACTGCGAGCAGATCGCGGTGGCGTGGCCGAAGATTAAACTTGGATTGAGACAGTGAGGGTACGAGTAGGCGTACCAGTTGCGCCACCAGTTCCGGGCAGTCCGAATCTCCACGCAATATTCGACACACACCGGTCAAGAGCCCATAATTACGCCTCGCCACCAGAGAATTAAATCCCAAGGTGCCGAGCAGAAACTTCGTTGGGTAAAGATAAGGATAGTACCCGTATGTTTTCTTGTATAAGAAACGCAAAAATGCCTTTTGGATTTTCTCCAGAAGCAAGACGTAAGTGACCTCATGAGGGTTCCATACTATAGACGCCGCCTCAAGTTTGCTCCTGACTAGAGCAGTATAAACAAGTTTAATGGCATTGACATTGTAAAACTCACGGGAATTGCGTATGACAAACCCCAACCGCCGGTAGCAGTCGGAAGCCAGAGTTTTCATATGAACATGAAAGTTAAGGTGTGTATCGAAAATGACTCCTAAATCTCTCATAGTATCGACGCGTGTAATGGGTTCCGTTCCTAGTAGGTATTTTGCAGATAAGAGACCATGAGCACGGCTAAAAGACATCACAGAACATTTTGAGGTATTGAAAAGAAGTTTGTTGTCAATGCTCCATTGATAGACCCGGTTAATGTCCTCTTGAAGAGATTCACAATCAGAGAATTGTTGCACGCCATATATGAGCTTCAGGTCGTCAGCGTAGAGCAGGCACCCGGCATATCTAGGGATAGAAGCCAAGTCGTCTATCATAATTCCGAATAGAAATGGGCCTAGAATCGAACCCTGGCTGACTCCTGAACGAGTCTGGTAGGAATTGGAAACAAAGCATCCGTGTTGAACGTACTGCTGCCTGTCGCGTAGATAACTGGCAAAGAACCGGAGTAGTTTGGGCGAGAAACCTATGTTACATAACTTGCTTAAGAGTATGTCATTATCCACGCGATCAAAGGCTTTTTTAAAGTCAAAGTACAACACGTCAACCTGTATTCCTTGGTCCAAATGCTTAGAAATGGAGTCAACCAGGGTTAAAAGATTGGTTTCGACTGAACGCTTCGGCCTAAAACCATGTTGTGAGTCACAAAGATTTGGTTTTATTTGATAGGCTAGAAGTTTGTTGACGATTGATTATAGATTGAAATTTATATTCAGTAAGATGAGAGTTCCACCAGTGGCAATATATTGATGATAAGTTATATGTGTATCATGGTTAAACGCTGTTTTTTCTATCAAACATTTTGCCTGTATTAGGTTAGGACTATATAAAATTTTATTAGTTTGTCTAAAAAAACTTCAGAATTTAAAATTCCGTTATACCCCAACAACGTACATATCTCCTAATCTGGTATTGAGTAAGATCGCTTCTTTTATCCGCCAGCCGAAGGAGTAGGACTAGTTTTTTTTGACCTGTATGTATGTATGTCTGTATGGTGTTTTGTTCACTTTTAAAGGCTGAACGAATGGCTCGATAGACCGTGTACTCTTAGTAAAAATATGTGAAAATAAAAATTATATACATGGTAACTTACATTATATAGACGACATTATTAAAGCAGCAGTTCGGTTTAATAAGCTTACTTTTTGTTATTTATTTTGCGAGGAACATCACTAAATGCATTGCAGACATGATGCAATTACGCCTACTTAATGTCTCTTGTCTGACAAACATTTCGTTATGTTCATAAAACTAGGTAGTACTGCCGTATTTGACCCATATACTTATTTCTACATTATTTATTTAATGTAAAGCAAACGTACTTGAAAATCACTAAGATTCCCAGTCTCGCTTGACCCTCCCAAGAGTTTTGACCCGTTTCAGCCAAAGGCATTGTGTCACTCACCGAACTATGCTCGATGCATTAGTAAATAAAGTTTTATCCCGCCGGGACAGGCGTTCGTCGGGAACGAACAACTTTTCTTTTAAAGTTACTGCGATGAAACTTGAAATTGATTATTCCGATGACAGCGTCGGACAACATAGCATTATGCTATTCTAGTAAATTACAGGGTTTTTCCCCTATATAAGCACTGCCCGTTGAGTTCTGTCGGATGTGTTTATTACATTATTGTTGTCATCATAGCCTTCAATGGCAATTTGTGTATCAGAGCCATAAAAGTAATTATGGTACTTGTAGAGCTAGAGAATGAATCAGTTAATTTTGCACTTCAAATAGGAAATGACCTATGACGCTACTAGTTCTGTCTTATGTAGGTCACCATATTTCAAGTCAGATTATAATTTATTTTGATTATATTGAGTCATAAAATAAATACCATCATTATATTGTTGTTGTTTATTAGGTTGTCATATTTCGACGGTTTCGTGGCCGCCGTAGCCGGCTAGCTACGCCGCGAAAGTGATTAATGTTCATTTTTAGTTAGATATACATATATAATTGTGTATGTTGGTTTGTATGGTGTCTTTAGTAGTTTATTCTATTCTACTCATTAAATATATAAAATTCCGTATTTCTACGTAAAATTATTTAATAGATCGGAGCTTAGTGAATTGATAACACTTTAGATAGATTTAGTTTCGTAAAGTATCGCAACAAATAAAGACGTGCCCCAGTTGGTGACGTATGCTAACCTCAATTCGGTTTCCTGGTTCATTCTTGGCAAATCCGCAACAGCACAAACAAAGCTCGCTGAGATTTCACTCAAAACATCTCATTTCATAAGCAAAGCCTCGGATGAGCAAATTGCCCATGTTCAACCGATTTCATAACTATAAATTGAAAGTTATGCGGTTAGTTTCGCGCTCGGCAGTTTCTCAGGCCACTTTTCCGACCCGTTGAAGAATTTCCCACGCCGCTCCCAACCTCCTATTCTCGTAAATAGGTGCTTGATAGTCTATTAATAACTTTGTTATCCATACACCGCTCGAGTCTTGAGTAGGCGGGGTCACCGCATCTAGTTAATTGGACATTGAATATTTATTCTGGTCTCAATAATTAATACGGCATCACGTTATTTTTAGTTCATCATGCCAGGTGTGTTAGGGAAACTGCAACGGATTCAACTTATATTTAGAATTTCTTCAGTTATACTTTACATCGATATAATTTAGTTTTATGAGACATCTACGTATTCAATACACATATATTATACTGACAATGCTGTTGAAAAATACTTCTATTTGGTTTACGAAACGTTAGATAAAAATAACTCTTGTCGTATAAATGTGTTCCAATTGGTTTTTTGCATGTGTACTTATGTATACAATGAGAATGTAATACGTATTAGTTTTTTGTTGTTGTAGTAGTTTTAACTTGCTTAAAATAAATCTATGACATGTACAGTCACCAGCAATTATAGGTATGTTATCAAACATAAATCTGCAAAAATATCAGACACGCTCTGATACCTCTGGTAATGAAGAGGTAGTGGTGGTAGGACCTTGTGCAGGGTCCGTCCGGATCGCTGCAACTATCTTATCCATTAACCCACCGCCAAGCAGCAGTTTTCGCATTGCTGTGTTCCGGTGTGGGGATAAGACAACCGGTAGAATTACTAGCATAGAGGCATTCCATCTTAGTCCTCAGGGTTGGCAACGCATTTGAGGTCTTAGGATTGCAGTCTTGAGATTTCAAATGTTTATGGATCTCAGATTCCACTTACCATCAGTGCCTTCTCATTGCCATAAAAAAAATAGATGTCAGATATTTTTGCGCCCAATTTTGGATAATAGATTATTGCTGGTGACTGTACCATGAATATCTTTATATATATAGGGTAAAGTCACCAGTGATCAGCCAGAGATCTGTAGTCGGCCTCTGCCTATACTTTGTTTGAGTGGGAAGAGTAAGAAAGATATATTTCCCACTTTTCGCACTTAAATAAGGTCGACTATTGGTCTCCGGCTGACCACTGGTGACTCTACCCTAGGAAGAAACTGACTGACATATTAACTAACACACAGCCCAAACTGCCGGGCTAGATATACCGAATTTCGAACGTAGGTTCCTAGGTTCCTATGAGGTCTAGCAGTGTACTAAGAAAGGATATCCCGAAAATCGACCACCAACGGGAAGAAGTAGCGGGAAACGAAGTCGCGGGCATCATCTAGTCCATAATAAAGCTTACTTGGTTAAGTAAAGCAGCTATGGGATTTTGTTTAGTTTGTCGGTTAGCAGTCTTATTTTAAAACAAAATAAATATTGATTAAATCGCAACCAATAAATAAACACTAAGTTTTTTAATCTCAACCCGTATACAAGCCAACATTTTCCCCTCGAGACTATTCCTATCCCTGAAAAGTAATTTTTGCTCGGGATGAGCTCGGTTTGCCGGAAGCGGCCGAATGCACCCCGCCTGCGTTGTGCATGTGCAAACGTGACTACGCTTTACTGTTTACACGGCACGATAGAGTGACGATTACGTGAAAATTTAATTATTAAAGCTAGATTTTTACGATTTTAGTTTATCATTGGAACTACAACGTAATATTCAGAAATCTTTGATATCGAACGGGTTTCAGGGCGAGAAAAACCTATAGAAACGCTTCACAATCCTGGCCAACGCTTTACGTTCACGAAAATATCTATAGCTTAGAAGCGTCTGGGCCTGTATTCTAGGCGGTAAAAAATATCGTGTTTGACCTGTTAGCAGTAGACCCGAAGTTCGCTCGCTTGATTGACCCAATCCATTAAAAAAATGAGACAATGTGAATGATACAAGACATATCACATATACACATTACACATTAATACCACGAAATGTCTTCAATCATCTGCGATTGGAGCTCAAAAATTACTTTGTGGTAAGGTTACTAAATGTAATTTAAGTTTTGATTTTAGCCATGTAGACTCATTTTCAGTCGTAAAGGTATTTAAATCACTCAGTTTAAAAAAAACCGAGGATTTATGGGGAACGTCAGTTAAAGTCATCCATCATATCATAGATATAATTGCACCACACTTAGCTTTAATCTACAATAATTGCATTTCAGAGGGGGTCTTTCCAAATCTTATGAAATATAGTAAAGTCATACCACTTTTTAAATCGGGCGAGATGAGTGATTTAACGAATTTCCGTCCCATTTCTATTCTACCTGTTTTAAGTAAAGTTTTTGAAAAGTTAATGTTAAAAGATATGTTAGGTCACTTCAATAGAAATAAACTGCTTAACAGTAATCAGTTCGGCTTCACCAGAGGACGATCCACAACTGACGCAGCATCTGTACTCATTAAATATATATATAATATTTGGGAGAAATCTTGTGATGCAATAGGAATTTTTTGTGACCTTTCCAAAGCTTTCGATTGCGTAGATCATGAGACTCTTATATTAAAATTAGAACATTATGGTCTGACAATTAATTCTCTAAATCTTATGTCTTCATATCTTAGTGATAGAACACAAACGGTTGTGGTAAACAAAACACAGTCCATGGGAGCAGCTATTAAACTAGGTGTGCCTCAGGGCTCTATATTAGGTCCTTTCTTATTTTTGGTTTATATTAATGACTTACCACGCACGGTAGATAACCTTTGTGATATTGTGCTATTTGCTGATGATACATCATTAATTTTCAAGGTAGAACGAAAATCCGTCGATTACAGTAGGATAAATGCCACGCTAGGTAAAGTACTTAATTGGTTTACTAGTAACAATTTGCTACTCAATGCTAAAAAAACTAAATGTGTTAGGTTCGCTTTGCCTAATGTTAGACCAGTAGAATCCAGTTTATTTCTAAATGATGAGTGTTTGGAAATGGTAGATAAGGCGCTTTTCTTAGGGATAACTATAGATAAAAACTTACAATGGAGTCCCCATATAGCAGTACTAGCAGGCAAATTAAGTTCGGCAGCTTATGCTGTTAGAAAAATCAGGCAACTTACCAATGTTGAGACAGCTCGCTTAGTTTATTATAGTTATTTTCATAGTGTTATGTCGTACGGTATTCTGGTTTGGGGAAAAGCTGCTGACATACAGACTATATTCGTGTTACAAAAAAGAGCCATTCGTTCTATATATAACCTTAACTCCCGTGATTCCTTAAGATTAGTATTTAAAGAAATTTGTATCTTAACAGTAGCGTCACAATTTATTTATGAGAATATAATTTATGTCATTAAAAATCAAGACTCTTTTGTTAAGAATTGTGATATACATAATTTGAATACAAGAAATAAAAATAAAATTGCTATTAAAAAATTTCGTGTCCGTAAGGTTTATAAATCATTTGTAGGTCAATGCATTATTTTCTATAATAAATTACCTGACTCAGTTTTAAAGTTACCATTTCCAGTACTTAAAAGTTACTTGAAAAAGTCGTTGATGTCTAAGGCTTACTATAGGGTCGAGGACTATCTAACAGATAAAAATGCTTGGCCTAAACTTAACTAAACACCTAAATAACTGATTAATAAAATAGGCATAAAAATATGTAAATATTGTATATTGTCTAGGGGACACGGTTTCTGTAGGAGAATGTATCGAAACTTTGTATGTGGTGGTTGTCTTGCACTGTCATAGGAAAGTATATATATATTTTTTAATATATATACATATTTTATATAAATATATATATTTTTTATTACTACTTCTTATTACTCCCTATGAAAATTCTTAGTTTTGACACATTTTCTTGCACAAGCTACGCTTGAATGTTTTTTATTTTTATTTTTATTTTATGTTAAATTCATTGTTTTATATCATGCTAGGTTAAGCTTTATAATTGTATAATATCATAAGTTTTAAAAAACGACTGACTGTTGAGTTTCTTGCGGCGTTTCTTCTCAGCAGTGGTCTCTTGCGAAGCGCTGGTAGATTTTGACGTGTAAAAGTGCCCGTGCGGCCTAATTACTGAATAAACATCTTTTATCTTTTATCTTTTTTTTTTTATCATATCATATTTTGCGGGTGGTAGGACCTTGTGCAGGGTCCGTCCGGATCGCTACCACCATCTTATCCATTAACCTACCGCCAAACAGCAGTGTTCGCATTGTTGTGTTCCGGTTTGGGGATGAGACAGCCGGTGTAATGACTAGCATAGAGGCATTCCATCTTAGTCCTCAGAGTTGGCAACGCATTTGCAGTCTTAGCCTTGCAGTCTTGTGAATGCGAATGTCTATGGGTCACAGTTTCCACTTACCATCAGGTGGCCTGTGTGCTCGTTTGCCTTCTTTATGCCATAAAAAAAATAATTAAAAAATTATCACTAACTAATTTTTGACCCTGCCTACAAAGCTAGCTAGGTCATGAGTTCGAAACCAGGTAAATGCACATTTGTGTGATGAGCGCAAGTATTTGTTTCTTAGTTTGGATGTTTTCTTTCTGTTTAAGTATTTGTCTATAAGAATTGAGATTAGTTTAGGACTAGGTCTATATGTATAAGATTATCCAGTGATGTTCCGTTTTTTTCTCTTTGTGTTTATTTCCTCGTCAAATACAAGGAGAGTTCTCTGAAAGCAGCGATTTTTCATACGATGGTGACCGCTTATCGTCACGAGGCTTGTCTACTAGTTTCCATATACAAAAGAACGATTTTCTGGAACGTAAAGTCTCACGTGCCCTTCCCCGAAGCTCCACAAAAAAATTCAAAAGTCGTCCAGTTGTTTACCCGTGAATACTCAACAAACAAGTAGCCATACAACTGCATTTCATTTGTGATGCGAATCGTTTAAAATGTAGGTAGGATTGTTAAGAAATAATAATAATTACGTTAAATTAGACTTTTAACATTCAATTAATCCAATATAGGTACTATCGAACCAACGGAACCCTGACCCACCATGGAACCTTGTCACAATGATTGACGTACGATTGTCGTATAGCTTCGTATGACAGTCCTAACGTCAATCACTGTGACAAGGTTCTATGGTGGGTCAGGGTTCCGTTGGTTCGATAGTACATACAATAAAGGAAAATACTGATTGGCCGCTCGATCAACGCGCAGCCAAAAACGCTGGACCTAAAGACTTGAAATTTGGAGAGAAATATTCCTTGGGTAGCCTAGGGGTCACTAAAAAGGTATTTTTGGAAATTGATCCCGAAGAGGCAGTAGCGGGACACTAATTCCACGCGGACGAAGTCGCAGGCGTCCTGTATAGAATAAAATAAAAGTGTGCTAAACCATTCTGACAATATATTCCACATTCCACAATAATGTCAGGCAACATTAACGTCATTTTAATTGAAAATATGTGTCGCGTAAATTTGTAGTTCGAATCTGAACCTCCAAAGAATAATGCTCAGACCCGTTATAATAGTCCGAAAATGGCTTCATCTAGTCGGGCCTCAATTACCGACCATCGCCCTACATGCAATTCCAACCATTCCAAAAAAGGCTTTCCGTTAAATCCTTTGGAATCGTCCACGGGCCGTCGTGACGTCGTTACCGGTTCGTGTGAAACGACCCTAACCTCGTGCCCAGCTTGGGTGGCCATTGGGGTTTTATACACATTAAAAATGTAAAACGTGCGATATTGACACGGATTAATGAGTTTCTTATCGGTGAAATAATTAGGTTCCTTAATGTGATATCGATATTTGTTACCTATAGATAACTAATTTGTTAACTACCTTTGCGTCTCTTCGTTATTACGTAACTATTATAGGTCTATACGTAAAAAGCCATGTAACTGGAAAAAGTTCTCATTACAAGCTGGGACGTAAAATTAAAATTACGACTGTTGAAAATTTTAAACTATCACAACTTCTCATTGCTACAGGACGTAGATGAGATGGAAATCTGTTAGGTTAAAAAAGACATCTCATAACAGAAACTTTATACGTTTTAAAACCGGTTACAACACTAACAGAATTCCTTACAATAAAATGGCAAACGAGACGTGGCCACATGAAACAATAGGCACGCATAACCTTGCGCAGTGAGCGCTCTGTCCGTCTGTCTATTCGACCGTGACATCTGTTATTGAACTTACGTACTACTGTCTACTTATCTGCAACATTATTGATATACCACATTGTTATCGTGGTCATATCGCCCTATCTACAGTCGAAAACATTATCAATTTGTGCGATACGGTTTACCAAAATAAATGATGGCGCGTTGGGAGTGCTAAATCAGTAGCTTGTATTAAAGGAAATATAAATTAGGTATCTACTGCTTTTAGAAGCTATGAATCAAGACAATTTCTCATACATAAATACATTCAATCACGCCTGTTTCCCAGAGGGGTAGGCAGAGACCACTTCTTTCCGCCTGCTACGATCCAGACAAATCTCTTTCGCTTCTTCCACATTCATACATCGAGTCATGCATCCACGTCAGTTTCAGGTACTTAAGATTCGGGTCTTTTCCAGTATTTCCCCGATTTGTATCCATAAAGTATTGATTGACTATTTCTCATTGATCTTTAAAGGATATGGGATAGAATCTATATTACTACACCTACAAGAGTACCATTTGGCCCTATTTTTCATTAAAAACTGAACTTTTATCATTTCTATTCTTTTCCTTTTTACAGACTATTTCCACAAATTGTTTCACCTAGCGCAGTATCTTAACCAATTTTCAGCCCATTAGTTCTTTTTGCCAGACGACGAAGTTCGCAAAAAACGGTAAGGGAGTTGCTTTATGGGGAAAGTAAGGTTATTACATTCCGCTGGGATGTCGTATACAATGCAGTCAACGGGGTCATTGGAATAATAATTAACAAAGTGCCAGCTTCCATGATTTCCACATAAAAGGGGCTCGATATTGTGTACCTTGGTACTGAATATATTGACACGTTCGCTGCTGGAGATCATTACATCCGTATTAAAGTTCTATAAGATGTAAAATCTAAAAGGATAATGTCTCAAGAAGTCCAAGTTAGTCCTAAAATAAAGTTCTATGCTTGTAGATTTTTTTCAAGACTCACGAATAATATTCGTGTATTACACACAAATATGCCCTCGGGGATCGAACCCGGGAAGCTAGCTTCGTAGGCTGCAGCTGACAAACCAAGCTAATCGCGTTGTCAAAGTATGTCGGGCAGTACATTATGTGCTAGAGTAAATCGCACAGTGATCTAGGCCATTCGC
The DNA here is from genome assembly GCA_923062465.1 of Acleris sparsana. Taxonomy (NCBI): domain Eukaryota; kingdom Metazoa; phylum Arthropoda; class Insecta; order Lepidoptera; family Tortricidae; genus Acleris; species Acleris sparsana. The sequence goes on along the minus strand of OV281298.1, from coordinate 12,660,501 downwards.
ATGTGGGTTACCGATAAAGTCGACGTTTTACAACGTATACAGCGTTGTTAGTGTTCACCCTGTTCATTTAATATTACGAAGAACCTAAATTCTTTAGTAGATCTTGAAGTTTAAGGCGTAATTAGTAAAAAATAAAATGTAACGTCCAAAAGTTAGCTCTAGTCTTGTACTAGTCTAGAACAAGACAACATTAAAAATGCTTATGTCCCCGCCCCAATGTTCTTTATTAAGCAAATTATTATTTAGTTCGTATTGCTCGGTTTTTTTTTTATATACGAAGCTTACAATGTTGCATGCTGTAAAAAGGCACGTAAGATAAGGTACTGGGTGAAATTTAGGAATTATGTGGCATTGTCGGCAGGAAACGCGTTAAAGGAAAGATGTGCGTAATGAGTTTTGGTCACCGTAGCGTATGCAATTCACATTTTGCATAGATTATCGTAGTACTTTATTTGAAATATTTTGGTACAAATATTTTTAACTCAAGTCTAATGAATATTTACATAAATAATCTTAGCTTGCGATTATTAACAATATTTTTACTACAATATTCAAGTAACTCGCAGATTAATGACACATTGAACTTCTTATCAACATCACGCACACATAAAACTTCCCAGATAAAGGCGAGCCTCAATAACGTGGGTTTATTATACAAGTTGATATGTATATTATTTAATATATCCCCGGAATTTACGATTTGCAACGTAATGTAGAGTCATCAGTCCGCTCTAGGTAGTCAGAAGGCTGTTTGGATGCAAATCTCCAAAACTGCGCGTGACCTGACTCGGTTATCACCCGACGGTACCCAAAAAAAATAAAAGCCGAATATCTCTTATACAATAGTCAACCTTACGCATATTAAGATTGTGCTGAAATTAATTAAGTGCGAGTTGGCGTTGTGGCGTTGAGAGGAAGAGTGGTATACTATATTGTCTTGTTTGAGGTGAAAATGCTTCGACCGTTCAATTACTTATATAATGTTTAGGTTTTTATCTCGTCGTGGTCGTGTGTTCTTATATTATTATCACGGACTGCATGGAAACTTGTGCAAACGCACGGAGTTGTATCTTTTCTGCGGGCTATTTTTAGTCCAAAAGTGTCCGATAGATGGCGTTATAAATCATTAGAAGAGTGCATTTATCAATCATATTGCTTCTTACTCTGTACCTTCAATGTAATAATGATATGTTTATTGTCATGAATATTGTTTTAGGTGTGTCTGATAATGCTCTAAAACACAAACAAGCTTCAATAATAAGAACTTCGATGTTGGTCAAAAAATAATCCGTTTACGTGTGCGAAAGTTCACATTTACATATCCTCTTATAATGTAGTCCAAGCGTGACCATTCTTTGTGTTAAACAAGCCGAAAGCTATTTGCCGACCGAATTTCATGTCTTCCTGAAAATTAATGAGAAACGCCGCTTACGACGTTTGCGATCGCACCTCTTCCACAATACGCCGACGGTGGCGCGCGACTTACTCCACGGTTAATGACTACTGCGCGAAACAACAAACACATCGCCGTTCTCCTCTTACTCACGAATCTACCCGTTAGACGTCTCCGTCCCACGATACCCGGAGCGGCAACGTAGCGTTTTAACCCGGATAAATTACATCCTATTAACTGCGATCCGGTGCTCGATTTACGCTTTAATGTCGCCAAACGTAAGGATTAAAATTGCATAAGAGCATTTATTACACCGCTAATGTTTTATCAAGACTTAGTCGCGCCCGTTGTAACGTCCATTTTGCTTTGTTGTTGGTGTGCGTTAAGTCGTTCCGGTTTCGTTTGCGATTATTAATTTGCTGTCAAATAAAGGGGCCGCTCACTTGGGCGTGCGTGTCGGCGCGAATTTCTGCCATACTTCGGAATCGGTGATTATTTTTTTGTTGCCTTGACTTTGGATTCGCAGACTGACAGATATTTTAGAGCACGTTTTAGTTTTGTATCGTAGGCGGAATGTCAGTCTGCGTATTTAATTAGGTGATTAAACATGATAGCGGTGGATAGTTATGTCTTTAAGAAATGTTTTGTAACAGGATTGGCTAACGCACTGTTAAAGCGTCCTTTTGACGCGGAAATGGTTAAATATAAACGACAGTTTAGCCCATTCTTACGTTAAGTAGCTGGGCCGTTTGCAAAAGAAATGTACACAGTTAAAGCCTCAATTAAATTCGAAAGTAAAGCATAATCGAAGCTAAAATGACAATTTGCGTAAAGGACAGCTAAATTATACTGTAAAATTGTCCTATAAGCCAATTGCCATTTTAACCATCGAATGATTTAAGTATAGGTAATTATCGTTACGAAATGGATTAAAAAAAAGGATTTTAATTGAGGCCTTAACTGTCCTTAACTATGTACAATGTTTTAGAAAACGGGCCAGTTAACCATAATTACACAAAAGGAAAAACAAACGAGTCATCAATTTATAAACATAGTCGTTTGAACTGCCATAACATAACACAATTAGGTACTTTAACATTTTATTGACAGAACGCGAGGCATATTGATAAAAAGGTGATTATTTCTTTGGTGCAGAGAACTACTGTAGGTATTGTTCTGTTACGACCCAGGCTTATTCCATTACTTAAATGAACAGCTAGCGAGCAGCAAGCGGAACACAGCCAACAATATCCATGTTAACATTATGCCTCTCAGTATTTGTAACGCGTTGACTACAAAACATTTCAGCTAAATAAACACCTATCTCTTTGAATTGTACATTGTTACCAACCAAGAGCATATTAGGCTTCCCACACTTTAGTAATATAATATAATAAAGATTTTATCTCGCGTATTATTCCATTAGTCAAACTTTAACAGAGCTTAAACACAACTCGCGTGGATCTTCTCTTTACTTTGGTATGAGAAATCGAATATGTCGAGTTTCGCTTACAGTTTTACGAGCGGAATCGGTTCGCTTTGATCAGATTTGGGAACATTTTTATTCAAGTCACTCTCGAAACGGATCGTGTACATTTGTAATGCATTAGGATTTTTATGAATATCCTTTGTACGCTTTACGCAGCTTTGTCACAGAGAGGCTTTGTTGCTACTGATTTGATTTGTAATTATTCGTTTCCAAAAAGGTCTCGAAACACGTGGAATGTATATATGATTCGTGATCCCTCGATTTACTCAATCAGGTTCCAGAGTGAGATTTAAAGCACTGATGGTTGACCTATGGTCACGCGGCGGGTGTTTTGTTAACGAACAGCGCAAATAGACTGGTCTTATAGCTTTAACATGTGTATCTATGTTATGCATCTGTGTCTGTCTGTATGATGCATTGATTCGGACGTGGTTTTGTATAGAGAGTTAGTCCAATGGGGATGGATTTTAGCTAGTTTTGATGACAATCGGCTGGCCCGAGAGATATATCGAGAGATATCAGCAATATAGATATGATAGATATGAGAGCGAACTTATATAGAGCCGTTGGGCTGAGCTGGAATGATGCTAGAAGAGTTGCTGAAAACAGAAATGCGTGGCATGATCCTTTGGAGGCATGGGAGCTTGGGGGGAGGAGTGCCGTAGTACAACAACAACCGTATTTCTACGTTACCTCGGGAACGCTAGCTAAAGAGTTTCGTTTTCCGTGGTAAATTTAATGCTTTGCTCATAACGTCGATACACGAATTGGTGTCCGTGAAAAACCTCAATTTAACTAGTTAATTCCTAAGTTATCTGTGCTTATTTCATTTGATAATGATGTCTAATAAAACAAGTGTAAAAAGAAAATTCAGTCTGCGCCTATGCCTGCTTTGCTGGTGTAGGTACAAATTAATAGCGAAGAGAGCAGAAATTTTGCAAGTACTTTAATAATTAAGTTAATATGAATCTAATTAAGACTGAGAGTACTAATGTTCATATGTCGTCTAATTAATTTAATGCGTAGTAGTTAGTGTCTTCTTCAGTGTGCATTAAATAGTAGTGGCCTTTAAACGTGACTTTGCTTGAATAATCCAATGAGTTATTCCTAATTACATCTTGTATTTTACGTCCTTTCCGTCAATTTAAAGTCTGCCGCCTGTGGCTAAAGTTTGATGCTTAACGGAATTGTTTAATTTTACAACTGACCCATTTCCGTCTGAATATAGAGAACTTTTACCCTACTTATAGTTTGTTGGCACTTGCTTTAAATATCAATACATTAAAAATATGTCAAGATATACGTTCCTTGATAAGGAAAGTCCGGTGTAAGAGGAAATAATCGTGTCAATTTGTCTTAATAGCACCACCAAAACTAGCATCATTTCGAATTGCGATGGCTGAAGTTGGCGGTTGGCCAATAGGGAATATGAGTTATGAGGCGAATCTTCAACTTAGCCGAATACAACGCTCCCAGGTTACACACCTTTAACTATATATCTTCAGCAATATGTGCTTTGATAAATTGAAATATGTTTTTGTATTGAATGAACCTTAAATAAATTGTGTCTCGGGCACTGTTTACATATGTAATCGGCAGTTTCCATAACACACAACTCGAGTAGAGCAAAACCTTGAAAATCTGTGGTCAATTCGTTTGTGATCATACTTTGTAGAGCTCGATGGGAAGCTCTCTGCCCATCGTGCCTATGATGAATAACTATGAATTTATTGCTGCGCCCCTTTACACACGGTTTACCCACGTTCATGCAATATTTCATAGTTAGTAGTGCCCATGTCCGTAAGTATGTATTACGCATAAAATCTTTACCCGTAAGAAATATCTTTGGACCTCAGGGAACGGAGCTATAGTTGTTATGGCATGATCCAAGAGTTATAGCCAGAGTTATGGACGGGACACGCCTCTAGAAAGCGGACAAGTGCGAATAACATATAAATCGACAAGTAATAGCTGTCATGTCTGTGTAGCGTGTAACGTTAGTAATGTGCTCGTCTGAATGACGGGTTTCTCAGGGTCTCGAGGAAGACCTGTAATAATGATGAACAGGTTAAAAAACCATTGACTAAATTGTAAAATATGTTTACTTGGATGTTCACTTCTGTTCGTCAATATAGCTTTCGAAACATTATCGGTTGCTTATAGGCCTCTTATGCGTGGTCTGCATCCAGGTATTTCATTATCCTGTGTACACTGAAAGTTAAATAGTTTTCATATCACCGGGATTCATGTAAGCTGCGCCATGTACACCAAAATATCATCAAGATGGTGGAGGCAGGTTGCCAATCCAACTTTAATCTACTGGATGTACAAGTGAAGTTTTGTGAACTAAACTTTTTGACATGAACAAAAGCGGATCATAGCTCCATCTAAATAGTTCGAAGCACCTAGATTTGTCATAAGTTCAACCTCACAATTGTTTACAATTACGTTTAGTTCTCACGCATTACCAGTAAATACAAACATCAATGCTGCTAACTAAAATTTCAAGTTATTTTTGACACGTTAGTGAGTCACCGGTACTGAATGTGTGTTATGTCAAGTCTCGAGTTCATACGAGGGCTGCTACTTATGTATCCGGAATCTGGGATTCCAAAATTTATAAACGTTATATCTGACCTCCATGGTAAAATTTGAACTTTTTTTTAATACTGGCCGCTATAATTTTTTTCTTATGTACGCTAGTCTTTTGTTTTTGGCGGGATCAAAATGTCATCTCGCTGCAAGAATGGAACTCACTCGTGAAAATATTCGTGCTATGATTTATTATGATTTTCGGCGTGGTTTAACGCAACAACAGTGCATAGATCAATTAACTTCGATTTTCTTTTGGTGATGAAGCTCCATCGAAAAGCACTGTGTACCACTGGTTTAGTGAGTTCAATCGTGGACGTAGTATGCTCACGGACGAAGTTAAGGAAGGTCGCCCGAAATCGGTCGTTGTACCACAAAATATTGAAGCTGTGCGAAAACTTATAATGCATGACCGTCATGTTACATATCGCGAGATAGAGGCGACTCTGGGCATATGTATGACGAGCATTAATAAGATATTACATGATCATTTAGCTGTAAAAAAAATTTGTTCCCGTTGGATCCCTCACAATTTAACTAAGGATCAAAAAGAGGCTCGCGTCGAATGGTGCAAGAAAATGTTAAAAAAAAATATCCGTGGTGACTCAAAAGCTGTTTATAATATCTACACAGGTGACGAATCCTGGATCTATGCGTATGATCCGGAAACTAAACAACAATCAACAGTGTAGGTGTTTCAAAATGAGCCGAACCCTACGAAAGTAACTCGTGGAAAAAGCACCTTGAAGCAAATGGTCGCCTGCTTTTTCGGTATTAATGGCCATGTGGCTACAGCGCCACTAGAGAATCGTAAAACGGTTAATTCGGAATGGTACACGACCATTTGTTTGCCGGAGGTATTTGAAGAAATACGTAAAAACAACCAGCGACGCAGAATCGTTCTTCACCATGACAATGCCAGCTGTCATACATCACGCGAAACGACTCGATTTTTTGAAGGTCAAAATATAGAATTAACGGGTCATCCGCCGTACAGCCCTGATTTGGCACCCAATGATTTCTATTTATTCCCAAATGTAAAGAATAAATGACTTGGTCAACGATTTTCGACTCGTGAAGATGCAGTCGACGCGTTCAAACAGCACGTTTTGGAGATACCTCAGTCAGAGTGGAAAAAATGTTTTAAAAATTGATTTCAACGTATGCAAAAGTGCATCGATCATAAGGGAGAATATTTTGAAAAACAATAAAACCATATTTAGTCATATACGTTTGTTATTTTTTTCTATTCCGGTTACATAAGTAGCAGCCCTCGTATTCGCTTTTCATTTCATTTTTATATTAATTTACTACTGGTAGCTATTAAGCACCTGAGTAAATAAAAGTGCTGTAACGTGACTCAGTGCTTGGGTAGGTGTTACCACGATGAGCACGTGACTCTTTCGGATAATTTATGCCGGTTTTTTTATTTATTTTAGTCTCGTCAGCAAGTTGATCACGTGGCGACATGTAGAACGGTCACTATCTTGATTTTTCTATGATTAATGTCGCATACCTTATCAGTTTTATTATAAAGTGATTAAAGCGTTGAACACTTTGATGTGATGTGGTTGCAATATGCATTGCGTCATTTTTTTTTGATCAAATCTCGCGTTCAGGTCAAATGAATAGAGGAAGGTTTAAAAAAAAGAAGTTAAGTACTAAAATTAAGTAACTCATACGCCACTGGCGGTATCTCAAATTCAATGAACGAAGCTATTTCAATTCTCAATCGTTAGTAATATAATATGGTCGCACTTGCTAAAAGAGTTTTGTCTGAGATACCACCATTATATAAATATAGTTAATATACACGTTTTTTGAAATTCACCCTAGTAGAGAAGTCGAATACTTTTGGTTTCGTAAGAAAAAATATACCTATTAGTGAAAAATGAAACGCTGACCCACTTTATAAATGTCACAGGGATATTCTGTTTGTCAATTTTTACGATTTGATTTTGCACAGTCCCTTGGTCGGTGCATTTTGATGATTGTGCAATACTTCTACATACAAATTGCTTTGAAATTCATGCGTGACACATTTCAAATATGGAATGTCTCATTTTCTCTATACAAACAAACACATTACTGGCTGTATAAACAATATTTCTCTCAAATTTCGTTTTTAATGTTCACCTATACATAGTTTAAAAAGACACGCTGGTAACATACAAAGAACGTACACTAATTTATGTGTAATTTTCAGAATCGGATCCTTAGTTTCAAATATTTCCGTCTACCTCTTTGTAGGTTTAGTATGGGTAGTATTTATGCTAAAATAGTACATTGTTGCCTAGGCGCGGAAAGTAAGGGTTTTCCTGACGAGGTGGCTAAAATACGAGTCAGGAAATCCTCGTTTCCGCCGAGGCATACATAATACTTTTCGCAAACATGTGAGGAAATAATACAAATACATTTTTAAAAAGCAAGTAATTAAATTATGCAGAATGAACGAATGTTACCGACTGTCAATTGTTTTAAATACTAACCATAGAAATTGGAATGCAAATTTAAAAAGAAACACACGCACTGTGCCAAAAAAGCGAGCAGTTACCTTGGCTGTTTGGAATTTTTGTCTTGGTCCTTTTGATTTTGTATGTAAATTGACAGCATTTTTAAGAAAAATATAGACATGGACGGAAAGTGTTTTCATATGGTTTTTTTACTCCTAGGAGTAAAATGAGGCTCTTTCCGTCCTTGTCTTTCAATCGGAAAACCGTTTTTTCCGAGCATGTTTGAGAAAAAAATATTTAAGTGGTATGGACAACGAAACCCACGACATGACCAGTAACCCTAATTTATATTTAGCCATATCGAATTACTTTGCATTTAAAAGAACTCGCTATAGCCGCTTAGAGTTAGCATTGTAAGCTAAAACAAAAAGGTCAAACGGGCAAGGCCATTGGAAAGGAAGTTATCGCTGCTTGGTACGGCTGAAGACGATATTAAAATTTGCCATTAAACGTCGGCTTTTCGATCAGAATTTGAATATTTGAATTGTCTTTTCACTTTATTGATACTTCGCCTTTGATATTACCGACTAGGTGATTGATTTTTGACTCTTAATTCCTTGTAGTGAAATGATGGAAACAACTCAAACAACACTTGCCTCCTTTGAAAATGTTTTTATCTTTTTAATATTGTGCTAACGCAGGGCTTCTTAGCTCAGGATCCAGTACTAAGGATAAAATTAGTTTGCCAATAAATATTTTTAATTTCTCATTTATAAAGCCGTGTGTAAATGTAAGAATATTATAAAGTAGAAAATATAAGAATAAGGCCATTAAAATAGATTGTTAGGCAATATTAACGTTCTACTAGTACCTACTCGTAGCATAACAAGGAAGTTCTACCAAGGAATGACTAATTTCAAATTCAATTAATTGACATATTCCGTCGCCTCGCTTCAAAGTTATTCACCGACATTCTTACACTAAAATATCAAGTAACGGAATCACTAATAAACTTTCAACTTAGTTTGATAGTTTGTAATATCTCCACAGAGTAAATCTGATTTGTAGAGGTCCCCATTACACTCGCAAACTGTAGCATAAGGTCCAAGCTATTACGTACGTCAAGTTTTGAAGGTAGTTGATATATTACGCTTAATAAATCTATGGAGTCGTTAATTACTCGAATGGCGTCTAAATATTAATTATTAGGAGCCGGTCAACGCGTTTGCATTGTTTGAAACATGAACAATGTCTCAGTTACAACTTAGTTGAGACTTCTAGAACGGTTTGTGGGAATGCGTCATAAAATATTTATTCAGTTCTAATTTTAAACTTGTAAAACTGCTATTTACTCTACCTCTTTTTTTAACCCCTGGCGCAAAAAGGGTGTTATAAGTTTGACCTAAATGAAGTTGTGTGTATGTGTGTCGGTCTGTTGCACCGTAGCTCCTAAACGGGTGAACCGATTTGGAAGAGATTTTTTTAATTGGAAAGCAGGTTTTCTAGCGGTGGTTCTTATCTAAGTTTTATTTAAATCGGTCGGGCTGTATATATATCAGTCTGTAAGAAGAGGTCACCATGATATGGGGAGTTTATATCGATCTAATAGTTATTGTTTATTTAAAATAATAACGGTGACGCGCTATATAGTGCCCTAGTTAGTAGTGGCCTACGAAGATAGCAATCGCTTGTAATATTTGGGTGATAAGCAAGTTTTTGGATCTTGGTTGTGGTTTTGTATTTATTCAAGTTAACTGTTGTCCGCGACTCAGTCCGCGTAGACGTAGATGTCCTTTATCACGGTGCGAGCTATCATTATAACAAATTTCATAGAGATCGGATCAACGGTTTAACTGTAAAAACTAACTGTAACTGTAAAAGCGTAACAAACTGACCGACAAAGTAACTTTCACAGTTCAGCTCATAATGTTTGTATATTTACTTATGGTATAAAAGAAAAAAAAACAATATAAATGTTTTAAAAAGGACATACAAAGGCGAACTTATTCCATAATCATACGACATCGTATTTTGTCGTATAAGTTTGTATTCATCTTGCTCTCTATTAGCTTATTGACGGGTAGTAAAGCTGACTGAAACAACAAGATAAATACGATTTATCTGACCAAAAACGATTTCGATATTTCACTACGTCTATACTTCAGGACATAATGTGATGGCTGTCGTCTAGTAGGTTCCCAATAGTAAAAACTTAAAATTGTGCAAGTTTGTCCTTACTTATTATTATATTAAAAGACAAGCCAATGCGCCTTACTAAAAAGCCAAATAATTAGCTGTAAACTAAAGTCGAAAAGTCTTACATTCGGCAGTCATAGTTCCTGCCATCTATAAAGTCAAATGACTCATTAAAAGTTCGCTTCAGCCACGTCTCGGCTCTTTTTGGCCAATTAGCTGGCAAGGCGAAGCACTACATAGTAATGCATAGACTACAAAACACGCTTCGATGCTATTAACAACCTTGCAGTTTATTGTGAACTACAGATTTATGTGTTCAAATCTTTTGTTTCAGGTACGTTGTCTATATTCTACGAAACGAGCGCGCTACATCGTTTGGAATTTACTATCAGATTAATCTGATAAACGTAGTTAAATGACTTGTAAGCGGTCATTGTACTCACAAGCTTGTTAAATCCTGTGTCTACGCCAGACTGTACCTACCGGCAGTTTTTGCACGGATTTGTGGATATGCACGTCAAACTGAAAGCGGACCGTGATGCGAGAGGAGGTAGGTAAATGTTTAACTTGCAATATCGAGGCTTAAAGCAATCTATACGATTGTTACAATTTGATACAGTATTACGTGACTATGACGATCGATTTATGTAACTTGAAATTAGTAACAAAGTCTCGTTTGTAGCAAAAATCTTTTTTTTAATGACGTTAGAGCTATATACTTGGTATCTGTTTGCCATTTTCATACGAATCCGTTCAAATATTAGGAATTTATGATCAAGCCTAGAGATTTTATTAATCAGATAAAATATCATTTTTTCCTTACCTATAAGTACGAGTAATACACAATTTCCTAAACTATTCCTCTACCTACAGGCTTATTTACTCACGAGATTAATAATTTAATCACATTTTACTGAAATTGTTAACAAAGTCACCTGTTATTTTGCTCGCCAGTAGGTATACTTTTTCCTTCATTAACATAAATCCTGTCTCGCGCACAACCTACACAAAGTCTTCACGGCAACCATTTACCGCGAACCCCTAATAAAACATGAATTATGATTACTAAAACACTAATCTACTAAAGACTGGAGTTCCGTCGGAAATTAGTCGCCGAGAGCGGGGGGAGTGCATATTCTACCCGCCCAGTAACAAATCGGGAGAGCTTGCATGAAACTCGTGCAGTGTGTTCAACCCTAATATAAGCAAGATAGGAACGTTTTGTCCTTGGCTGATGAAACTGTGTTGCGACTATTTGGTTTACGAGGGCAATATTGCACCCCCACTACGAACCTCCTCACTTTAATACCCCCCTCTGTAGGCTGGATCGTTGGATATGTCTAGTCCAAGTTCCGTGCACAAGTGGCGCATTTCATTTTCATGGAACTGAAGTAAATAAAGAGGGTTTTGTTAATTTGGTTTCGTGTTTTCTTGGATCTGGTTTAATACAATTTACTATTCAAGACTAACAGAAATGTTAAATGGGAATAAAACAGTTAAGTACGAATAGGACTCTAGCACACAGGGTTCCGCACTTAATTCTATTTTTTTTGAAATATTTGCTGTTTGGTGTATGTGTTGTGTCATTGCCATTTCCTACATTTCTGTTTATCTTCCTTTTGCATCTTTTTTGTTAGAATATTGAACCAATTCAAAGTTATCCTTGCGTAGCTGCGATGTTTTAGATCTGTGGTCTAAAACACCCATAAGAAGGGCAATCTCTTTTATTTATTGTTCCTGTTATATAGAATATTTTTAAAGTTTGTAATATTAAAAAAGGTAAATAAAACATATCGTAACGTTGAAAATACAATAACATGTCAAAACCAATATGGTTTAACCGGGTAGAATAGAACCTCAGATCGAATGAATGCGTGTATATTTATAAGAATTGTTATCAAAGTAGAAAATGCGATATCCTGTTTGGGAATGGCAACAATACGTATTGTACAGTTTTAGAGCGATTAAATGATACGAATTATTATCCCATACGCCTACACATAGACAAAGCCACGTACCGAAATATATTTGTAAATAAATGGCGGGTCTGTGTTAGACGGGACACGTGTAGGCTCTCAATACAACCACAATTCCCTCCATGCCGCTTCAATAGCCACATGTGAGGCACTGTTTACACGTTGAGAGGTACGTGACCTATCCATTTCATATTACAGTCATACTGGTCAAGGGGTTGTGTTTTTAGGGTTCCGTAGTCAACATGGAACCTTATAAAGGTTTCGCCAAGTTCTTCTATCAGCCGTAATTTGGCATAGTTATACATTTAAATTACGCCGACAAAGTTAGTGTTGACATACAAGTAAAGCAAAGGTATTTTTTTTTACGTTATAATATCGTGTGAAGTGTGAATGGAGAGCTTAAAAAATCATTGTGTACTCTCAGCCCAATGGAACCCTGACCAACTATACAACGGTGTCACAGTGACATTATGGAACAATTTGTTTGACACTTGTTTCAACGTGAATCATAACGTCACTATGATACAGTTATATGGTGGGTCAGGGTGTGCCAGGGTGGGAATTAGTTGTTCAATGTGATTTCAACGGTTGTCAAAAGTGACTAGAGTCCAGAGTCAATGTCAGATACCGGTTGTTTATAGTTGAGATAAGTATAAATAAAAGAGGACTGCACATAATTAAAAGGTATTCAAACTTAGTGATTACTTATGATAATGATGATTAAAAATTGCTTTTTATCGATGTCGATAAACTTAGTCGCCATTTAATGAATCTCTAGCACTGGTACATTTTTGCCCCCGTCAATCCGGTGTTTGCTCATCAGTCACCGACCGTTCCGGTGTAAGGAGTTTTGAAACGAATGCTAACTTAGATAATTTATCTCTAATTGAAATAAATTAAATTAAATAACTGCTTTGCTATTAAGGTTCCGTACCCAAAGGATGTCAAACGGGACCCTATTACGAGTCTGCGTTGTCCATCTGTCTATTCGCAATTTGAATAGCTGTATCTTGTGAACCCCTTTCTTCACTCTCTTTTTATCTCTAAGTTAGCGGATTATCTAAAAATGGTAAAATATACAAGCGTTAAACTTAAACCCCCTTACTAATAAACGTTGAGTAACGCTGGTATAGCTATACAATGTTTTGTCCTTATCTGTCATTGTAACATTTGAATTTGTCAGATAAGGACAAAACATTCTATAGCTATACCAGCGTTACTCAACGTTTATTAGTAAGGGGGCAAATGATTATAGTGCAGACCGTAAAAAAATACCATAAATACTAAAAACCGGTCAAGTGAAAGTCGTGCATTTTTTTTTTGGTTAGGACATAACATTCAACATGAAATATAATCTAGGTACTGACTCACTGACTTAGATATCAACGCACAGCCGAAACTACTGTACCTAGAAACTTGAAATTTGGTACAGGGGTTCCTTTCATGATGTAAGTGAGGACTATGAAAGGATTTTTCATAAATTCACCCACTTAGAGGTTAAAATAGGGGGAGTAGCGGAAAACTTATTCTACGCGTACGAAGTCGCGGGCGCCCTCTAGTGATTTATAAGACGAACATTGAAATACCCGCACTTGCCAGGTTTGTTGTACTTAAAAAGCAGGGCATGTTGGACATTGACTCGGGCAATCTCGCGCAAAATAACCTAGGCCCAAATTATACAGCTTGTAGTATGATATGAGTGACTAGACAACGATAATACTATAACAGAGAAATGAATTTGTATTAACAAAATTTTAGGCTTAATAGTTTCGGAGATCAGGGGAGGAATGGCCAATTTTCGTCTTCTTTCATGAATAAAATCAATACTATTTATTTTACAAAAAAAAAACGAGGTCCTCATAACGAGCCCTTTCATTTGTTTGATATATGATAGGATACAGTAAGGTACGCAAAACTTTTTTTTTAATTTCCTAATTTGCCTCCCGCATATCATCCTTATTTAAAAAAAATAGTTATTTACTTTGCACATCTGTATTTGGGTCATCAATTTACATATGTGTACCAACTTTCAACTGAATCGGTCCAGTAGTTTCGGAGAAAATTGGCTGTGACAGACAGACGGACAGACAGACGCAAGGGTTCAGTTTTTTCATTTTTTGGACGGAACCCTAATCAACAACATCCCATGACTAAAAAAAATAATATTAGCGCTCATCACACATATATCTATTTGCCTTGCTTTAAATCCACGACCATTCTAAGGTTAAAGAAACTTTATTCTCATAAGAATTACAGAAATTCGCTTACATGAGACTATTCTAAATTTATATAAAAGGTAGGTATATCTAAGCATGCAGTAATCAAATAAGTAGTAATTTTATTTTTTTTATTTTTTTATTTATAAAGTTTTGTAAGTAGGCCCTGTAGGCACTTTTACAAGTCTGAGTCTACCTGCGCTTCCAAAGAGACCACTGTTGAGAAGAAGCGCCGCAAGAAACTCAACAGTAAGCCTTTTTTTTAAATAAATCACTTATTACAATACTAAACTTAAGCTACACAATTTAAATGTCACAGGGATGTACGTAGTAATAATAATGAAATATATCCAAATGTCGGATTAAAATAAATAATACAATTTCGGAGATGTAAACAGTCTCCAAATGTCAAATTTAAATTAAGAATTAAATATAATTTAAAAAAAAAAACACAAAACAAGGGAGATGTAGAAAGTCTCCACGGTCAATTTTGGAGCTGTAAAGAGTCTCCAGATGTCAAATTAAAATTAAATACAATTATAAAAATAAAAAAAACACAAAAAATAAAATAAGGGAGATGTAGAAAGTCTCCACGGTCAATTTTGGAGATGTAAACTCTCCAGATGTCATATTAAAATAATAGGTAATCGTACAGGGAGATGTATATAGTCTCCACGGTCATTAATAATAAAATTGTATAGCAAAAAAATAATAATATAATAATAATCAGTCCCAAGCATTGTCATCATTCATATAATCTTTAATACTATAATAAGCTTTAGAAATTAGTTTACGTTTAACGTAACTCTTAAATTTATTTACTGATAAATGAGTAACACTACTTGGGAGCTTATTATAGAACCTTATACAATTACCCATGAAAGAGTTTTTTTATTTTGTGAAGCCGTGTAAAGGGCACTGCGAGCTTATGTTTATTTCTGGTATTAACATTATGTATGTCACAGTTCTTTCTAAAATTACTGATGTTCTTATGAACATGCATAATGTTTTCATAAATATATTGACTGTATACGGTTAATATATTCGTTTCTTTGAACTTATCTCTAAGCGAGTCTCTATGACCCATCTTGTAAACAGCACGAATAGCCCTCTTCTGCAGAACAAAGATGCTGTTTACGTCAGCACCACTACCCCATAGTAAAATACCATATGACATTATACTATGGAAGTAACTAAAATAAACTAATCGAGCGGTTTTCAAGTCTATTAGATTCCGAATTTTATTAACTGCAAAAGCTGCAGATCTTAGTCTATTCGCTAATTTAGCCAGATGAGGACCCCATTGGAGTTTTGAGTCTAACGTTATACCAAGAAATACTGTAACATTAACTAAGTCTAATTTGTCATTTTTAATAGTTACAGTAGTTTGTCTATTTTTCACATTGGTAGTCATAAATTTAATACATTTAGTCTTTTTCTCATTTAGTAATAAATTATTAACACTAAACCAATGTACTACTTTTGATATAGCATTGTTTACATCCACATTAAACTCCTATTGTCGTTTGACTTTAAATACGAGAGGTATCATCAGCAAACAATACTATATCATGGTTGTCCTTTATAAGGTATGGTAAATCATTTATGTAAATGAGGAATAGAAATGGACCCAAAATTTAGCCCTGTGGCACGCCCATATAACCATTGCATTTTAAATCAATTAAATCAAGCAATGGTGGGTACTGTCATTCTACTCGGTAAAACCATATTGCCTTGTACATATCAACATATTGTTTTTAACTCTGCCGGCAAGTAAATAAGAGCTATCGTAACGTTGACAATACGATAACACGTCAAAGGCATTACAGTTCGTTCGTTCAAATAGTTTGCATGCTTTGATGTGCCGCTACGAAGAAGCAGCCGCGGCGCGCACAAAGCGGTATCGGCGACTTCAAAGAGCTGTAATGCACACTATTTGTACGAACGAATCATATGGTTTTACCTGGTAAAATAGAGCCCCGGGTGTTCAGTTAAACGGTGTTTGTTTTTTTCATTCCATTGATTGGTAAGTAAAAAGTAAACAATACATGTATTCAATCGCTTAAATTGTAGAAAAAACCGAAAGATTGGTTTGGAGTGAAAACTTGTAAGCCGAATATGTTACGTAACGACTTAAAACATATTAAAAGCAATGTTGCGTTACATCTTTTTGTGACACTTGCTCACATCACTGGAACGAAAATAACACGACAATGGGAACAGTTATAACCTCAGGTCGTACGCAAAATAACGTGACATGTAATACTACAAATATGAATATATATAATTGACAATTGTATTTTATTGAGAAGTGTTGTGAAAAAAATCATGCTTATAGATTTTTTTCACAAAAGCATACTCCATATTTTTCAAAATTTTCACACTAATAATTGGTATTCAGAAATTCAGGAGAGGCCTTTTCCCGGATGCTTAACAACTCTTTGGGACCTATGTAGCGTTTTCCAATACGGTGACAGGAAATTATTTCTTAAATGCCAATGTACTTACTTACGTCTCACTCCTACCCTTACAGTTGGTATATGAATCTAATTTTAGGCCGTAAACAAAATCTATATTTAGATTAATTAAAGCGACTTTATGAGGCAGCATTCAACCCCAATTACACGGGCAATGCTTACAAAGCGTTTGAATCACTCATACCTACTGTTATTATTCTTTCCGGCTCAGAATGTTGAATTCCCAAAATGTTGAAATCTCAAGGTGTTGAAGTCCTAAAATGTTGAATCCCCAGAATGGTGAATTTGCAAAATTTTGAAGAACAAAAATGTTGAATTCACTGAATGTTTGATGTTTGTTCGGTGTTAGGACCTTATGCAGGCTCCGTCCGGGTGGCTAAAATGGTGGTACCATTTTATCCATTAACCCACCGCCAAGCTACAGTGTTCGCATTGTTGTGTGCCAGTGTGGGGACAAGACAACCGGTGAAATTACTAGCATAGAGATTCTCAGGATTGGCAACGCATTTTAAATCTGAGGGTAGGACAGACATGAAGACGGACGGACAGCGTAGTTTAGACGGATAGATTATGCACAATTAGGCAATTTATTTATATTCGGTAAATAAAACAAGCGCATATCTCTTCACCTTGTCTCCCAACAAAGGTAAGGCAACAAAGCTGCGTTAAAGTCGTTCTTCACGATTATTAAAAGAAATCCAGTGTGGAGAAGTTTCTCGGAAGGCTTAAGTATGCTGGCGTTAGCGATTTATCACTGGGATCTCTCGGCAAACACGCCGGTTGCTTGGGCGCGGTCGCGGCGTTTATTTTAATTTAATAAAATGTTATTAACATTCACATTGGAGTTTTCTCATCGACATTCGTTAAAGTTAGAAGGTATCAGCCAATAAAATGAGCAGCTCTGAACGTTTGTTGTGTTCCGGTGTGGAGATAAGACAACCGGTGACGTTACTAGCATAGAGGCATTCCACCTTAGCCCTCAAGGTTGCATTGGTTCTTAAGTTTACAGATGGTAGTCTTCGCTTCCCGAGCCTCTTGTGTATTTTTACATTCACAAAAACTTCTCGATCGCATTTGCGGTTCTCGTATTAAATAACATGGTTACTTACGCTTTCGAGACGGTTTATCATAAAACAAAAAACTTGTCATTATGAATTACTAGTTGTTGCATGCAACTCTATCTATTGCCTAACCCTATTGGATAAAATTGTATTATTTATGATAAATGTTATCGACTAAATCGTGCTTCTCTTTCTATTTGTTAAGAAGTTTGACGGATATGAAATAGGCACCAAAGTACTTAACGTTTTCTTTGGGGCACTGAATGAACGTTTGGATTGGAATTTCAAACCAATTTCTGCTATTTAATTGGATATATGATACTAACAAACAACAATGTTTTCAATCAGCCCACTAAACTACGCAAATTGGATAAAAAAAGGTCATAACTATTATGTTAGCCTGCGCCTCTATTCTAGGCGTTATAAACGTTATCGTAGTTTACCTGTTAAGGTATTTTTATGACGTCAGCCGTCATTACTGTCAAGAAAATAGGAGCTATCAAAACATTGACAATACTATAACAAGACAAAAACGATATTGTTTTTACCTTGTTGAATAGAGGCGCTGGTCGGTCGAACCATACCCATACTTTCACCTCTCACTTTTCTCAATTGCTTAAGGGTTAGCTAGAAAGGGATAATCGCCTACATTCATTTTTAAATTTTGTACAATTTAGTGTTTATATACCAACATACATATGTACTTAAAGAAGTGCTGGTTTGCAAGGTGAATCGGTAATTATTCCTCACTTAAATAAAACAAGCTTTATTGCTCGATTATCATACCTATCAAGACTATTTACAGGGTGAGAGGAAATTGCGTAAAAGATCCCACAGGGTCGAAGAGTACCCGTTAGGACCCCATCTCGTTAAGATAGATAAGATAACCCTGACTTAAAGCGGCTGAAATGTACCGCTTTTACCAGTAAGGGTGTAGGATGTTCTAGTATATTACCCTGGTTGATATAGTTGTCTAGTGGTCCCCACGGATTTGTTTATGATCGTGCATACTTGTAATATCAGTAGGTGTTTCAACAGCATGAAAGGAAGAATTCGCTATAAGGTTCTATATTAAGTGTGACCTGTGTGAAGCTTTTAGCGCATAATAGCTAAAGTAAGCTTTATCTTTGATTTTGACATTGATAGAAAAAGGGAAAAAAATGGGTTTTTGTACAGTCACAAGCAATAATATATGATCCAGCATTGGACTCAAACATATGAGAGACGCTCTTATGCCTGGAGTAATAAGCGACGTGTCAGATATTTTCGAATCCAATGTTGTAACATATTATTCCTGAAGACTACCTACATAAGCGTCTTGATTCCATTTCAGTCCACAAGACGTTAGACAGGTACATCAACTAAGATGTTAGTTGTATCACTGAAGAACTTGCTTGTTACTATCAACTTTGGTTAATATAACTACCTGGTAACTTAACGATCGTGGACTTTTTTTTTGTGTTGCGATCTCGGTTTAGATTCCCCGTAAGGATATTTGTACCTTGTATTATTATATTGTTTTCTAGTACCCATATCACGCTTAATATAAGCGCTTAGTAATGACTAGATTAATTGGCGTGAGATTGTCCCCTGAGATATATCTATATTTATTTATTTATCAATAAGATTAGTCTGGAACACGTAATGGTTGTTAGCATAAGTTTTCGTAAGCATGTTAAGAGGATTGTGAGACTGATGAAATGAAGTCTCCATACAATTTGCGATAACGTTTCCCTCCCCTTGAACCTAGTCCGATTTTCCACAATTTTTTAATATGTCGTAGATATTTTGAAAAACCATGTCTGTACGTTTTCCTTTCCAATAATATATTTATTAGTACGAAACAAAGTTAAAAAAACAAAAAACAGAAACGTATACAACCTAGTTATTCGTGATCATCATCATCATGTCAGCCGAAAGACGTCCACTGCTGGACATAGGCCTCCCCCAAGGCCTTCCACTCAGACCGGTCTTGTGCTTTTCGCATCCACCGCGGTCCCGCGATACTGACGAGGTCGTCACTCCATCTTGTTGGAGGCCTACCCACAGCTCGTCTTCCGGTCCGCGGACGCCACTCCAGAACCTTCTGACCCCATCGGCCATCAGTCCTGCGAGCAATGTGCCCCGCCCACTGCTACTTCAGTTTAGTTATTCTTCGGGCTATATCGGTAACCTTAGTTCTACTGCGGATATCATCATTTCTGATTCTATCACGCAGAGAAACCCCGAGCATAGCCCTCTCCATAGCCCTCTGAGTAACTTTGAGCTTCCTTATGAGGCCCATTGTTAGCGCCCACGTCTCAGATCGTGAAGATTTAAAAATCGTGAAGATCTGATTTAGAGTGTGAGAAACGTTAACGCCTGGAGCAAAATTTGTATGGAAAATATTCGACAGCTAAGCGATTCAAGCATCGCTTCACAATTCTCGTAAGTGGTCGTCCATAGATTAGCTTGTCTAGAGTTTCAGATGAGGTAAATAAACATATGTATAGCCCGTATGGAATTTGTAGCATCCGAATATTGTAGGTCAGGGGCTTGGGCTGTTATTAATACCTAAATACACAACTATCTAAGTAGGTATAACGAAATTGAATCCTACTGTTATATTTGACGGGCTTAGCGGTCGTCCCAAATTCTACGTTAGTTTTTTCGTCAGTTGATTTTCTTAGTATAAATAAAGCTCTTCGAATTTGGATTAACGATAGGATTGATGTTCGTTTTTATTATGAATTAGTCTTTTTATACAGATTCTTAGTACTATTAGTATTCTTGTTGTAAAACTCTTGTTGACGAAGTGTTGGCAGACCTTCCACAAGGTGGACTGAAGATCCGATAAAGGTCGCGGGAAACCGCTGGATGACAGCAGCAGAGGACCGATCGTTGTGGAAAACCTTGGGGAAGGCCTTTGTCCAGCAGTGGACGTCTTGCGGCTGATAATTATGATGATGATGAAAACTCTTGTCTTTCATAAGGGTGGTTGTTCATTATTTTGGGTTAAATGTCAATTAAACATAATTGTATTGTGAATATACTGTTTTTAAAGGTTTTATTTACTTTTAACAATATCTTGAGAAATCGGCGTTCGATAGAAAAAATGTTCCTTATAGTTCACTTTAAGTTGTTTAATTTGTACAAGTTTTGATTGTGGTAGTTGCTAGGTTCTAATTTGTATTAATTACTACAGAGAAATGTAATTATATTCAAATTATACATTACCATACCCTAACAGGTTGTTTAGGAGTAAATTTATTTTGTACAGTTCATAAATATTTATACACTGTAGTGCCTTGTCACTTTAATCGCTGTCATAATTCGTATATGGCAGTTTGAACATGACATTAAATAGACAAGGTACTACAAGGTTACACTACTTACTAGGTTACAATAAAAAATACTATATTTTTATAATTAAATATGGTTTTTAATTTGACCTTTGTCTCAACTAATGTTAAGTGATGACGAGGTCGAGGGTGGACACGAATATCTGGACAAAAAATAATAAATAAATATCAGGAAACAAAGTCACACCAATGGACCTAGTCCCAAACTAAGCTCTAAGCTTGTAGCGCACTCTTGAAAACACCAAGGTTATATGATTCCGGGAATACAGACGCAGGGACAGCATTCCACTCCTTGGCGGTGCAAATAAAAAAATGACGCGGCATACCGCTACTGTTTGTGGTCAATGCTGGTGCGTTTGCTATATTACTAGCCAGTGTCTTAGTCGACTAAATACTATAGGTGAACCTTGACCTTTCTTTGACCTTGCTCGTATTTCAATTTTGGTAGGGTATGGGCCAAGTACCTTACTCCGCATAATGCCCAGTAGCGCGCGGTGAGTTATAAGGTTATAATTATTTACGTCCGAAACAAAGGGCAAAATAAGTAACGTAACTGAACAAGAGAGCTGGCTGTTTGCACCTTTTACAACATTAAAATCTTAAAGCAGTCATAGATAATAAATAGTTCTATCCTTATCTTTCCTAGGAAATAGGCAGGTTTTTGCGGTTCGTAGTCCGGTCTCAGAACCTAAACTGAGCGACATAAAGATGTCATGGAAGCAGTTCGGTGGCTTCATTTAAGAAAAAAAATTACAAACAGTCATTAACATAACGCTGAAAATTAAAAAACATTACTGTGTCACATTGACAAACAGTGTTCAAAGACATAATAAAAACATAATTAATCAACCTCCTTAATAAATCTTTAGAAAGAATGACTACAACTAAAATTCCAATAAAACTAGGTATACAAATTATACCTTAATTTCTGTGGTTGTACGATTTGCGGAAACTTTCAGTTACAGTTAATAAAAATTAGTAATGTGGAGTTAAACATATCAATATTTGCAAAATAGTGATCGTACGAGAAACAAGCGCGAGGAATAAAGGAATTCTTAGTATAATTCGTTTTAAATAGCGGAAGCTTGTTCCAAACAAGTGCTTCTGGCGGGAAAATCGGTTATGACAACGGAAATTAATTTTCCCTAAGCAGTCAAATTCATTATTAAAAATTTTATACACAAATATCTGATCTCTAATAAGACGTTTTTTCATGCAATGGCGCCAGCGATATTTGAAGAGAGGATCTAAAACGAAAACCCAGAAGCTTTTGAAACTTGTTTTTTTTTTTTTTAATGGAATCTATGTAAAGAGAACAAATGGGATTCCAGATCGTCGACGCGTACTCCAGCTGAGATCGACAAGTGAGTTATAAAGTATAACAAGTGTTGAGCGTTTTGAAATTCAAGTCAATCCAAGCAATGCTCAACATGAGACCTGAAACTCTATTTATACCATTTAGGTTAAAAGTATACGGATATAATACCTTGTTTTTCTGTCGACTAAAAGTTATAACTTGACTTAGCTCTTTCAGCGCCTAATACTCCGACTTCCATAGAAAATGGACCCGATTTAGAGATTCTGACGTTGTTATTGTGATAATGCTCCTCAATGTAAACTTTGCTTGTGTAAGCGCTAGAATGCTTAACCTTACAAATATTTACTTGTTTAATGCTGTGTTCTCAAGAGTTGCGTCAGATTACATGCTGTTTTATGCAGTCTTAAAATATTCTATAATAATATTTTGTATTATTTCATTGCCTTTGATTTTATGAATTGAAAATTATGACATACAGTCACTAAAACTTATTATCTTACCTAAATGGGGCTCAAAAATGTCAAATACGTCCTTATTACTAAATAAAAATAATAGTGATAAAAAAGTTCAACCTATAAATATCAAGAAATTCTGTGGCAGGCTTCCTAAAATCTTTACAAAACTGATACGGTATCGACACTTAATGCGTTAAACAATATCTAGAATATCTATCAACTGTATAAACAAGAGATTATGTATCTATTGATTTATTACTGCCGTCCGACTATATTGTTGACTGGCTAATGGGTTACCGACGCGACTATCAGTGCTGTCAATAGTATTTGATTGGTCAGGCAGGGCTGACATAATTTGGTGCCGCGAACAGGATTAACTAAATTAATAACTTTATAATATGTGCGAACATTTCACTGTTGATTGAAAAGTTAAACATTGACCTCTCGATTTAAAATTCAATTTTAGCGGAAAACCAAAAGTGACGCCGACGCGACGTTTTTTTAGTATGCCATATAAATTTACAACGCAACAGAGTTTTCCCGACGT
This sequence comes from Acleris sparsana, assembly GCA_923062465.1. Taxonomy (NCBI): domain Eukaryota; kingdom Metazoa; phylum Arthropoda; class Insecta; order Lepidoptera; family Tortricidae; genus Acleris; species Acleris sparsana. The sequence continues at coordinate 12,636,987 of OV281298.1, read as the reverse complement.
GGGCTGGTTTTCCGCGAATTAATAACATTAGTTTGTTCTTTTAAAAACAGTAAGGAAACAATTTGGTGTCGCTTGTGCTCGTTGATTGATGTTGTTTGTCCACACGTCGAGGTAACCGGATGTCGCGAAGCGCATCCGCACAGCGGAGACAATACAGTGCGCCATCTAGTTAGAGCTCGAAATAGATCGTCGCTTTTTTTTACGACCCTTCGCTTAACAACTGGTTTTGAGATATTTAATTTGTATTTAACATCTTTAAAGCGGTTGTGACGTCATTTTTAAAATCGCTGAACACATTAAAAATAATCATAAATTTATTAGAATGAAATTAGTAATATTATCAGTGTGATTGATAAATAAATTAATCTACCGTTTTTGTGATTAAATTCGTGCGGAACGCATCTGAATTCTTATCCGATTTAATAATCAAACCAAGCGTAAAATAGCGCTTCCCATGGCGATCACTGATCATAGAAAGGAATCCGCTACAAAATTTGTTTTACCTTGTCTATTTTATGTGGGGTTCATGTATCATCACAGGCATATATATACAACCCACTAGGATGTAACCTACTGCACGTTTAGTGCTTTTTAACATCCTGCTCGGGTGTTGCCTTATGGCGAACTCTTACCGTTATGCGATCGCGTGGCCAGCTCCCATCTATGTCTTACATATGTCCGCGTAATGATGTCATCCAACGTAAATCACAGTCTCATAAACTAGAATAAAACGCCAGACATTAACAATTTTAACGCTCTTCAAAGAGCTGTTAACGGTTCTTCTCCGCTGTGAATTTGCAATTGGTTTCGTCATCTGTTTATCATTCGCGGACCATGCAGCGCCGGCCTCAAGTCGGTTCTGTTTCACAAGCAATGTCCGTGCGCAATCACCAATACAACAATTTTTAGTCAATCAGCATTGATATTTGATATGCTTATTATGCTTCTTTTCTTAATAAAATTGTAATTGGAATGTGTGCCAATGCTGTGTGCTAACGTTCGTTGTGAGTATATTTTTATAACATCGTAATTCAAGATTAAAATTACGAGCAAGAATAACTTATACTGTGTAAACAATTACATCATTCATAAGTTCTGTGTATTTTGCTAAATAAGTAATCACGTTCCATTGTGCTTACGTTCGGCGTGGTCACTCTTTCGGTTCGGCAACTATCGCGTTCGAGTACCAGGCGGGCAGCGGACTATAGGAGGCTGGCAGGAGTTCGCAGGTCAAGGCGGTTCACAACGCGCCGTTGTCGCACGGGTCGACGACCGCCAGCCGCCGCCCGCCGCGCTTGGGGTAGGTCCCGTTACTCCTCCCGGCCCATATCCCCCTGGTACTCGACTGGCGCTTTGGTAAAAAAATGACACCTAGCACCATGCTTTTCCTGTTGTCATATCTTTTTACTAAGAATACACTTATTAAGAATACTATTTTGTAAGAAATACGCAGCAATATTATTTTAATAAGTTTACATATAGCATGTTAACGCGGTATTTCTTTATTATGAAAAGCAAACAATAATGAGAATCATTTCACAGCAGCGCATCGGATATAAAATCTGTGGAATCAAATTGAGGTGGTTTATTACATGAAATGGCTCGATATCAGGCGGCCGCGGCGTAGCGGAGCGGCGTGTGTATTCGTTTTGTTGCTGGCCGCGTGGGAACAACACAGAAGCGGGGCGTTCAGCGAAGTCGCTTATCTTTGAAATATCGCCGCTGACAGCACGACTCGCGACCGAAGTGCTGCCGTGGAAAATTGTTGCCGCTCCTGCCCATTAATTTCGTTTAACCGTCATTAGTTAAACAAGCAAAGTCACTTTTCTGATGGATTCGAATGATTTTGCAAATATAGGGTACGTGTCAGAGGACAATGAAATATCGAGCAGATTATTTTCTTCGACATTGCGCATCGATCAATCTTGCGAAGTAATTTTGCTTGAGTTAGCTACTGATTTTACTAAGGGATGCGGCATTGATTTTTTATAACAAAAATACTAATAAACCAACATAAGGTTATTTTTTGCGATAAAACAGTTAAGTGTGAAGTTACTCGACCGCAAAGTAAAATGTTATATATATTAGCCTCTAATGTCATATTTCTACGGAACATGTTATTTCGAGAGAGAGCCAGTTTGCATCGTACTCGGAATCGCTACAATAATTACCGAGTTAGTGGTCGGTCTGAGCTCGTTTTATGGTAATTTTACTGTTTTATATTGCAGGCTTGACTCGCGGCCGGGATGACGTACGTTAACAACTCAAGCGACCAGGCACGATCATACATCACCTGTCTTTACGCACACATACACATTACATCACACCATACCATAGCACTAACATCTAAAGCTGTTTCAAATCTTTCTCTTTTAACATGTTTCCTTTAGCAAACTAGGGCATATCCTCTCGAGTTTTTAAAAGGATGCCTACTCAAATATTCCCTTTGAAAATATGGCACACGGATCAACTCTTGGCAGGAGCGAGTGGCAAGTTTGCCAGGTTATCTAGCGACTAACTGCTTCGGGAAATTGGTGGCTTGACCTTGTTCGTAATTTAAATTTAAAGTTGGTCGGTTTTAGTGCAAGTAGAATAGGAAGTTCAATACTATCATGAAAGTACTGGTTGGTGTATTTGTACTTGTGCAATGATTCTAGAGTTAACATTCTCAGTCATAATCAGCCGGATGATGAATGCGAGGATAACACGATAGATAGGTTTCAGCACTGTTGCATTACAATTAAATAGACTTGCCCACTCAATGGCAGGTTTATGTTTGTACGTAAACTGTTCGTTTCATGTAACATTATTTACAAGATCATTAACATCACCAGCTTACTTACTGACACCTACGCGCTAAGATATTGGCAAAATAACATCTCATTTGATAACATCGCAAATACTATATTTAAGAGGTCTTTGATCAGATTGTACTTAATAGACAATCCGCAGAACTATGGTTTGCGTGAATACACTGCTAGCAAAGTATTCCTGAATGCATTAAACATTGAAGTTTTAGTTGCACGCGTATTGTGTACGGCTCGTATTGTATTTTCTATCTTGCTTGCTCCTATTGCATGTGCATGAGAGAAGAAAGTAGATATAGAATTTGGATTCGACAAAGAATAGTATCTTTGGCGCGATTCCAGCGCCGCTACCGACGCTCGATACGTGAATCCGAAAGCGTTACTAATCTACGATTTGCTTAATAAACTTTGTTATGCGGGAGATGAAATTGATTGATTGACTTGATATTAGGTACCTCCAGGTCGGAATGTAGAAGGTAAGGTTTCTGTAATGTAAGGTACGAAGAAGTCAAATTAGCACACAGAGGCCGCTTGATATGGACGCTCTATTCTATGTGGATCTATCTAAAGATTGCGAACGCGTTGCCTAGCCTGAGGACTAAGCTTGTATGTATATGTCTTTCATCGGCTGGCTGAACCGTTGCCAAGTGTAGGAAAATAAGAATCAGAATTGCCTTACCTCGTTGCATCTTCATCGGATGTGTACCCCAGAAGTATAGACCATAATTTCGAAATAATATGAAACACTCATTCCTTCCGTTGTAATGACCTCACAAACGGAAATCCCTAAATTATCATACATTTTCCATGCAAACAATAATTATTGTACCGATCAATAAGCTGGCCATAAACATACTATCTCGTCTGCCCATAGACAAGACCAACATAACTTTATGATTTATCTGTCAGCCAATCAGCATCGGCGAGTTTATTGCAATATACTTTTTACTCTCACGATGAAGAAAGAGAGAGGAAATTTAAATGGTCGAATGTTGCCATAGACAATTATTATTAAGAATGGTTGGTGCATTCTTTAAAATATGTGAATTTACGAGTGCTAGTCATCTTGACTGCCGCGTTTGAGAGTGGAACATTACTTACTACTCGTACTAAGAGTAATCGAAAAGTTCTGATTGATGTTCACATTCATTGGAATGGTTTTAGCGCTAATTTATTCGATTTTTACATAAACAACTAGTGTGGGTTCCATCCTTTTTGAAAATGTAAATTTAGAAATAAATATTGCTTTAAAAATTCAGTTCAGTTTAAATTTTCTTTGTGTGGACAGACCAGTCAGACTAGGATTTTAGTTAAAAAACTTGCTAACACTGATTTATGTTATGAATAATAATGTGAATGGAACAGTTACCCTTATATGCAATAAAAAAATCATGTATCAGTCATACAAGGCACGATCACACTGTTTTGCTGCTATCGCAGAGCCGCAGTTTTTGGCACCTTCAAGGCTGCACCATAAATAAACTTCAACAGTATTATTAAGCCTTGACCCACCGATTAACATCGTAATTTTAAATCAAAACAAGAAAGGGTCTCCTACGAAAGTAAATGCTTCATCGGTTTCTTACCTGCCAGAAAGTATAATTGCCTTCTTTAAAAAAAAGGTTGCATCTTAAGTATAACTTAAGAGTTATACCCGATCGTACTTTATAAACACCTCACCGTTATTTTTTGAAGGTAAAATCTAAGTTAACTATTAAAAAGTAGATACAACCTTACTATTTCACCAACCAGATATCACATTCACTGCCACAAAATACAAATCGTAAGTAATTTGAACACTCCACGCGTGTCGTTGGTAGCGAATAAGTTATGGTAATGAAGGAAGCGGAATCTGCGTCTGCGCCGGTCTGCGACAAATGAACGTCGCCCTCCAGACGGATTTACATAGTGATGCTCCCGAGTTGCTACTTCCTCTTGCCGAGGATGTGATTAATGATATTGAGATGCTAGAAATAAAAGTGATGCAAGTTTATAAGAAATAAAATATTGAGAATGGACTGGACAAAAAAATAATAGTTGATGTATTTAGTAAAGTAAGAAATCTCTTGGAAAAGAAGCAGCAATGCTGATATTCAGCACGACTGTATTTGCTTCCGATCAGCTGGTTTTTTTTTCGGCAACCATCAACATCTGGCAACTAATTTCGACAGTTCTTTTAAACAAATTAGGTTTAGTAAATATTTTCGGAAATATGTAATTGCTCCGAATGTTGCATAAATTGTTTCCCTCCTTTATCTTTTAAACCGTATGCCCATGCAAAGAATCATAAAATTTTTACAAAGGTAACGCTTGTATTTAATTAAATGAAAAATATTTTCATCATGATCGGATATCCCGGTTTTGAGTTATTGCCGAAAAACAGCGCCATGTGAAAAATAGTGACATGAAGTTACGCTCTTCTGCTGGTGCACTTTTTGTGTTTGTAGTTTGTAGTAACCCTACACTGATCATGGTCCGATATGCTGTTGCCCGGTTTTATTAAAGCAGCTCGTAGTCAGGACGGAGTCTAAATGTCTATCAGTTTCCGATGTAATGAAGGGAACTACTTTGTGTAAAGCCAGCTGCCTCCAAACGGATTGCTAAAACTCAATCGGATTTAATTTACATTTTGATTGAATATCCAATCATTCTTAATACTTGTGTGAACGCAGATATAGTTAAAATGTTGGTTTACCTAGTTTTGTGAAGATGATCAGGAAGTATATTTGGCCATTTTATGATTATGGACGTTTTGTGTTGCATTTGTGTATTCCAACGACTACGTTGGATTTTTTCTGTTATTAAGCGAAATTAGATGAGGCGTACGTGTGCTCATTGATAAGGTATGGTCTTTCGTATGGTTTTCTATGGCATTAAATAGGGTAAAAAACGTACCAGTTTTTTTCTTGTTCCTTGATGCTAGGGGTGCCATGTCCGGGTGTCCCCGGATTTGTCCTAGTTTAGAGGGCGTCCGGGGAGCGTCCGGGCGGGTTTTCATTTGTAGTCCGGGTTTAAAAAATTAAAGTCTTGGGCCGCCGCGCCGCTGACATTTTAAATATTTATGACATTTAAACTGTTTTAAGTACTAAGTTTCATAAAAACCTGACTTCATGTCCGGGTTCTGGGCTCCAAAATCCGGGGTTTTCACGCGTTTTGTCCTGATTGCCAAATTTTAGAGATGGTAACCCCACTTGAAGCTAAAAACCAGGTGTCCCGTTGTTTCACCGGAAATCATTTTATAGAACGTATCTCTTAGCAGAATTTTCGTTTTATAGAAAGCTATGTTTTGCTGAACCCGTGTTGATTTACAGGATTTATCTGAAATATGATTTACGTTGGTTAGGTTAGAATTGTAACCATCATAACAACCTAAAATCGACACGGGTTCAGCAGAAAATAACTTTCTATGAAACGAAAATTCTGCGAAGTGATTTGTTCTATGAAATGAAATGTGCCACGTATATTTTTTGCTTTGGTAATATAATTTTTTAACTCAAGAACAATGAAAACGGGTCACTTTCTATGAACATTCTGGACAAAGTGACCGATTTTCTTTGCTCTAGACTATAATATTATAAAAGTCAGATTTTAATAAACTTAATAAAAACGACGATCGTGATAAAAATCATTCAACGGTCCGTCATTAACACGGCGAAAGTGATTCGGCCATCTTAAGCTATGCTTGCATAAAACTGGAATGGTAACAAATTGTTACCACGGCGCAGAATCGAAAGCGGCAAGGTCGGAGACCAGTCGAGCGGGTGCTTTTCTGTTCTGTGTCGCTACTGTACTTTATAATTTTAAGTAAGTCGATAAGTAATCTATTTTAACCGACTGCCGAGGAGTGTAATGTGTTTATCATTCTATATATGTATGTTTGTTACTTTGTTGCGCTCTAGAATCTTGTCTTAATCTTGTGAGTGTCACTAAAGATATCACGGTAATTAAAAATTAATATGGTGGCAGCTAGAAGCCATATTGTAAAAAAGAAAAATAGTCGACGGACTATGCCAAATGGGGTCATTTAATAGGTATTTAAAAATCATCTTTAGGATGCTTTGATCATTTTTAATATTAAACGATCATCTAGGATTTATAAAGATTTAAAGTTGTTTAACAGTCAAGTTTTTTTAAGCTTGCTGCTGCTGGTCTTCCATATAATTAAATTGACTTATCGGCCTTATCGCACACTCAGCCGTAATTCAGCGTGCTAAAAATGTACCTACATAGACCAAAATATATTTTCTATGTTTTTTGTACAAAATGAACATTAATTGATTGTCTGGACTTGCAAATAAAATATATAAGTAAAATAGTAAATTTATTCTGCAGAAATAAACTAAATTAAATTGATATAATATAAACGAAATTAATATCATTGAAAATTACCTACGAATGTAAAAAATCGAAAAGTGACTGAAGACTTTCATTTGGTTGTCAAATGTCTTAGAAGTCCCTGACAGACGTTTTTTTGTTTTAACCACGCGTATAAGATCCGTCTTTGCAGTTTTCGTCTATCGCTGGTTGCAGCAGCCATGTTCGTTTTCTTTTAGTCTTAAAATAATTAAACTTGGGCTGACAATAGTGATCCGTTCTAAATTTTATAGTATCTTATCTCAATTGTTGAGTTATTACGCTTAATCATATCAAAAGATAAGCGGTCTTGTGGAACGAGGTATGTACCAACATTATTTTGTAATGACGTAAAAGCTATAAAAAAATATGAGTTAAGAATATGACAACGCTTGCACTCTCATCATTATGTCATAATTATGATAAAATTTCAGATTTAATCTCATTAAATTTATCTATTGTGTAAAAAAGCACATGCCAAAAATATATTTATTACAATTATTAAACCACGACATTGTAACTGTATATTGCATATTAATCTCAAAAACAAATCTTAATATTATCTTACGATTTACCATCTCTGAGAAGGCTTGTAATTTACTTGGAAACTTTCCGTTTGCGAGCTCGTATAATATTATGTCGTTACTGAACTACCAGTATCAGATGCTGTAACATTGTAAATGTAATAACAAAGACAACACTCTTTGGATTATCCGTTCCTAGTAATCACTTATTTGTAAGTTATATGTAGAATGCCCCAAAAGGACAATGGGCAAATTTGTATGGGCACTGTCCCCCCCACCAACAGTAACGGGATGCATGTCTATATGTTTATAAGGACCCAAAAAAAGACAAAATACTTATTTTAGTAGCAAAATCAATGGGATTTTTTTAATGAAAACAAGGGCCAAATAAGGCAAATCATCCATATATGTGTTCATTTTCAAACAAATTCCATACGATACGATTATGGTTTTCCAAGAAAACCCCATACATCTGGTGATCGTCTCCATAGAAAAAAATACATAATGTTGCTGAGATCTATTAAATGAGACATGTTTCATTTCTGTTGGTGGGGGGGGGACATTTCTGCCCATGGTCCTTTGCATATATTTTTTGTAGGGGTCTGTTGACATGTTATCGCATTGACAACGATACGATAGCTCGTATTTACTTGACAGTAATGGTGACCGGGCTTAAAGCAATAAGCAGTGTGCAGATTTGCCTTTTTAATAGCGTGAAATGAAAATGGTTGGAGCTAGAGTAAACTGTCGACGCAATCTGTCATCAACTCATCAGCTTACGTTAATCCTAACCATTTTGATGATTTTCGAATGTCGCTAACTTAGAGTTGTGCATTCTGACTAGGCCTACTGATGTATTTGAAAGTTCTTCATTTTAAATAACGTCAAAACGTATATAAAACGTATATAATATAAGTTTAGAGGAATTCCATCTTGGTCCACTTGTGTCTTGGTGTCCTGTGAGGTACCTGTTTAGAATGGTAACTCATAAGTAATGATAATGACCTGATGATTAATGAAAATGCACCATAAAATAGTAGTTTATGCAACAGTTGTACAAAAGAGGTCAAAATAGACGAGTGGCGTGTGTTACGATGTAAGCCGAAGGTGAACATCGTAAAGGATGACGCCACGAGAGTTTTTTGAGTTAGTTTTACACCGTTGCTTACAATATTTTTTCTACGACTAGGTTTCAAATAAAATGCAAAATTAAATTAACAAAATACGAGATATTTACTCGAAAATAATATAGGTAACTAATACGAACGATGCACAGAACAACGAACGAGCGGGAAAAATGAAAATGACAAAATGTGTCTAGGATTTCCTTTGTTTTTAAATTGACGTGCACTTGACAGTTTTTATTTTAAAAAAAAACTTATGTTGGCAGTGAGTGCATCAGCACTCACGTCAAAATAAAATTAAAACTATTTATTCGGTGGTTTGTTATGTTAGTATAAATGTATTCTGTTGTAAAGTTTGTGTTTCTGGCTTATTACACCTAGGTTTAGTTAGATTTGGCAGCTAAGCTTGTCGTTTTGGCTCAAAAAAGCACAAGTGCTGTTATAGGGAGTAGACTTTTCTATGGATTATTCTGAGGACATATTATCTATGTTCTTATATTAGTGTTCGGTACAGGAGCAGGAAAAGAAAAAAACAATCGTGAAACAAGAGAATCAAAACCTGCAATCGCAGTTGCAAAATATCGACAATGCTCAGTGATTTTACAAGATAAAATGCTGCGATCGGAGAAAATCTCAACCAGAATTGTTGCCCGGTCGAAAGCTCTTGCCAGCAAAGTTCGCGAGGCAAATAAATCTCTCGGTGGATAATATTATAGGAAAACCTTACGTTACACGGAAAATGTGAAAAGCATACTTTCTATTGTAAAGTATTGGCTAGTTTAATACGTTAACTATGTGTGGTGGTTTTGGGATACATCTATTGTTGTGGGATTATACAGGTTTTAATTATAATAACATGATCTACGTCAGGACCTCCAAACCTTTTAAGAGCCGCGCAGTGTTTTTTATTCTTAAATTTTTTCACCCCATTTCTTCTTTTGAAAGTTTGTGCATGCTGCAACGGGTGGACGGATTTGGAAGGGGATAGAAATTTTTAAAGTTTCCGAGGGAATAACGGTAGTAGAAACCTCCCGCAACATGGTATGGTGAAATAACTAATGGTACACGGACGAACATGCGCGTAGATTGGTTTATCATTATAGTAGGTTCTCTCAGTTAGTTGGATTTCACTGTAAGTCATGCAAATACGTTTTCAAAAAATGTTCCGCAAAAACTATCATTGTTACTTTTCTGATTTTATTCATGATAGTTTCCTGTGATTATTTACACAAAAAAAATATCTTCCAAAACCGACTATATCAGATATTACCTACCGATCACAAGTTTACCTACCTATAAATCATTTACGAACTTAGGTATTATTCCGTTTCTTGTTATGACTCAAAGTGCTTGGTTTAGTGTTTAATACAGCTATAAAAGATACATAACGAGCTAGACGTAATAAAGTAGTGAAACGATTTAGCTGTGTTGATTCGTGGGCATTCTTGTAAGTATAGTTGTTTAAGAATCATACTAATACGATGTAGAGACGGAACAGCAGGGGTAGATCCAGAATTTCATTTAGGGGACGGACTGTATTGTATGCCTTCCAAGTGCAGTCCTAAGGTGAGACCGTATTTTCATTGTTATATGGATTACCCAAATTTAAAGGGCACCTATTTTGAGGGACGGCTTTCACATTCTGCCTTATTTCGAAGTACTATAATCATTTAACTTTGATTTTGACACAGATTGATTACTTTTTCATAAAGAACATGTATAATTGAATAGCCGTTGAATGAATTTTACTTTTATGGCCGTGCCAGGTAATATATAATTAATAATATGTTTACAACATCAATCAGAAGATCGCTAGTCGCTAACATAGTCTATTAAGTTCCTGAACGGGAAAAACTTATATTTACGAAACAGTTAACTAGTAGTGATACACTCGTGTTTATGCTGCCTTCACACACTATCAGTTTTCTGCCAACAGTCGAGTAAGTTGTCTTCACACACTATCAGTTTTCTGCCAACAGTCGAGGAAAGCTGCGTCTACACCCGTCTCCCCGGCCGCCGCGCGATCCAATGTTAGAAGGTTTGCCGCGCGTGGACGCAGCTTAAGTTGTCAGCCACAGCAATGAAGTACCTATGCTAACTCACTTAAAAACGTCTAATGCCTCGCTGAGTCTTGTCTTCAATATTTAAAATAATATCCAAAGCTGACACTGACGAGAGAAATGATTTTCCCCAACTAATATAGTTAAGCTTTCCAAAAAAAATATTCGTGGTGACGACAGCAGAAACTACAATATTCTCAAAAGGCTACCGCATCAGGCTGCAGATTTTGCGTAAATGGATCATGATGCCAATATCACTCCCAACAGTGCCCTCATATTTCTTATTTCCTCTTCGGAGATCTGTACCTCTGGTTGTAAATATTCGTGCTCATGACACAGTTTGCACCTAGCGGGATCCGAACCCTCGACCCTGGCAGGCAATTTACCCGGGCTCATATCTTTTACAGCAAGTGTACCTAACACTTTATTTAAATTCTCTATTCTTTACTGCAATAGTAAGAAGAATTTACTACTAAAAGGTGAAGGGATAATAAAACTGTTAGGTTTAAAATCTGCAGGTTTAAATTATTTTCTTGCAACCAGGTTCATAGTTCAAGACCCCCACTCGAGGCGTATTGCGTTTACTACGCTTCAGTGTAATCCGAGCTGGGTAGTAGGAAAATAATTGAAAATGGCTGTCTTTTTTCGCCTTAGTACTTTCCTCAAAGCGCGGTGGCTTTGGCTGAGCATAATTTTGCTAGTGAAGTTATTACTATCAAGTGTTTAACAAGAATGTACCTCTACTTGATTGACGTTTTCTGTTTAACAATATTTAGTTAGTCTATTTAATGTTGTGTTGTTCAATTCTTATTTGTTTGAAATAACGAATAATGTATGACTATTATAGAAATTTACAAGAGGAATGAGGTAACTAGTGGAAGCCAATTGAAATTAGTATTAACTCAAAAACCGGGAGGGGAAACCGTCGCGTATAAAAGTGACGTTGCTTCATTAAACTAATCTAAGCTGATTTGTGCGCGCATGCAAAACGAGGCAATTCGAATCTACACCCTTAGTTCGCTTCAGCCGCTTCACGCTATATGTATGTGCGTTGTTAGCTTTTATAACGTAAAGGTAACATTCGGCCTTGCAACCGCGACTAGCCCGACAAGTTAAAGCGCGACCGTCCTGCAAGCGGACAGACGTGGGGGGTGCATATAGGGGCTAGCGGGGACGGGCAGTGCAGTGGGGAAGATAAGGAAGCGCGTCCATTGCCCCGCGGGCCAATGCGCATAAAATTGATTGACGTCGCGCGTCGCTTACATCGGTCAATGCTTCATATTAATTCATACGAAATTGGTTGTCCCTGTCGCTAAGAAGTGAATGCTACCGTACAAGAATAACAACGCGGTTCGCTGTCGCATTAGCCGGCTCCCTAATGAGGCCTCGGTAGTCTCGGTACTCACTCAGCCCACAACTCCCAGCTATTCCTGCTGTTGTCATTGACCTCGATTTTTATCGCGCAATTAATGTAGTGACATTCCTTGAAAATAATTGTATGCGGCAGGAAAGGTGTTCGTTTGTCGTTTTAGCCGGTGTTTCAGTTTGCACGGTTTTAATGTTGTAGTGTGAATTGATTAAGAATTTTAATGAGCGTTGCCGTGTTGAATTAAAGTAACGCTCTTGAGTTTCGAACAAGTTGTATTTGAAAATGTATAATATTCTTGTTTTTTATTGATAAATGGAAATGCTTAAATAATTTCCACAAAGGATCTCTTTAATTAATAAAGTGTTGTCTCGCCTTCTGTAGAACAAGTATGAAAAATATAGTGCTTTAATCTCGCCCAAATCCATACATTATTTAATAAACGTTCGAATTACGTAGAGCGAAACCCATCAAGGTTCCATTCCAACACTCAGAAAAATCCTATTCCAACAATTATTTCGTTCCAACACCGAACTCCTTTTTCGTAACGTAAATATTTTATTAGCAATTTGGTTGTGAGACGTATTTTGTGAAAAATTGTGGGTTGTAGCGAAGGGCCGAAGTCTGCCCCTCAAACGTTATTAACTGGCCGTTTAGTTAAGATAATTCATCAAAAGTAAATTACAGGACTCTGCCGAAATACCCAGAACGTGTAGAGTTGAGGAAGGAGTTTGGAGTAGGTACAGCCCGAGGATGATATAAGGATTGGAAAAATGTAGCTAAGAAAGTTCTTTTTAAAGAATTTATGTGACATTGGCTTGCGATGTTCTCCGTATGATCATTCAAAAATGTTTGGTCAAGATATTGTCTTTTTCGATTATGATATTTATTTCAGATTTACTTTTTTATATGTACAAATGAATAAAACCCGTTTGAATTATAAAAAATATTTATATATGTAATAATGAAATTGTATTCTTTGCAAAGATTAACGAGATGTGACGGCAAAGGAATGGAAATGCGGTTACTTATATATTCATATTATCGTCTTAAATTATCATTTACACCAATATTACATAATCATGTTTCTATCATTCTCAGACACAGAAGAAATTACCTTCTGTGTCTCAACCATACTTAAATAGTGAAAAAACTAGCCAATGCAACGTTTACATGCAATACTGGAATTCACGTATTATATGTACATCATAATGAGAATGAAGTTTTATTCCTGAGTTTTATGCGAGATGGCAACTTTATACCTGTCCTCGATAAGTGTAACGATATTTATTTCTATTTAATTTCCAAGTAATACATTTAATTACTGCACAATCAATGATAAATTTACCCTTAGCCGTCTATTTCTAACTAGACATCTTCACCGAAACTCCCACGCGCTTCGAACACAATTACTCAGAACTGCCATCTGCCCGTTTTTCCCAGGATAAGGCCTTTGAAAAGCATTTGATTGTGTCCAGCGGGGAATCGCGAGGGTTTTCCTCGACGACTACGTATTTCCGCTCCACTAACAAGTTATTAGATGTAACAATAATGACCATTCTGATAGGTAATAGATTTAAAATTTCTCAACACTGCTAGTCCTCTTTTATTACCTCAAACCATTCAAATGTTCAACCGTTACGGACACAACCAACATTCCACTTGTAGAGCGAATCCTGTTAAAAAAAATATGGCGGCGCCTCTTTGCTTTTATAGCTGGCCCATTCAAAAACTTTTTCCTTCCAATCTTCGCCGTTGAACACCAATAATCACAATTAACACCGATCGAATGCACACCCTATTCCCGAGACTTAAAATACAAAGTTGCATTGTGAGAATAATTCAATTTGCTATCCAAAAAAACACGCGTCCACGTTTAGCCGTTAAGGTTCAGAATTCAGATTGCTTTGATGTTTTTTTTTAATAGTACGACGAATTGCAGATTTACCTGCTCTTTGGGTATGCTGTCAGTTGCAGTCAGCGGCTGTCTTAGTGCGCTTCAATTTATCTATTGCTTAAGTGATATTAAGTGCTAATGTTGGCCTATTTAATAGTTAAATGACGTGCGATTGTGGTCCGCAGGATATGTGTTTTTATCTTATCAGTGCTGAGTGAAGATTGCTTGCACACGAGCGTGGCCCATTTTATATGTGCGGAACCGCTATATGGTGTTTACCTATTTATAACCTTGTACTTTGCAATTCCGTACACGTGTCATTCGTTTTGTATGCTTTTGTAAGCGGATGTATAACGTTTTTGTTTTTCTAATCACAGCGTCGCTCACCGCAGGGCTCGGTCACAGGATGTGGCGAGGCGTTTTCTGATAGAGAGATCTGTCTCACTCTCAATATCGAATTACTCGATAATTTAGTTCTTATAGTTTCCTCTTGACGTTATAACTCTTCCATTTATTTTTCGTTCATAAACAGGTTGTTCAACCCCGTTCCTTGACGTCAACTTGGCGTAGGAACAACAGAACGAAGTTAATTTCTGATAAGACTCAATTTGTATAAAAATATTTGCCGTATCTCTTAGCCGGCTTGTTAAGCAATTGGCATATTAAAAGCCTCCGTTAATTTCTTGAATAGCTGTAATTAAACGGTGAATTTTTAAGTGTTCTCGGATTAATTAATTTTGAAACACTTTGATGTCTTTTAGGGACTGAAACTTTGCCCTGTAAAATCTAATTTGCCGTGGACAATTGGTGCCGTGAAATTTCTTAAGTTCATTCTTCATTCTGAATAATTTGTAATGTTTCAAAACGCGTTGCATATCGAGTTGCAAATCCGATAACGCGTGATATGACGTTATCAACGTGTGATAACCTGATAAGAGTTGGCAATGGGATGGCGAAGCAAGCGGTGGCGGTACACCGAGGGCGACAACCTTGACGACCTTGGTCATCTGTTCAGTCAACTATGGTAAGAGGAAAATGCCCCGGCCGTATTAGGAAACCTTTGTCACCGCTGATTAATATGCTTCCGAGTATCAAGTAACGGTGTGAAGAACCTTTATTCGAAATGCGCATGAGTCGAGGAGAAGGTTTTTGACACTAGGGGTTTTTCAAAGACCTTTTTACAGTTGTAAGTGTTTACAGATAAATCATTTAGCTTAGTTCAAATTTTTCCCAGTGTTTATTATTTACTCTTGAACACCTTATTACTAAATCTTATGCAAGTCATTCTGATTTAAACCAGATTCTAAAACTTATCGTCTCAGAGCATCTTAACATCTCATTACATATTAAAATGATCTCCAATTCTGTTCGCAAACGTCAATTCAATTAATGTTAGTTAGGTCACTGTCAAACACCACGTCCTGATTTAAAAATACACGACATTTTTGCCCAGATATTTTGCTACTTAAGATAAATGATTTCAAAACGTCGTTATAATTTTATGTATTGAAAGGTGGGATTTTTTTTTATTCTATTCTATTGTATTGATCTAAATTGTACGTAAGCGAGGTGTTCAAATATTTCCAAAAAAAAAGACAAAACAAGAATTCATCAAAGACATATTTACTGTAACGTCGTTTCCGATAAATCGTTCCAGTACCGTTTTATTGTTAGATCAAAGCCAATGGCTTGAGACAATGAACCTACCGATTTAAATTATTGTTATGTAATTGTAAGGATTGTTGGCAATGAACTACGACGACAAATGGATCGACGAAGTCGATGGGACGTTTTATTTTGGTCGTACTGTAACAAGCTTGGAGACTTGGACAGATCATGCCAAGTTTCAGTTACAAATTACAGAGAAACGTGGTAACAAAATGAGAAACATTGACGACTGTTCAAAAATGTCTTAATTGATGTAAGTACAAACTTTTTATAAATGCTCATTAAATTGCGAAGTCGAGTCGTAAAAAAAAAGGAGATACCTATGGTTTATTGCATATTACTGCTGTTCAAGTCCATACTCACATTACAAATAGGTGGGTGTGTAATGTTTAGCATAACAACAAATGGTCTAATATTCATTTTACATAACACAGATTGCATAATTTCGATGTCTATAATAAACCATTGATATAATAGTCATGAGTCATGATGCATAAAACAAAATGAATAATTTCAAAAAATATAATGTTGATAAATTAAAAAATAAATATTTCTAACGGCTTTCATTACTATTCATGTAGTCACAGTTATAACCTAACCTTGTTAGAAGAAATTGACTAAAAATTTATAATAACAGGAATAGTTATACTAAGTGAATGTTAAGTGATTCGATCATGAACTTATACAATTGGGGTTTTATTCTAGACGTTCGTTATGCTTTTCGTGGTTAGTTAAATGAAATCATACCTACAAAATGTTTTTAGACTGATACTGGTACCTACGGGTACCTAAGGTTTATCCAAATAACCGATTTTAATAACGCTTAGTATGGCGATTCCTTGAACCCCCTAAAGAGACCTAGGATACCGATACTGATAAATCTTACAATGCCCAATGAAATAAAGATAAATTTTGTTGCGGACGGAGTCGCAGGAAACAGCTACCAATAACATAAGCGTTAATTTAAACGGATATACCACCATCGCTACGATTCCGTTTATTCAAGTCAAAGCAACTCCAAAGCTTGTAAGGATCCATCGAGTGCTAATCTGAGCTCGACAATCCGTAATTCCGTATAGGTCGTTACTCTTGTTTGCAACAATTTAATCAGTTCAGTTCCAGAGTAATTAACGAGCTCCGCCGTCTGCTTTTACAGTATTAGGAATTACCTTTTCAATCTCTGATTTCATGTTGTGGTGTTTTTGAAGGACTCTATGGCGTTTTGTGTTGTGACACGGTTTTTATAACTTTACGATCATCTGCTATAATGATCCGTTTGATATAATGGTTTTGAATAATAATGTTAACTGTAAAAATATTCACGTGGCCTAATATCACAGAAAATATGGACTTGTAATATATGCAAAAAATATTATGTCAAACGCAACATGATTTATGTTGTTTCCGTAAAATGGAAAAAATGCACGAAGTATAATCACAGTCTTGTTTAGTATGTTATTATAATGTTGGCACAATACCGTCCTGATCTCGAGAAATGCGGTTATAAGTTATAACATTTTACTTTGACATAATTTTATTATGTCTAATGAATTGTCAGTAAATAAATGACTCATGACATTTGTAGTTATGTTAAATGATGCGTTCTCTTTGTAGTCGTTGGCGGCGCGCGTATTCTAAATTAGTAATAAATTTTGGTTTATGAAATCTCGTAAAAGTCATCATGGATGATAATGAAGTTTTCGGTTTAATCTTTATTTTCAGCGTTTTATTACGGCTTACTAAAAAAAATAGCCTTACTGTTTTCAAACGCGAATAATTAACCATAGCAAATAAACTGGAATGCGTAACCGTTATTTCATCATAACCTGTAATTTCAGTATGAAATAGTACATTTGCCTTTATTCTAAAAATATGTTAAAATGCCGCAGCCGAATGTTTGTTGTAGGCAAAGCTTGAACGTCTATAACCTCTCAAAGAAATTGGTTTTACGTTCATAGGTCGTCGTACTGTCCCCAGGGGGAGGTTTAGCTTAATGTTTGTCTAATATAACTTTACTCTGGTCGCCTGTTTCTTTGATTTACGCTATGGGAATTAGGATATGTTTTTAATGGTTATGTTTCTTTGCAGGCCACACAAAATGATGCTGGAGGCGAACCGGTAAGTATTTTTGGAATTATATTGTTATTAACTTGAGGACGCCCGCGACTTTGTCCGCGTGGAATTACTTTCCCGCTACTCCCCCTATTTCTTCTCCTAGGGTACCCAAGGAATATTCCCTCCTTTCAAATCCCTACGTCCAGCGCTTTAGGCTGTGCTTTGCGTCTGTCAGTCAGTCACTCAGTCACGGTACTGTTTTATATATTTAGAAGATAATGGGTGCTTTTCGGTACAGTGCAACGATACACAATAATGTTTTAATTGACACCCATCTCAAGCCTGTGCTTGTGTGATATTCAACGTCAGTAATCGTGACTGTTAACTATTTTCGGAAGTTTATAGGTAGTTTAATTAGTTAAATTTATTTAACCATCAATATAATGTTACAATACAATATTGCACGGCATATTGAAATCTACAAAACTGCGTTGAGATACAGCATAAATACAAATAACGCGTTTTTTTTCATTATCAAAACAGTTGACGAAGAACACAAATAATAAAATTCCCCTTCAATATTACAGCTTTCGTAAATTTTAAATATATTTGTAAAATATTCGAGGGAGAGAAATGATCGAGATTTTTTTTAATACCATAAATTACCCCACTTTGATTATATTCAATTTAAATAGAACAGTAGGCCGAACATTCTTATTTCTAAGTACCTATCTGTTTGCGTGTGATTTTCCTTAATCAGGTGATGTTCCATTTATTGGAGATGAAAAACAAAGGTTTCTTAAATACTTAATCTTAATAGATAGTTACAAAACCAGACTATTTGTCATTCATAGGTAATCCGCAAGAAGATAACGTTTTGGGTTCACACGTATATATTTGTTTGTTTGATTCATAAGTATGAATATTTGATTAGTTTTGGATCTATATGTACGTGTAAGTACAAGTATATGTATGTCGATTTTTACTACTTATAATACAAGCTGACTTGATTTGGGACGGGGTCAGCTTTTGTAAAGCCGCGTTTAAGCCGAAAATGCACAGAGAGCTGAGGCGACGTGATGTGAAGCGGATTTTTGATAAATTGTGGCAGATGATCAAAGTTGAAATTAATGTTTTTGTGACAATTTAAATCGAGATAAATTGAACTTTCTTGTAGTAGTTATTGACAAAATAACACTTCAGACTTCTAAATTAGCTATTCGTGATTTCATACACATAAAAAACTGTTATTAAAAGCTGTCCAAGTCGATACTGGTACTAAAAATGTAAAAGCAAAGGGGAAAATTCTTAAAAATCTTCATTTCGCTAATAACTCGAAAACCGTGCAACTTTTACTGAGGTCATGTTAGGCTGGTTAGGTTCCTCTTGAGCTGACCTACCTCCGGTGTCACTGTGGCGTGGTACTTTTGGGACACCCTGTATATGGAATTGACTGATGTGGAGATAGATCGTCAGCTTACGCCAATCCATTTTGTCAGTTATCCAAAAAGCGTCAACATTGAAGTTATGTATCTTGTTAAAGCTCTCATGGGAAGAGACCTCGGCCATAAGGGACGGCGGCGTATGCGTGAGGCTGCGTCTCCACTGAGGCGGAGACGATATGCCAATAGAAGGCGCATGCGGTCACGTAAGCGCGCCTTGCGCACGTTAGTTCAGATTGTATTGGTTAATATTGGCACAGCTCCGCTCAACTCCACTTATCTCCGCCTCAGTGGAGCCGCATTCTTACATGCTCAGATAGGCTTTTGTTTATTTCAGTCTTTAGTTGATTAAACTTTAACGAATGCTATAGTAGGTACAGTTTCTACTCCAAGTGTTAACGACTCTATTATACGAGAGCCGCGACCGGCCCACTATAGGTAATTAAAGACTGTACACGATAAAATCCGGGCAAAGTTTTTTTTAAATAAAAAAAGTTAAATTTGAAACATATGTTTTACTAGTATATTTTTACTGTTATATTGCTACTTAATAATCATATTGAAGCGTCATTTTAATCCTGGGGTCTATTTTGATAAAATCCTCGGACCTTACGTTTAACACCTCGCATTAAATTCTGTACAGTCTCTTCTGAAATCGATTTGGATGCATTATTCCATTGTCTTCTAAATTTTTCGACACTGTTAGCTTCTTTCTTGGTTTTTCTGAGCTTTTGTTTCACCAAAGCCCAATATCTTTCCACTGGACGCAGTTCAGGGCAGTTCGGCGGATTGCTGTCGCGTGGAACAACATGCACACCATTTTTGCTGTACCATTCCATAACTGGCTTGGAGTAGTGGCAAGATGCCAAATCTGGCCAAAAGATTGACGGTTTGTCATGGCTTTTTAGGAATGGCAACAGACGTCTCTGGAGACATTCTTTAAGGTACACTTCGGTGTTGACAGTACCCGAGCAAATGAAATTGCTGGTCTTTCTTCCGCATGTGCAAATCGCTTGCCAAACCAAGTACTTTTTTGGGAATTTAGACTTCTTCTTCTTCTTAAATTCTTCTGGAACACTTTTTTTGTACTTTCCAGTATAATACTCCTGTCCAGGTAACTGTTTAAAATCTGCAAGGACATATGTTTCGTCATCCATGACGACGCAGTTGAGTTTCGTTAAAATTTCACCATAAAGTTTTCGGGCACGGGTTTTTGCCGTGAAATTTTGCTTTTCATTACGATTCGGAGCAGTTTGAACTTTGAAAATCTTCAAACCAGCTCGTTTCTTAACCGACTGTAATAAGAAGCTGACTTATCCACTTTATTTCCAACAGCTCGCACAGAAATAGACGGATTTCTCTTAAAAGTGGCCAATACTTTCTTCTCAGTTCCTGGGTACATTGAACCACGAACTTTACCACAACTCTGCTTTCTTTCAGTAGTCAACCTCTCACGATATCTTTTAATGACATCGGCAACAGTAGATTTTGGTATTTTCAGCAATTTAGAGATAGCTCTAGTCGACAAACTCAAATTTTCTAGGTGAGCGTACACATTTTTTTTCCGCTTATTCTCTTCATTCGCAGACATTTTGTGTAATGAATGATTATGACAAGTGAAATATGCATAAAATCATAGAGAATTTTCAGTAGAATCAAAAAAATACAATAGTAATAAGGTTTGATATTTTTTTTGTAGCCAGCGAGTCCAGTTTGTCTGCCCGGATTTTATCGTGTACAGTCTTTAGTTACGCCTATCGGCCACTGTGCCGCTCATTATGGGAAATTTACAATTTCTAATCGAAGTTGTTGTAGGTGATATATGGCAACTGGTATCGGTTTTGATACTCTTTTATTTTTAACGCCAATTTTGTCCCCGATTGATGGTACAAAACCGATCGTGGAGATCCTTGGGGAAGGCCTATGGCTGATATGATGGTAGATGCTTTTCTGTTTCTTTAGTCATCATGCCAACTCCTCACTTGGTGCTTTTCTAATCGCATTCAGCTGTTTCTTGGCATAATAAACGCATCGGTCTTTCATTTAATGAAAGATTGCACGACAATTCTTGTTTTTTTTGTATCAATTTCCCCTATGTTCAAACATTTAAGTCAATTAATATTAAATGCATAAAAGTGCTGGAATGGAATCATCGATGTAAAACCGTCGGAAATATCGAGCTATCTTTTTATATCTGCCTGCATTTTATTAATCCACATAATGGATGGCTTTTAGCTATCACACTCATTTTATTTTGGTCGTTGAAAGTTTTTAAATAGTGCTGAACAATGTCTGCGATAAAGGAAGCCTAGTATGGATGCGTCTGTATCGCGTGTCAAATGTGTCACTGTCCTTCTTATTTAGGTACTTGTCAAAAGGTGACAGATTCGTATCCAAACTTTGTCACGCGATAAACGCTGCCATGTTAAGGCCCCTGGAATCGAATAAGTAGTTAAACCATAGACAAGGTCAAATGCAAGTCTAATACTAATAATGTTAATATCAAAACACGGGTTGACGTGAAAGATAAAAATAATAATTTTATAGCTGTATAATCATAATCAAGATAAAAGACGCCATCCCCGGTACTAACTAGTAAGTAGCTCCGGCGAGTATGTTAACTCTGTAGGGCTATAAATCACCAAGCCGGAGGGAGACACACAACCACCGAATATGTTTCAAGTTGGTCGAGAACGAGACAGAGTGTTTTTGTGAGAGCCTCCTTGAAACGCGGACACAACAAAGGGTATAATAAAAGTATAATTTATTTATCATTCTGTTACCTACTCTGTTGTATTATAAGCAAATCGGTTGCGAGCATTGAATAACAAATTAGATGATAGGTATTAAGCATAATTACTTATAGATATTAGTTTTGTTTGCATTGTCTCGTTTATGAAGTAAGTTTCATTTAATTACTCATTAAGTGCGGGTTTATTTATCACGTTACGAGTACTAAATGCTTTCTAGTTCCCGGATCAAACTACCAAATGAAACCTATTCAGTTAGCGGAACTGAAACTGTACCTGCGGAATACTTGCGTTCCGATTCAACAATGTTTTTTTCTGCTTAGTATCGTTCATGCAAAGTCAATCTGTATAAAAGCCATCGTTGAATTAATCAAATCGAAAGCATACATGTAAACTTTATAGCAATATGAATCCCCTATTGCATGTGGGATGATTTCTGTATATTTTTATACATTTTATTGTTTTATTTTTGATTTGACCTTTTGGTCCTCTCGCCTCAGGACATACTTACCTACTGACGGGATTTTTTGCTGCGAGATCGTATTAGCATCCAGGATTATTCAACCGTTCCTGGGAACGTTATGTTAGTAAATATTATGTAGAAGTTCAATTACCTTTTCGAAACAGAAATGTGGAGTGTCGGATTCATCATCGGCCAGGAATTTCTTATGATGACGCGGCCAGAGTTTACGAGCTATTTTACTTTACAGCGAAAGGGGACCCGTAATTGGGATGCGATGGTGGGCTTACACTGCGTAAAATACGACTCAACAAATAAAACAAGTAAATAGGAACAATCTAACACAAATAGTCGTAGTACTCGAGTTCATAAATATGGTGTACACTTTAGTACCTTGTCACTTTAACTGCTGTGACAAGTCATATATGGCAGTTTAAACATGACATTAAATAGACAAGGTACTATATAGAGATTATAGAGATCTACACTACACTACATACATACATAAAAAATACAGGGCTCAAGAAAAGCGTTCATCACACAAATATTTGGCCATGCTGGGAAGTCAATCGCGTCGTCACAGACAAATCACGTGACAGAAACATTTGCATATTTTGTAAGTTGATACGCCTTTTGGTTCTTGTTATATTTTGATCAGACGGTATTCTACATTAATATTTATGCAAATTACAGATTCGATGGCAAATGTAAGCGTATAAATTAATGTTGACGTAACTAATGTCTCGCGGATCAGCTTAATTGTTTGAAATATAGCTGTTGATGAGTGATCGGCCGCTATTAAGTCGCCTATTAGGCCGCTACAAAATTCATCCAAATACCAGTAAATATAAATATAAAATTAATCGGTCGCTTCGTAAGGCCCCGTCGTCGGAACGACAAACAATGGAGAGACGGAGCCAACGGATTCCACGTAAAACCTTCCGAACACACAAAAAAGGTGCATCTATTTATCTTACCCGGGCATGCAAGGGCAACAATTCGACTCCTAATTAAAATGTATTAGGTTTCTAAGCTTTGCTTGCTTGAAAGAAAAGTTTAAATTGGTCGTTTCGAAACTCGTTTGTCAAATGTATTTAAACTTCAAGCAATTTTGAGGGACGTCCTTTTAATTGTTAGAATTGAAACTGTGTAGCATTTGATCCATAATTGTTATTACATTTAACCTTAGCGAGCGGAACAGGACCTGTGGTCTCGTTTGCGGGATTTACGTCACTTTCCAGTAGACTACACGTCTATGGACGTCGAATCCGGTATAACATGAAATGCATGGCATCTGAACGGACCTCTAATCACTCGACGTCGCGCCGCAGTAAGTCAAACGATCGTTTTTTTACAGCTCATTTGCATAGCTACCCGTCTCCCTCGCGCGCACCTAAAAACGCATGAGGTGACGGAGATGCAAATACTGTCGTGGTGACCTTCGCAACGTGCTTGCGCGCCGATACCGTTGCGTCCGTGAGAAGGAATTTTTGTACTGTTTTCCGAAGTCCGCTCAGCTGATGTTGATCTACAATTTCATGCGACACAGAACTGGAAACACTGTTTTTAATTTAAATATTAGAACATTGTTAAAAAGTCAATGGTATTATATTAACCAAGTAGATGTAATTTCCTCTTTAAATTATATTATGCTCTATTTACGGTCGCTTCTCGTCACGACCTTAATTCAATGGACATTAACGTCATGCTCCGTATGTCTCTAATAAACAGAATAACAAAACAAGCCAATAAAATTATCTGTTTAGAAAATCGTGAGCATTCAACGTACTCCAAATGCACGGCATGACCGATGGTCCCATACGTCATCTCAGATCCGAGCTGCCCGTACATTAAAATTCTTCTATGATGATTTCTAAAAAGATTAATCGTTTTATTTTCGCTGCCGATAGAGTCGAATGACATTGAGGTATAAGATAGATGTTCCGGGGCGCGAACAGATTAAGAATCGTCATTTTGTTGACATTAATTTATCTTCAGCTGGTCGTTAGGTCTCGAGAAATTGAATGAGACTCGAAAATGGTGCACGCAATGCTCTATTGAGACCTGCAAGCAAACCGATGGAGTTCAAACTAGTTCTGAATCGATATATTCTCTTCATAATCGTGATAAACTGACCGCGATATGTCTACCTGTCCAGAAATGAGAATTATACTGTTCGTAAATCAAAGTTTGTGGATTTGTCTCATCTTAGTCTGTCTAAGTTTTGGTCATATTTTTCCGGTAACTCTATGCAATGCGGTTTAACCGTTCATAATTAATGTTTGTTTAAAACTTAACGCGTAAGTGTGAAACGAATCGCTATCTGAATAATGTACGTATTAATAATTTACGATTGGGTTACAATGTATACTCCACTGTCCATCGATCATTATAGAATAGAATGGATTTTATAAAGTTGAAACTTCATCTAATCTAGTTAACTTATTTGCAATGCAATTTGTTATTAACTCTTTGAATTACTACACTCTGGAGCAAAAAAAACGGGTCAGAGTGCGTTTTTCATACTAAAGAGGCTATTTCGAAGCCTTTGTTCCTCGCCAGGGAATGCTTTTAGTGAAATCTGATGATGGATACCCCGAGCATCGATACAGTACTTCCAAAGTGTCTAGGATACCCAACTGAATGAATAGGCGGTTAACGCTGGAATTGTGCATGTTCAGAAAAACATCTAAAATGGCAATAATATGTAAGGAAATCATAGTGCTGACCCAAACTCTCCCGCTGTGGTGTTAACTGATTGTGCGATCAGTTAGGTATCTTAAGAACTTTTGACCTCCTCTAATGAACCTCGGAGTATCCACCATTAAACCTCTCACAAAACAACCCCTGGCGAGGAACCAAGGCTTCGAAATAGTCTCGTTTGTATGAAAAACGTACTCTGACCCGGTATTTTTGCTCCTGAGTGTAGTTAAAATTCATCTTATCGAAGGAAAATAAAATTTCCCAGCGGAACAATAAAATCAAGTTTTCCTATCAATGCCGTAATAAGCGGACACATGTGTTGATGTTGAAACATTATGCGAAACAGATGAGTCGATACAAAAAGTTTGATTGGCTGAAGCCACCGCACGTGGCTCGGTCAAGGCGATCGGGTCTGTCTGTGATGCATGGGTTACAGACGTTGTGTGAAGTAACGCGGAATAACAAAGTATTTATAACTCTCGTTAGTTTTTATACTTTCTGATTTAAATTGTAATTATATCTGTGCTCTTCATTTCGTGTGCGTCATCCTAAAATAATCGGTACCACTTCGATTTGCTTCTCCATCTTTATGTAAAAGAACTTTTAAAACTAACACTGTATGGGTGAATTGAAAGGATGGAGATATAATACTTTGTCCAATCGAAAGAAGTGAGATAGAGTGAGTAGTTTATTCCCATATAAATGGGAAGTGTTACAAACAATTGTACCTAATATGTATCTGTAATTGAAAGTAAAATATTGCGACGGAAAGGCCGATCGGAGATTGCAAAAAAAAACAAACTTGTACAAAGGTATTTTTTACTTTTCAAATATTTACTGAAATGAAGAAATACTTACGAGTTCACTGCATTTGAATGGCGCCTCTCTGTTTTGGCTCTCTGCCATGTCAGTCAAATATCGCATTTCCCCAACATCAACGGAGATGACATTTTGGTTATTAAACTACGTTCACTTGTTAAATTTTGCAATTTTTTACATGAACGAGTCGTTTTGTTGGTAACCAAATTTGGAAACGGTTCACTGAGCAAGTTGCCGGGCGCTCTTGTTGTCGTTTTGCTAGCAGCCGGAGAGTTTGTCACTATGACGCCGCAATATTTCACCGGAGCCCTAACGTAGTTTAGCGATGATGTCACCTTCGCGAGACTGATTCTGCTTACATAACTAACGGAGAAGTTTTACAATGATCCATTATGTTAACTTTGTATTTCTAAATGTCTTGTTTTCTGCATACAAAGGAAGTTTAATCCAAAGCGCCCCAAATTTTCTCAAATAGGATCACTCTCTACCTTAATATGAAGTGATACTGATTGTACCTATTTATCGTAACTAATTAAATTATTAATTATAAGTCGGTACTTTAAGGCGTTTATAACATTGTCATAAAGTTAAACGCTTGAGAAGTTTTAAACGGAAATTTGAAACGATTGGACCTTTCATCTTTTGTTCTTTCAACATCATTTAATAGGATTTAACGTATTTAAAACTTGTTAAGTAGTGCTCTAATACTTATTGTACTAGAGGATCTACCGGTGAAATTAATCCTATTTTAGGTTTTTTAATATAAGTAAATATAGCTATAGATTTGTTTTCATCTTTAGAAGTTTGAGCGGTTAGGTACGTTGTTGTTTTTTAGTCGGTCAATAACTAAATATTTCTATGTATCCCTTTATTCATTTGTATTTGAATCAGCAACTAGTAATTATACAACAAGTCTAGAACTCATATTAATATCTATCAGGTCACAAGAACACTTCGTGTTTTTATGTTTTCATTCCCATAATCTTTTGTGCATCAACTACACAGAATTCCCTACCGGCTCGGTCATCGCGATGAAAATAGTTTTTTTACGACGCATTTCATGACAGTTTATGTTGTTCGTTAAAATTTGTTTACTGTTTACGTGGCTAGTTAAGTGACGTTCACCGGTACAATGCACGAGGTTGACAAAGAGACTGGTGTCATTATGTTTTGTGATTTTAATTTGGAACCATCAATGGTAATGCAATAGGTTATTTTTCGTCGCGCTGTGGTTTACTGTTTAAAAATAGTGTAAAGAGTAGATATGCAGTCACATCTTTAAATAGTAGGCATACAAGAAAGTTGCTTTCCGCCATTTTTCCCTGTGTATGTACTTTTAGATCTTCCAAACTACCAACGGATTTTAAAGCAGTGTTCAGCAATAGATAAGAGGGATTTAAGAGAAAGACTTTTACGTATGATAAATTCTGGATTATGTCCGGTTTCGGAAAAAAGTCATAAACCGAAGGGAAGCGAGGGCAGGTCGCTAGTTGGAGATAAAAACAAAGGCTGTTCCGCACAACGGCCTACGCTTTTTATTAGACTACGGCAACGGACCGGTTCTGATTTTAGCAGTCTTTTAACCACTATAGAATCTTCTCGCATAAAACCAACGAGTAATTCTTATGTTTATTTTATCTCGCCACTTGACCAATGTTATAGAAAACTTACAACGTCATATTTGGTCGGAAGAGGTTGAATTTATCTCGCTTTCTAAGTCGGCTTCAGTATCCATCGATAAGCAGATCCAGAAAGCAAGATGAAAATTAACTTAGGTACCCGAAAAAATACGATGTCGGATGATTATTTAATAAATTTTATGTTTGGAAGCAGACTACTGAACCGATTTTATAAATAAATCTAGTTAAAGGCTACATGAAAAAATGTTCGTTGGATTTTTGTTTTTTATGTTTTTAGGGTACGTACATTGAAACATTATTAATTTAAACTTCTTTGCACAAAATTAAAAAAAAAATACAAATGGCGGACTTAATGCCCAATGGCATTCCCTACCAGTCAACCAGTAGGCAAATCAGAAAAGTCTAAGGTCGGCGCAAAGAAAAAAAAAAAGAGAAAACCCCACAGCTAATTTAATTGCTTCCAAAAGTCTTTTACCGAATCGCTCTTCAGTCATATCATAAGTATAAAAAACCAATATACTGCCCTACTGAGCCAATAGGCAATATATTTCAGATAAAACTCCTATAGCAATATCAACCTCATTAGTAAAAGGAGAGAGTTAAAATCGCTTTGATTATTTAATTTGGGATACTGCTTGGCTTACCTATTTAGAAAAAGAAAATGAAAAAAAAATGTTTAATGAAACAAATACAATAATAGTAACCCTGGGCCCTAAGCTAGGTATCCCTGTGTTCCAGAGCCCAGTACAGTAACAAGTAGAGTTAATGTTGACAGTTAATTCTCGAACAGAGCGCACAGAGCCCCTAGATGTTGCATTCGGCGTTTGTTATCGTTACGTTTGCGTCGAGCGCCTACGACAATCCCTTACATTTTGTCAGTTTTCGAAAATCGCTTACGTTAACGTTAAGCATCTTGCCTCGCCTTACAGTATGACTACTGTTTTTGCATAACACATTATTAAATAAATGGAGGAAAGTGTATAGGAGATGTAACTATTGTTGGTTTGTGTATGTGTGTGTATGTTTGTTGTGTTTTGTATATAAACATGGTTTAAATAATAAATAAAAATTAAGTAGGCTTTTTAGCCATTATTACGTACTAAGTACTCACTGAGCCACCAGTAGAAGCATCTCGCGAGACCGAGGTTTTATGGTTTGTGAACCATTTTTCAGAGTCGTAACGTTTTTAAAATAAAGATACTAAAGGTGCTTTTCCACCGGCGAGGCGAGGCGAGACGAGGGGGGGACGAGAATTGAAATTTGTATTGAAAAATCGAGAACCCGGTCGCGGTGGAGATGGGTGTTATACGAGGGCGGGTTGATAAGTTTCCGAAACGGCATAGAAATAATACAATATATATAAATATAATGTTTTATTTTTCAACGTAGGTACCTTCTAAGTCCACGCACTTAGCCCAACGTTTCTCCAAGGCCATTATCCCATTTCGAAAGAATGATTCATCAAGTCCCTCAAAATACCCATTTACAGCTTCTATGACTTCAGTGTTCGAGGAATATTTTTGTCCACCTAGCCACTTTTTAAGATTTGGAAACAGGTGGAAGTCGCAAGGGGCCAAATCCGGCGAATATGGGGGATGGGGTAACAATTCGAAGTGTAACTCCTCGATTTTGGCCATTGCGACTTTAGCCGTGTGAACAGGGGCGTTGTCTTGGTGCAGTAAAATTTTCTTCTTGTGCAAGTGAGGCCTTTTTTCTTTTATTGCGTCGCTAAGATTTTGTAGCAGATCAGCATAATATTGGGCATTTATCGTTCTTCCTTTTTGGAGGTAATCTACAAAAATCACTCCTTTGGAATCCCAGAATACGGTCGCCATTACTTTACCGGCTGACAAAATCGTTTTAGCCTTCTTTGGGGCGGGCTCACCCCGATTCGTCCACTGCCTAGATTGTTCTTTTGTCTCCGGCGTGTAGTGGTGGATCCACGTCTCGTCAACTGTTATGTATCGACGTAAAAACTCGTTAGGATTACGCCTGTACTTCTCCAAACATTCCTCCGAAACATCCTTGCGTTGTTGTTTTTGCTCGTCTGTCAACAGACGCGGCACCCAACGGGCACAAAGCTTGTTCATTTCCAAATGTTGGTGCAAAATGTTGAAAACACGTTCTTTTGAAATGTTTACTATCTCTGCTATTTCCACCAACTTCACACGGCGATCATCTAATACAATTTTTTTTATTTTATTGATCATTTCTGGAGTCGTTACCTCATTGGGCCGTCCGCTGCGGGGAGCATATTTACAGCTCTGCCGACCGCGTCTGAAGTCGGTAACCCAAGTGTGAACTGTGCTTAAAGATGGCGAAGAAGACCCCAATACGCGGTCAAGTTTGGTTTTTATCTGAGTTGCGGTTTTGCCTTTCAAAACATAAAACTTAATCACAGCACGCACCTCAGATTTTTCCATTTTCACAAAAATGAAAACAGCTTTTCTTTGGATCACTATTATAAATTATTATTTTTATGTTAATTACTTAATATCACCTGAGTATTTACGTAAAAGTCAGCAGTTTAGAATGTCATTCTTACTTTTTTAATTTTTGTTTTTAAATCTTTCATTTCGGAAACTTATCAGCCAGCCCTCGTAATATAACAAATAAAAATTCTCGCTCTACGTCGTCTCGTCTCGTCTCGCCTTTATAAGAATCGCATAATACCCAAAAAGAGCTTAAAATATCCTTTATCCTTTGTGAAATTTGTACCCGACAGAAAATGACAACATACTTCAACTAAAATAGGTTTATAGTGCGTTTATGAATGAGACGGATAACCTTTTGTGCTGTTACATCATTAGTTGCCACAATCCTCATCTCCCACGCATTACTTGAGGTGATATGTTTCCCTGCACCGCTAACGTTATTTGCTCGGCTATATCGAACGTCAACATACTCGAGTGCTTGTGTTTCCAATGAAGACTGTACTGTTACAACCGCTGAGGATTCAACAGGTCGTCTTTACGACTAATTCTTGGCTTTGACGAAACCTTGTTTGTTGGGTTAATTAACTTGCTTAGCTTTAATAATAATTTAAGGCGTTAGGGTGGGATTTTATAGAATGATATTTTTTTGCATAAAGTACACCTGTGTGATGGCTTCTTGTAAAGTTCGGTTCAATTTATTAATTTAATAAAATGTTTATACAGTGTGTGGCCCAAAACCGGGGCGAAAAAATTAAATGGGGATTCTTTAGATCATTTCAATTCACTATCACAAGAATCTAATAGTAAAAAGTCTATTATTTTGGAGAAAACAGCCTACAAAGTTAAAAATCGTAGGTAATGTATTTTCCGGTCGCGATATCGTCGCTTAGTCACTTGGTACGCGGTATGTCTGAGTACAGGGTGCTATTGACAACACGCGGTAGATTTAGCGGTGTTTGCATTACATTGAATTTGCGATTAAGTTTATTAAGTTAGAAAAAAACTGAAAGTTAAGTTTTGATTTTAATTAGGTAAGACCATTATAATGTAATTACCGGTGGTCTATAGAGACCCTGTTTTTAATATTATCCCCGGTTTTGGGCCACACACTGTATAATGCCTCGGTCCTTTCACGGCCATGGTGGCCAGCCTAATCAACTTTGCTGTCTGTTAATAAGCTCGGCTAATTGTATTAGTTAAGCTTTTTGTTTGGTTTATGTGTGGATAAAAAGTGCCGCGAAAAAATTGGTAAATAAATAAAAATCCTTATAAATATCAGGGGTCTATTGAACTAAACTCTAAGCTTATATTATGGATACACAAATACATACTTAAATACATAAAACCTTCGAACACTTAAGAACAACTCACACTCATCATACCTCATCACACAATTCTTTGCCCTATTTTTTTATGGCATAGAGAAGGCAACCGAGCACACAGGCCACCTGATGGTAAGTGGAAACTGTGACCCATAGACATTAGCATAAGACTGCAAATGCGTTGTCAACCCTGAGGACTAAGATGGAATGCCTCTATGCTAGTCATTACACCGGCTGTCTTATCCCCAAACCGGAACACAACAATGCGAACACTGCTGTTTGGCGGTAGGTTAATGGATAAGATGTTGGTAGCGATCCGGACGGACCCTGCACAGGGTCCTACCACCCGCAAATCGAACCCTTACCGAAAATCGAACCCGGGATCGCTAGCTTCGTAGATAGAGTCATAAACAACTAGGTATGCTTACGTCATCTAAACAAGCATTGAAAAAATAACGTTGTCAATAATAATCAAATAGCCATAAAATACTAAACGGAACAAATAGCCTTATAATAGCTGTATTATTAATTATAATACCGTAACTTCGCAACCTTCTTAATCTAACTTATGAATCAAGGCGGTTTAGAACTTCAGACTTTCTAAGCAGACCACAAGGTTTTAGTAATGAGATTATATTCAAGGATGATTTACCTTGCCTTACTACTGAATTTTATTAGGAAGAGCAAGAAGACCCAATGGGTGCCAACAGGGCCTTATTACAAAGTCGCTCTCTACTAAGGTTTGTCAGTCTGTCTGTAATAACCGTAAGTGTATGTATGTAACCTTAACTTTGAATAAATTGTACCTGATGGCCGCTAAATATAACAACAAGTAGTAAAAAAAACTTCAAAAATTACAAGGTACGGTATCCTTCGTGTGAAAATCCGACTCTCACTCGACCGGTATATTTTATTTTATACTTACTTAGTTTGCGAATAAGCTTATTATCTTGTGTTATTGCAATGTTAACGTAATGATCGTCTCACACAATGTTTGTTAATTCAACATTTGGTGACGGTGACATACCTAGTAAGGAGTATTAATTACAAACGATAGTCAGTTGGCGGCTGCGAATAAGTTCAGCGCCAAGAACTCAATATCGAGCCTGTTTTGTATGGAAATCTGGAAGTGTTTGTCCTCCTATAGAACCGTAAAGCCGAATTCGCGCTCTAGAAAAACAATAAATATGCGATTTAAATGATTGACGTCTGTTACAGCTGGTCGTTGGCCTCTTATTATAATTTCAAAACTTCCGATCCGCTATACGGCTATTGTTTTTGCTTAGGTCTACGAATCGCTTATTCAAGTTTCGGCTTTCGAAATTATGTCGCCTTTTTTTGAGCTTTCGTCATCGACAGCTGGTTTTCCCGGAATATTTATATGAATAAAAATATCGAGCGTGTTAGGTATAAAAAGAGTTAGTAGGTAGGTAGGCTAGTGTTGGTAAGACGTAGTGCAGGGTCCGTCCGGAGCGCTACCATCTTATCCATTAACCAAGCAGCAGTGTTCGGTTTGTTGTGTTCCTGATAAAAGATAAAAGATAAAAGAAATTTATTCAGTAAGTAGGCCGCTCGGGCACTTTTACACGTCAAGATACTACCAGCGCTTCCCAAGAGGAGACCACTGCTGAGAAGAAACGCCGCAAGAAACTCAGCAGTCAGTCATTTTCTAAACTTATTTCATATTTCATATTACAATAATGGTATGTACAACTTAATCTAGCATTATATAAAGCTACAAGTATTAAATTAAATATAATATCAAATAACAGTAGTTCAGCAGGAAAACATGCCAAAAATCTTACGGGAGAGAAAGATAGAAAAGAATAAAATAAAATAACTACAACTACCTACTTATATATGTGTATATGAGATGGTGCAAGATGACCACATAAAAGTTTCGATATGTTTTCCTGCATCAACGGTGTCCCCCAGACAAGAAAAAGCAGGATAAAGCCTTAGCATTTGAACAAATTACTATTGACTAAGTTTCGGGTGGGGATAACACAGCCGGTGGAATTCTAGTACGTAGAGGCATCTTAGTCTTCAGGGTTGGTAGCGCATTTCATGTCTTAGGCCCGTATTAATAAACTGATCTCAACTCTAATGCTCGTCGCGAGATGCGTCAAAAATGACAGTGTTCTATGGTTTGGCGTTTACTTGGACGTATCTTGTGACGGGCCTCACAGTCAAGATGAGTTTATTAATACGGCCCTTAGAATTCTAGTCTTTAGATTGTAGTCTTGAGAATTCAGATATCTATGTGTCTCAGATCCCACTTACCATCTGGTAGCCTGAGTGCTAATGTGCCTTCTTGGCATTTATTTTAATTCATGCTTGATTGATACACATCCCAAATAATCATAATCAAATCATAACTCATCATCATTTAGCATTTATAATATTAGTTTATTGTGATAATAAGACTTCAGATTTTATTGTTCATTTTATGAAAATATTTTAGTGTAAAATTCACGTCGCCACTTTCACCATAGTCTGCCCTTTATAGCCAATTAAATAAATCTGAATGATTAACACGTTGCATTTAAATGGTTATATTGCTATGCGAATATTGCAATATGTTACGGTATGGTTTAATGAGATATTGTCAACGAATATAGAATACACTTTGTTATTTAACGGTACCCCGCACGTTCAAATGCTTCAAGCCGCTCAAATGTTACAGAGAAACAGACATGGCTACATACATTATACACTCGAAAAACATTACCGTCCTTGGGCAGTCTGGCGTACACATCTCATATGAACCGAGAACGACCACTCTTAGGGTATCCTCTTCATGTTTAGCTTATTTTCTTCATTGTAGCTCCCTCTATGAGCCACTAGGGGGACAAAGCATTCTGACAAGCGCCCTCTGACTCAAGAGTCCTCTGGCAAAATTAAATATTTCCCCTTTTTTCATAGAAATGTTGCGATATTTCGCCGCGGAATCTATGAGACGCGCTTTATTAAAAATTATCGCTACACCGTGAAAATCCTTGGATGTTTATTCGTTCTCTTAACGACATTGCCGTAATTTGATACTGTTTGTTGTTTAATTTATGCCTCAAATAAACTTTTTAGTTCTTAGCGTGTGTTTTAAACGATTAGTGCCTTAAAACATGTTAAATTTTTGTCACTAGAACCATTTGAAATCGTAGGAGATGTGCAATACCGCGTTATTAGAAAATTTGGGTAAATGAGAACTTTTTCTAGTGCAATTACACAGTTTGCTACCTTAATTGCTTTGTTAGATACGCTATACTACACTATTCCTTAATAAATCACTTACAATTAGATAAACAGTATTTTTTTACAGATAAAACCCATCATCTTCGTCGTTTCTAGGGCTCTACCCATGATAAAAAAAAATGCTTCCAACGTTTCTCTTTTCTACGCTCAAATGATTTACGTGGTTTATCGTAACGCATGAGAATGTCATCCCTTCCATTTTGAGCGAAGCGAAAAACGTTAGTCGCGTTTGCATCTTTGGCGAGACCTGCGTATTTGTGTGGCATTTCGCCGAAAGTATTTTAAATATGTCTAATGAAAACGCGTACAAATGTATAATTTGTATAGTTAGATCATCATTAATAAGTCTTTTAATCTGTACCTGTCTCCCTAAACCATGACACTGATAAAGCAACAAGTCCTCGTCACATCCTCGACAAACTGTCGCTCCGGGTCCCATGGGCCAAAGTGGTGGAGGGAGAAAGGGGGGACATGTCGCGCTCTCTTACGCTATAATTATTTCATACCTACCTACTTTGCGTTTCGTTCGCGTTCGGAATAGACAAACAATCGGTTCGGAACGACGTCGTATTTTTCCTCCACGTCTTACCGGATGGAGTGGAAACTCGCTGCATTCAATAAATGCAAGCTACGATGCAGTTGCTCATGGCGTATCTAAAAGATGATGTTATATTCTCTTAGCAGATACGGTTCGTTGGGTTTTATTTCGCTTGGTTTTAGGAATACATCTCATTTTCATTTCTTGGCGGCATCTGTTACAACTAATGCTCTGTAAATTCACTTTGATCGTAAACAACAGAATGCCTTGTGACCTGTAGCTAATTAAAGACAAATATTCTATTTGTCTTTCTTTGGACTGTTCACGAGGGGTTTAACGTAATTTTTGGCTCAAACATCATTGCAAGGCCAGAGTGACGGTTTTTAGGGTTCCGTAGTCAACAAGGAACCGTAATAGTTTCGCCATATCGGTGTCAAAGCTATACATAGTTATACATTTGCATTACGCTGATAACCTTTCTTTTGGTGACCTCTGTGTGATTGATTTATGAATTAGTTTCCATATTCTAGGTTAATCAAACGCTTAAAAAGGTATGCAGATTATTTCAAATTTGTTTAGCATGATGAGTTGAACCCCCAGTAAACCTTTTTCCTTATAATTATCCTGCATGAAATAGCGGGAAAGTGTACAAACACCTCCACGCGTTAAACTGTAGCTCGAGATCCATTGTTAAAACGATTATGAATTAAATGTCGTTTGCTAGGTAAATTCATAGGCTGTATTTCAAAATCTCATCATATCGATATAAATTTAGAAATTAATTTTTGGGTAATTTAATGTAGATTTACTTCTTCTGTAAAAATTAGCTCCTATCTGTAACAGTTTTTTTTGTAAAATGATAAAAACCACGGCAAGGGACACTTTGTAGGAGAACAAGGGGGGAAGGGAGGAGGGGAGCGTTGGCCAACCAGCATTTTTTGATACAGCGGGGTCGAATTAGTAAGAAAACATCGTTTACCAAATAGTAATGCGATTTTGCTTTCACGACTTCACTTTTTCAAATCCTGGTCTAATCTTCCTACTGGTCTTGTACTCATCAAATTCGGAAAAAGGAAACACTAAATGAAAGGCCCATATTTTGCTTTTATTCTCGTTAAAAGCTCCGTTTTCCGGCATCCCACTTAACGATACGATTATTGTTTGCGACGACGTCGACCCCCCGCTGCGCGACTGGCCCTTCCCTTCCTTTGACTTCTATAAAATTAATTAAGCATTCAGCTTCGTAGTTATTGCTACTTCTGAATGTTAAGGCGTTAAGGTTTAATAATGATGCAATCAAGACGGTCATTACTACTTTTTATGAGAGATTGCTAAATTTGAAAACTTCTCGACTGCAAACGTTTCTTTTTGAGTGCAGCATTAATATGTTTATACGTGTTACATTAATCATTTATCTAGTTGGCTTTGTTGGTCTAACGATGAAACGTTAAAATAATACAATATTACATTGTTTGCTCACTTTTCTTCAGTGGGAATGGTCGTATCTCTAATTGACCTTTAGTGTCATCTCTCGGTTACTACTCGTAAGTTTATATATAGTATTACGGTTTTACCAATTAGTAGAAGAAAAAAATAACAATACGATATAAAATGTACTTTTTATGGTTAATTCGGTATTAAGTTTTCTTGCGAAAGTGTTTGCGAGTTGTCTGGATTGTTCGGTCAATCCCATTTCGGTTCACCATTGTTCGCTTTAAGGGTCTCCCCAGACCTATCGACGCGGAATAGGCTTGAGCTGGTAAGAAAAAGTTTTATGTCCATGCGCAAAGCCGAATCTTGCCGAGCGACGCCTTTTTCACTCTTACTACGGACATTACACTTTTTCTTACCGGCTCACCGCTCAAGCCGATTCCGCGTCGATAAGTCTGGGAGACCCTTAATATGCCTCAAAATACTAGGATGTCAATTCTCGGGTCGTTCGAGATTAATCTCTATCGTGATCGTGAATCTGCATGGAGTGAAAGCGTCACTTCTATTGAATCTCGTATTCATCTCATCTAATATGACTAAATTTCGTAAAACACCTTAATTCCGAAATTA
Organism: Acleris sparsana; assembly: GCA_923062465.1. NCBI lineage: Eukaryota > Metazoa > Arthropoda > Insecta > Lepidoptera > Tortricidae > Acleris > Acleris sparsana. The sequence continues at coordinate 12,599,711 of OV281298.1, read as the reverse complement.
TGTAATCCCAAAACATCTGCAATTTTACCTTCGTTCATGACTGCTTTATATAATAAAAAAGGGATAGTCTTTATTTATTTATTTAAGATTTTATGACAAACATTTTGCGTTTCAGGGCCTCTTTTCTATGTTACCTTTGGCACGATATCATATCGTTAATGTTATTATTTACTTGACAATAATGGCCGACTTAAAAACAATACCATAACACTTAAAAGCCAATTTTGTTTAACCTAGTTAATTACAGTCAGAGGTTTTGGATTGAAGTTATTGCAAGATTCCGTCGTATGCGTATTTTTAAATTTAGGCATTATAGAAATAAAGATTGAGGTTTTAAGAAAATCATTCGTAATTTATTACCACGACATGTGCTCTTATTAGATTTGTTTACAATAGCAAAGACGAATACGTACCTATAGTGAAAAAGCAATTTGATTATGAAAACATATGGTTGAAAGCAGTTTAATGGAGGCAGGATAAGTTGTTAAAAAGTTAAACACTAAGCCAATTGCCAACTGGTAAACTGGAGTTCGAATATATTATGTAATAACTCCACGAAACTTAATTCAGAAAAACGACCTTTAGTGTATTAAAAACAAGGTGCGAATTTAAGTTAATGTTAAGCTGTGTAAAATTCGCCACCAACTAACGAACCTGCGAAGTGCGATTGCGATAGCCGATTGTAATTAATACTGATATAAATGAGTTTCAGTCGAACGTCGCGTTCAGTTTTTAAGTGCCCCGGGCCTTTATTGGTTTATGTTATGGTTTAATATGACTCTCTAGTTTTATGTTTCGTTAGTTTGAGATGTTTCGTTGGTTAGGATAATGATGGTTCCGTCCTCCGCCCTCAGGCTCAGGGCGACTTTGTCTACAGTCCTGTTTCGTCACTTTCCTAACTCGTCCACAATGCCATGTCGTCAGCATGTAATTCCTAAATTGTCACCTTCATAACTCGGCCACTTTTTTATATCGTCAATTTCCTATCTTGTCCACATTCCTATATTGGCCTTGTGCTAAGTCGCCCACATTCCTATATCGTCCACAGCGCAAACTGAAGTTAGCGACACAATATTGAACACACCACACAATATAAATGTGGACGAGTTAGCACTGTGGGTGGACTATATAGGAATGTGCACTAGTTAGGAAGGTGACAATATAGGAAAGTAGACAAGTTAGGAAGGCGACAATATAGGAATGCCGGCGAATTGGAATAGTGGGCCATATGGCATTGTGGACGGGTTAAGAACGTGACGAATTAGGACTGTGGACGAAGTCGCCCAGAGCCCGCCGCCAACACATCAAAAATAAAAAAATGTTTTATTCATTATTGTCAATGTTGTTTCCTTTTTTTGTTTGAGTAATTTAACGCAATAAACAAAACGTTACTAAACGAAGAAGTCTCGACAATTAGCCGTATTTAGTCCGGGTCAGATTTAGTATGTCTTTGGGACCAATGTCGATTAGAGGCTTGCGTGATCTTATAATTAGATTAAGCACTTTTCCTGGATACCTTATTAGAGTGGCACCAATCCCGGGTCCCGTCGTTTCAATGCATATTTAACCCATACTTCCGTGGCCCGGAGTTTTATATTGTTGCAAAACTGTAACTGGGGCTGAACGTTGAGGATAGTCGAGAACATTGAGGGCTTTTTTAACCAGCTAAAAAAATATATGTATGTATGTAAATATTTCAAAAACGACTGAAAAGATTTTAATGTGTATTTTATATCTTCAAGAGAATACCAGAAAGGATTAAATTAAAAAGTAAGCCCCAGTAATATTTGCCCAAATGTATCCACGGATATTTAAAAAAAAAAACTTCTATATATACTTTAAAGATCACGATGGCTGGATTCTTTTGTATTGACTTGTTTAACAAAGTTATCCGTTATTTTTGCTGTAAGTTTATATTTGGAACGTTTTTGAACTCGCTGCTGTAAAAACAAAATTAAGTTCCTCCTTCGGTATAACGTTTTTCAGCGACCTTGCATAAAATCATTGAAGCATCCATTAGTTGCGGTACTTGATCGGAGATCTTTCCCACACAAATAATTATCTTTATTTCATCACTTACATCTCAATTTGATCGCCAGTTAACTAGTTATTAATGAAAGCTATAAACACCGATGCTAATTAATCTTTCGACGGTCGTTGCATTTATCGACGCATAGTGGCATTGGCGTAGAAAGCCACCTCGCGGTACGCATAGGGCGTAAGTCTCGTGACTGCGGTGCAAATAAATCTTCATCATAGGCTTGTAGCACGGACGCGAGAACATTTCAGTTGGAGAATGTTATACGTATCTATTAGTTTTTTCTACTTCGTTTGTATAGGAGTTTTATATTTAATCTCTTTAGATATTTTACGTTTTTGGAACGAAAAGTATTCTGTCCAAGTTGTGCGCTTATTTTCGTTGCGATGTTCACAGGTTATTGACAGAAACAGCTGAACTGCGTCTCTATTCAACACGTTAAAAACCATATCGTGCTTGAGCTGTTATCGTGTTGTCACCGTTTTGATAGCACTTATTTACTTGACAGTAATGGCGCCTGACGTCAAATATCACCATAACAGATCAAAGACGATATGTTTTTTACCGTCGGGAATACAGGCCCTGATCAGTCTCGATCTTATCTTATCGTAGTCTATGTTTTCTCGTTAGTGTTGTAGTCAGGAACTGGTGTAATTTGTTCAGAAATCGAGGGCCCTGGTCCTGATGTGTCGTTATACCTACTATAAAATTGCCGCGCACAATTGATCACGGTAAACGGTAATGCTCATTATCAAACCAATGCTAGGAATAATAAGTAGGGTCCCACTGGTGCTTTTTAAAAGAATATGGTTTGAGTACTTATTTTGTGAAACAACGTTTTGTTGGTACTAAAAAAACATTACATTTTTAGGTAGTGTAGTATAGGCTTGTATGATATACTTGTAATGTGGTGTTTACGGTAAAAGAAAATCCTGCTAAAAATACTGCTTTCGATGAACCACATAAAAATATTCAAAAGTAATCAAATTGATTATTGATATACTTTTAGTTTTTTAAACAATATATTCCTTAAAGCATGGCTTTGTTTATCAAGGCGCTTTATACTTCATTTTCATTCGAGAATTGCCCAATACATATTCAGAAACAAAAAAGTAGGTAGCCTAAATAACTCCCCGGCTTTGATCGTGAACAACAAACAATCAATTTAACTGAGAAACAAACACTTTCGCATTTATAATATTCCTTAGAGTTCTGTCGTAGTTCAGTTCCAGTCTGATTATTTCCACAAAATGGCGGACGTTATGTCACAGTGCTTCACTAAAGAAAGTGTAATCGCCAAACTCTGTCACCATTTATCCACCATGGAATGTAATGTGACCAGCAAGGCGTGACCATGGAGCCAGTGCATTTGTTTTCCTGTCTTGTTTGGCCTCAAGTCTAGCACTGACTGATATACGGAACCCGTCCTTGGCCTGGTTCGTGCGCGGGGCAAATATGATTATTTAATACTAGATTCAGTTGGTGTGAGTTTTAAGGTCACACTGTTGTAGAGTTTTGGAGGTGTCTTGTTGAGCCAAGCAATCCCTCTGGTCGTATAATATTCTCAGGTCTAGAGAAGCACTCAATAAATTGGAATAAGTACTTTCAGAAAATAAATACGCCAGTGGAGCAATGTCCTTATCAGTATATATGTTCTACTTATGTCTTCATCGGATTCTTGAGACTTTTTCTTTGTTATCGGTTTAACTGCCCACGCTGTCTTCCGGTACAATTCGATTCATCCTATTTACAGAATTGAGATATCCTGCTGGTGCAGTTGTGCAATAATCCTGTTTCCTGTACATAATATATATACTTTTACTTAACCATTAAAAAAAAGATGCTCATACTTTACTGCAATGAACCAAATAAAATTCACGTTTTTATTCTCACTTACTTTAAGAATGAGGATTGATATAATTGCTATATTCAGATTTTACGTAGACCCACAGAGTTCGGACTCATTAGTTCTCTATAAGCAGATGATGCCTATGCGAAAAAAAGTAACTAGGAGTCCCAAATTATTTGACCGCAAAGGTTTTCTTTTTTCTAAATTTCAGGGCAGGAATAAAGTGAATGTGTCCCAACCCCCCCAGTATGAGCATCTCCAGTTGCCCTCGCGGTCCTAAATTCTGTCAAACGTCCCCTGGGACCGTCGATACCGACTTCGAACCGCGGCGCAGTAGCGCCAGTTTGTCATTACAAATTTGGGTCACAGTCGCACTGGATTAGTGTAGATTTAAATTTTACTAATGACATTTATGGTGCATTGACTGTTGCTATACAAAATAGTATTTAGTGTTTTTGATTAAGAATGGGGTCATTCTGAGGATAAACTTTATAAAATATATAGACAATCAGTGCTGTTAGAAGTGTGACCGTGTAATACCCCAGTATGATGCTGAGCTAGTAAGTGTTTTACTGCCACGAGGCCACACATTCCGTTTTTTTCTGATGTTGTTCTTTTTAGTTTTTGCCCTGTTATACAATTTCAGTTTGCCTTCTGTGTAGAATGTCTTTGTCATTCTTTAATATTATAAATAACCATTTAAATCGGTTCACAACGACACAAAAGCAAAACTTAGTAGAGTTCAGGGAACGAAAAGACCAAAGTTTAAACACTTGGCTTATCAAATATTAACAGAATCTAAAATCGGTCTTACAGTATATGCATTGGAAAAGTTTTGCCGGAGAATCATCCGTAGAGTAGCCGCGAACGTTAGGCATGCTAATAGAAGTTTATTTTAGTACAAAGTGTTAAGCTATATGAAACTACGTTTCGTGGCAAATATCATGTTAATTGCCCGTATGACGTTGTTCGGTACTGTGAAACGGTATTATGTACAGTATCCCAACGAAAATCCTAAGCACTTTAGTGCGTTGTCATAGTAAACTAAAAACAGAACATCAAATGGCACACATGACAATGACAATGACATTCACAATGATAAGGTTCTAAGTACGTTCAACATTTTTATTGGGACTGTCGTTAAAATAGTACATTGTTGCCTAGTCGCGGAAAGTAAGGGTTTTCCTGACGAGGTGGTTAGCAGGCCGAGCAATAGCGAGGCCTGTTAAAATACGAGTCAGGAAATCCTCGTTTCCGCCGAGGCATACATAATGCTTTTCTCAAACATGTGAGGAAATAATACAAATACATTTTTAAAAAGCAAGTAATTTAATTATACAGAATGAACGAATGTTACCGACTGTCAATTGTTTTTAAATACTAACCATAGAAATTGGAATGCAAATTCAAAAAGAAACACACGCACTGTGCTAAAAAAGCGAGCAGTTACCTTGGCTGTTTGGAATTTTTGTCTTGGTCCTTTTGATTTTGTATGCAAATTGACAGCATTTTTAAGAAAAATATGGACATGGACGGAAAGTGTTTTCATATGGTTTTTTTACTCCTAGGAGTAAAATGAGGCTCTTTCCGTCCTTGTCTTTCAATCGGAAAACCGTTTTTTCCGAGCATGTTTGAGAAAATGTATATTTCCAGATATTGTGAATATTTCACGACAACAAGGGGAAAATGTTGCTCTGCTGAAGCCTTGGAAGTGCTTTTGTTTCTTGGTACGTTCTCAGACTTAATTGTAACAAAGTGTTGTTAATATCGTTCAGTCAAGAGAAATTTCACCAAGTCGTACAATGAAACAAATTATTTTCTAGGCCACTATGGGTTCTAGTCATCACATCGATTATGAAAATATTTTTTTTGTTTGATAGTTTATACTTCCGAGGTGATCCCATTGTCACCAAATCGGTAACTGATTGGGGAATCCGTGAGGAATTGAGGGAACTCCTAAAATATTATAGGCAATTTTGGTTTTTTTCAGTAACAAGTCCAGCATTTCCAGTTGGCTGACCTGCCTATGAAGCTGGCGGTCCCGGGTTCGATTCCCGGTTTGGGCAAATATTTGTGTGATGAGTACAAGTATTTGTTTCTGTGTCTTGGATGTTTTCTGTGTTTAAGTATTTATTTATCTATATAAGTATTTATATCATTGTCTACTACCCATAGTACAAGCCTGGGGCTTAGTTTGGGGCTAGGTCGGTTGATGTTTATTTATTTATTTTATTTGCATTTTTTTTATTGCGTTGAGAAGGCAAACGAGCACACAGGCCACCTGATGGTAAGTGTAAACTGTGACACATAGACATTCGCATTCACAAGACTGCAAATGCGTTGCCCACCCTGAGGACTAAGATGGAATGCGTCTATGCTTGTCATTAAACCGGCTGTCTGATCCCCAAACAAGAACACAACAATGAGAACATGGCAGTTTGGCGGTAGGTTAATGGATAAGATGGTGGTAGCGAACCGGAGACCCTGCACAAGGTCCTACCACCCTCAAAACCACCCGCACTCAGGAGCTATCATTTGGTGAAATGGAAATGATGATAAAGACCACAGATGGCTACCGGAACACCTCAATGTACCTATTTCAAGGGTGGAGATAGCATATCTCGAGTAAGATAGTTGAGCGACTACAAAAAAGCACATTTATACAGTTTAAAATGTGACTAAGGGCCCGTTGTTCGATCACTAATTAACTCAATTAATTGTTAAAATTCGTAAAAGGTATCGAAACTTTGACACATTTCCTTGAGATTTAAGCATTACATTACACAGGTCATATAAACACGTAAAACACTTGTTTCTTTAACTTTGCATAAAAACTACACTGGTACACACCTGGCGACGCCGTTCAGGAACTTAAATAATTAATCGCCTATTTTTAAACACGTCGCATGTGAGTATAGTATGATTGAAATTAAGAAATTACGGCTGTCACAGAACTCATCGTTGCTGAAAAACACTGGAGTTACGATTACTTTAACTACTGCGCCTCTATTATAGGCGGTAAAATCCAAATCGTGTTTGATCTGTAGCGGTATTGTTTTTAGGTCGTCCGCCATTGCGGTCAACAAAATAAGAGCTATCAAAACGTTGACAATACGATAACAGATCAGAAACGATATTGTTTTTACCGTGTAGAATAGAGGCTGTGATCAAACAACAGGCCGTAAGACTTTCCCGCGGCGTTACATGCGACTAACTTGAAATGTCCTATAGTTTCTTATTAATTGGGAACTGGGACTAAATAACAGCATATTAATGATCATTAGCAACATTGCTTGGTGTGTCCTTTCGAAGCTTTCATTCCTGGTGAGAGCAATTGTTTGTGAGCTGTTTATTGCACAAAAATAACCGAGTAAAAATGAAACCGAAACACAAACACAAAAGGTGGTATGTACAAAGGTGAACATATCATTTTAAGGGATATCTTCCAGTTAACCTTTGAGTTATATACACTCAGGAGCAAAAATACCGGGTCAGAGTGCGTTTTTCATACTAAAGAGGCTATTTCGAAGCCTTGGTTCCTCGCCAGGGAATACTTTTAGTGAAATCTGATGCTGAATACCCCGAGCATCGATACAGAACTTCCAGAGTGCATAGGATACCCAACTGAATGAATCTGCGGTTAGCGCCGGAATAGTGCCTGTTCAGAAAAACATCTAAAATGGCAATAAAATGTAAGGAAATCCAAATGTTGACCCAAACTCTCCCGCTGTGGTGTAAACTGATTGTGCGGTCAGTTAGGTATCTTAAGAACTTTTGACCTCCTCTATTGAACCTTGGACTATCTACCATTAAACCTCACTCAAAACAACCCCTGGCGAGGAACCATGGCTTCGAATTAGTCTCGTTTGTATGAAAAACGCACTCTGACCCGGTGTTTGTGCTCCTGAGTGTACTTTATTGCACTAAATAATAATTGTGTCTAAAAGGCGGGTTTAATGGTACAAGCATTCTCTGCCGGTTATCTTATTCTTAGTTTCTTATCTAGAGCTGTTTTTACCTTCTACTTGTAAGTTTATTATCTAGAGCAAATTTTTGGGACTGGGTCAATTTGTTTAACTTACGACCATTTATTACTATACTCAAGTAGAAAAACAGTCTTAATTCTGATGGTGCCTGGATCCTTGTTTTTGAAGATATCAAAGAGGAAGAATAAAACTCGATCGGAAACAGAAACCTAAAGGACGACATCGGCTACGTGTCTACTGCTGCTGCGTCGTCGGGATGAGCCGGATATTGGAAGTACTGCTCTCTGCTTTATGCACTTTACTACCTTATCCGACGTTAATGCCGTTTTGCCGATCAAAATGTCCGCTAGTGTTTTTAATTGGATGTTGCTTATTAATATTTTTACGTGGGGACCGAAACAATCTTTAAAATTGATACGTTCATGCATGACGACATTGACGACGTACCCTTACAAATTAAATAACTATTCTTATATCATTTTTAAGGACTTTAGGAAGTAAACGTGACCATATATAATATACAAACTGTTGCCCTCGAGTCCACCCGCGTAGAAGTCGTTTATCGCGTGTAAAAAATACACTATGTCCTTCCTCGGGGATCAAGCTATTTCCATACTTCATTTCATCGAAATCGGTTCAGAAGTTTTGACGTGAAAGCGTAATAAACAGGCAGTTATTTTCAATATTAGTAAGGATTTAAATAGAGCTGCCCAATGGGGCTGACGTGATCAAAAAAAAATTTTTTTTTAAAGTGCATATACTGTTTTTTTTCCTCTTTTTTGCGTCCCACTGCTGGCCAAAGGCTCCTCTCCATTAATAATTAAAGGCTCCGGCACACCAAACGCGGGACAGCAGCTTCGCGCGTTGAACGCGTGCACGCATGAGTTGTAAGTAAACAGAACAAATGGAAACCGGCACACCAAAAAGTAACTCGTTGCAGCGGCGGCGTGCGCTCGTTGAAACTGCTACGCGCCGCTGTTGCCCGGGACAACTTGGGCAGCGCCGCATGCGTGCCGCACAGACGCGTTGTGCGCGCAGCTCCGCGAAATTGTATTAAATACGGCCGCTATGTTTTCCGTCACACTGGGGCGCGGCAGCAGCAGCGCGTTAGCAGCGTTGTCTTAGTAAAAGGGCCGAGATTATAGGCGTTAAAAACCATATCGTTTTTGAACTGTTATTTTTTTAAACGCCTGAATAGAGGCCCGGGTAAACGTAGAAATGCGCTCCCGGCCTGAGATAAGTGTTGTTTACAATGCTAATGATGCGTAGGCGCACATTAAGTCCTGTTATGTCATTTAACCTCCCATTACTCGTCGTAATGAGAGGATCCGTCCTTGATAGTCGATTTCCCCTTCTCGATTTCTCCGGTGTAATGTGTGAATATATTATCAATCACTATTATCTATCGATTGTATAATCGAGGTATGAATATCATTATACTAATCAATCGGCAATGGCTCATATGGCTAACAGATTATTTAAAGTGTATGTGACTGTTTACGTGTTGTTTAAACATTTGAGTAGGTATGTAATTAATAGCTGATTTTTAATAGGTTTTTAGACTAGAACCCCTTTTTATTTATTATTTATTTGGAAGTCAAAACTGACTTGCATTTGACATATCAATTATTAAAAAATACTTTCAATTATCTTCACTAATATCTAATTATATTAAATAGCAAAGTGACTGGCATATCAACGCACAGCCCAGACTGCTGGGTAGAGCTAGAGATTCTAAATTTGCCACGGAGGTTCCTTTGTGAGGTCGAGGGTTGCACTGAGAAAGGATTTTCCGAAAATCGACCCCCAACGGGAAGAAATAGGGGGAAACTATTTCTACGCGTAGGTACTAAGTCGCGGGCGCCCTCTAGTAATATAATAAAAAGAAAAGATTTGTATATTTTGTTTTAATGTTTTAATGTTTATTAGGGTAACAAACGGTACATTTTACTTATAGCTAGAAACGATATTATTACCTATACATCAACCACTGAAGTTACCACAAGACCGATTATGGAAATTATTTCTCCAGTACGACGCTATATTATCAAGGAGTAGTTGCGTGTTACATGTAGTCTTAGTACAGTTTCTACTATTATAATTATAACATATATAATACAGCTACTTTAAATCCCGGAACGGCTACGATAGTGTCCGAGGGAAAAGCGTTCATCGACTTCTAAGAGACGAGAAGAGACAGAGTTGCGTTACGTGCAAAAGCATGTTAAGAATAACGCCCTGAAAACGTTATGGCTCTTTTACGAAATCTACCGCAAAAACCTCGAACAGTATCCATCAAACGAAACTCGCTTCTTAATACAACCCAAATGTACCACCACTGTGCATTTATTACGCCTTGCTAAATGGAAATCCGTCACTGCCTCACCCCGAGAAACGAAATAAACCTTAGCTCTCAACCAGTTAAGTCTTATTTCCAACTTCCCTGAAATTCCATAACACCTCTATCTTAGTATAAGTGACATTCGTATTAACGCAAGCAATCCGCTAACGACTCAATGTGGTCACGCTACGGTGCATATTAGATTGATCGCTCCGAGAGCGAAAAGACAACAATATTCGATTTGACTTTATGGAGTGTGCGAGTTTATTGTAAAGGTAAACGATTTACAACCGTGGGGCGTGGCGTTAAGTATTATATTTGTTTTTGCCCGGAAAAAGCGAGGAACAATAAAAATTACGGCCGGTGTTTTGCGGGCGGGCGCTCTTCGTCCGCTTCTAAATTCTTTTTAGTACACAAATGCAAGGATTAGATTGTGCTGTATTTACGATCGGGCGGGAAAATACCCCAATGGGTCACTGATCCTCATAAATAATACGTGTAATCGGTGTAATACATGCGCAGTCCGATCATTCTGCTTAAAGTGTTTAAATAACGGTTATTTTTTAAACCTTTCGTTTATAACAACGGTAAACAATCAACCCGTGCCAATTATATTCCAAATGTAATTAAAATTATGAGAGAAAAATGTCCTTAAACTTAATTGAAAGGAAATGAACATAATTGAATCGATCATTATCATAACAAAGCCTCTTGAGAGATGATTGGGCATTTCAAATCTCGGTTGATCTGTTACGCCGCTCGGGAAGCTGACGGTGCAACATTGGATTCGGAGCGTTTACAACATAATAGAGAACATTAGGCCGATCCACTTTTGACATCATTATCTGTGTAGTCGAGTGACGATAACCTGCGAGCGTAGTGCGTTCGGCGCTCCCGCCCCGCGGCGCGCGGCAGTTGCGCGCGTCCTCGCTCGCCGCTCGGTCGTGTCCTTCTCTCAGCGCATGCGTCTAGCAGCAAACCCACTGAGGGTGCGCGGGGAACGCGATTTTGGCGGGTTTTCAGACGTGATGCGCTCTTGGTACCATCGCGGAATGCGCACGTGTGGACGTCGCGCGCCGGTGCATGTGTTAAAACCCCGCCATATCGAAGTCGGTGGCGTCAACTGTCAGTGATCACTTGGATTGCAGTGTTGGATTGTAGGATCGGAACTAGACGCGATCGCCTTCGCGGCTTTTTGTAAGAATCGCCCACATCGCCGGATGTTTCCATGATGTTGACTCATCCGTGACGCACTTGATAGCTGGAACTGGGAATTTTTAATGATGCTACCGAGCTTAATTTATGATTCGATACGATTCAGTACACAAAAAGTTACTTGTTGACACCTGGGCCCAATAAATAAACGATTTATGTCTTTAACGCACGGCCTGCCACATTGCGAAACGTAGATAAAATGAAAACGTTAAATTAGGACAGAGATGTGACCAATTAAACGTCCCTGTAGTTATTTTTATCGGTCGCGAATGAGAATCATGTTCGTCTCGTATTTGGTTAATGTACATTGAAAAGTTCACAGGTTTTATTAGGTTTATTTGTACGTCGTCCAACTGGTCCACTAATTACTGTTTGTAATTAATGTAATGATACTTCCGAAGATAAAGTTAATTGAGGACAGAGCAAATTACCTGGGCTACCTGGGTTAGACATTACAAATAGCATTCCTTTAAATAAGGACGCGCACACTTTCGTAGATCACAAAGACCGCCCGAAATCGGCAAATCATTACCCTCCTCGTTTGTGTAGACGGAGACTGAGGGACACAACACAACAGCAATCATTGCTTTTAGCTCTTATTTCCACAACATGTAGCTTGCTCCACTACTCCTTCACCGTCTGGGAATTTCGCATTTAAACTTTGTACGGTTTGCTTGTGTTTGTATTAAAAACAATGTTGTAAGCATTGCACTTTTGTATCCACGGGAATGACTTTTGGAATGCCAGTTTACCCTACTCTAATCATCTTCCTAAAATTATTCTTCACTTTGTTTACACCTGACGGAATAATTACCTAAAGATTGTTTAAGATTTTCTATAACATCTAAATAAGCTCGGTGGTCAATTGGGCCCTTAAGTGTCCAGTGGCACGATTATGTTTCCACGCGAAGGCTTCACGAGCATAAGGGTTATCTTCAATGGACTTATAAAAGCCGAGGATTCCACAAATTGTGGGAGCCCTGTCTACGGGATTACTCTCCTGTTTACGCTCTATAATATTGACCCTATTGTGTTTCTGAAAGGGTTTCTGACTCGCGAAATATTAAATCCTGATATTTATTATATCCGAGATTTGGAATTAGCTAATTTAATATGAGTAGGCAAAACTGAAGTTTCTGTATTTTTTGGGCGTTACCCATGAGATCACACCTTGGAAAACCCTGGGAATTAGTTGGGTTAGATAGATTAGATTGATAAAACTAGGTATACCTACCGCGTTGTTTTGCTGGATTCTATGAAACCACAACTTGGGAAGTCCACCAATAATTTAAATGATGTCTTTGTGGCATTTTAGCGATTCAGTGACAAAGTACTCACTTTGACCTCGGCTTAAAACTAGGTTAATGTATCTCAGATGTAGAACAGTAGGGTTTTGGCTCGTAAAGAAAAATATGAGCTTTGTGACGTCCAAATTTGATTGCTAACCTTGACAGAGTTTTTGTGCGAGTACATTGTTGGCACCCGCATTGACGGTGGGCCCTGGGGTGACCGTATGGGGTAATGCTTTTTGTTTGTACCCTTGCATAAAATCTGATCCGCTCTCACGAATCAAACGTTAGAAGAATGGCGGACTAATCATAATTTCAGAATTTTTAAATTGTTCAAATGTTACGTACATAATATCACTTACAATATTATAATTGATGATCCACTTAGGGCGTCGAACACCGCAGTGTAAAGACGGGTGCACTTTGACTAACTCATTCCCGCCGGGTGGCGGCTAGGCGCGTACGCCGATCAATCACAGGGGAAAACATCCGAGTAATGGCCCCTCATGACCCTAAGAAAAAAGCCGCCATATCCTATTTACTCGGTTCGGCGCTAAATAAGGCAAAATGTATCCGCGAGGCCGTCTCGCTATTAATCATCGGCCCGTCCGGATATTTCGCAAGTAATCAGTTCTTGAATTAAGATTACACGTTCTGTTTAGGGCTCTGTGCCATCACATCGGACGCTTCTTTTACTCAATTTGTGCGATTTCAATACGCCCCCGTATGAACTTTAAAGGTTAAAGTTTTTGCCGTGAATGTTTATTCTAACGCGATGGGTTTGTTACATTTGCTTTGTAACGCATCCAATAATGATCATTCTAGACCTATTTGGTTTGCGCTCCTTTAGTTTAGTGACGTCATAAAAACACTTAGTCGTCAGAACAAATGTTTTCCTGCTAAGCCAACTTATTACTAAATTTACCTCAAAGGATAAAGTCAGGGAAAGGATGTTTGATTTAGTTGATCCACAGTAGGTAAACGTTATGTTTCGTCAACTAAAGAATCTTCAAATTCAACAAATAATCCGCCTGGTTTTTCTTTGTCATGGGGCATGAATACTAATTCTTATGTTGCATCAATCAAGTACGGCGTGACATGAGTAACATCGTGGTATGTCGTTCTTAACTCCTCTGTTCGTTCCACAGAATTCTAATTGTGAATATTGATGATTGATAATACCTTATCTTCGTCGAAAATGTTCGTTCGCGGAGTTGATTGAAACTCTGCAATTAATTCGAATATTATTTAAGTGAAGTGTATAGTGTAGAAAACAGTGATTTTGTGCGGTATTGATATTGTTTGACATTACGTTATCGTGGACACTACTGGTATGCGTATGTGCTATGAGAGGCCCGGCTTGGTCACCGCCCTGAACGGCGCCGTTGGGTAAGATATATTTTTTTTCAAATTTTCTAATAATTTCTTTACCATAACCGAAAATAAAAAACAAACTGGTTTATTTAATAATATTGCCAATTACATTTGTTGGTATTATTTCAATAACATCATCAACTTAACTACAGCAATTTGGTAATTGAATTTCAGCGACCAGTTTATATAGATCCCTATCAGTAACGGAACATGGAAGTTTATTCGCAGAAGTTTAGTCGACGACGTAGCCAGAATTTCCAATTGTCGTTTCTGAATTCTGAATTTTATCATTTCGCGGAAATTTCCCTCTGAGATTTCCTTTACGTAGCTCCATACAAATTGGAATAAGGAGTTCAACCAGGTCAAGGCATGACTCCTTAGTAGTTTTAATGATATTTTGTGCATAAATTATTTGCAGACTTTAATTTGATTTGAATCAATAATTTCGTTTTTAGCATGCTTTTTTAGCATTTCCCTAAAATACATATGATTGAACAGCAGATAATTTCCTGCATTACAATTCGTATTTTGGTCCCTATATACATCTTTCAAATGTATTATATCTTATAACACTTGTAAGGGTTGCGTTGTAAAGTGACATGATATATGTGTGCACTTCATTTAGCTTTGTCAGGGCTATGAGTACCTAGTCGGGTTAGCTCACGATAATCCAATAAGCTGAATTGGAAGCTTGAATTAACCTTCTTAGTTACCCACACACGGGCATTGTAACCGGAGCGCCGCCAACTAACGTGCTTTACGCTTTACATACAATCGTAAAAATGTTCACTGGAAGGAATTCACTATCAGCTAACCTTGGGGTCATACTGATTCTTGATATCGCTGAACTAATAAAATGCCGGAACGTTACGCCGATTCAAATGGAAATAAGTTTTATAAACTAAACAAAATTGCTTTTGTGGCGTTTCGCGGTTTAAAAAAGCAAAGGGTTAGTTATCCCGCGTTTGATTTAACTATTAACGCTCTTTAGTTACGTATCAAGCAATTTTATAAAATAGAGAACATTGATAGCGATCTGTTTCATATTTAAGTCGTCAAAGCAAATAGAATGAGTTGGTCATTTTATTTTAATACTGATTCATGACACTTTCGACCGCAACATACGATCCATTTCTAACTTTAATAATGTTCTTACGGTTATATAACGTTTGCGCTTTGTTTTCTGCGGCAGTAACCGTTTTACTGCTCGCACTTTGTCGTCGGGTATAACGCAACGCCAGTTTCAGTCGTTAATTATTGTACGGAACCACTTAACACTGCTGTTGACATTATGTAGCAGCGAATTTTTTCGCATATTACCACTGAGCTTGTTGAATTAACCCTAAATTGTTGTTAAATTTATTTGTGCTTTTTTGTTTAACCGCATACCCGGTGGTTTAACGGGTGTTTGAGGAAAATATACTTGTACGTGAAGTCCCTACTTAACCATTTACCGTTTCGACTTTATTATGTCATCCAGTCATGTCACAATAAATGGTATGAATGACATTGCTATAATATTTAAGTTTATTTTCCTATTGTATCTTGTTAATGAAGACAACGTTACTTCAGTATATTAGCAAGTTAAGCAATCTTTATCAGATATTAAAACTAAACACAACTCAGAGACCTACTGCCACCAGCTGAATAATTGAATAGGTATTTGAATTTATTTGCCGTAAGTCGTTGAGAAATGGACGTTTCGCGCAGACTAGGTTTAATTAAGTAGGCATCGGGGGAGTTTCCTACCCACCTTATCGGAAAGTTTTTCGCGCCGATTTTTCAGCAGTTTGCTTTAATATTTTATTATTAATAGCTACTCTTCAACAGGCTTAATGTTGATTGTGGACAAAAGAAAGCGCGGAATAAAAATCCGTGGTTACTAAAAGAAAATAATTATCTACACCAGATTCCTCTTTCATCATTCTTAAAATATTTCTGGTAACCCTGGGCAATAGGCACGGAAAATTGCGAACGTTATTTTTGTTGAGAACTTGCATCGTATCATTATGCATCTCGTGACTTTCCTTATTTGCATTAACATATGACCCTTATACGAGGTCAGTGTAAGGCAAATGAGTTCCGAGGACGAGCAGCCACTTCCCCGCGTACGGGAAATGAAGACACATTGAATGAAGCTGATTGAGCGATTACAAAGCACATCTACGGGCCGTAATTTTATGGTGATAGGGTTAATATTAGGGTATCCTTAGTTATGGTGATGATCGAAGGCCGCATATTCCGCTATATCTGTAATAGTTTGGTTTTCGAGTTTGGCATATTAGTATAGAACAGTTAAAGTTAAAGCATTGTGGTTGAAATAGACATTAAGTTTTTCTCCCAAACTATCTGTCACTTATTAATATTTGAAACTTACTAATATTTGTTTTATTTGTCTTAGATTGCAAAATTTATTGTCGCTTTGTATTGAATGCTTGTCAAATGTCAATATATTCTATATAAATTTAAAAATTTACTTTTCAATGCGCTCGTTTGGTTTCAATATCAAATTTTCACAGCTCAATGCGCAAATTTCATCTGGGTGACCTGGAAATTTCAGCAGCGTGCTTGTTTCGCCTATCTTTAGTAGTCATAAAAGCCTACTTTTACTGTTTAGATAGATATGCTTGTAAAACACTGATACAACCGTAAAATCCTTGTTTTCTATCCTGTTTACGCATTACTTGGGAATATAAAACAAACAGTTGAATGCGGACTTGATTAGAGCATAGTTTATACATATTTCAGATTTTAAGCTGAGATTTACCTTTTTGTACTTCGTGTGTGACATATACTTATTATTGCTCAGGCTCCCCCATTGTTGACCTGAAGGGGGTGTTATCAAATTATTCCCTTTGTCCACCAGAGTGTTTGGACAATATGTATATGTAGCAAATTAAGTTCCAAGCCTGGCCAGGTAAATTAGTTTGTTGTTTGGATTTCTCAATAGAGGAGGTATTGACTTGTTGCCTTTAGCTTATTGGGTTTCGTCGAAATTGGTTGAAAGGGACTGTAAGTACGTCACTCTGTTGAATAAGAAGTTAGTGAAGTTAAAATAACAATAGTTAAATTGGGGTGTTAGTTTAGGGTGGTAGTTATTACCTTATATAACTTATGTTCACATAATGAATTAGAGCGCGAAGAAAGTTGCTGTAGGACGCAATGACCGAGGATTTTTTTTGAAATATAATTTTATTGGCATCGAGCACACGGGCCACCTGATGGAAGTGGGCTTTTAAGCCACATAGACATTTATAATCTCAAGAACAAGACTGCCAATGCGTTTCCAATCTTGAGGACCAAAATTGCAATGCCTCTGTGCTAGTCATTTGTGTCTTTATGGAATACTATAATGTACCTTTCAAATGATGAAAGGTTTTTCAAATAGGCAGTTCCTCTACACATGTAAACCAAAGAATGATGGGCAAAATGGCCCATATAACCAATACAAATCTTATGTATACCACGTGAAAGCTAGTTACATAAGCTTCATTTTGTAATACGGGGACAAACTACAAAAACACAGGAGAAGAGAGTTATCAGCCTTTAAAATATTCACACACCCAAAACGTTTATTACTACACTAGCTGTGCCCCGCATGCGTTGCAATTTGCAATGCTATAATTTCCCGTATATCCGACTAACGCTTGGCCGATTTTACTATTTACAACAATTACAGCAAACAGTGGGATCAATAAGCCTACATAAGTTATAATTATATTGACGATTGGGCTGGGTTTCATAAATTTTTGCCCATGTACAATATAAATAAATAATGAAGGTAGTTATAACTGTGAGGTAGCCGCTATTATTATATCGTTCCGGCTATTTAACAATAAATACCATAATGTCAGGCTAAGCCTAGTACTAGCAAAAATGTATTCTATCTTCGTCTTCAGGGTTGGCAATACATTTGGATTATTGAGATTGAAGTAATTCTGCTTGTTTATATCTCGCTCGTTCGCCTTGCCGTATTCTAAAATGTTCGGTAACGTTGTATAATATTAAAACAATTTTAATATAATTTAACATTAGCCAAGTGCGCGAGAATAAAATCATGTGACGCCGCTGTTTGCGTATGTAAAGCACTGTCTTTGTATGAAGTGTTTGTACGTTTGCATGGTGACATGAGTTCCAAAAAAACGGCTTTCAAATAACAACGTTAACCTTGCGGCAAGGCGGCACTCGTCTGGGTGACCATTATGCCTTTTATTGGCGGATGTGAACGCGGTGCATGGTTGTTCCGTCCGCTTGGATATGGTAATCAAGCGCTCCATATTGAGTCGGTTTTATATGGAAATTAGGAAGGTTGGCATGGAATGTGCTAATATTTGTATGATGCATGGGTATTTTACTTGAATTTAACTTATTAATTAATTAGTAATTTCTTGGATTGACGATACCATGATAAGATTTATTTAATGTCGAACGGTCTATACAGATGTTACTACATGCAAGAGGGACTTTACTTAGGGTTTTTTACCTGCACTATTATGTGACACTTTACGGTGTTTTATTATTCTTCTATCTTTTGTTTTTATAGCACTTTGTAGTAAGTACCCTCAGACATGTAAACAATAGAATTATGTGACAAGTCATGGTCATTTCTTGTTTATTTGTAAATAGACTTAGTAGGTATGTCGTTGATTTATTCTCCTATGAATATATTAAAGACCTAGCTAGCGGGTCGGTATATTAGTTAGTATAAGGTTTTTTTTATGGCATAGATAAGGCAAACGAGCACACAGGCTACCTGATGGTAAGCGGAAACTGTGACCCATAGACATTCACATTCACAAGACTGCAATCCTAAAACTGCAAATGCGTTGCCAACCATGAGGACTACGATGGAACGCCTCTATGCTAGTCATTACACCGGCCGTCTTATCCCCAAACTGGAACACAACAATGCGAACACTGTTGTGCTGCGAGTAATAACCATTTGGTCTATGTAGGTGGCACTGGCAACTTTAAATACGATGATGATGCTGTATGTAGTTCTCATATCTTGCTTGGTTAGGTCACTACCAGCTACACTTCAGTTGATTTGTCTTCGATGTGTGCGTATTTATCATATATGTGTCCGTAATGCTCAGGACACAATGAAAACAAACAAAACCGCACGGACATGTCGTCCATGTTAAACAAGTCGCTTCATTAGCATTTCTATTGAATAAAAGTAAAATAATAATGCTCGGTCGTTTAATAAGCCGCATTTTGGACAGAGTTTAACGAGTGTATTTATCTATCTATGTACCTTTAAAAGTGCAATTCTTGTATAGGTATATCTCGGAAACGGCTCCGACGATTTTCATGAAATTTAGTATGAAGGGGGTTTCGGGGGCGAAAAATTGATCTAGCTAGGTTTCATTTTTAGGAAACGTCGTTTTACCAAAAAAAAAGCATCAAATGGTCATCCAGGTACTATATAAAAGGTAAACCTGACTCACTGGCTTATTTATCTACGCACACTACCTAGAAACTTGAAATTTTGTACAGGGGTTCCTTTCATTATGCAAGTGAGCACTAAGAAAGGATTTTTGGAAATTCTACGCTACCCCCTTACAATAGGGGGGGTAGCGGGAAACTAATCCTACGCGTACGAAGTCGCGGGCGTTCTCTAGTCTGTCTATGTGATTGTCTGTGGAATCATAGCTTTCAAACGGATAGAATGATTTCGACGTTGTTTATTTTTAAAGACAGCTGGTTTATATAACAGTTGTGTTATCATACCACCAAACGACCCAATGTCTATCATTAGTACTCCGAACGTTATCACGTTCTATAGATCAAGTGAGGTCTTTATACACTTGATAATTACTTTCAAATTAAGTTTAATATTAAATATCTATTGATAGTAAAAACATGCTTGGTGAAAATTTGAGTTTATATGGCAAACAGTACCTAAGATCTTTGTCCGTTTAAATTGACACCGACTTTAGATACATTCAAACATTTTTTTATGATTAAAGTTCATATTACAACGTGTTACAAGAACAGGCAAAACAATTTTTTTCGGTATTTTTGTAACACATTGTATTTGTACTCGTGCACGTATGTAAAGCCAGTCCGTAGCGAATTAGGAATCTCAATAGTTTTATGGACGCAGTTTAGGTGAAAGTTTTAGCACACAATGGCCGTGCGTATTTAGTAAATTCGTATTATATGAAAGCAGAGGAAATATACCGTAGAGAATGTTTACTTTTCCTGTCTCAAAAAAAAAACTAGAAACTTGCGCATGCGCAACCTGTTGATTTAGGACGAATATGATCAAAGAGAAATGTGCGCTAAACAAAGGGTTTTTGAGCTTACTTGCTTTTGTCCGCCGAATTTATTGCTGTTACCTCGGGTACTTGGGGTAAAATAAGCAGGAAAATCTACTGACACATTTATATCATTAGTATGCACTCAAAAATAATATTTCTTATCCTTCCTAACAACACTTTTATTTAAATTTACGTTCGTGATGTATCTGTCAATTACTGGCTGAAAATATTAAAAAAACAATCGGTTTCATTTTTATATATAAACAGTAATTCTATGGAACTTGCTAACTATGTAAACAAGCCGCCATACTAAAATTGACATTAGATGTCAATTTCAATATATTGTTTGTTTACATAGTTAGCAAGTTCCATAGAATTACAGTTTACATACAAAGTGAAGCGTACACGGAAGAAATATGTCATCACTTTTTTAAAGTAGAGATTAGTTCTCACAATGTAGAATTCGCTATGAACTATTAATTACCATGCAGTAACAGATAAAAATCTTAATATAACTTATTTCTTTTTCACTTTAAAATAATCCTCTACACGAAAGTCACCTCCAAAATTACATGGTTCCTAGATTTCAAATCGCTATCTCTCAAAAAGTTAGTAAGATACTTAGACCTGTTCTTTCCGTGTACCCTTCTTATTCAGCCGTTTGTAGTCACCAGTGTTACCACAGGTTTACATACTTAATAACAGTGTCCAAAAACATGAGTTATTCATGAGTAGGTATTACTACTAGTCGTTAATAATAGTAAATCTTCCAGCTGACGGCAGTGAAAGTGGCTGATGTCAGTAAACCATGTTTTTGCAGCCACAGTGCGCTCGTTAAGACGAGGTGTTCATTATACTTCAGTTAGTCACGTGCATTGAGTGAGTATATCTTTGTTTCTTGTAGTGCTGATAGACTTGGGTACATTCCCTAAAATGCTCGCCGAAATGAGCGTTCTGCTTAGTTCGTTTCGAACAACCAGTTGGAACACTTATTTTGGCGAGAATTCTAGCGAATGCTCGAAGAACTTCTAATGTCTATCAGCACCTTTTGAAAGTTCAAGTCCCCTAGAAGAAGATGCGATACTTTATCATAGTAATTTTCTATAGTTCACGTGGGAGAAAGATAAAAGGGCTATATGCGGACGAAATAAAATCGATATCCAGTTTATTTTAATAGAAAATAAAAATTACATACTGTGATTTATAGCTTAGTAGTCTAATATTTACTTGTACTCACCTGGTTTTGCCGGCAGGCTTTAAAATATCATCATAAAGATTTCATGGTAATAATTTAAGCCAGCCTTGTTAAAAGGCTTGCGGTTCAAATGAAATTTAAATGATATTTATCTTCCTTATTAAGTTACTCGATCAAAACCAAACAAAGCTGAATTTCGAAATCTTAAGTCATTTGATATTTTGCCTTATGTATTATTGTTAAATTCAAATTACTTACACATTTTGTTTTATATAGGAATCGGTGTCTCAGATCTTTGGGAGAGTACTCTGCAAATATTCAGGCAACCAAAGAATCAAAGCAAGCTTAATTTTGATTGTAGGATTCTTTCAATTCGCTCGAGTAATAAACCATTTCAAAACAATGTAAGACACATTTTCTGTTGATCTGCTGTCGCTCATTGCACTTGTAATGGTAGCCTTGTAAGTTTATATACATATACTTCAACGGAGCATAAATAACAATAATAAAAAGTAATCTCTACAATTAATGTTTGCCGGCGACCTTGGTAGATTGTATGCCACATTTCTCTTTATCTTATTTGCCATAGTATATATCGCATATCAAACACTATCAACATGGTCAACCGAATGTCCTTAAGATTAGTAATTATCAGTATGCATTTCGCATACACATCACAACGTTATCAGTCGTATTATATGAAAATGTTTATAGTATTAAGGTACCTACTGCATAAAACACTTCTGATGATCAACAGTAGTCAAATATCAAATTTTTAAATCAAGCATTTTATTTTTTGATATTCACTCATATCAGCCTACCTACACAACAGCCTATTAACGTGTTACTGCTGGGTACATACTCCCTTTTTCTTGTAATAATAGTAATATAAACATCCATATCGACACTTGACGATGCGTAACACTGCTTGTATATGAAACCCGTGAGTCCATTATTTAAATGATTCAAAGGGCACTGCAAGCAGTGACCAGTGAATAACGCAACTAAAGGAAAACAAACACTAAAATAAGTGGAGCGTTCGAATAAACCGGTCACGACCTCGATTTTTAATAGGTACAAGTGTACATACACATTGGTGAAATAATAATGCCGATTAGTCTTATGGTCTTTACCATACATACGTTGTGTTGCCCTACAAAACCCATTAATGATCTAGCCTGTGTTTAACGTTTCCACGCCTGTACAAATGAATAGTAATTTGCGTCAGTAAATCTCAAAACCACTTAAGTAAAGAACAATGTAACGTGTAATCTAAACAATAACAAAACGATTCATAGTCAATATAACTCCAATGGCATATCAAGACTTCGTATAATGCATCCGCCAAGGACGCGTATATAAGGCGCAAACAAGTCGGTCAACAGGCATAATAAGTTACCTGAGTATGTTTATGTCTAGGATAGTGTGCTATATCGCTAGCTGTATGCGATTCACACATGGACAGATTGCAATGCAAGTTTCACTCGCAGATAGGTGCGACGAATGTTCTAGAGTTATCTGGAAGTTTATGATTGCGCCACTGGTTGCCGGTTTTGCGTTGTTGCATAGAGCTTTAGGCGATCCTTAAGAAATTTAGCTTTGAAGAATCTTCAACACAAAGAGCTACATTTAGTAAGATTAACTTTAGAGATTGGCTTTTGTATTTATATTCGGTTAATTCGTCGAGGGCGGCCAATGGAACATTTTGTAAGACATTAAGGATCACTTGTTAATGTTGGTAAGGCAGGTCTGTAGGTTATTATACCAATTGGACATCAATATATACTGTTGTAAACAGAATTATGCGTATTAGGTATTAGAACTTAATCATCTCAAGTAGAACATTAAAATAGCTTCCCTATTAGCAGTATAATGAACTGAAAAGAGAACCGCTAATTGGTTAATTCTTAGTAGCCTTTCATAAATGACTTTTCTTTATCGTAATGTTTTAAACTGGCGTGTAATAAAACCGTAACTCAACAAGCTTACACCTTAACTGTTAATGTACATTGCGTTTTAAGGTTTATGAATGCAATAATCGATGGAACATGTGCACCAATGGAAGTTTCTAACGGAGATATGATCGTTTTACGATCTACTCGGTACCGGGAACTGTTGTTTTGATGTTTAACCAACCGTAATGAAATAGATAACTTATTATGTATCACGTTTAATAAACAGCGCGTGTTGTGAAGTTCAGCGGGAGGGGCTATAAAAATAATACATAATCATTTAGTAGCTCTCCGTAGCTCGTTTACTGAATTTATATTACGTTTGACTTCCAGCTCTCGTATTTGTTGAATGCTACGCCTTTTACGGCCCATTTTACTCCAATAAGTCTTGTTCATCTCAATTTAAACAAGAAACAAATCACAAGAATTTTTGATATTTGACAAACAAATCAGACGGATATCTACGGCACAAGTCAAGTTGATCATAATCATGATATCTTAAAGTCTTCAACAATGGGTGGATATGGGTTGATCAGGATGGACGGTACATATGTGTACAACCTTGATACATCTATTATCACCAGTAATGGACAAGGACAAGGACACCTGATTCTTATCCTTAACTTAGTACAGTCAATAGCAGAGAGAGAACATGAAAGCGGGTCTCTTTGTATATAATTTCCATAGAAAGTGACCCGTTTTCATTGTTCTATCTATATGTATAAAACAGTACTGTGACTGAGTGCCTGACTGACAAACAATGTACCGCCCAAACCGCTGGATTTAGGGACTAGAAATTTGGAGGTTATATTCCTTGGGTACACTAAGAGACGATTTTCCGAAAATCGACCTTCAACGGGAAGAAAAAGGTGGCGGGAAACTAATTCTACGCGTACGAATTCGCGGACATCCCTCGTCGTTTTTTTGGCATATTTTAATTTGTATTTAAATAAAGAGTTAGGTAAAGTGTTCACTATGTGCCTGTCAGCTAAAAGACCATGAAAGGATCTACCCCAAACTGGCCTGGCTTTAAGTTAATTGAAATCAAATCTATTCTCCCCAGGTACGACAAGTGGGACCGCGACCGCGACCGCGGCGGTGGCGCCGGCGCCGCGCCCGGCGCGTGGGCGGGCCGCGACCGCGAGCGCGACCGGGAGCGCGAGCGGCAGGCGCGCGCGCACCAGATGTCGCAGTCCCACGCCGCCGAGCCGGACGCCACCGCCTCGCTCTTCCAGGCACCTTCCAGGGTAAGTTTTAAGAGTGAGGGTAGATTTTAGACAAAGAAAGACCCCCACCGGAAAAAAATAAAAAGCGGGAAGCTAACGCGGAAGCCAAATAAGATGGATTGAAAATTGACAAAAGGGGAATTAGACGTTACTAGAAGATGTTAAACAAATAATTCGATGTTTGTATGGTTCCTAACTCTAATAGTCTGACCTGTAGTAATTGCCGAACCTACGTTCACGTGGGTAGGTAATACAATTAGTCAGTATTATTACAGCATAACAGAAATAAAATGGCGCGTGCGTCGAAGCACTTACACCGTTTGACCGAAAGTCTATTATCGCTTAATCCACGCGTCGAATTGTGTCCTGCTGTACTAACTGACGCCTGCCGATAGAACTGTGCATTTTGCTCTAACTGGCTATTCTAGCTAACTATTAACCTTGACACTGTCTGTCACTGACCCCTTGGTATTGTACCTACACTATATAAGCGAGTTTGATTAATACCTTGCTATTAATTGTTTTGTTTAGGGTAAAAGATGATGGTGCTGTTCTCTCGAGGACTAGATTTTCCAGATTAAAAAGTATTTTCTGTCCGTTTCCGGGTGCTATCCTACCAAATTTAATATTGATCGGTAAACACCTTTAACCATGAGGACGGAAGAAACTAACAAACACACTTTCGCATTTATATTCATAATGTTATGGTATAGATAAAGGGAAGATAGTAGACCTGGATAATGTTGCGTTCTTTGCATAAAAAAGTGGCTTACATGAAATCCTTTTTTTTCTGTTCCTTAAAATCAATATCATAGATAATAAATGGGCAATCTAGGTCGTATGAACTAGCGAACCGCCGTCGCTTCGCTCCGGTTCAAACACAATAGAAAATTATAGCATATATTAGTCAGGAATAATGTAGCTTCCTATATGTGAATGAATGTTTAAAATGGTAGTGACCTTGCCTTACTCCAACGAAAATGTTAAAGCACTATAGTGCGTTGTCATTGTAAACTTCAAATGGTACATCAAATGACACACGTGACAATGACAATGACATTCACAATGACAAGGTTCTAAGCTAGCGGTCATCCCGATAGATATTTGTGTGATGGATGTGATGAGCGCAAGGATTTGTTCCTGAGTCTTGGTTGTTTTCTACATATGTATTTCTCTATATAAGTAAGTATATCATTCCCAGCTCAAGTCTAGAGCCTAGTTTGGGACTAAGTCAATTAGTGTGACATTGTCTCCTGATATTTATTTATTTACAATCAGTTTAGTAGTTTCAAAAACAAATATTACTCCCAACATACAAACAAATAATCAAGTACTAGTAACAGTAAGTTAATTAAAAATGGATACGCAAAATACTAGATCTAAATATGATCAAAAGATACTTTCTCGGTAAACGTATTCTAAGAAAAATAGAGATAAATTAATTTACTAAGAACGCTCAAGCGTTTTACATCGAACTAGTTAATATAAATATGAACTCAGCATGTGTTTCTGATTAGCCTCGACACGAGGCTGGGTTCACCTTTAAGTTCTGAGAAATAGTTACTATCTTGATCATTAATTTGTGACCCATTTCAAGAAAAATATGCTTTATGTCGTCAATGTCGTTAGAGATGTCAAGTCATTTGTAATTTTTAGGAAACTCAACCTTATTGTTGTAGAATGTCAGATTGTCTTTGGACCTAAGGTAGCAAATTTAAGTTCTCGACTGTAAAATACACGCGTTCTAGAAGTGATTAATGCATTAGTGTCGTTACTCGAAGACATTGTCGAGACAGTTAAATTGTTCCTTTTTCAAAATTGTGTTTGAATAATCGTCACTATTTTTTTTTTATATTGTAAATGAATGTTCTAGGTACACGCAATAAGGGCGGAAGTGTAGGTAAAAGGTGACACTGTTTAAGTGTTCATTGTTTGCCATACGCGCACAGTATATTGACCTCAATGCTTTGTGCTATATTGTTACAAATGCGATTTAAACTTGCTAGTGAAATTTACAGTTATATATAAGCCTACTTTTCTTTGTTACGGTTTTGCTGAAGGGAGACAGTTTTTAGATGTATATAGGCATTATTGTCACTGCCGTTATGGATTTAAAGGATGGCTATATTTTCGTCTCAAGTTTTACAAAGTACATGATTTTCCAATAAAAATAAGGTCGTAAATCAATGGAATTGACTTGCCAATAAGAGATGTTTATTTGAATATCACGTTGGCGTGCAATAAAATATAAACCCTCGTATTTAAAATTGTAACAACGCTTAATGTTTTTAAATGAAAGAGTTATATAAGCGTGTTATACTTAAGTACTTTATAACTTGGATGACTACGCAAACCATATGGCTCTTTAGCGACATTATGGAGTCGGAAGGCAGCCATAGGATATCCGTGATACTTCACGTATCCATATCGAGTGAGAATGGAGACGCTTTTCTTGCCGACTTTTACAATTATAATCTACTAACTGAGATGATCCTCGGTGGGTACAGCGGGTATTCGACTCCTCATCAGGGGCCCTAATATGGCTGCGTTTATCGCGTGACAAAGTTTGGATAAGGCATCCGTCACCTTTTGACACGTAAATAAGTACGACAGTGACGGATGCTTTATCCACATTAGACACGCGATATAGACGCAGGCATACTAGGGCCATAGATCACCTTTTAAGCGCATAAATAGACTAGCGATAAAAATTCTTTAACTTCAGCTTTAGAGCAAGAAGCACATTTTGCCGTTTTTTCCTAACCTAAAAGTTAGAGTAAGACAGAATCAACGTCTGTAATTTTTATTGTTACTCTAAACCGGGCCTTAGATAATATAATATTCATCGACTTCGCATCTACCTACAATGTACGATTTCGGGAAGTGGTTCAAAATCGACGTGCAAGGTTTGACCCAATAAACTAACACGTTATGTTAAATATTTAAAACCTTGCAATAATACTTTTAACTTTCCACCAAATAAATGTTTTCTGACTAAGACATACAAAATATAATTACAATACATTGTAACAATACTAAATATTACAGTAATTAAACGTTCTTTGTTACGCATGTCCTTTGTTATTGATCCCAAACTGATACCGCAAAGAATGCAAACGTGCACATGCATGGTGCATTTAGTTTTTAAGTGGATGCGGACATGCGAGTCAGCCGCGCGATGCAAACAACTAAATGTTACGTAAAATTATCATGTGTTCTATAAAAGGAATAAAATACTTTTTAATAATATCCTACACATTAAGCAATTGAAAATTATAGTTGAAAAGAAAGAAAGTTTTTAAGAAAAATAAATCAAAAACAAACAAAGAAAATGAAACACCTACACGATTTTACTTAATATCAGGGCAATACTGGACAATGCTCTCGCTTGCAGACGAACCTTGACTCTAAGTAATTAAAAGTGGACAAGAGCATGTCGCACCATGCTCAGTGTAGGGTTCCGAAGCCGCTAAGTACTACAAACATAAAAACAAGTCATAACAATTTTCTATTTAAAGTCATTTGGTGCCGTTTTAGATGATTTTAGTATTTATAAACACTTAAATCGGTTGTATCTCAAAAACCAATGATGTCTACTTAGTCGTGATAGTTTTTCTTTTAAATTCGTTATATGCGCTTTCATTGACGATATTTTTCAGATTTAGTATTTGTAGTTTTGGCTGTAGGAAGGGAGAACCTTGAGTCTGACAAAAATTAAGGCTTAATATTTCAAAAACGGACCCCTTAATCGAAAAATTGTTTTGAAAAACCTATCCACCCATACCCCACACTATGGGAAAGGTGAGAAAAAAAATTCCCCACGTTATGTGAAAAAAAAAAGAAATATTTTCAAGATTTTATTTTACAACTTTGATGTTGTGACTAATATGTATATTCATACCAAATGACAGCTTTCTAGTACTAAGAGTCTCTGCGCTAGGCTGCGGACGGACGGATGGACGTGGAGAAACTATAAGGGTTTCTAGTTTAACTACGGAACCCGAAAAACTATAATAACCTACCTAGAACTGGTTGAATCGTCGACTTAATCGAGTAAAACCAGACCACAAAATGCCAAGCTTTCTCATTTTCATACAAACATTACCCCAAACCGTGCTTTCGGCACTGAACGAGAGGTTCAATTCTATGGACATGTACCAATTGAAAGCCAGATTTCAAAAAGCAATAGCTTAGCGTAAAACTGCAATAGATCACAAATACTCTTGATAATTACCAGTGAGCAATGGCAGATTTACCGAGCAGTCGCGTGCTGTGTTGCAGTATACAATAAAAGTGAAGTATGCCTTGTTGCGGCACGTGTGTCGCTATACAGCTACTATACTGTCTCAATGTAGCATGTAGCTGAGTAATGACTCTTTTGGGGCTGTTGATGTGATTTAGTAGGCGGAAAACAACTGGGACATTTTAAACAAAGGAGATGATTGTAGGTCGCTAAAAGAGGATCCTTTTGGATTATAATGTGGTATTCCATGGTTGTTTAAGCGATCTAATTGTTATTAAATGAAAAAAGGCTGTGATACAGATTTGTAATTTAGTGTCTAGAAGGTACTGAACTGATTTGTACAATGATATAGTCTATCCTAGTAATACTGTCGCAACTAATGTGGATTAAGCGGATTAAAAAGCCTACAATGAAATCGCGCACATCTCCTTCGACCTCTTTCTTTATTTTCCGACACCGTCACAACACGCTAACCACTATTACGAAACCTAGATAAGTAAATAGACAGTGGTTGGCCGTAAAACCCGAGTACTATGAAGTTTGACGTCATACTTAGTTACTAGAAAACTACCAACATAAGAAAAACAGAAAGTCTAGAACAGAGCGCCGCAACAGATACCTTTATCTTCCACCCATTATAAAATGGTCTGTGATAACGCAGGCTTATTGAGTCTCATAATAAAGCAGGCGCTCCGACAGGGGCCGAGGTATTCTGGCTCGTATCGGCAATGTCAAGAGAGTTCGAGGCCGAAGCTTGTTTACGCGGCGGCTAACGTAATTACACTTACGTTTCGCTGCTTCCGTGGAAATTGCTGCCAAATTATATACTCGCTTACTGCGTATAAAGTAACTGTAGCGACGATGGGTTGTTTATTTTATTTCTTTAATTTACTTCTGCTTGTGGCTTTGGCCGCGTGCTATTTGTTTACAGTATGTCAATCAATGACGAAAATAGCCATATGTTTGTAAAATTGTATAAAAAATCTGAAGTTCATTTAAAGGTAAATTTATATCTCAACATGGTCCCCAACAATATTTATGAGATTTATGACAGGAGTGGAGTTTATTTTCGATTTGTTTTATGATATGACGAACGAGCGCCCAATTCTATTTCTGTATCATTTTGCATAAACGCCACAGAAAACACACGATTCCAATAAACCAAGCGCTCTCTTGTTACTTCTAGTGCGTAACACATTACATTTCTCATTCACAATTGAAATTCGTAAAACAAACGCTATAATAACAGTTGAAAAGCAATCCGCTTATCAAGAGCGGGCGGTCGCGACCCACTTTGCGATGCACGGCGTACGCTTGGACGAGAGCCCGAATGTGTCAAGTCGATGATGTTGGATCAAGGACGGGTTAACTCGAGTACTTTCCGAGTTTTCAGACACACAGACAGACGATATAGTCAGTTATACAACTGATATTATACACTTCTTTTGTTTCTAAATAATACCCTTTTTTATAACACATGTTTATTTTTGTATAGCTTCGATTTGATATTGGAGCCACGAATCTTGCAATGAAAGTAAGGAAGACGGGAAGAAAATACATTAATTGACACAAAAACGACACGAATTTAGTGTTACTTCACATCTGACCTCCTTAAACCCTGTGACATCAGACCAACTGTGTCGAAATAAGTTTGATTCCACTAACAATGCTTTTAATTGGATATGGAGATCACCCTACTTTTTATTCAGAATAATATGCATATCAATAGCTTTAAGCTTTAAAATATCAGGTTTCTAATCATTGACCATGTGCTCTTGTTTTTTTGCAATACCAGTTTAATCTGCTGTACCTTCTTATAAAACTATTTCGTTAGTGACTTGCCTATGAGACGACGACTTTGCCGTGTGCCGCCTTAAAAACATGTTCTCAAAATATATTCTTGTGACTTCTCTTGTAGTTATAACATCACGAATATCTAATAATTTTTAGTAAGCCAACATCTAACGGGGAAAAATATGTCAGTATTATGAATAATAGGGACGTATATTCTCGATTTCCTTTGTGTATCGGAAATGATTGCATAACAGACTGCAGCTGAGTGTATCTAATGCGACGCTGCATACGCCTTGGCCAGATTTGCAGTGCAACCAAACTTGACAAAGGAAACTACAAAGAAACATAACTCATATGCCACCATTTGTGGTGTTCGTTATTTAACGAATTATCTATACATATAAAATGCTTTGTCCTGAATGACTGACTGGCGGATCAACGCACAGCCTAAACCGCTGATCGCAGAGACCTGAAACTGGGAGGGTGTGTTCTTTGTGTGACGTAGGCATCCGATAAGAAAGGATTTTCCGAAATTCTACCCCTAAGGGGGTGAAAAAGGGGCGCAAAGTTTGTATGGGACAACGTGATTCCTTGGTCCAATCTACTTCAAATTTCGCATTAACATTCTTTAACAGAATTGATGGAAGACGTGTTTCGCATTTTATTAAAATTCATCTCCTAAGGGGGTCAAAAAGGGGTAGAAAGTTCAAGTTACAAATTACACACTACAATACTCCTAGTGCTTTTGATTTACATCCATCCATTCCATTTTTGGTACATAGGTTCCTTATGAGGTCTAGGGGTGCAGTACGAAAGATTACCCGAAAATCGACCCCCAACGGGAAGAAGTAGGGGGAGTAGCGGGAAACTAATTCTACGTGTACGAAGTCACGAGCGTCCTGTAGTCATAGTATATTTGCTAATCCGACTGGTCAAAAAGGAGGGTAATGTGTTTCAAGAACGTATGACAGATAATAAGAATTTTGCGTATTGTTCAGTTATAATGATAGTGACGATCTGATAATAGTCGCGATGGCTGGATTCGAGAGCGAATCCTGGTGGGGATGTTTAGGGAAGGCCATGTCTGTCTAATTGTGGACGATGATGGTGGAAAGATGAACGCTAGAACAGTCAACAGTCTTCCTAATACCTCCTACCCACATCGCACAAACTGTTTCTTTCACAACATGTCCCGTGACTCATGGTTGTGTAATTCTTGATAAATAAGCCCGCTGTACTAAGCACCTAGTTGTTATTAAATGTAAACATAACATGTTACAAACAAGCGTGCTAGCTACATGGAATAACCGGTGACCCGATTTAATGTGTTAGTCGGTAGTGATGACTAACAATGGCGATCCGAGAATGAGTGACCAATCGAAAGTAGCGGGCACCTTCAAGAAACTCGTTAGATTTTTATTGTTATGTATAAAGTATGGAATACTCGTACTAAAACCAAATACTAAAAGACTGTTAACGACTAAATATGACTAAGTTTACGTTTATGTTTGACATTTAGGCTAATGATGAAAATTTTGCCCTTTTCGCCATTTGACTCCAAAATGATAAATGCGTTTGGAGTAGGCAGTAATTTCCTCTCCTTTGTGAAGTGCTCGTGACCTTTGACCTATCAACTCCTAATTAATCAACATTATGGACTGCCATAAAACTTTATCTGTTAAACTTCCAAAGATCCGCAACGACCGGACATGTGCTGCCTCTGTCGCATATATAAACATGGAACTTTTGGTATACGGTAAGCGCATCACCTTTTTGAAGATCTTTTATTATGAAATGATGTGCCATCAGGCAGAGAGTATAGGCTGAAGAAGACGAGAGATAGGAGATCATCTTTTTCAAGGGAATACTAGAGCGGTAAAGGTGGATCCATTTGTCCTGTAATGGACATATGATGATGATGATACATATTAAATAGATCCAGGAGATGGAAACGCAATCTAACCGAAGCCTAAAATACATATTGGAGGGTTTAACCGTCTCGTGTCGTCACCGTTCCAATGCGTTTTTTTTACGCCCACCTAGGGGTCACGTTGAAAAGAACGCCATGCAACGTTTTGGGATTTTGACGTAGCTTAATTAAGGCAGCTTCAGCGTATTTCAAGTTTCAGTGTAGTCGATCCTTTGAGTGTGTTTAGAATTCGACGCAAAAGCTTTTTATTTAGCGTACTTATCAATAACATTATCAACCTATGGATATGACCTTGTCAACTAAACAGCCTTGTCCCGGCATCTGCCCTAAAATGTCTTACAGGCTCGTAGATAAATTCAGGTGGGGCTTGGGTTGATACTCAACTACTTTTTATGTAACAAGTAATATTTCATTCCCTACGCCTACGCATAAATATTACCTCAGCAGTAATACGGCTTCGAGGGCGCTTCTAAAACCTATGTTAAAGATTTAAGGGAGCGGTTTAGAAATTGTAAAGAAGCATTTGTTAAACATAGCTAAGTTAAACTCAAAACTAAGTATATAAATGTCGGGGGACAATGTTACGTTTACCAAGTCTGTATCTTATGATTCTAATGAACTAAGTATAATTAGTAGAATAAAAATAATCATCTTATTCATTCAAATTAAAAATTAAAGGGTCCGTCATATAAGTATACATTTAGCATACAGTATGCTTAAATTCAAAGAAAACACTTTTAGGAACAACTTCTTTATATTTTACGTTTTTCTAATTTTCTTATTGTGCAAATATATATTACGACAATTAAGCTATCGTAAAGATAACCTCTTAGGTTATTTATAATATGTAACGTCTCGTAGATTATTTGGGATATAATATATCACGTCATGTAACTTCGACATTGTATGTATAACGTAATTTTGTTTTTTTATTTTATTTTAGTGCCAAGAAATAATAATAAATTACATATAAGGTCTATTTTGTCACACATGTATCGAGCCTCGTTAAAAATACATGTGAGACTATGGTTATAAGTGTTCATGTGCGTAATATGCGTTGTAGCATACATAAACCACAGTTAAGCTAAATTTACGTAATTCAATAATTACAAGTGGTACTCATACATGTTATCATACATAACTCATGTACCTACGTATTTCTCATGACTGTAATTTAACAGTTCCTAAACTTTGTTATTTTTATAAATGAACTTGCATGAAATAATTACTTATAGTAGAATAGGTAATACCTAAGACCTTTGTGGAACTCAAGCTTCAATTAGGTCAAGGTATCTGCGAGAAACCTTCAAGTCTAGAGATCTTCCGATCTTTCGTTTATTTTCACAAACTTGAACTAAATATATTCATAGGTTTCCTGGCTTATATTATTTTTGTTTTTTGATTGTGTTTAGTTTTGTGGAGGCTTTGCCGAGTATGTTATAGTTTGCTTTTGTTAGAAATTCCCTAGACTCCCTGCTAAGATTTTTTTCATCGGTTTGAGGAGTAAATAAGTAAATAAAAATCAGGGGATCCCTATACCTAGCTCTCGCTTGCTACCACCATCTTATCTTTTGACGTAGCGCTATGCAGCAGTGTTCGCATTGTTGGTTTACGGCGTGTGGATAAGACAATCTCTATGATTGTCCCCCCTTCCTTCTTAGTCCTCAGGGTTGGCAACGCATTGATCCTATGACATAGTCTGTGTTCGTTTGCCTTCTCCATACCATGAATAAATTACTTCATACATACAAGCTACGCAATGTACGGATGACAACTTCTCCTAATGACGGCGATTAATCACGAAAATAGAATTACGTCAAAAATAATCATTGGCTTTCTGCGAAAGGGTTCTATGGCGGCTCAATAATTAAAAGTTGTTGACTTTACAATAATTACAATCAAGGAAATTTATTCCTAGACCACTTTGAACTATACTGGACTGCAAAACTAAGTATCACACTTTATATGACATGTTCTTTTAAAGTGTGATACTGTAAATAAAATCATAAGAAGTATCTTACGTTTTGATTAATTACGTCACGTTGACACAGTCCAAAGTGGTCAAGAAATCGTTTTCCATTACTGTACATCGAATTGTCCACTGTCACTTAGCTGTGTGTAGGTCAGATCTGTTCGAAATACAACCTAAAAAGCATCGGTGTACAGAGAACAATACAAATACATAGTATTGCGGCACAGGCGGCGTCTAGACGGCCTCATTACTACCCCCCACCCCCCACCCCCCCCTCGCCCGATGCCCGTACCACGTTCAACGTTCTAATAGAAATATTACGCCGATCTGATGGTTTACGCTCCTAATAAACCGACGGGATAAACGGATAACGAGTTAATTTATTGACTAGTTATATTATAAATTGGTTTTTTTTTGCAAACAGCTGCATTTGCAGCTGATGCAGGTTTTTGATATCACGGCTAATTTGAAGGTCTAAACAGTCTGAACTGTAGAACTGTAAATCGTGGATATTTTCTATGTATTTATCTATATACGTATGTGTATTGTTGATTTGTACTCATATTACAAGCCTAGAGCTCTGTTTGAGACTAGGTCGATTTGAGTTATGTTGTCTCCTGATATTTGTATTTTTTTAATTATTTTTTTTTGCATAATATTCAAACATGAGTGTGTGGACCACTATCTATATATAGTGGAACGCAAAACTAAGTATCACACTTTATTTGACATGTTTAAAAGTGTGTCCAGTGTATATAAAAGGCAAACCTGACTCACTGGCTTATATATCAACGCACAGCCGAAACTACTATACCCAGATACTTGAAATTTGGTACAGGGTTTTCTTTCATGATGTAAGTGGGCAATAAGAAAGGATTTTTGGAAATTCCCCCCTAAGGGGTTAAAATAGGGGGTGAGTAGCGGGAAACGAATTCTACGCGTACGAAGTCGCGGGGTTCCTCTAGTACTCGTATATCACTCAGCCAGCTAATTGTTGAAGACGATCGAATAACCGTAACACCCCATTCCATAAAGCTTTACAGCTATACATTTAAAAAAAAATTATATATACTCAGGAGCAAAAATACCGGGCCAGAATGCGTTTTTCATACAAACGAGACTATTTCAAAGCCTGGGTTCAGTTCATCGCCAGGGGTTGTTTTGAGTGAGGTTTAATGGTGGATACTCCGAGGTTCAATAGAGGAGGTCAAAAGTTCTTAAGATACCTAACTGATCGCACGATCAGTTAACACCACAGTGGGAGAGTTTGGGTGACCACTTGGATTTCCTTACATTTTAGATGTTTTTCTGAACATGCACAATTCCGGCGTTAACCGCAGATTCATTCAGTTGGGTATCCTAGGCACTCTGGAAGTCTTGTATCGATGCTCGGGGTGTTCATCATCAGATTACACTAAAAGCATTTCCTGGCCAGGAACCAAAGCTTCGAAATAGTCTCGTTTGTATGAAAAACGCACTCTGACCCGGTATTTTTGCTCCTGAGTGTATTATCTAGGTATGACTAGCGACTGCGAGAATTTAAAACTTCTCTAAAACAATTATGGTAATATGTGACTACCGATGATCGATACATATTTTCTGTTAGTTTCTATAACAGGGTAATGATACAATGTTTATTCAAACGTTTTTAATAAACGATATTTCAAGGGTAAACCGAACAAACGTTTATGTTTCAATATTTTCCACGTCTAAAAGTAACTGAAGCATGAACGATATTACGTTTACGAAGAAATTGAGGGGTACTCCTTACAGAACCAATTAAACGATGTAAGGCGACGACCTGCCGATTTTCAATAACAGATTCAAAAGAAATATATTTTCGCCAAATAATAAGGTCAATGCTGTCATGCTACGAAATATTGAGAAATTAAAAGCTATAAATGTAATGTAGCCTTTAAATGTAATAAAAACGAATATATGGAGACACATAAATACACAATTTAAATTATTAGAAGAATGTTGGGATATTTTTAATCCTTTGAAATGTTTGATGTTTGTAACATACAGACATCAAAAATCCTAGAAAAAATCCTAAAATAATTTGCATTAGCGGCGATATGTTTAGAGCAGGGCCCGTATTTTGTCGCGTTTACCTATTGCAGTGCGAGTCGCGCACTTGCTGGGGGTCTAATATGGCTGTGTTTATTGCGTGACAAAATGTGAATAAAACATCCGTCATGACGTCACAACGCTTCATCCACATTTTGTCACGAGATAAACGCGCATACTAGGCCCGATGGTCAGAAAGTGACAGATGTTATATCCACATCGATAAAGGTGACCATAACAGGCCAGCAGGATGTTGTCCGATCAACATAATGATGATCATGTATCGACGCATTTATTACCTGGACGCGTAGGTGTGTTGCGCTGTAATGTGGATTTATTTTAAGAATTACTTCTTTTAATCGTCGCCTCGTCACCCCTTTCTATCAGCCCGTCTGTTTAGCTGTCTTTTACAATAAAAGTGATATATTTCCACATTGTATTACTAAAACATTATTTTCTTGGTCCGTTTATATTTTCCACGAAGACTGAGGATGTATCTATAACCTTGTCCCATTTAGCACAATTAGCTATAAAGGATCTTGGTATAAATAATCGCTCGCCTGGAGGGTGGGATCCTTCGGGAAAGCTGCGCCGAGGCCACCTTTCAAAAGAACGTAGACAGCTGGTTCATTGTTAACGAATAGTATTTATATATACGAATAGTATAACGAATAGTACCTATATAGCCAATACCTCTCATTTTCATATTAAATTCATTAGGGGGGTAGGTTTAATAATCCTATAGGACTTTACTGTTGTAGCTAAAGCTAAATGCTTAATGTTAATAGAGGTCAGTAGTTATTTGCAGTTAAAATCCTGCGTTCGACTTAAGTTAAGTGATGTGTTTACAAATTATACCGAGTATCACGTTTAATAGCCATATGTTTAATGACTCTCATTCGTCAGCTAAGTCACCTACAGCGCAGATGAAAGTCGAATACAGTCCCAATACAAGTATACCGGTTTTGTTAATGTAAAGTTAGTACCAGACAATCTACGGTGTCGCAAACAATACAAACAATCCACTTATTAGTTTAACCTATATACAAAGATCACGTAAACCTCTGATCTCTGATTGTACGCACCTGAGGCGAAGGGAGTCACCTAGGGCGTCCTCTCGCCTCTCGAAGTCGCCGGGTCGACGCACTTACGCCGCAATATTCAACAAAACTCGGTGACAAATCGTTACGGGGGAAAAAAGACTTATCGCTTTGATGAAATCAGTTTGCAAATGCCCGAGCGCATTGAACTCGTGTCATCAATGACCTTTTCTTAGCTAATGACCGGCTGTTGAGTAAAAAATTCATGCTCGCTAACCGCGCGCATTATGAACGTGCATTGTTTATTATGCTTTACAGACTTTTGAACTTCAGCAATGAATCTATTTCTGCTCACAATTTACTATCGTCGTTATTTATTAGTCTCAGTAGAATAAATTGTGTAAAAAATATTAGCGTCTGCCGTTTACGCGAGTGTTAGACAATTACAGATGCCCCCTGAAGTACGTCCTTTCGGTCGGCGCCACGAGTTGCCCCAGAATCGCAGGGCGTTGCCTCTTCGATACCGGGGCACCATCAACAATAATTCGGACGTCTGGGCCCGGCTAGCGCTGTCCTTCACAAACACACAAACGATCACGAATGAGTGAAAGAAACGAAGCGTGAAAAATATCTGGATGAGGCCGCATCTCCCGCGCACGTAGTAGATTTATGAACGTATACGTGCTAGTGCCAAAGCTTGATCACGTTAACAGAGAGGTTTATATCATTACAGAACATAGACGTACGGCACTTGCCGCGAGATCTGAGGTTTTGAAACGTGTCAAGGTTGGCACTCGGACGATTCTGTTTGTTTACCCGATTGGTTTAAAGTGACGTCTGCAAGCTTTTTCAACTCTTTTGTTGTCTGATGCCCCAAATTAGTTTACCCCGTATCCCACGTTCTCAAGACGTATTGTTGAAACCCAAGGTTGTGTGGGAATTGTGAGCGACCCGACCCTTCGTTTGGGCAGGTGCACTCACCCCTAAACGTCAACTGCACGTTTGTACCCCAAAGTTTTAATAAATTCCTACATCTATTTGTTGTCACGACTCCGCTCAACATGTTGAGTACCTTAATCACTGATTCCTATAGTAAATGGAAGCGTTAGAGGGCCACATGAGCGTGGCCTGTGCGTTGCGTAGTCGCCGCTGCGTTGTTCTACATATAAATTAGAAGACCTACCTACTACACGATGCGTTGAAACACTTGCGTCGCTCTATGTTTAAATTATAGCATTGCGACGACGCAACGCACCGGCAACATTTGTGTGGCATCGCTCTTAGAGGTTAGAGAGATCTCGGTCTCATGTGATTGTCTGTCAGTTCCGTACCGATATACCGTCACCAAACATGGATGTTGTTAGCATGTCACTTCGAGAAGGCAAGCGATGATCTCGGGATGAATCACGCTCTGTCGAGACCAGATGAGCGTGCGCTTACAGTGCACCCGAGTGTAACCGATGATAATTATTTCGTGATGCATCTTTTTCTTTACATTACAACACTTCTTGGAAATATCGCCAAAGATGCGATCTGGTTTGGGATCACCACAAGTTATTAAACATATATGAACACCCCAAAAAAAATTCATTAATGCAATGCAAGGCCTATTAGCGGAATGGTCGACTACATTGTTGTCGAATCCATGAAATCCTTTATCTTTCGTAAAATATAAGACGTTGTTTTTGTACAAGATACACAGATTAAAAGTACCTAATGTCACTTTATTTTTTAAATCTCATTCGAACAAAGTAGTAATTTTCGAACCACTCGAGATGAAATTAAATGACATTAGAGATACTTATTTCAAAACAAATACAATTTTATATGCAGTTGCAAATTTCACCTCGAGTGCTACAAAAATAGGGTACCTATCTAATATTTAAAAAGTCGGTTTAAAAGAACAAACGTAATCCATGGTAGGGATAATACTGCTTTAATTTAAGAAAAAGTACAATATGATTTCGTCCTGTGATGTAGTGATACATATATTTCACACCAACAAGTAGGTATTCACAGAACGGCAAAATAAGAGGTAAATAATTTGCTGGCCACGAAATGTATAAAAGTTTACCTTATGAGAAACCCAAGAAAAACAAAAACGTTCTCTGAAAACGTGCTACACGTGCGTATTTAAATAAACTTTGGAGTGACTCGTGACTCCAAAGTGGGACTCGTGACGTTATTGAAATTTCATTTTTTTTTATTTAATTGTGTAAATAACTTTATTATACATTAAAATTTACCTGTAAATTGGTGTTTTTTTTTGTTTTATTACCTCGCGATAGTTGTTAGCACTGTTTCGGCGGAAAGGGCAATTCGGTTTAAATAATGTTTATTTCTCAAAAGTAATACATATTTCACTTAGATGAGAAATATTACATAACTAAATAATTTACTTAGCGAGCAATTTAAAACAAAGATACATACAAAAGGTGTGCGTAAGGGTTAAAAAATACATCACAATAATTATACCTAAGTATTGCAATAACGACTTACCTATACCACTTACACTTCACTACACACAGGACTACACACTACAGGTTAATTAAGAACTTTTACACTTGTCCATAAATTGCGTATTTTCCAGCCTCAACAATGTATTTATTATACACGTGTTTAGAAAGGTTTTGCATTAAAGATAAACAGTTGAATTTTAGACATTGATGGATTTACAATTTATTTATTTATTTATTATGGTGGTACGTCCCTGATGTTGCTCGACAATCGTAACTTGACCCACGAGCACGTAAACATTATGCCTCGTTAGGTACCTACAAACTTGGTTACACTGCAACCAAGATCAAGACCCATAAATATGTAAAAGTAAGGCTCGCCGGTGGCCGCCTTAACACATTCACCGCCAAGTACCCGACTATCGGGTATTCTATGATGGTCCCACGCCGCATTACCCGATTGTCGGGTGCTAAAGTACTAGTTATTTGCCGCTACGCTAGCGTGTGGTTGGAAATTTGTTTCGTGGGATAGCAGTGAAAGTGTCTTAAAAAAATATATATTTATATACATATATCAACATAGTAAAGCAATTTAAATCTCGATGAGTTTTCACGCAGCGGTGTAAGCTGTCCTGTCTACGGCTGACATTGAGCCGTTTTATTTAGGACGCGGCGGCGGCGCGGGCGCGGGCCGACGATGCAATTTGCTACGTACAAATTGTATTTGGACAAGCTTCTGGATGTTTAGCTGGAGGCCGACTAGGTCTACAGAGATTTGTAGGTCGCTATGAAACTTCGTTACAAGGCAATGTGTTTGTTTAATTGTTTGTTGTTATATCTGTATACTTTTAGTAGGAGATCCGCGACAAAAAACATTTTTTTTTAAATTTTATACAGGTGTGTCCCCCGGAATCTCTGATAACGTTTTTCCTAACGCTTCGTTAGTCCGAATTATTGATTACTGGTATAGGTCAGACTACTTTAGAATTTTTCCAAAAATACCTGCGGTTAGAGTAGTTTAGGTTTGTGTGTTTCGAAATTCAGGCGAAAATGGCTTTAGGATAATTCCGACAAACTATGATTTAGGAAAAATTACGATTAGGTATTCCAATAAAGACCTTAAAAATAGCCTAGCATAAATAGCAATTTTTGGTGACGACTCTCCTGGTTCGTGTTTGGTAATACCAGTATGTTTTATTGTTTAACAAATAAACGTACATTCACTGCACCCGCCTTTATTCCCAGAGTGGGGTAGGCAGAACTACTGAACTACCAACAACTCTAGAAACTTGTTTATAATTCTGTAACCACATTTTGCACACTCAGGCTAAGATGTTTACCATGTGTGTATTAGTGACAGGTTGCAAGCCCATCGCCTAACAATACTATATTATGACTTCCCTTAATCGCCTCTTACGACTTCCACGGAAAGACATGGAGTAGCATTATTCTAAGCTTAAAGAAAATATATGTGGACGATTTTCCTTTTAACCTAATTGCCGGTAAATCTTTGTTTCTGTGACTGTGGCTGATACGAGACCCGAAATCTCTACACGAGCCTCAAACATAATGACTTCATTCACAATATAATTATCGATACTCTTGTTATTATAATCATCCGGCGTACCAATGTCCACTTGAGTGACAATGGGCTCCCCTAATGTAACGCCACAATGGTGGTTCTTCCGCTTTTCGCTTCCAACTCCGGCGACCTTTTAGAGGTTTCACTTCTGTGTTCAAATTAAGATTTCTGCTTAAATTTTAATAAGACGAGGTAAAATGACTGGTGCCGATGCCAATTTGTAGGGTTTGTTACATTATTGTCACACAATTTTTTCATAGTAGTGAATTTTCACATCGCGTTATTTAATAATCGTTAATTTTATTAAGTTATCGCTTTTCTTCATGTAGCGATTTTTTATACAGCACTATTTATGTTCGTGACTTTTACTATCCGTCCCTAATGTTTCCGATCTCATTTTTTTACAATAGTAATTACATCATAATACGTAGGTAGGTTAGGTTATGTACGTTTTTATATTAGGCCCGGAGGGCCAAAATAACCCAGAAATAAGAGCTCCGTCAAGCGGAGGTCCGTCGACTCTGTCAGATGATTTCAGCGATTAAAGTGCGAACATTAAATAACGCTCTATGAAAAAACGCTGCATGAAGAAAGACGAATAATTAAATTTGCGATAGTGAAAGAACGCGATGTGAATATTCGCTACCATGAATAAATGCTTTTGTGAAAATAATCTGACAAATCATTTGCAGAATAATAGGGCATCATGATCATTGCGATGCAACTTGTGAAGCAGAGTGAAAATAAATAATTATAAATGAGTTGAAAGCAGAAATGCAACTGACTAATTTATATTTTAAAAAAAACGTTTTGATAACGTGATGAGAAGTGGGATCTGAGACCCATTCATATACTATTGAATTTTCGAGATTACAATATCTAGACTGCAATCCTAGGACTCAAAATGCGTTGCCAACCCTGGGGACTAAATGCCTCTATGCTATTCATTTTACTAGTTTTTTTTTCGGACATCGGAACACAACAATGCGAGCACTGCTGCTTATTGGTAGGTTAAAGCCTAATATGATTGGCCAACCACTGCTAAATCTTACACGTATAGAACAGATCTGTGGAAATACTAAAGTGCTAATATATTTTGAACAGCACACGTCAGTTGACTCTACTGGATAAAAATGCGAGTTATACTCTTATTGTTCCAGTACCGGCTTGGCAAGTAATTGTTATAAGTACCTACTAGAACCGTTGCGAGTATTGTGATCGGTAGAGGTTGACGGGACACAATTTGCGAAAGTTAACGATTGTAGAAACCTGTCGAATTGTATGGAATTGGCATAAGCGCTCGACGCGCCGACCGGCAGCTTGCTTACGTCAATCTTAGGTATACATTTTCGATAACTCATTCATTTCGTATTT
Source organism: Acleris sparsana (assembly GCA_923062465.1). Classification (NCBI taxonomy): domain Eukaryota; kingdom Metazoa; phylum Arthropoda; class Insecta; order Lepidoptera; family Tortricidae; genus Acleris; species Acleris sparsana. Next base: position 12,556,519 of record OV281298.1, on the reverse strand, counting down.
ACGTTTGACGATCTCAATGTGTAATGTCGTATATTTTGACGAATAAATTGATAAATAAATAAACTTAACTTAACTATACTTACAACTTGCAATGCATCTTGCCTACGGCCACAGTTGACTTTAATTGTATACATATTGTTTGATTTCTGCAGTCTTTTTTAATGTTCGCTGATTTTAACTTTCTAGTCTCACTGATCACCACTAAGTACTGTCAACCTTAAGTACCTGCGCACTTAAACGTCATTTATTTATTTATTTATTTATTTATTTAAGGAGAACCAACAGCTTTAACAATTCCTATAGTAACTTAAATAGAGGTACAGAGCCAATTACAGGAACTCACAAATAGATATAAATTAGGAAATATACACCTTAGTGCCACGCACAACAGGGCCATACCCAAATAAACATTAAACAATAAAACAATGCACAATAAACAATAAAACACCTTAAAGAACTTAGCTCGCTCAACAGTTCACAACTTGAAAACCGCTCATTCAAAACTCATTTTAGTTAATTTTCGCCTCACAGAAGGAATTACACAGTTAAATATATCAATATCAAGCTCTCTTGTCAAATTATTAATTCTTCGACTAGCACGGTTAAGAAAACTATTCTGTCTGTACTTGGACAGTGTATGCTTAAGAGCAATGGGAGGGAAGTGTCTTTTGGACCGAGAGGGAGTAACGAAGGATAGTTCCTGGAGCAATTCAGGACAGTCAATGGCGCCAGTTGTGATTTTAAGAAGGAAAATAGTGTCAGCTATATCACGACGCTTAATTAACGGGACCAGATGGTGCCCCTTACAAATACTTAAGTAATTAGATGAATTGTAGGGACACTTTAGTTTGTAACTCAGGAATTTAACAAATTTTTTCTGGACACGTTCAACCCTGTCTATGTAAGTATTGTAGCAAGGATTCCAAACTTGAGACGCATATTCAAGTTTACTCCGGACTAGTGTACAAAAAAGAATCTTAAGTGTTTTAGCCTGACTAAAATAAACAGAATTACGCATTATAAAACCTAGCGTCTTCAATGCACTACCGATGATGCCATCAATATGGGTGTTAAATAGAAGTTTAGAATCATGAACTACCCCCAGGTCGCGCATAGACTGAACCTTATTCAGAGGTTGACCTTTAAGTGTGTAAGTAGTAGGAATCAGGTTACGTTTCCGTGAGAATGTCAGAGAAAAACATTTCAATGGATTCAAATCTAACTTATTAAACATACAGTATTCATCAAGTCGCACGAGATCAGACTGAATCAACGAAGAGTGATATCTTGACTCAACCTTCCCATAGATTTTCATATCATCAGCAAAGCAAAGAAGTTTAGAATAAGTGAAGCATTTACTGATGTCATTTATAAAAATATTAAAAAGCAATGGTCCAAGCAAAGAGCCTTGGGGGACGCCACTTGGCACCTTCACCCATCCAGAGATGTAGTTATTGACAACCACAGCCTGGGACCTATTGTCAATGTAGGAAGAAAACCATCTCAATAGATCACCACTGATTCCGATATCATACAGCTTGGATAATAAAATAGCATGGTCAATTCGGTCGAAAGCCTTACTATAATCAGTGTAGATTATATCAACCTGAACGTTATCATCCATTGCACCAGTGACATACTCGTTAAGAAGCACAAGGTTGGATACCGTGGATCGGCGCTGCAAGAAACCATGTTGAGTAGGGCTAATAGAATTTTTTATAGCGCAGTATACTTGGTTATAGACAATTTTTTCTAATACTTTGGATAGTATACATAATTTAGAAATAGGTCTATAATTTTGTATTTCTGTTTTTGGCCCTTTTTTATGGACTGGTGTTATAAAAGCCGATTTCCACAATGGCGGGACGATACACTCAGCAAATGAGCGTTTGAAAAGTAGAAATATGGGAAATGCCAAACTTTCCGCACAATTAATAAGGAACTGAGCAGGTAGATCATCCGGACCAGCCGACTTAGACGGGTCCAACGTAAGTAGGAGGTTTTTAACTAAATCAGGGCACACTTCAATGTTTGCCAAGAAAGCTGAGGAATTACCATTATTCATAGAGTTAAGAACAGTGTTACTGGAGTTTGAAAATGAGAAAGACGATAAAAAGTACTCTGAAAAAGCATCGCATATGTCCGACCCAGTGTTAACTAATTCACCATTATAATTTAGGCTACTAGGTATGCCATGGGAGCCAGAACGCGACTTGATGAACGACCAGAATTGCTTGGGGTTTGTACAAATATTGCTTTCAACACGACTAATATACGTTTCAAAACACTGTTGCTCAAGCCTTCGCACTCGATCACGCAGTACTGTGAAAGAAACCAAGTCAGATTTATTCTTATACTTTTTATACTTATGCAAGAATTTAAATTTCTCTTTGATAGCACGTTTCAATGCATGTGAGAACCACTTGGGATACGAATCAACTTTTAGTTTCATACTGGGAATAAATTTAAGCCTTAATTTAATATAAGTCTCATAAAAGAAATCAAGGGAATTAACTAATGACCGCATACAAAACTCGTGTTCCCAGTTAATTGAAGTTAGTTCACTGTTAATAGACGCATAGTCACCCTTGTTATAGAAATATTTCGTGCGAGACTCAGGCTGCAACAAATTAATAACTGAAAACTTAATTTCAATAACTAAGGCTTTATGATACGGGTCAATCGGTACCAGCGGGCTCAAGCATTCACCAACACTCACAACATCATTTGACAAAACGAGATCCAATAGTTTTCCGAATTTATTTAAGATACCATTATACTGGCAAAGACTATGTGTTGTTATATCATCCACAAAAATACACTCATCGTCACTCACGTAGTTACACGGAACCAACACCGAACCCCGTGGCGTCCATAATATATTACTCATGTTGAAGTCACCGACTAATAACAACTTATCGTTAGGATTATTTAAAACTATGACACCTAAACAGCTCAAGAAATTAGACAACTGCTGCGAAAAAGAGTTACCCTGAGATTGCTTACACAAATATAAGACGCACAAATGAACCTTAATCATATTTTTTTTACCGTCAATAAGTGAAATAGTGAGCCACAGGTCCTCAGCCGAAGACCGGTAATTTGGCTGCGGGGTTACCGTCAACTGCCTGCGCGTAGCAATAACCACGCCACCTCCGCGGGTTTGTCCCGTCAAAGCGAGGTCACGGTCCCGTCGCCAAACAACGTAACGGTCATCAAATAACTCCGAATCCAGAATTCCATCCAACAACCACGTCTCGGTCAAAATGATTATGTCGAAAGCCACACGAGTTAGATTACGGTAAAACGTTAACGTTTTAGAACGCAACCCCCGCACATTTTGATAATAAATAGTAGGATAATTCATTCTAGTACCTGAACTATCGAATATAATCACTTAAAAATGAAATGGAGTAATTATAAAATACTTTGAATAAAAATTCGAGAATTAATAACTCAGCGCGTAAACACCATCCAAAGCAAGACATAGAAATACCGTAAGTGCGAAAGAGCAAGATAATTAGCATGATTAGAAGCGAGTGCGAAAAAATGAGACAATTATATTTTAAAGAGCGGTTCGACAGTGCATAATAAACAATGTGGGTAGCGATAAGCTTTAGCGACAGACAAAAGGGGCGATTTAACTTAATGAGCCGTACAACGTTACTCAAACTTTTGTACTCTGCAAGTGAAAACACTAATAACATTAAAATTTTGAGCAAAATTTTTAACAAGCGACAAACTAGAGCAATTTGTTTAAATCACGTTCACTGTTTACTATATAAACTTTAGCATTATCATCCTTGCGGACATGAATTTTACAGAATTTGACCCAAACATGCTGATAGCCCTTAGCCTTAAGCGTGTTTTTGGTTTTAGTTAATAGTTTTTTAATTTCCGGTGTTAGGTGATCATTTAAGTACACACTTTGCGCATTGCCCTGAAAACCAATATCTTCAGCAGTGACCTTCTTTTTCAGTCGCGCTGAGGCCACGAGGTCTTCTTTTATGTAGCGGTTATTAAAACTAACTATGATCAACTTCTCATTCGAATTATGAACGGGGACTCTTGATATGTAGTTGACACTACCTCTGTCCACTCTGTGCCCAACTGCATTGCATATATTGTCCAGGATTGTAAAAAGGTTCTCATTCTTTTTGAGAGGAACCCCCTTAATCTCCACATTATTCGCGCGCTGAAGCTGATCATTGCGAGCAACATCACTTTTTAGTAGGGAGATTTCATTAGCCAGAAGCGCGACTTTCTCTTGGGAGGCCTCAAGCCCCGAAACTCTCTGCACCACATCTGACAAGGATGAAGAAAATTCATCCAGCTTGGAACTAACAAAATTACACGAGTTCTTGACATCGGATAATTCAGTCTTTAGAAGACCAATATCACGTACTAGCCCCGGGAGACAGGCAAGCTGTTTTTTCATTTCCCGCAACTCATTCATAACGGTGTCCAAATCTGTAGTTTTGGTTTGGCACGGCGAAACCTCCTTCTTCTTGCAGGAATGACACTTCCAGCCCGCTCTGCGTTCCGGTCCAAGTCTTCGGAAACCCTGTTCAGTAATGCCGGCGCAACAGTACCCAAATTCCTTCTTACAAGCTGCACACTGAATTAGGTCATTAGTATTAACATCACAAGTAGCACACTGCATCTTGATAGTAAGGCGAAGCGTAACTCAGTAGATATGCAACCAAGTAAAGTTTGAGAACCGCTGAGGGAACTTTGGTCGCGAGATAAGGCCGTATGTGTGCGATCGCCGCGAGTGCGCGAACTGGACTGTTTGAACTGCTCTACTAATCTGTCAAAGGCGTTAAAGTGACAAGCTACAAAGGTGCAGCTACTTATTAAGGCGACTGTGCAGTTGGTGTTGGTGTTTTCGTTGAATAAATGTTAGAACTGCAAACTCATTTATGATCTTTTCTTGCCCGTGGTACTACTGCGTTGTACTACTGACCAATGATTTCTATTTGAATATCGAATTAACAGGGTTGACGGAGCTCTGCTGGCGCGCAGCTTTTATTTCTAGGTGGTTTGGCCCTCCGGGCCTGCTGCAAAACTAACATAACCTAAACCTACCTACGTATTATGATGTAATTACTATTGTAAGAAAATGAGATGGGAAACATTAGGGACGGATAGTAAAAGTCACGAACATAAATAGTGCTGTATAAAAAATCGCTACATGAAGAAAAGCGATAAATTAATAAAATTAACGATTATCAAATAACGCGATGTGAAAATTCACTACTATGATACATATGTATGATACTAATTTTGTTCAGAAGTACAACGCAGTAGGACCACGGGCAATACACATTTATGACTCTTTCAAAATAAGTTTCTCTTTTGAACGACTTCTTTATTTAACGTATGATTTACGAAAAATACTGCTTTGCCAGACGGTCTGAATAAAACTATAGCTATACTAGTGTATATTTATGTGCTAGTGTGCTAGATTTAATCTCTCGTGCTTGTCTATCAGGTGACGGGCAACAAAGACCGCCAGAGCCAGCAGATCCAGACGAAACTCGGCGACTACCAGATTGCGCAGGCGCTGATCGACGACCCCAGCAAGTCGATCGGCATATGCGCGGAGCCACCGAGCCCGGCGCCATGTGAGTATTTACTCTATTTAATAATGCGTTAGGTGCGATTCCGTATAACTCGCTGGAGTGATAGATACTCTTAGTTTTAAACAGTAACTGGCAGTATTAACGAAAATTGTGAACTATCCACAACTTGTAATATATTCATATAAATCAGCGGGGTTGTTGCTAGTGTATGATACACTATGTATCTACGATATACATAGCTTAGTTTAGGTGTTCCTAAATGAGTGCACGTCTTTACTCTTTCATATTTCGTCCATTATAATCCGTACAAATTAAAAACGAAGCTAAGTATCAAAATTAGAATATAGAAAAAAACAATTGAAATATATGCATAGGTTGTTAAAAAGTCTGCGTCCTGCAGACCGGAGGTAGTTCCTATTTTAATGGCATTAATAAGTAATTTGAAAAGATTAATATGCAAAGATAACCATGATGGCGGTGATGAAGAATCACCCTCTGAGAAATTCGGTAGTTATAAGAGACTTAACGAAAACTTTGAAGTAATTCTGGAGGCTGAAACAATCAAAACACATAAATAGAAACTGTACCAAGTAGTTACAGAGTCAGAGTTGGTTGTTAAAATATTTAGAGGCGGATCGTAGGCCCAAGGATATTAGGGGCTTGGTCCCTTTGTTTATGTTTCTTTGCAGTTTCCCCTGGGAGACCTATTTCATGATGTTTATGTTGATGGGCATGAGCCTAAATCTCTCTCTTTACAAGCCAGCGGTTGGGTTTTAGCCACTTACTTTAACTATATTTTCATATCTAACATGCATTTGACACCCGTATCTTAGTTTTTAAGAATTGCCTTTTATGCGATAGCTAAAGTGTACTTTAAATATACTTTGACCTTATCTTGGATTCAGAGATTTGCATTTGAATAATTTCCATCCATACATAATATTATTAATGCGAAGGTGACTATGTTTGTTTGTTACGCTTTAGGGTACTTTTTAACTGAAAATTTTGACCGTCCCTAAGGGATCATTGGTAAACGACTTCTTCGCGGACGGAGTCACGGGCAACAGCAGTTTATATGTATAAGGGCACAGTAAACCTATTTTGTAAGAAAGGCTAGTTTTTCATGTAAAATTTATCTTCATCAAAAGAAAATACCGCCTTATTAAACCACGCTATTCTCAAAGCGCTACATGCTAATAACAGCGATCTCATTTGTTCAACGTATCGCTTAAACGCGGTGGTGTTCGTACCGTTTGATCACAACGGACTTGCCCTCAAAGGGTTCAAAGATACACAGCCCGTTCAAGCAGAAATTCGATTTAATTCCGCACCGATTTCGTTGCGGCTCAGGCTACGAAATACCAAGCTATGTCTGCACTTGATATGCCTTTAGTGTTGTCTGTGTGACTACAAAAGGTAAATGGAATTAATATACCTACCTATCGCTGTTACTTCACTCTGTTATTAAAATTCTAGCTAATTCCATTCAAAATGGATGTTGGTGTTGTTGTTCCCTATGATTTTCTAAAACAAAAAGGATCATATCAACTTCTTTGTACCTTGAGCTTTCTTTAATTTATTAAAAATAAATAGTCAAAACTTACGCGTAACTTATATATCTGAAATTTCTTGAAGGAAGCCAAGAAGCGTCACGTCATAACTCTTTAGAGCTCTCTTGTAAGATCCCACTCAGTGGATATTTCCGGTAGGATATTACCATAACGGAAGAACAAGTTATACGATACGCGGCTGGTTCTTTGCGGAATCTTCAATGTTTCAGGTAAAGCCACAAGAGATATCCGATATTTTTTCGGCCCAGCCCTCGTCTCCATTTGCATAATAGCTTATTTAGGTCAATTTGTATACCTGTCCACGTCCATACGCTCACAATGAGCTTGCTTCGACTCGCAGTCGCGCTTTCGAAACACTATCGAGATTTGATTGAGAAACTTTAGCTAATAACGCTATTTAAACTACCTTTTTATCGTACCTGAACGCAATTTCAAACGAAGGTTTACTTCGTGGTGTGTTAGCGTAACGTTTATTTCCTAAACAGAACATTGCGTGTTACATGTAATATCGATATCGATATCGACGCAATATTAGCAATCGCGTTCACGAGACCAGTTTCAAATTGATAAAATAAGCGACACGATAAAGATCAAAACCTTCAAAACCAACGAAATTAGCATGGATTCATAATCCTCCCCATTATGTTAATCTTTATTAGTATGAATTTATCGCGGGGTACCACCCGCAATACTTAATATACGCCGGTCTGATTAGCATTTCTGATCTTACGTTTACACAACTCGAGCAGCGGTTTAGCTTCCAAAGGAGTTTCTTACTGAATAATAATAACTCGTAAAATATCGTTATGTGCTCGGAAATTGTCAGGCTTTGCATGGCGAGGCGGCGTGATGGATAATAAATGATTCAGTGCGCCTCCCGAAACGCCCGGCGGCGTCCGGGCGGGCGGGCGGTCACTCGCCGCGTCACAGTGACGAAACGCCACCCAGCCGTCACGAGTGACGAAATATTGGCCGCATCATTAGCTCTCCGCTGCCTTATGTTACGTCGTGGCCTTCGCTCTTCGCGTCTAATCGACTTACGAGCATCGCAAATGAAAGGTGCCGTCTTGTCATGCCTTTGAAACGCTCTGCTATTAATCCTTATTACGTATACGCTTTTTGTATGAGAAGCTGTTATTAAATTTTGTTTACATGTGAAAATATGTAGAGTTTATTATATGAAATGTTAAATCGCTTTCGACTCGCGTGAAACTTGAATAATACAAGGCCGATCAGCCACCCTGCAGAGCGAATTAATCTAAAAGCATCAGCTCCCTCATGAACAGCGCCGCCGTAAAATCCTCCACCCCTATAAAACCCTGGTAATGATACCCCGGCAGAAGTAAATAATTGTAGGACGGCGAAAAAATCCATTCGTATATCGTGCAATTTTAACGACAACCCTGCTACTTGGCCTTGTTAATTAAGACAGTTAAACAATATAACTTCAGCCCTTTGATGCGATGGTAATTATACATGCAAACTACGTCCGACTCTAGCATTAAGAGAAAGCGTCCTAAGTACGTATGCGGATATAACGTAGGACTGGTATATTAAGAAGTACTTAAACCTTTTTGCATATAAAAAACAAAAGTGATGAGTACCGGTCAAGAGAATCACGATTCAACGATCTAATACTCACATGCTAATAGCTTAAACAATTGCTATTTTGTCGCGTAACATACGTATGTTTGAATTTGCGTTCAAAATATTGACTTCACTTACAAATACAGCGTCTTGACTGTCCGTTTTTCATTAGAGCCGACATTGTTTTGACACGCGACCGTCTTTGCACGAAAACAATTTTAATCGATCCGTGTCCATAAAGACGATTTGGAATGAAATGAACACGCGGCTAGTTTCTTCTACATAGATATGCTGTGTTGCAGCTTTTCTACCCACATTTAGACGTCCAGGTAGAGCCACGCCCACGCTTTTATGTTCCGTTGACACTGAACTAGACACATTTAAAAAGATTATGCTACCACGCGATTACCGTCCGAGACCTGTATGAAACGTTTTCAAGTGGATCAAGAATGTCCGTATTATGTAAAGCCTTTTATAGAAACTCTAGGTTTATCGCAGTTCTTATAGAACCTAAGAATAGGTCTCCCTGAGAATCGCTGCTGTAATCTGTCTTCTGTCACTTGTGGGAGGTATGGGTACACTACATACGTCTACGTTTTTAGATTACTAAAATTTAGTGTTCATTTTCTATCTTCAGTTGTTAACGACTTTTCGATAGTTTTGATACTTTGAGGATTTTACACATTTTGTATTTGGGAAATGTCAAAAGTTTGCGGTTTGAATTTATAAGTTAGTACCTGTAAATTGTGTATGTATACAAAGATGAGGTAATCAGAGCGTATAGAGCAGTTGAATCTCGCTTATAAAACGCGGAGGATGAATGAAACAATCACGGCAACCGTCCCACCGCTTTGTAATGCATCGCATTAACCTTACAAAATGTTAAGCTGGAGGTGTTAAGTGTCATTATGAAAACTACGTTAAACCGAGTACATTAAAACTGAAATGTGTTGGTCTTGCGTTTGCGTATGTGCGTGTGAGCATGTACGAATAAAAGTCAGTCGCAACATAGTCGATGTGTGGGCGTCAACTTGTTGTATCTCACTGTTGATGACTTTAACACTACACTTAAACACCGTATGTCTTAATTGATTTACCTAACCAGTCTCATTTTTAGGGGTCTGGTCTGGCTGTCCGTCCGTCCGTCCTTCCGTCCTAACTTTAAAGCGGTGTATAAAAAAAGACTGAAATATGAACGGGGTTCCCCATCTAAGAGGCGACTTTTTAAAGTATTTTGATTTTTTGGTTGTGTCGTTAAAACGGTAAAACATACTACAGTCAAATTGGAAAAACAACGAATAGTAAAATATGGTCAAGTGTGAGATGGGGTCGCACTGATTCGATTTCAAATCTAATTCAAATCTGAATATAAATAATACGTACTATGCGACGATACAGAACCCTCGGTGCGCGAGTCCGACTCACACTTGGCCGGTTTTTACCTTTTTACATAGAGTCACATCACATCGGCTTAGCTCTAGAGCGATGACCTAGTTCGAGCGAAACCGGTCATGTGGCCACCGAGTAAACATCGGATAAGTAATTCAATGCTTCTGGACTGTGCCTTGTTTCGAGGTACACGGAATATTTGCCCTACGTGTTTTGCGTTCAGTCATTATATTCATGAGCTGTAATACAAGCTTTAGTTTTTTACAAGGTTTTTATTACCTTGCAATGTTTGGATGTATGCCAGCTTAGGTCAAATCTTGCTAGTCGATTTTGAGAAGGAGAAGGAAAAGGAATGGAAGTAAAAATAAATAATAGTTAATTAAAAACAACCTTAATGTTTTGACAAACTAAACCAATCACCTTATTTTTTTAAATAGTCATTGTGGGAGGGATTCTGGTGGTATAGATTTTGTTTTGCGCCAGAAGTTTCGTTCATACTTCCTTGTAGGAGACAATCGAGACTCTTGAATAGCCATGATAAGTAGTCCTCCATCAAAACTATTTTCGATTCGTTGATGAAAGATTAACCTGCAAGCCGAGTCCCGTCAAAGCATCATTAATATATCAACAACGCGCCGTCGCTTCTCATAGGTTTATGTGAGTTTACTGTAATACCAGTACATAATCGAGAAATTATTAAATAAAATCCTTCCTCTTGCATTCCTCTATTTATTGATGAAACATCGTGACGTCGGACAGCGACTTCGTTCTACGTTCTACGTAGTGCGTGTAGGTATTTTCAAGATGGCCACTATTTTCAGATTGTAGTCTTGAGAATGCAAATGTCTATGGAGATTCCAATTACCATCAGCTGGCCCTGTGTGCTCGTTTGCCTTCCCTGTCTCATAACAAAGCGTTCCTATAAGCGAGAGCGACAATTTTTTTAGGATACTTCCTCAACAATTTGATAAGCGAGTAGTATTAGAGAATACCCCTGGAGTTTGATAAATGATTGAATGTTGAATGACGTTGCGTGACCAACGCCCGTGTGGTGACCGGTCGCTTGATAGATCAACTCACAAAACTATTCGTCATTGCCTGTGTTTAGACACAAATAGAGGTGGGTTTTGCTCGCGACTCGACCGTAGCTTTTCGACCGTAGGTTGTCATTGTAGAGAGACGACATATGTATGTTTTAGTCTAATTATAGCCTCTTTAACATAGAAAACCTTATCGAAGTCGTTACATATTTGCGTTATGCCCAATTAAAAAATGGTGATGTCAATTAGGAACACCTACAGCTTGACCATAATACAATCCCATACTTAAATACTTAAAGTTGCCATATCGCACCTTTAGAATTACAGTTACCTAATTCAAAATTACAATTTCTCTTTGAATCATTACACAATATAGACAGGGCCGTGTTATATTTTCATACTTTTCTCTTTTGTGCTAAGTTTAAACATCATAAACTTTCTTATTAAATATATTTATATGTACAGACACATCTGTTACAGTAAGTGTAGATATGCCAGGCCAGGCCAAGAAAAAGCGAGTCATCGTGACATTGATTTGTGCTTTCTCTCCTAGAACAAGGCTCTGCGAGTCGTTGGGCAAGCAGAAATGGGGCGTGTATAATCTATGTCATTACCTCATTACGCAAGAACTAAGGATGACTGTTATAGTTGTTATTCTTCCCTAGAACGTTGTAGATTCTGAGTATTGTCCCGTCTGCGCATTTTAGAGTAAAATACCTGAGCGATAGTTACCAAGCTTTCCCGAACATCCTGGTTTTGGTACTTGTCTTGACAGATCGATTTTTGACCCGAATAAACACCAAATCCACAATTCTGAAGAGGCCTAGTGAAAAAGGGTATAAGTCGACTTACCTCGTTATGACAAAGGATATATACATAGACGGAGTATACCAGACTTACACCTTTTCTCACTGGGACCCCAGAATTGACAACAGGAATTTGATTTGAATATTTTGAAAAGGTGTTCTAATAAAAATCAGACTTTAGTGTAGAGGTTAGTCTCAAAACCATACAATTGTTTTTCATTTGTTTTTGATTATTATATAATATACTAAGAAATAAACTATGGACTAGTGGTTGGAATGACGTCATTTGGTTTGTAACCGCGTTTTGTTTTGTTAAGTCTAGCACTAGCTGTGTTGTAGAACAGACTATGTGGCGTTTAAGCTCTTTAGCCATTAGAAGAAATTTGGAAAATCTATTTTTGCAGTAAATAATGAACAAAGAAAATTGTATGTGTTTGAGACTTCTATAATGTTTATTTTTTTTATTTTGCAGAACACCTTTTAGAAAAGTTCTGTCATTAATATAAAGATACGTCAAGTCGAGTCGATAAATTAGGTTTAATGATCCCTAGACTCGCGCTTGAATGTGTGTGAACATGCTACAATTTCAGTAGAAGTGAGTAAATATCGTTAAATATTAGACCATCGCTAATCCACAGCCGTGCATGCGACCGTACGCAAACAACGATAACACTCGAACAATGCATCAGTTAAATAATTCACATGGCCGCCCGACTTCCAACCTAACTCGCAATTCGAAATAACCAATTATCAACATGAATAACCCAGTAATAAAGACCATTATTGTAGATGTTATTTTCGGCGTTGGTTTTGTAGAAGTGCGATTAGGACCGAGCGTAACAGAGCCTTATCACGTAAGCGACGTTTTTACTTCACACCGTTGTCGCCAAATTGAAGTGCGCGGAAAAGTACCTATTCACAATTATTTCATGTTTTGTTCATCGACTTATGGTTTTTACACATCCCATCTTGGTCGTCAGGGTTGGCAACGCATTTCCAGCTTAAGGCTCCACTGAGGCGGAGCGGAGCGGAGTTGTGCCAATATTAACCGATAGAATCTAAGCTAACGTGCGCAAGGCGCGCTCAACGTGACCGCACGCGCCTTCTATTGGTTAATATTCGCACAGCTCCGCTCGTCTCCGACTCAGTGGAGGCGTTATAGTTCTCTTAACAAAAGTTGGCGTGTAAACACAATAGACTCTATAAGGTTTCATATCGAGTTAAGAATCAGTAACACCAGTTAAAACTATTTCATAAGTCTTTCTACTAGGTCTTTATAACTAAGCGTTTGCTACATTGAAATATTAAGCAGTGTTTAAATTGTGCTGTGTATTTTAATAGCATGACTTGCATTATCTGACTTGATAAATTAACATTTATGCTTTATGTCAATTCTTCTTTTTCACCTTCCTCATACGCAGCACCGAGAAACTAGCAAGAAACTTCCCCATCGCCCGGTGCATTTTCAACGCCGTTAACGACCTGCGATGCATTCCGCACTTTATGGTTCTTTGATTAATGGCAGACAAGCCGCGGATCGCGCGGTGCGTTGCAAATTGACTTGTCACATTATTGGAGTTCTGTGTTCTGTGGGCTGAGGACCGCGGACCCGATAGCTCGAGACACGGTAAAATGAATATCAGAGGCCTGAGAGAAATTGAGCTAGTGTCAAACCCAAGACAATTAACAAATACTCGTGCATCGGAAAAAGAACCCGAGGCTAATATGACTTCATAGGTTGACTGATCATTCGATTTTTTTCTAATGCGCTTTTCCCAAGAACTCATTCGACTTCATTTTGTGTGGAATCGTGCGAGACTGACACTTAATTAGTTAAGGTTCTAGATAGGGAACTGGTTCAGTTTCTATTTCAGTCGCTCTTGTAACTGCGTCTATCAAACTAAGCTTTAAAATAAAATTGTTTAAATTGACCACGATATGTCGTCCTACCTACGCATATTGCAGCCAATGCTGTCATCAGGAAGTGAGCGCAACATCCGCAGATACAATTTTGAACTCTTCTTTTATAACCACAGAAAATATATCGGTTTGTGGGTCAAGTTCAAATGTATTATTTCAAATCCTCTCTCAGTCTGATCACTTCATCATATAATTTGACACGCTCGGGGCAGATCTGGAATAGTATCCAGCACAAAAGGAACTTGGGTTCAGGAGTGAATAGTCCACAAAGAAAGGATTACCCTATTTCGAGGAATCCCAACTCAGCCTTATGTCAGATTCCTTAAGCTCAGTTATTCAGTTTGCTTCGAGATTTGGACAAACAAGTGCACTGCCGTTCAGAAGAAAAACGTCGTATAAACGTATGATTTATAGGCGCTTACTACCTTGCTTTAGTCGCCAGTACAGTCAGCCAATAAAAAAATGGAGTATATTTCAACCTTGTATGTCAAATGTTGGTTACTAAATCCTAATATCATTATTTGTTTTGTTTGAATTTTGACAAGGCACTAGTGTTTACATTTTTCTTTAGGGATCTATAATTTTGTGCTTTTATCATGTGAAGGATTGCTCAAAGTAAAAATAACCCATTTAAGGTACCTATTTGCATCAATTTTGAATTGCAATGACTATTTTTTTATAGTTTTTGTACTTTAGCGCCGTTGATGTCTTTTTCTTTGAAAACATTTTAGGCCAAACAAAAGAAAAAGTGCAAATCAGACTATGTGACCAATAAAGACAAGCGATATGTCATTGGATGTGTGTATTTATGTTCTAAAACTTTGACTATAGAAGGCAGACCCAAATTTTCGTGTTAAAAAAGTAATTGCCGCGCGCCGCATAAAGACAGTAGGGGATCTAATATACCACATGTTTCTGTGACATTCTAGTTCGGCCATTAAAATTTCTTACAGCGATTTGACATTTCTCGCCATGAACAAAGTTATGATAGGATTAAACGAACTTACCTGAAGTGAAGTTCGATCCTGATTATATAAAGTACTTAGTCCGAGATAACTGTGTAGTATCGTCCTTTCTTGCTCCTCATACGCGAAGTTCATAGACACCTTTAAAAAAATAAAAATCGCCACCTGGCAATACTAGTGGCATATGTCATTACGTTTAGAGTCATAAGAAAAATATATTAGATAAGGGATAGGGAACTATACATCGTATAGTCATATACAGTGGTGGACATATAACATATAATAATTATATGTCCCCCACTGTGTGTTAGGGTGGGAAGTTTTCTATCTCGGACTAAGTACTTTATATAATCAGGATCGAACTTCACTTCAGGTAAGTTCGTTTAATCCTATCATTATATTCGTACTTAGTCCGAGATAACTGTGTAGTTGTTTAGAGAAACCAGAAATAGTATTTCAGTGAAAACAGAAATTATAATCATCTCTTTGAATAAAACAAAAACATACTCCTTTAGAACAACAAATAAGAATTATCATCTGAAAGACCTATATTATTAATTTCAATAGGCCCAAAACAACTTCACTATATTAATAGTAATACAAGCTCCTTAAATAGTATTTGAGGTACAAACAGCTCTAGCAAATAAATTTTGTTCATTTAGCAGAGGCCTATTATAGTGCTTAGCAAAGGTAAGTGATTTATCAGACCAACCTACTGCCTTCAAAATATTATCTACTGTGAGTCCTGCCCTATGTGCCTGTGACGACGCCGCATGACGCGTCGAGTGAGAAGAAAATATGGACACATCAATACCACTATCTTTCATAACAAGTTTAAGCCACCTACTAATTGTTTGAGTTGAAGCTGACTTATATGGCTTCTTAAAAGTCAGCAGTAAATTAGAACAGCCACTTTCCTTTCTGTTATCTTTTGTTATTCTTAAGTATTGTGATAAAGTTTTAACTGGACATATACTGGGATTATTATTTAAAATAGGAAGAGATAATTTTGCCATGAATCTTCCCGGCGCTGATGTTTTTTGAATATCTGTCAAAGCTATATTCACTCCTTCTTCATTAAAAATAATGTTGTTATATTTAATTAGGTGAATTGTTTGTACTCTCTGTCCTGTAGTTAACGCTAGTAACATAGCAGTCTTCAATGTGAGTTTCCTCAAATCTAAATCTTCTAGAGGGTACCAAAGTTTAAGATAAGAAAGGACAGTGGCTGGATCCCAAGTATAAGAATATTTAGGAATGTTAGGCCTTAATTTAAAAACACCCTTAAACCAACGTCTTACCCTATCATCTATACCTATATTATTACCTATGATTAGAGATAAAGCCGAACGGTGACAATTTAAAGACTGGTAAGAAGCTCCTTTCTTAAAAAGAGATGTTAAGTATGAAAGAAGCTTTGGTACAGAAGCACTAAATATATCTTCATCTTTGGCCTTACAATACTGCCACCATTGCTTTAAACAACTATTATATTGCTTAAAACTATTATCAGATAAAGATGAGATCATAATTTCAATTGCATCATTAGACAATGATCTTCGTTTCATTGCCTCCCTGACAATACACAGGCCTCCAGGGTAAGGTGGGGGTGTAAGGGGTGTGGTAATCTGGAAGGAGACATTAAGAGTGTTTTAGACGGGCAAAAGGTTAGAATTTCAGAGACTGTTAAACTTTTTAACAGGGGATACCATGCTTGAGTAGGCCACACTGGGTACACTACTATACCAACTGCTTTGTCTGTTATAATCTTTCTTACCACCTTTAAGAGTAGTGAAAATGGAGGAAACGCATAGAAGAATTCTTTCCACTCAACCGTAAAAGCATCTATATTCCATGCATATGGGTCCCTGTGCCAGGCAATATATTTATGACATTTTTTATTGAATCGTGAAGCAAATAAATCAATATCTGGGGCACCTAAGGTATTTATAATTTTATAATATACATTTTGTGACAATTCCCATTCTGTATCCTGGCTAGAGTTGCGTGATTCATAATCAGCCTCTGAGTTGTCTTTAGACTTTATATAGGATGCATAGATCCATAAATCTCTATCCTCACACCATTTCCAAATTCGTCTAGCAAGGTTATTTAGTTTAGGAAACTGTACTGAACCCATTCTATTTATGTATGATATTGCTGTTGTATTATCTATTCTTAATAAAATTTCCTTTTGTTTTAAATTGCTTGCAAAACATCTCAAAGCAAAATAAGCAGCTAATAGTTCAAGGTAATTTATATGATTTTGCTTTTCTGTTATTGACCAACTACCCCTTGCACACTTTTCATTACACACTGAACCCCAACCTGATAAGGAGGCGTCAGAAAAAATTTTTAGTGCAAATTTATATTGTTTAATTTTACATTCTCTAATCATAATATTGTTTTTCCACCATAGTAAATCTGTTTTAGAATCTTGACTGATATTCATCATACCATCATAATTTCCCCCCAAACGTTCCAAAGCTATAAATTTATTTCTTTCCAAATTTTTTGTATATACAAAACCATAACTCACCGCCATACACACCGAAACTAAACTTCCTAACATCTTGGCGAAATCTCTAACAGTACTCTGGTTTAAGTTAAGGTATTTATTAATTATTAACAGTAGTCTCTCACGTTTTTCATGGGTGGGGCTTAATGACATCTTAATCGAGTTAATTCTAAAACCTAAAAATTCAGTAATGTTACATGGAATGATTTTACTTTTTTCCTTATTTATCACAAAGCCTAAGCATTGCAGCTTATTCACAAGGATACTGACATTTTGTATGCATTCATTGTATGATGAACCTAAACAAATCAAATCATCTAAATAAACCACTAGACGAATACCTTTTTCCCTCAGGTAACCTATAATCGGTTTTAATAGTTTTGTAAAAACAAATGGTGCAGTGCTTAAACCAAATGGCAGACAATTATATTCATATAACTGATCATTAAATTGGAACCTTAAATACTTTTTATAAGTTTTGTGTATTGGGCACAGATAATAGGCATTCTTTAAATCTAAGGTGCACATGTAATCACCCTTAGACAATAGTTTACATAATGTCCTTATATCCTCTAACTTAAAATGACTGTCTACTACAAACTTATTTAAATTTTTAAGATTCAGAATAAATCTGTGTGAACCATCTTTTTTAGGAATAGTGAAAATACTTGATAAGAACTGGCCAGAATCTGGACTGCATTTTGATATAACAGCCAGTTCTAATAATTTATCTATTTCAGCTAATAATACTTGAAAATCTAAATTACTATTATAGTTATGAGGGGTATGATTTTGGTGAGGGGGGGAAGAAAAGGGAATTTTGTACCCTTTTACCCACTCTAAGACAGTGGAATCTTGGGTTATATTTGCCCAGCATTCATAATAATGACATAATCTAGCAGCAAAAGGTACCTCTTTTATGGGTATTTGGCATGGCCTCTCAACGGTGGTCTTGCTGATCTGTTCAGTGGTTGGCGCTGATTGAACCGTTGATGGTTTCCCCCACGGAATGACCCTCTCCCTGGAGGGGCCTGGTTCTGGTTCGGACGTCGTGGAGGATGTTGGTAGTTTTTTGCTACAAATTGTCTTGTCTGTGTAACTGTTTTTGATTTTAGAATAGCAGAGGCTCTTTTCATTGCTGAAAAAGATTTTACTGAATCATCCAGTTGGGAGTAGAGATATAGCTCTCTTTTGTTATCCTTCAGGCTTTCTGACAAATTTTTATCCATAAATGGATTAAGTAACTTTCTGCGAATCTCAGTGTAATTAAAATGCAGATTACTTAGTAACCGTGAGACATCACTTAGTCTTTTGATTTGATCTACTTTCTCATAATCTTTTTTGGATAAGTTGTTAATGGTTTGACAGACTCCTGCTATGGCTAAACCAATTTCCTGTTGACGCTCCTGTAGGAGCTTGTCCCGAGTCTTTGCTGGATTACTAATGACTCCCAGCAGTTCATTATTCAACTTAGGTGCATCTAAAAGTTTACAGTTACAAGGTACAAGTATAGACTCTGTGAGTTTTTCTCTTGCCTGTTTAGGTAGGCCCTCAATAATAATGTTTTTGACCGGATCAAAAATTTTTTCATGGATTTTTTCTCCATATTGTTTGGTTCCAGTAGCAGATTCTCCTAAGGCTGCTAGAATATCGCTCTCAAGCTCACTGTCTTCTTCATCTAATTCCGGTACAGTGACAACGTCATCTGTTTCCGGGAATGAAATTGGGTCTAGGTGATCTAGCTCCTCGGTTTGAGCTGAAATGTATACACACAGGTACCATAAACACAGTTTAATTTTGCACCGGTTGTACGACAAACATGTCGTAACTAAGATAGGTTATAATATGACACACAGGTCAATTTTGCCCATCTCCGTCCCACGGACAGAGGCATTATCGTCACACGATAAAGCACATAATATGAATTCCTGGTAATTCTTCTCGGGCATATCACAAATTGTGAGAATACTTTCCCTCGAAAAGTAGGCATCAAAACGCGTGGTCATTGAATCGATAAACTAACATGAATGCTGTAAAAATTAGCTAAAAACTGTACATTTTCAATGAAATTTTGACTAAAATAAACGACCGATTCTTACCTTTTTCGCCCTCCGAAGTCTCTGAGGTTTTACTCTCATGTTCTTTGTAGTACCTAGCTAGTCTCTTTTCCAGCTTTGCGATCTTTTTCCGAGTTTTATCGTCGTCGTTGTTTTCTTTATTACGCTTCGGCATCTCAATGTCTCTCAATGCACTTAATGTCGATGTTAAAGTGATTTATAACCAAATAATATCGAAAATAATTAATTCCGTGTCGGTTGCGTTTGAGCGCGAAATAACGAATGACATATGCCACTAGTATTGCCAGGTGGCGATTTTTATTTTTTTAAAGGTGTCTATGAACTTCGCGTATGAGGAGCAAGAAAGGACGATACTACACAGTTATCTCGGACTAAGTACGAATATAATTGAATATAAAATTACCTTTCTTCTTAAAAAGCGAGATCTAAAAACCCGCATGTTTTTTTTTGATACTGGCGTAGGTATATGTCGTCGGTATAAATCCGATTAAATATGTTTTTTTTTTAAAGAATTGTTTGTACCCAGTGACACTCGCGCCATCAAGACGAATCTAATGACCCGTTGAATAGTTAAAAGGGGACATAGGAACGGGCATACCTTTGGTGTGTTTCGGCACGTTTTAATACTAAAAAGCGTGCCCAAAGCGTGGCGGCACCGTTTTAAGTATGGGAACGCACCGCCCCGCACCGCCTCCGCTCTCAGTGCGTTTGCGGCTTTACGCCTGATGCACAATGGCCACAGAACCGAAACGGATCCGGATCAGATATTTTAATCAAAATTGAACCTTATCGCTATTCAGTGTTCCGGTTTCGTTTCGGTTTCGTGGCAGTGTGCTTAAGGCGTTATTGCATCAGAAAATAGCACCATAGTCCAGCGTGTAAATCTCCACTGTAAATATCGTGGTTACCGCTTCCTCGATGTAATCCATTCGTTTCGTCGTGTACACACCGGTGCTAATAGAACTAATTGGTATTGTGTCAACGATTTTTATTAATTGTTATTTTATACGAACTAACGTGGAATGGTGGCGTTTTGACCCGAAGAATACAGTTTTTAGAACTCTGTTTTTTAACCTCTTCTGTGTTGCTTTGTAGATGAGCGTACGGCCATTTTGTCAAACGAGGAGTTGTTGATGCGTCTTAGCGTTGCGATTGTCACTGGATACTTTAGTTAAAAAAAATATAATAAGCGAATTTAAGACTTATATACAGTATAATAGCACATAAAATAATCTCCGGGGTGGTACTTCTCTCTCCCTCGCTCTTATACACTCTTATTCTCCCTGCCTAACTGACCTTACCCGAACCCGAAACAATATTTAGAACCTCTTGCGCTGGACAGTCGAAGTTATTAATATATATATATATATATATATATATCGACGTTAAAAAGATCTACACGCCTTTTTGTCACTAACAATAAGGTTTCTTTACATACATTAATTTGACGCGATAGATGCACTGTCAGCCCATCAGAACCCTGACCCACCACTGAACTTTGTCACATTGACCATATGATTCAAGTGGTAAGAAGCGCCAGACAAATTGTTTTATAAAGTCACTGTGACACCGTTATATGGTAGGTCAGGGATCCATTGGGCTTATAGTAAATGATTATTTACATATATAGGTGACGGTATTAGAATATGCAGGCTTGGTTTTTAGACTTATTAATAGCTATTTATTACTGATTCATTATTATTATAATAAGTAGCGATAAACCTTGGCAGTGTGTCCTTACGTTTATAGCAAGAGCAAAACAAACAAGGTTTATTTATTTCTTGCTGGTGTGGGAGAATTCTTAAGTATATTGACTGACTTGCACACGCTATAATAAAATAAACCATCATCATCATGTCAGCCGAAAGACGTCCACTTCTGGACATAGGCCTCCCCCAAGGCTTTCCACTCAGACCGGTCTTGAACTTTTTCATCAACAACGGTCCCGCGATCCTGACGAAAAATAAAAATGTTGCATCAATACAACAAAAAAAAAAACAACTGCCGGAAACGCATATAAAAAGCGTTTTTCTGACTTTTAACAAGCTTGTCTGTGCCTTGAACGCATTAGTGCGTTTTCATTATATGTGAGCTTGGTAAAAAACTAATTAAAATAAATGTCACTTCGCTTAAGTCCTGGGCAAATGAACGGCGGCAGCGAATAATCTATTATTTATAAATAACTAATAAATTAGACCAAAAAGTATTGTCCCTAAAAATGAAAACATTTATAGTCGGTAGGATTATTTAACCTGTCTAAATACATGGACAGCATAGAATGAGATGTTCATAGAGTCATTGGGTCGCGTAAGCGCACCTTTATACCAAGTATTTTTTAAGTTAACAAGTCTACTCCATGGATTACTATATCCTTGTATTGTAATGTTCTGCCGTGCCTTTCCTGCACTGTTTCGATACGCTCGTGATCTTTGTAAATGGACTCGTACATAACCTGCATCGAATATAAATGATTTGTCTGATTGACGACGCCCGGGCAAAAAGTATACAAGCTTTGCAATTAACTCTGTGGAGCAATGCAGGTGATACTTGATAAGTTTTTACAATGCGCTCGTTGAGTGTGAAACTGTTTAGATATTGCATGCCTGTATTATTATTTGCATTTTAAAAGTTACATATTTTGGTCATTTGTTTGACATATCGATTTTTAATGCAAAATAGGTACATCAATTGCCATAATATAAAATATTTTCTGTGAAGAATAAAAAAAAATGGTCTTTACTATGCGATATGAATAAAACTAGTGTAATAGAATATGTTTTTTCTTTAATGTTTCTGAATAAAATGGAGGTACTTTTGTAGTGATTTAGCTATACTATTTCGATTGTCCTGGCTAGCTAAGTAGTTTGTTATAGCTGCCTGGCAAATGATCTATACACGAGATTTCCAAACTCAGAGCTTTGCAAATATTTCTAAATCACTTTTAAACGTTTCTCTAACCGAACCAATTACGTGGTACATATTGCGATTGTTATTAGAAATGTAAATACATCAGATGAATCTATTGATTGGATTTTATTCCATAATTACAATGTAATCATTCCCGCTGTTCCAACCACTGGGCGATCACTAGCAGTCATATTAGTTTTAATTATATCGTACTAGGTAGGTATCCATTAACAAATTAACATTTCATTATATATCCCATCACTAAAACAGTACGTTATATAACGTGGGATAAAATATATTTCAATTATGTTGTTATTTACTTCATGGTTATAATATAAAAGCATGTTGTTTAGTAAAATTAATAGCTCTACATTTTTTGTATCGTGTAATCTTTGAGTAAGAGCCCTTAATCGATCTTGATCAACTTGTATGTTTGCTATAACTATGTTAACTACATAAATAACTATAGGTTACACAATTAAAACATTTATAACCAGCAATTATACTAGATAACGACTATATCGTGAGCTAGACAATTACAGAATTATTATCTTTAGCATCTGATTATTCATGGAATAAATGGAAGTGAAAGCGATGACGTAAGGTGATTAATAGAATTGACCACAGGAACTAGAAGCATTTTTTTTTGTATTTGACATTGTTTATTATTTACTGAGAAGATAAAAATAAACAAATTATGCTAATGGCCAAAGAGCTTTAAGGTATTTTCTATACGTCTCAACTAGCGTTTGCTTAGCAGCAAGCGGTTACAAACTAAATGACGTCATTCCGACCACTAGTCCAAAGCGGGCGTAGTAAACACTGATAATATTTAATATTTTTTCAGTAAATGCTTTTTGACATTCATAGGTGCATTATAATATGCCTAAATTGAAGAATATGAAATATATTATGCCTAAACTTTGACTTTTGACTTTGAAAAGTTCTTGTCTTCAATCTGTAATACAAGCTAGTTGTATATTTTGGAATTCCACATATCTATAGGTTATGATTACGTAATGCACGAGGGAAGAAAATATACTTTTTTGCACCCAAAGTATGGATTTACGTTCGGGGCCGACTCCATTTGTTCAAGACTTAGTCAAACTCTGTTTATGAAATAAAAACATGTCTGACAAAATGTAGCATTATGTTGCTACGTTTTTTCCCCTACGCATTCCAAGGGTTGCTACGAACGCTACGCCGTAGCGAGCTAAAAGGCTGGATCCATTTTGTCTGTCTAACGTCTGTGATTGAAACAGATATTTTAAAACACGGCAACACTGGGATAAAGGGATCCATACACAGGTTTATGTGGTCGAGTTCGGAGTAAAAGCAAAAAAAAAGGATTTTACACAGCGGCCCAGACCAATCTACCTAATGGACGGGATGAGACGTTTGGTTATAATGGTTATACGCGAGCATTCCCGTGGTCAGTTGCTAAAGTTATATTTTTTAATCCTTGCGTTATTTGTGTGCAATATTTTATCTTATCGAATCAGATACTACAATCAAGTACTTACAAATTTTCTACGACGACGCGGTTAAATTGGGCTAGTTGTTAGTATGAATGTTAGAATGAAGCGCTGAGAAGTAATATAAGAGTCTTTAAGTTTCTAAGTATTTACATCGTCGTCTAGTATGAATGTTACAAGTCTAGATCTTAACTTGGGACTACGTCAATGAATATGACATAATCCCCTGATATTTACCATCATTATTTACTGAAACGAAGTTGCAAAGTTTTGTTTCTTTATTAAAGAGTTATGTACTCGTATATGATCGCAGTGATGTTGCGAAGTATAATATGTATGTCTTAATATTATCTCAGGAACAGTAAGATCAGCAACGCATACAACTTATTGCTAACTTATTAGTTACCGGTTAATCTCGTGTTTAATATCTATTTGTTGGGAAATAAATAACACTGATTGTTGTTTTGCAACTTCGACTATGTTTCGTTATGAATTAAATACTAGTTTTATTACTAGCTGCTGCCCGCGACTCCGTCCGCTTAAAAGTCGGCTATCGCTATTCCCTCGGGAACTATGCAATTTTCCGGGGTCAAGAGTAGGGGTATATTCTTCCCCGTTACTCAAGTGAGATACAAAATTTTATCGAAATTAGATCAGATGTGAAAGCGACTAGCAGACAGACAGAAAAACAGAGAGATATCTTCACATTTATAATATTAGTATGGACATGGCGTTTATTTTTAGCATGCAAAAAAAGGATA
Organism: Acleris sparsana; assembly: GCA_923062465.1. NCBI lineage: Eukaryota > Metazoa > Arthropoda > Insecta > Lepidoptera > Tortricidae > Acleris > Acleris sparsana. Next base: position 12,531,917 of record OV281298.1, on the reverse strand, counting down.
GGTAGGCGATATTTCTTGTAAAGTATTATGGTTTAAAATAACTTTAAAGGCCTTTAAACGTAAGACGACCGAATGGACGGCTTAGTTATATTTTAGCATCCCTAAGGATGGGTTCCGTACTTAGGTACCGAAATGTCATAATCCAGTTAGTTTTTCGTGTAAAGTATGTACGTATGATATTTCGGCCCTTCGCCAAGTTTGCACATTTGTGAACCATTTCAATAGATTTATGCACAATTCCGTTATCGTTACTAATATTATTTTGCCTCCCTTTTGATAAGTGGGGGCATAAATGGCCGTTTACTGTACACAGTTAGGGACCTTTATGCGCGTTCACGGTTTTAATGATTTAGGGAGTATTTCAAAGGTATAAATTATGTTAAGATTACTTGTTACTTGTAAGAAATATTTGAGTTGGCATTTTTTTGTTGTTTATTCGCAACTCGATTTTGTCCGCGTAGAGACGGAAAACTCTGGGGAAACGTATTCTTCCGGAATAAAAATAAATAAATATTAGGAAACAAGTTAAAAGTATCCGATAAGCTTTTAGTTAAGCTTTCTCCACTGGTAACTAATTTTGTCGAAATCAAAGTCAAAATAACAATTTCTTTTTGTATATAAGACTTAGAAAGATCTAACAACAAAGTTAGGTTACCTGACAATCACCCATTACAAAACAATAGTAAAGAAAGAACGAATTTAAAAAAAAGTCAAATAGAAATCTCACACAATTTCACTACAGTGCATCTACGTATTCATGTCTTTCAAGCTGGCCAAAGTGCATTAACGAACTTTAACGCCTTATATAAAAGCGCAGCGGTCTCTCTTATAGCTGTACGTTAAGGCTTTAAAAGTAAAACGTGTCTGTTATGAGCACTCTTAGTGGCCAGTTTGAAGGCTATGCACGTTACAGACTACCTGTAAGCTTAGTAAAGTTGCATTTTACCAAGTCAAAATAATATAAAATGAGCAAAATACGTGTGAATCTGACTTAAAAAAGCTATAGCCAGCTAAAGGCGGACTGACCTGTCTTGACGAATAAACGTTAAAGACTGACGATTTTTTTTCTTTTACGTGACTAATTAAATGCACAGCGCATGACTTAGACGCGTTTAAAACAGTGTACAGTTAGCCAAAAATGTGGTCTACCACTACGGTTGAAGTTCATTTGCACGTCATGATACAACACGTTCGATTTTCCCTTGCAATAATATAATGACAGTGACAAGTGTCAACTTAAGCGATAATTAGATCTCACAGAAACCACTTTTTTGGCCGAGCTTACCGGGAGCATGTAAATCGGTAAAGATAAAGATAAAAGAAGATAAAAGATAAAAAAGATAAAAGAAATTTATTTAGTAAGTAGGCCGCTCGGGCACTTTTACACGTCAAGATACTACCAGCGCTTCCCAAGAGGAGACCACTGCTGAGAAGAAACGCCGCAAGAAACTCAGGTGGTGCCACATGCCCCTGAGTTCTCATACTGCTTAGCTCTATCCGAAGTATGGGAGTTTCATTTGGTCGTACAACTGTCGCGCAACTTTGAAGAGCGATTACGGGACTAAACATTTAAGTTTATTATTTAATTAAAGATTTTTTACGTACTGCATTTACTCGATAAAAGATCCATTTTCGAAATCAGAGTCCCAAATAAGTAAGTTATTGTTTTTGCTGCAGATTTATAAAAAATAATTTATATAGCAGTCAGAATCGCGCACACGCTTCTTCCAGTCACTCTACCGCCAATTTAAACCTTATTCTTATTACGACCCGGTCAAATCAGGAAACTAAGATCCGGTGTACCGCCTACGGCTACGTTGTATGCTAACGGGGTAAGTAAAATGATGAAAATTGATTTTGTCGACAAAAACCAAAGTTTGCTGTTGATTTTTGAAATTCAAGTTTCTGTTTTACTTTATAACTTACTCCGACCACGTTAAAATTTATGTAACTGAAACAGAAATTTGTAAGTTGTTAATTGGAAATTGAGTCTGTTACAAGTAAAATAATTATTATAGTTTCTATATACTACTGTAAGGAACCTAACCTAACCGCAAGCAAATCCGCGACGGTAAACGCAAGTAACATAACGCTTGTGATCCACACTTTAGCCATTCACTTGTTGCCACTAGACAAGTATCTAGCTGACGCTCTGATCCCTTTCGCGTTGACATATTAAGAAAGCCACAGCTCTATAGAAAACTTATTCAGTAAACTATGATGAAAATCTAAATGTCACATCTTTGAAACGATCGAATATACAACAAAAAGTATAAAGAAACTCAAGAAGTATGTAGACTCCATCAAGTTTTAGCAAAAGGGTCTTCAACTCATTCCCCAACTATTTTTCTAACCCTACGAGAACTGACTAAAATGAAAAGATCCAATTAAAGATTTTGGAAGCCCATTTAAGTGTAATTTGGGACGTTGTAAAACGTTCGCGAAACGTCGTTAGCCGGCCCCTTGTCACTTTGACAAAGGCCGGCTTCATTGTTAAGCCTATCGTTATGGATACGTCGTGCTATAAACATCTGGATGTTATTTACTTTGCTATATGAATGTCGAAGATAAACCGATACGAAACGTATTGAAAATTGGTGCTCGACTTGCTTCAAATACATCATAAACAGCATGCAAGCATTGATAATATTAATACGTTTTAGATTTATGCTACATGAGCGTTGTTGTCTATGCATGGCGTCGTTGCTGCTGCGATGCTCTTCATATGAATTAGAACGACATGGTTAAAGTTAAATAGAAATATAATGACTCTTGTTGCGTACTTGCTTCCTAAAGATAGTCTAAACTTCGCGGTGCATACGATCTACTCTGACATAAAATCTCCAAGCATTGTGCAAACATCTTCTCGTTCTGTGCCACGCTAAGTAAGTTAGGCTACTGTTGGATACTATCATACCATCCTGGCTTAGTTTACTAGCCTTCTGGAACCCGGGTATAAATACTGCGCTCTCAGCAGTTTACGAAATCGTACGAGAACAATTTCGAATAAGGAATAGGGTCTTACTATTTTCAATCTTTGAATGAAATCGTCTAGAATATGTTTCAAATGTGAATGTATAAAATTACTGGTCATCCTCCAGATGAACTTTTTACCCTCATAATTAAAATGCATTAGCTAATGATATCTGCACACACGTAAATGTATGTTTGCCTAATTGTGGAGTTGCCTGCTGTGAGCTCAGTAAGGACCCGACTAATACAATGTTATAGTCGGGGTGCGGGAATGGATTTTAGGACAGACACAGCATAAATAATTTTACTTGTAAAATATGCACATTTGACCACAATCTTAACTCCTGATGGTTAGTGACAATGAGGTCACCTTACCTATTCTCTCGCGTATCGCTTGCTCGGGCACGCGGCATAAGTTTGTAAGCTTCATAGTTTAAACTGAACAGCTGCTTTTGTAAACGTGTTTTTGAAAGTGGTTGCATACGAAGCTGGCTTTATAATGTGTTTTCACGCCGCGTTGTTTTGTGTGATTTTAATGGGTCCCGTGCGGCCATTTTGGTTGGTTCAATTTTTACCATTATGATGAACTCTATACATAGTCCCTCTGTATGTTCGCTTATATGTTTCAAACTATGCAACGGATTTCATCAATAGATAGAGAGAAGAGAGATTGAATCAAAAGAAAGGTTTCTATGTATAATAAACTCTGGATTATGTACTCTACGGATGTTATAAAAAAGTGTCATAAACCGTAGACAGCGGCGGGTCACTAATGTGTTATAAAGTAAAATACAAATCACGGCACGAAACAAATCACCTTTAAGATGTTACAGCAATCATCGACACGCAATATATTTCCGAAGATCATCTGTTTCGTACCTCGATATAGCTTTTATCCGACATACATTCCCAGTCGTTACACGAACTTATCGCCTGTCGAAACGCGAACCGATTGATTCTGAGGGGGAAATGACTCTGGAATGATGGCACGCGAGGACCGCCCCAGTTTTTACACAGTTGGAAAATGTTTCATTCTGTTATTTTTATACGAGTAGACCACATAGCCACGGTCATATTTTATGTTTTAAGAAATATCAAGGCTAGTGAAAGCCTACGCGTTTTAATGATTAGTTCAGGTTTTAATTATATATCAACCTACGTTGTTATCTGGCTTTACTATCGCTTAAATATCGCTATTACGCTTAATGTTTTCGCTCGCTTGTTAGTTGACATCTATTTATGATGTATGTACAGTCTCCCAATTAAAATGTTGAGCATACTTAGAACCTTGTCATTGTGAATTTCATTGTCATTGTAATGTGTGTCGTTTGACGTTATGTTTGAAGTTTACTATGACGACGCACTAAAGTGCTTAACATTTTGGTTGGGATACTGTACATAATACTATAACTCGGTCGGATACACTGCCATAGTCACTAAACATTTTATGATCTCTCAAAGTCAAAGTCAAACTTGAGCTGGTTCTAATTCACTGTAGGTACTTCGCCGGATTATTTTAATCCTTTAATCCGCTTTAGGTTTATTATATACTATTTCTTACTTAACTTAAAATACCTTTAGAGTTTTTCCCATACTTCCTAATATGGGCTTCGCTTTGTTTGCTTTTTTTTGTGATTTAGGATATACATACATTTATATTTAACTACTACAATCAGTCAACATTAATTAAAACTCTTCTTGTTTTGTTTTTATTTCGACTTGCGTGTAGAATTAATGTTTTCGTATTTCAAAGATACAGAAAGTTCGTTAAGTATATAAACTGAATTTCAACACGTGATGTACATCTTAAAACGTGGTAGGGCGGACTTGTTAGAATTAATGTTTTGAGGCCTCCCCTTCTCGTTTTACTGTCTCATACTAAAGAAGCGTAAGTTCATTGGTGTCTTAACTGATTTAGATCCTTTTAGACCGGTTTGGTAGTAAATCTGGCGTGGGGCTCATAGTGTCGCGGAAAATGTTGCCTCCAGGCATCGCTCTGGAAATGTGTTATGCTAATCGTTTTAAGCCTAAATGCCTGTTTGTTATGCTTCATCGGGTTAATCACTAGTGTATAAAGCTCCTAAATATAAATATCTTTTGTTTTTATTACTAGTTGACGTAATTATACATCAGTGGCGCTTTATTTTAATACAGTTACATAAAATCTCTGTCAAAATGTTAGTTTTAAATAGAGGTTTTTCACTAAAACGTGCGTACCCCAATTTAGGACTAAAATTTTTTTTTAAATATTTTTGTTTCGAAAATGAGCCATACATTACGGCCGAAAATTTTTAGTGAAAACTCGCAAATAACACAACGAATGCACTATAAATCGAATTGGAAAAATAAATTACGCACTCAATTTTGCAAATTCGAAGTGAAAACAGTTGACGCTCGTGTTTATCCAACGCGAAGTTACTAGAAATTTACCCAAACAATTTTACGATGAAAAATAATTTCGCATGTACCCGTCAACATAGGTTTATTGTTTCGGCAACGTTCGCTATGTATTTGTATGCAGACGGGCACTAGACTTACACGGTTAAATTTAATACAGTAAGAATTACACAGGAATAAAGTGCTGCTTAATAATGTACGTGAGCTTTGGGAATAATAAAAATGTTTTTGTACGTGATGATAAGATATAGATGGAATAGAATCGTGCGTTTAGCATACTGTGGTAATAAGTTGGGTGTGCTTTGAATTTAATTTCGGAACTGGTCTAGATATGTTGAGGATATCCGGTCTATTTGTTGTGGAAGCAGTTTTATCATTGTACTGTTTATTACAACGTTGAAACTCCTTTATATCGTTGGGTACCAAAATGGTAAAAAGGAACTCGTTATGATGAGACTACAGATGTTTTCCTTAGCAACTTTGTGCTTTGAAAATGTGTTTGCTCGCGTTTATTTTGTATTGAAATACGAAATAAAGGGTGAGACACCAAGGTGGCTACATTAAACAACCTAATTTTTGAATTATTTTTTTCAATTTGACATTTCTGTATGTTTATGGTGATAATTTCGTCAATAAAGGATTTTATTATGGATTGTGTAGACATTCAAACTAGGGTAAAATTAGTTAAATTGTACCGTGAGCCTGTCTATAATTTTAGTAAAAAGAGCGTATCGTAGAGAAACCAATCGCGACCCTCCGAACCGTTGGACAATTCTAAGGTTTGTTGAGTTGTTTATGAACCTACCATCGCGAGACAACTGCCAGGCCAACCAACACGTCGTTCACGAATTAGATCTACACCCAGTACGTGTCACAGTATGGTGTGCAGTTCATTCGAACTGCATTTTCGGCCCATACTTGTTTACGGAAAATGGTGCTACAGTTACTGTGCCTAACTGGAGATCGGTATTTGGTAATGTTGAATCATATCTTCATTCCAATATTACGTAGAAAACGCATACCTTTTAATTAATGTATAGTCGCTTCAAGTCGCATTGCAATACCCAGTTACGGACACCCTGCGTACAAAATTCGGTCAAAAACTTACTTCGAGGAATGCCCCCCAATCGTTAGCCTCCAATGTCACCAGATCTTACTGTCCCAGTTTTTTTTTGTTGGGATATTGCAAACAAAAAGTTTATAAAACTAAACCTCACAACAGGGACGAATCAATTCAATTCAATTATCGAAATCGGTGAATTTACGAGCCGCAAAATTAGTAACGTTTTAATCCGATGCAGAGCTAGCATTAATGAGCGTGGTGGACCCTAAAATCAAGTAAATTTTTAAAAAATGTTAAGCTATTTTTTCTTCTTATGGATGTTGTGCAAGTTTCTCTTTTATCGCAATATACGGATTACCGAAAACTTTTTGCAAAAATGGTTCGCTATTTTTCCGCGTTTTCACAGGTTCTTGAGCAAAACGTGATTGTGTCGTGTGTACTCGTTATACGGCGGTGCACGAGTCTGTTTATGCAGTTGGCGGTCTGCATACACAATACGCTGATGCACTCCCCCCTCCAATGCATTTTGCAGCGGGAACTTTAACGAATTTCTTCTACGTGAATTATTAAATGTACTCCCGTTTCGGTCTTGAGTATTTCACGTCCATTTTTAGTAATATGAGGCCTTTAGTTTTTGTGAGTTGCGCTTGATTTCTTTTGTTTGATAGTATTAATTGGATTGATGAATCATTTTATGACATTAATAAAGTGGCACAGACATTGCGGGTTGGTTTTCGAAGGCAATCCAATCGATGAATTATGAAGCAAAGCATTTATAAATGATAAAAGGAAACCCTTCAAACATATAGGTACTTAACAGCTGTTTTAAAGCAATCTGACTCCTTTCAAAGGAGGCGTCCTCACGATCGCTGGCCTCGTAGCAACCTCGCGATGGACAGAATTGGAAACGGCACATAAACATTATACCTTACGATTTACGTTTCTGGCTGACAGTTCGGTGTTAACGTTTGTTTATAACTGTCCAGCTTCCGTAAAAGATGGTAAACAATTACCAAAAAAGTGCTGCAGATGTGTAGGCAGGTAAAATCGTTTTTCGAGTCCTACCATAATGCTCTTGGTGTCTTAGATTTATTTCTCTTCGTAACTTTGGGTTTATATGAAGCTTTAAAAATGCTTATATGCGTTGCCGCCAATGAATGCGTTCACCCGATTTGATTAAAATAATATTCCATAAAATTTTAATAGTGACTGATTTTGCCTTGTTTAACCGTCGCGAGTATTATTTTCCTTATAAGTGACGTAACCGGTAAACTGGGATTTGGGATACAGCTGAAATGGTGTCAATGTTTAATAAATTAATATTATGGTCATAGATTCGTTTAATTATGTAGAAATAACAGCGTTTTATACATCGTAAGTATCTATGTTATGTCAGTCTAAAGCCGTCTGCTGCTGTAGTTGACTCCCGTAGGTAACCTGTGAACTTTACCAGTGGCCCGTTTCAAGAAGCTTCAAGTTACAAATTACAAGCGGGAGTCTCTTTCTAGCAAAACGAGTTAGAAAGAGACCTCCGCTTGTAATTTGTACCTTGTAGCTTCATGAAACGGGCCTCAGGACGTCCATCCACCTTGTTTAACAATCTCTTACCCATAGCTTGCTCGTGAAAAATGTACAGCATCAAAAGCTAGCCCAAATACTACCATCCTCGACCAAAGGAGGTCAGAAAAAACAGAAGACAATCGTTTTTCTTTCAAATTAACAAAGTGACGTAGACTCAAACTCAAGGCACGTAAAGTCGCAGAATGATGAGGTTTGTATGTTTCATCATGTTCTTACTTTTTAACTAGTATGTCGATGTGCTGGCAACGTCCAATAGTTACTCATACCTTTTCATATCTTGAATAAACTATGGGTACTAAACAAGTACCTTTACTAATGCTGAACGATGAAGTAAGTGGTGGTGGTGGTTCGGTGTTTTTGCGGGTGGTAGGACCCTGTGCAGGGTCCGTCCGGATCGCTACCACCATCTTATCCATTAACCTACCGCCAAACAGCAGTGTTCGCATAGTTGTGTTCCGGTTTGGGGATAAGACAGCCGGTGTAATGACTAGCATAGAGGCATTCCATGTTAGTCCTCAGGGTTGGCAACGCATTTGCAGTCTTATGCTAATGTCTATGGGTCACAGTTTCCACTTACCATCAGGTGGCCTGTGTGCTCGGTTGCCTTCTCTATGCCATAAAAAAAATATAATAATACTACTTTAGAATTTAACATGAGCTTTTCACGCCGCGATGTAACCCATGAATCCTTGGACGGGTCGTTGATCGCGTCACTAACCATTATACTAATTACTCAGAAATATACAAATCCATAAAATCCGCCACTAAGGCCAATTAGCGGCGGAATGGTCGCGGGCTGCGCGCGCGCGTGTCAACGGCCGCAGGTGCGCTGTCATTGGTCCAGTGTTGCCAGGTCTCCTGATTTATCAGGAGATTTACAGATTTCAGGGTAGGTCTACAGATATACAGATTTTTATAGAGAATCCCCTGATTTTTTGGAATATTCCTCCTTTTAAACATTTTATTCGACCTTTTTAACTCGGATGCAAACTGAAACGTTTCTTTTTTCGTTGAATTGGTCGAGGTGTCTGTGATCAAATAGACCAATAGCGTCAATTCAATTTAATTAATAGGACTGTCGCACTGTCTGTCACGTGTCATCAGGTGTGAAGCGTTAATCAAAACAAAACTAACATCTTCAAACCAAACTTCCGATAACTTTTCGAAGCTCGAGTTGGAATCTGGCCTACTACTTTGAAACCTGTAATTCGAACTTCGAATCGCCCAGTCGCTTTCTTGCGAACTATTAACGCTTAGAGAGCAAAAGGGATAGCAATAGACGAAGTTCAAATTACGGATTTTAAAGTAGAGCCCCTGTGTATATCTGATGTATGCTTTTTTTTACATGAAAACAAAATATTCATCTAAGACAAAAATCATGTTCATACATAAACTGATTAATTTATATTTGAAGTCAAGAAACTTGATTAAAGGTAAGATATTCGACTTGTAAAAATCTACAGATTTTTTCTCTCAATCTCCTGTTTTTCTGGCATTACGTCTTCTGACTTTTTCAGATTAGACCTGGCAACACTGCATTGGTCACTGGCCGCCATTGTTCTGGCGGTTGTGCCGGCACGCCCCGCGGAAGCAACCCTGATTTAGGGTTTGGGTTGCGATTAAAGTCGCAGAATTAAGTCTTCATTTTTGTTTAATTTGAAGTGTGGGCAGATCTACAAGGAGCGGCTATCTGGTTAAGGTTGTAGTGGTTTTGATTTCATTGCCAAGAGCTCGTGATTTTAATACAAATCGGACTCGCCTAGCGGGTTGGCGCCAGTTAAAGTGAATGAACTTGATATATTTATACCGGGAATCGTTTTTGCTGTTTGGCTGCAGAACCCTAAAACGTCAACATTTGCCGAAATACCTAATCTAAAGAGGCTTGATTGGACTAATTCGACAAAAGTGGTAATTGTTTTAAAACTTTTGCGTATAATATCTGTTGCGTACTTTTAATTAAAGTAACGCGCCTATTATTTCACAGCGATAAGGTTATTTAATAGACATAATGGTGAAACTACGTTACAATTAAAAGAAGTAACAAACGAAGCTGTTATTTGCTTGTCGGTGTACAGTCGGTATTGAGATCGTTATCACTGAGTAATAGTATGTTATTAATGTTATTATCTTACTTTGTTGTTGAATAACCGTTTTAAGGTGCAGATTAAAAAGTATTCGTGATATTATTAAGAGCTTCATTTCTGACAGAAATGAGAAACTGTGTTTGGTTCGAATGATTGATCAGAAATTTTATAACACGGCGACAAACTTAGGTTCCTTTTTTTACCTATCTGTCTAAGGAGGGTATTGGTTTTGACCTATACTGTATGAATGTTTCTTTATGCCTCGTTAGAGACAGTTGATGGCCCGATTTCGACAAACGAGGTTCGGAGATTCGTTTTGGTGTCTCGAGTGTCACTGCGTTTGATGAGGCGATTGCCTAGTTGGTAATGACCCTGCCTACTAAGCTAGAGGTCCTGTATATAAGTATTTATATCGTTGTCTACTACCCATAGCAGGAGCCTAGAGCTTAGTTTGGGACTAGGTCAATTGGTGTGACAGTTATATTTACTTATTTATTTATAATATTTTTAAAGTGACCGTAGGAACTCCCCTATGACTCATAGTAGACCCTTATTTAACTGGTCTTTTTATACTGAGTTTGTTATCAGTGTTAGAAGTACAGTTGGCAATAAAGTGTATTATTAAAGATATTTTTATATAACACTTTTTATATAGAATAGTAATAGCCATAAACAGCTTCTGTATTAAAGAGCCTAAGGCTGCCTCTGGTATATTCTAAACGTAAATATTATTAGGGTTTCGCGTGGTATCGCAACTGGGTGTCGACTTAGGCATACGTTAGCAAACTAATCTAACTGTTTGGTCTATACACACAACACAGCTCAACGTATATTACTTATGATTATGGTATTTTAAGGAATTGAGGCGTCGTATGTGTGGATATGTTTATATGGAGCATGACGAGGAATGATTACTTATATGCTGGTAGAGAGTGTACTGTATATTCCGAAAATCGTTTTTTCCGAGTTGCGATGAATACCATTCCCATATATTACCACTATATTTATTTTCCCCTTCTTCCCCACTGCTCGGCTGAACTGCTCAACGAACTCTACTGACCAATGTTTTTTATATAGAAATTAAATTTAACAGAGCCGACGGAGCTCCGCTTAAGCGGAGCTCGTATTTCCGGGTGGATTTGGCCCTCCGGGCCTGCTGCAAAACAAACACAACCTAAATCTACCTCATATTTATGATAGTTGAGTAGTGGGGAAAAACCCAATTGAAAAATAAATATAGTAGGAAAATATGCGAATGGTTAGACAGCCCTCCGGGAAAAGTAGCTATCGAGAAAAAAATAAAGTGGTAAAAAAACGATTTTCGAAATATACAGTACACACACTGTTGGTATAATAAAATAAACAATAAATTGTAATGATTTTATTGACTGACACTGAACGAACAAACTGAAAACAGAATGCCAAATATAACATAGATAACTAATTTTTTTATCTTTTTACCCCTTTCCTATATATTAATGTTAAGTTAGTAGGCTTCAATATTTACAGTGTATTTAAATTAAAAACTTAAATAAAGTTGTTACTTAACCGGCTATTGTTAGTGAAATATTAATTTTGCTTCGAAAGTTCCCTCTCTGTTTGCTACCGCGAGTGCTTTCTATGAATAAATATGGTGAGAAGCATTACGTAACCGCCTCGTTTGTATCACGATAGTATATTTAATAGGTATTAACTAGCTTTTGCTCGCGACTTCGTCCGCGTAGTAGTAATTTATCGCTATTCCCTCGAAAACTGTCAATTTTTCGGAATAAAAACCTTATGACCACCGCCAGGCTATAAACCAACTGTGCCTATATGTACTATTACATGTCGACCGGTTGAGGTGTTAAACCGTGAAGAAGGAACAAACAAACACACCACTCATATTTATTACAGTAAGAGTATGGAAGGTGGAAGTGCATAAGAGTAGTTAGAATTATAGTAGTATTTTGTTCTAGCGTTTTAAGAGGATAGTGTAGCTGAAAATTTCCCTACGAAATGCGATAACGTTTCTCTGCCCTTAAACCAAGTTCGATTTATACGATTCTTGAATATGTCGCAGCTATATTATGAAAAACTATGTCCGAACGTGTTCCTTTCCAAGAATTTATTTCTTAGTACGAAACAAAGTAAAAAAAGAAACAAACGCCTACAGATCTAGTTTGTCATAATCACTACCACATGTTCAAAAATCGTGAAAATCTAACCTGATTTAGAGTGTGAGAAACGTTATCGTCCGGAGCAACATTAGTTTGGAAAATATTTGACAGCTACGCGATTTAAGCATCGCTTCACAATTCCCTTAATCGTGACGCTTTAATTATGGCGGGGCGGGTGGAGGTTGTGTAATGTGATAGGTACTTATGGCGTTGAGTTTACAAATGATTTTACTGCAACGTTGCTGGTCAGTAGACTTGTGGTGCGATACTATATACTCGTATGGCAACAAATACTAGTCTGTTGAAGAGCTCTAAAAACACACCACATCACAAAGCTACCTCGCTCGTCCTTCGACCAATACAGATCTATGTTTGAAGGCACCGAAAAAAATACCCCGGTTTTGGATGTTTCTTCAAAATTGATCATTATAGTCAAACAAAAACGCGAATAACTTATCGAAAAATAAATAAAAATACCAATTAATTTTGGTCCGGGTAAGCCTATTCCCCGAATTGATTTATGAATAACGAATTTGTTTTACAATTTGTCCGGTTGTAGTTGATCATACCTATCGTAGCTTTGTAATGATATCCTGTTAGTAGGGAACAAACTCACACAAATTGACCTAGTTCTAAACTACGCCATAGGCTTGTACTATGGGTACTAGACAACGATAAACATACTTAGGTATAGTATACATAGAAAACATCCAAGACGTAAAACTAATACCAGCGCGCATTACACAAATATTTGCCCTTACCAGAATTTGAACCCTAGCCCGCTTCTCATCAGGATACCATGGCGGCGCAACCAGTCGCCACCACCAACAAAACGTATATCGCTCTACAGAGGATATCTCACCTGTGGTGTGATTCTGTCAAAAACGCGGTCGGACGAACGAACGAGTGAATGTCAATTTGGCAACATGTCTTCTGTCGAAAAGATCGAACGTATAAGGCTGCCTAATTGAGAATGCACGCGTTAAAATGTGTTTGGTTCGCCGCTGCGACATTCACTCGTTCGTTCGTCCGACCGCGATTTTGAGAGAACCACACCCCTGTTGTCGGCTTGGTTGCGCATCACGTCATACATGTTGTTGGTGTCGGCGACTGGTTGATTAACGCACTCGCAATCGCAATCGTTTTCATTTTGAAAATAGAAGGCGGGTCGGCATGCACAATGAAAACAATGGTTCCACTTTGAAGTCAATTGCGATTGCGAGTGTGTTGCCAGCCGTTGAGAAACGGGCCTTAGGCAAAGTCACTACTAACTAGGCTGACGTGTCGTCGAAGCAGCCTCAAATTGAATCCTACAGGAACACTAAAAGCGTAGGTGTATTAGCTTAGGATATAAATCCTAAACATAGATCACGAACTTTAATCCACGAGGCAGTGTTTATAATGGATCCTAAGCGTGTAACTTCCATCTTGAATGTCAAGGGTCATGATATATTTTTAGATCATAAGCGTCGTTAGAGAGTTCAGGGGTTAACAGAACAAGACCTACCTCGAAGGCGCTTTTTACATGAAGTGTTACCTGATTGCTGAAGAATGGTTAATGTTTTTGAGGTGATTTTTTCGGTTCTGTATAAAAGTAAATGGAATGGGCTAAATTGAACCTTGGCACTGGAAGTTAGCTAATACTTGTATTGTGTACAAATTATGGAAGCAATAAATGAGTATTGAACTTTTTAGTGGTTGTAGGTAGGATCTTGTGCAGGGTCCGTCCCACCACCGCCGCATAGTCGTGCTATCATTGTTGCGTTACGGTGTGGCGATAGGACAACCGGTCAAATCACTAGCATAGAGGAATTCCATGTTAGTCCTCTCGGTTGGCCACGAAATTGGAGTCTTAGGATTGCAGTCTTGAGATTGGAGTGTCGATAATTCAAATGTCAATGACGTAAATGATGGTGGCCTGTGTGCTCGTGTGACTTCTACTTTCTACTTGTCATTAAAAAAAGCCTGACCCACAATAGAGTCAGTCGCAGTGATATTTCGACAATTCTTACGATTTGATTCATAACGTCACTGTGACAAAGTTCTAGGCTGGTTCAGGTTTCCATTTTTTGGAGTGAACAACGGCGAACGTATCCCTTTAAGAGGTCTTTTATTTTACTGTTCTTTCTTTTTTCGAAGAGTGAACGGATAGTCCGATTTCGACAATCGATGTGTCGTTAATCTTGTGTTAGAGTTGCGGCGAAAATGAAAAAATCGAGTCTATTTACTCTTTCAAATATTTTTTACACATTAAACAATGACAGTAAAAACTAAATGTATGATAAACTGCGGAAAAAGTCTGTAACTAACTCCGTGCTAAGTAAGACGGTAAATAATCCGCCCTACATTGCGACTGCAGCGTAAAACTTGTTATTACTTCTGCAACACAATTTTAATGAATTCTCGCTGTTATACGTCGTCGTCTCTACATTGCCGACAATGTCTCTACTGCTAAAAATTTGATTAATTCGGTCGGTTGATATTAGTATTATCTGATGATTATTTGGATTGGAAAATGCCTTGAATACCCTTTTTGTAAGAAATGTTGACAACAAATCAGCCTGGTTCAGTCATTTTCGAAAACTGACAAAATGTATGGAAGTGACGTAAGCGGGCACGGCCGCCTGACACCTCGTCAATACTATTCATTCATAACGATAACGAACGCTGAATGCATCTTGTCTAGGGCCACAGCTGCATTATTCACTTAGATATATACTAGAATAAACTATGAAGGCTGAAGTTAAAGATGGTCCCCTTTTGTTGCGAGTAAGTTAGTAAAATGGTGCTTGAACGCTACTTTCTGCGGGCTGGGAGTTTTAAACCACTTTGAAATGATTGTATACTTCCCTGGTTTTTCGCTTCTGGTGATTGTTATACTTCTCTTATCTCGGTTTGTGTGGCTGTTTGGCTTTGCGTTTTAATTACGACATCACCTAGTTACACTGTTTTTTTTGTTGGTATTATGCTCGGTATTTATTATTTAGGTTAAATTTAGAGAATTTGAAGACGTTACTTTTCGTTTCTACAATATTTTACAACTGGTTTGATGAGTTAAACGTTTTATTTGTTTCTTTAACAAATAAAATATAAGGACGACCCTTATTAATATTATAACTGTGGAAGTGTTGTTTGTTTATTACGCCTTCACGATCCAACGCCTAAAAGCATCGGCGTGATATTTAGTAGAGAGATAGTCAGACTACTTTTGATCCCGGAAAATTGGTCAAATCCCAAGGGAATAGCGGTAAACGACTTCTTCGTGGATGGATACGTGGACAAATGCTATAGATGTAAAGTTCAATGTGATGGAAATTTAGAAGAGTGTTACATACACCCATATACTCCCCTTCCAAACCAATCCGGAATATAGATTTAACTTGCCAATATGTGATGATTAGTTCAGGAGTTATTCAAGTTTTAATGATTCTTTTAAAGAACAATGCCTTGCGGTACACCCTTGGCTAAAAAATGCTACAGTGTTTGAATCTAAAATTCGATATTTAATCCTCAATAACCTAGCAATGTATTAAATTATACCATAATTCGAAAATATCAGTGCGTTAAAAATAAATACCTTTTTCCTAAGCCACCGAAGCACATCTCATTTTTCATTTAAGTAACAACTTTGACTCCTGGTACTGAAATTAATTTGCTTTGGACCAAGGTGGCATCTTGTCTTAAAAGTTGACATAGTTAAACTAATTTCCCCATTAGCAAGTTAAATCTTCATTCTAGACCGGTTTACGAGGGGTTTTTACGTTCCTTAATACTAAACCTAAGTTCTGGTACACCTGTATAAAAAAATAATGATGTTCTTTAGAAATTGTTTCTATTAAAATTGGTTTGGTAACGTTAGATTCGCTTCTGTTTTCAGTTCCAATATACCATCATGGAAACCGATATCGTCTAACGCGATACCCACCAAGATTACACGCACGTAGTGTTCTCATATAGCTATCACATCTCATTACATCGAGTTTACACCAGTAAACAGTTTGAGTGCGGTATTTCAAGTGGTTTGTTAATTTTGATAGAGGAGTCTGGGCAAGGTTATTTGTTTACCTAATGGTTTTTGCACAAGTCAGGGGTACATTAATTAGGTTAGGATTATATTAATAGAATAAGAGATGGATTCAAATATTCTATAAGAGCGTGGCCTTAAAATTATGATGATTATAAACTCGTTTACTTAAGAACCTTTAACTTTTACGCCCGAGCGTCCTCAGGGAAATTCTATTTAAAAATCTTTATAATATCTAAATCTAATGTGGTATTATATGAACGAGAGTTTGATGTTGATCTTAAAGTTTTATATTTTTGTGGTCGACCGGTCCATTTGTGAAGTATGTCTGTATTACCCAAATCGAAATATTAAGGGAGATTTCATAACAATTCCATGCTGGATAAAAAATAAAAAATAATATTTCGACCTGGATTCATATCACATTTTTTGCTTCTTACGACCTCCGGAATACGCTGTAATAATTATTCGGTTTCCGATACACCCAGTATGAGAATGCATCCGCGTAGAAGTAGTTTGTACCTATAACCCCTAAAACTGCAATTTTTCGGGATAAAATGTACCTTATATCCTTCCACGGGGTTCGAGCTATCTCCATACCAAATTTCATTTGAATCTGTTCAGCGGTTTAGCTGAAAGCCTAACAAACAAACAGCTTACTTTCGCATCAACAGTATTCGTACGGATATGTGTATCAGATCCCTGTTCTACTGTTATAAATCTGTACACCTTTTGCGGTAAGACTAGTAAGCGAATCAGGTAATGCAAAATAGTAATTGACCAATCACACGAGGGAAATTGAGCGTGCCGCGGCAGTTTGCGCTCGCGACTCAACGTTACGTTGGCCATCCGTGATTTTATTAAAGTTATCGCTAAAAAAATGGCGTTCCACTTGATTACGTGTGATACGTTGTTGCATGTGGGACGTGGATACGGTTGAGTTACGTCATTACTTGACAAAAATGTTAAAACATTTACAATACAGTACACTTTATTTAACACCACAAAACAGTGCACCTATTATAGACATACAACAGGCTATCTTACCGATAAGTATCGATGTCGATCGATTTCTTTAATGGCAACATGTTACTCGAGCCAGGTTAAAAGTAGGTAGGTACCTATAATACAATGCCAATTTCAAGAACAACGCAATCGCTTATCCATCCTTCTAATACGTAAAGGAAAACTTAGTAGGTATTGAGTTAATCCTCTGAGGTCACCTGTCGGGATCAACTATGTACCTTAATCTATATATATATAAAAGGCAAACCTGATTGACTTAGATATCAACGCACAGCCGAAAGTACTGTACCTAGACAAAACTTTGGTACAGGGGTTCCTTTCATGGTGTAAGTGAGCACTAAGAAAGGATTTTTGGAAATGCAACCCCTAAGACCCCTTAGGGGTAAAATAGGGGGAGTAGCGGGAAACTAATTCTACGCGTACGAAGTCGCGGGCGTCCTCTAGTAATTAAATAAATACCTACTTAAGAGGATGAGTTAGGTGATTTTAATAAGTGTTAACTATTAATAAAGTAAGTATATGGCATTATTTTATGAGCATATGGCATTATTACAAAAAGTCTTGTATTTGATATAACGGCTTTGTATTATGTATTCATATTCATATTCATTTTATTCATAATAATTCGTATTACATGTCACAAAAGAAATTTTTTTTTTTTTTTAATTTATTTAGGAAAACAAACAGCCGTGTACAAAGTAATACATACAAATATGAATATGAATAAGGCCTTAAGTTCCATATATTGCTAGGTTACAATTTAAGTTGTTAACCAGTTTTCTTAACATGCAAACAAAACAACCGAAACTAATTAGAAAACAGGAATTCACAAACGGTAGGTACTAATAATCTAAAAAAGCGATTGCCGAATCTTAATTTTAAACACAGATAGACTATTCGCAAAGATGTCAACATCATTAAACAAATCATTGTACACCTTACACGAGCGCCTTATAAACGAATTTTGCGCATAATTAGTGCCACAAGGGGAAATATGAAAGGTAGGTTTAGAACGTGAGCAGAAACGAGAAGCTTTGAAAGATATGCTGTCTAATAGCACGCTTGAGTCAATATAATTTCTAATAATTTTAAATAAAAATATAGTATCGAGATAAATTCTTCTCCTTTCAAGAGGGGGAAGACCGTGCCTGGCTGCAGATGAGAGGTAGTCATAGTTATAAAAACCGGTTCTAAAATCTAGGGATCTACAAAAAATCTTTTGAATTCTTTCGACCCGGAACTTATGAATATCATACTGCGGGCTCCATACAACACTTCCGAATTCTAATACACTCCGGACGAAAGAATAATATAAAACCTTTAAAGTAAAAGTATTTTTGAACGGTTTTGTAAGACGAAGAATCATGCCTAATTTTTTATACGCTTTAGAGACGACATTATCAATGTGCTCATTAAAAGACAGTTTCACATCCAAAGTAACGCCTAAGTCTCTAATCGTCGACACACGCGTGACACTACTACCAGCTAAACAATAATCATGAGCTACCGGACTGGATTTACGGGAAAAAGTGATAACGTAGCATTTATCGGTATTCAGGACAAGCTTATTCTGCTGACAATAGTCCTCAAAACGAGACAAGTCAAATTGTAACGAAACACAATCATCGACGTTCTTGATTATTCTGTAAATTTTAGTGTCATCCGCATAAAGTATGTGCGAAGAAGTTAGAAAAGAGCTTTGAATATCGTTTACATACAAAACAAATAAGAAGGGGCCCAAGTGCGAACCCTGGGGAACCCCGGACGGAATAGGTAAGAACCTAGATCTGTAGCCCTTAAGTGCAACAGCCTGACTCCTATTACTAATATACGACTCTAACCATCTAAGTAGGTCCCCATGTATACCGATCTCAAAGAGTTTCTGAAGTAAGATAGAATGATCAATTTTATCAAAGCACTTGGAGAAATCGGTATAAACGGCATCCACCTGATAACCAGAGTCTAAGGCGTTGATAATGTAGTCAGTATAGGTGACCAGATTGGTATCGACGCTCCTGCCCCGGGAAAAGCCATGTTGGTGAACAGATATATGAGGCGATAAAACAGCAGTAATTACTGTAGTGACAATTTTTTCGAAAATCTTAGCGAACACACAAAGCTTGGAAATCGGTCGGTATAATCTAACGTTGTGCTTATCACCTCCTTTATGTACAGGAGTAATGATTGCCCGTTTCCATATACTGGGGACTATACCTACGCGAAGGGACTTTTTAAAAAGCTTAGCCAATGGAACAGTAAGCTCAGCATAAAGTTTTGAAATAAGATAGGGATGGATGCCATCAAAACCTGCCCCCTTATTAACGCATATACATTTTAGATGTTTATACACCAAATCATCCGTAATGTCAACGCTAGAAATATCTATTGGGGAAGACTTAGACTGGGACGAAATGACCCGTGACCTATCGCTACCAGTAACAAAAACAGAACTAAAATAATCATTAAAGAGATCACAGATAACTACACCGTCGGACGAAGAGTTATCATCGAAATACATACTAGAAGGTACATCATTAACAGATAATTTAGATTTTATGAAGCTCCAAAAATATTTGGGAGAGGTTGTAATTTTCTTTTCACTAAGAGCAATAAATTTAATATAACTATCCTTGATTAACTTCTTCTCTCTTAATCTCAATAGTCTAAATTCATCATAATCCAGTTTGTTATTGTACTTTTTCCATCTAGCGTGAGCTTTTAATTTATTTTTTATAATTTTAATTAAAGGTCTGCTGTACCAGGGCGGGAACCTAGTGGAGGTACAAACTTTACTTTTTGGCACAAATTTATTAATTAAATCATTAAGAATTGAATAAAAATAACTAGTGGCATCTTCGATTTCCATATCATCAATAATAGACCAATTAATATTGGACAGGCCTTGTCGAAAGTCATTAAAATTAGCTTTGTGGTATAGGTTCCTATAATGGTCAGTAGAATTTAAACGTTGAAATAATGATAAACGGAAGGTAATCACCAAGGATTTATGATGTAAATCCTCTTGTGTAAGTGGGTATGGACAGGCTGACACATCACATTTAAAGTTACTAATCACGAGATCCAAAATACGGTCATGCGCATTAACACACCCATTATACTGTTGTAATCCAGCGAGAGAAAGGAAATCTGACAACATAGTAGCTAAGGGATTATTATTAATATTGAGGTTTAAGTAAAATAAGGAAAATAAATCACTTAGAGGGAAATATATCACTTAGACAATGTCAATAAGAATGGATTGTAAATACCAATAATTAATATTTGTACATTAACATTTAATAATACCTATTTGGTACACAGTAGAAATTCATTATAGGTATAGAAAGTGTGCTCGATAAGCCAGTATTTGAGCCGTGATTTGAAGGCGGTTTGGAAGGGGGGATGGTTTGTAGTGTGTAGGTAGTCATATACTCGTACCTAAAGGCCAATCATTGCAAATGCGGCAAACTGCAGTGTTCATAGCGTCTTTCACAACAGATTTCATCTTCGCTTACCTTTGAGGTGTAAACTTTTAAGCGAATCCCCAACACAATGGATGAAGCCTAATAAAAATTAATAACGTATTCAAAAACCTTTCTATTTCATTTGCATAAAACACAATAATTCAAGCGGCGCCCGCGCGGATCACCGAACAATCTAGGCATCGTAACTTGGACTCCTTTGTCCCGATGGCAATCTCCATAAACCAGCTAAACACCTAGCCGAGATTCCCCTGCTTCCCCCTGGGGCCAAGGGGAGGCCGGGGCCGCCGCCCAATACGTCCCCCCTCTTTAGATATGCGGGAGTTAAAGTGCCCTATGATTTTGCGACTTCCCCTAGTCGCTTAGGTGATCTTTGTTTGTTTTTTATTAATGTTATAGTTATCGTACATATCGATATGTTAATTATCAATTCACGTAAAAAACTAAAGATGGTGATGTGGATGATGAATATGTCTTCCAGAGCTTTACGCCAGTTGAAATTGAAGATATTGATATTAGAATAGAGATGTAGGCAGAAGTAAACATAAATTACCTATTAAAGTTTTTACCAAGCACAAAAGTTAACTTCCCAAAAACATATAATTAAGACTGACACCAGTTATTTTTGTTTTTGACAATAGTTTTTTGTATTGCGGGTGGTAGGACCTTGTGCAGGGTCCGTCCGGATCGCTACCACCATCTTATCCATTAACCTACCGCCAAACAGCAGTGTTCGTATTGTTGTGTTCCGGTTTGGGGATAAGACTAGCCGGTGTAATGACTAGCATAGAGGCATTCCATCTTAGTCCCAGGGTTGGCAACGCATTTGCAGTGTTAGGCTTGCAGTTTTGTGAATGTGAATGTCTATGGGTCACAGCTTCCTCTTACCATCAGGTGGCCAGTGTGCTCGTTTGCCTTCTATATACCATTTTTTTAAAAACAGTGCCTTGTAACTCCATATAAATTCCCATAGAAGCTTTAATTTTAACACTTCATAAATATCATAGTGTTGTCATTCCACCACGTAAAATTGAGTAGTAGGGCGCGCCGTCGTGAAATGAGAACACCATGGTTGATTTGACCTGCATGTCAACATCCCTATTACTATGCATAGTCTTTATAATGGATAGTGGGTTTGAAGGGTTAAATCGGCCGTTTTAAAGAAGCTAGTTATGTGTTTCGGCTCGGATTGTTTAATATGATATTAATGTTTACTTCTTGCAATGCTTTACAAATGATACAAATAAGTATGAAACCGGTGTAGTGAGAGTCTGAATCGCATAACGAGGGGCACAGTGGGTATTATTGAAAGTTGCGCGGGCCAAACTCACACTTGGCCGGTTATTAGTACTTGTTGTTTTATATTTATTTTCTTTGTTCGGAAATCCGCCGTAATAATGCATATTTAAAAAAAAAAATTTTGGTACGGTTCATAAGATAGACAAAGCCCTTTAAAGTCAGGACAGACGGACTGACGGACACCGTAGGCTTTGTAATAGGGTCCCGTTTGACACCCTTCGAGCACGGAACCTTAAAAAAAAGTTCTATTAACTTAGTTTTATGTGCGTACCCTGACTTAATTTTAATGTACCCTTCCGCTAATGGTTCGGCGTGAGGGTTAACAAAGGTCAGACATCCGTTCAAGAGTTCTAGAAAGTTAATTTATATGGTAACTTGCATGGGTACTAATTAAGTTAATATTGTATGAAACCCTTTGCTTTGGCAGCTAATTTAGTCTATTGCTATGGCTTTGAGAAGGCAAACGAGCACCCAGACCACCGATAGTAAGTGGGAACTATGGGATCTATAGAACCCATCAAAATTCGCAAGCTCAACACTGCAGGTCTGATGCCAACCCTTAGAAGTAATACTAAGTTAATACTAAACCATTGTGCACTACAAGGAATCTTACTGTCCGGCAGTCCGATTTTGTACAAGCTATATATAGTATATGGCTTAGTATTAATGGCGTAACCGTATAAAATCGGACTGCCGGACGGTAAAGTTCCTTATAGTGCACAGTCGCCCATAGGCACTACTTTGTGCAAAATCGGACTGACGGACTGGACAACTCGGTGTAGTGCACAATCGCCCTACGCTGGTCATTTTACCAGTGGTCGTATCCTCACATCGGAACACATTAATGCGAACAGGCTGCGGTAGGTTAGGTCAGCCACCTAAACGTTATGCAAAATATTTATCTGCGAAATCAATATTCGATTATATTTATATAACTATCGACAGTATGCCAAAGTAAGATGATTAGAAAAAACGCGAAGTGATTGTATACTGAAGGAAACTAGACGAAAAGTAATTCTGCCAAATGTTATTTGGCAGAATTTCTGTCAAGTAACATTATGCAATACAAAAAAACCCAAGACGTACGAAAAAAGTCTGGTCAATTGTTTATAATGGGTTTTCTTTTTGTCCCCAGGCCCTCCTTCCCGGCGCGAAAGCGAATTCAAGAAACCGTCGCACGCGCCGCAAAACGGACGCGTGCACCACCGCCCCTTCGTACACAACAAGGTAACAATCAGTTATGATTTATTAAAGTGCTTTCAATCAAATAAAATGTTACTACTTTAGCATACATTGATGCAATCGTGCGACGTCAATATAAACCTTACCTTGCAACAACGACGTGGATTACACACATTATATTTTGTCGATTTTGCTTGTCGGGAGTATGTACACTGAAGTAACAGGGAAAGTTGGTTTAAAAATGTTGAATCACTTCATTGTTTTTTCTTACGTGTAAGTGAGTTTTGTAGGGTGAGCCGACGAAAGTAAATTTAAAACTATAAATAGAATGACTATGACGATGCAATATTAAGAGGATTTTGAACAAAACGCTTGAATCGCGTAGCTGTCAAAAACAATCTATATGCCATAACGTTTCTCACACCCGAAATAAAGTCCGGCTTCACGATTTTTAAATATGTTGTAGTTATTATAAAAACTGGGCATTAAGAGAATGTCGGACCATGCTTAGTGTAGGGTCCCGAAACCGCTAAGTACCTGCTACAAACATAATAAGAACAAGTAATCATTAATTTTCTATTTAAAATCATTTAGTGCCGTCTCATTATACGTCCATTTAATCGTGATATTTCTCTTAAAAAAAAATGGTTTTGGCTGTTTAAAAATTAGCGCTTTAAAGCTTAATATTTCATAAACGGACCCCTTAATCGAAAAATTGTTTGCATAAAAACGCAACATTTTTGAAAGATTTATCCATTTTTTTTTCCAAGATGTAATTTTACCACTTTGTTGGCGTGACTAATATGTATATTCATGCCAAATTACAGCTTTCTAGTACTAAGAGTAGCTTTCTAGGACATGGCGTAACTATATGGGTTCTTAGTTTGACTACGGAACCCTAAAAACGAGGTCCGTACGTAAGAAACTATCTCTTACAAAGGTACAACAAAGTTGACAGTACCTAAGGTCGCTGTCAATAGCACTGGCAAAAGATGTCAACAAAACCAAACTAACCATGATTACTCCATAATCACGTTCTTTTTAAGATCAAGTTAGGTCTTTGCAACGATTTATACACTAGATCATTATTTTCATGTTAAGTCTAAGATGAAGTAACTATTAATTATACATTATAAAAACACGCTTGGTGAATATTTGAGGTTATGTGTCAAACAGTACTCATTTGTTTACATCGTTCACAAGTTCTATTGACGGCGAGTTTAGTTATTCATTATATTTACAAAATATTATTATGGAGAGAAACGGTATCACATTTTGTTTGTTTTTTTTTAGATTCACAATCCTTGAGCCGGATGGTTACAGAATCTACGTCGTAGTAAATTGACACCCGTCGAGGTGGAACTCGGTTAATTGTTTTCATTTCAATGAGTATTTGATAACAGTGTTGAAAAATAAAGGCTTGACGATACAAAAACCTTTTTAAACTTACTTACAATGATCGTACAGAAACATAATAAGCGAGATCACGTTAGATTTATACAACATAATTATAAGTTTAAGCCCATAGTTTTAAGATCAAAGAGCATTGAGCGAGTTTGTATGAATATTTTGTCTTTCTTTTTCAGCATGTGAGTAAATACACATAAACGTGTAAAATTTAATGCATTCAATAATATCGGAGCCGAGATATTAAAGATTTAACTTAGAAATTCTTAATACTAAAAGAACGCCCAAGTATCAATATTTAAATATCTCGACTCCGATGCTTTTAAGAGTATTACATTATATAACAAAATATGTTTATTTTGAATAGATCCATGATAATATACCACTTTTACGAAACGCCGTTCACCTAAAAAAATATGTGACACAAATGACAACACTTTTACCCAAACCTCTTTAAGCTGGTACCTAAAGTTAAGATAATAAAAAGGATTCTACGAACATCTTTAGTTACGTAATATCATGATATTCGTGATCCATCTCACGTGCGTAGTAACTCAAACCTCATCACCTTGAACTATCTTGATATGAAGTACCGACGAGAACCGCGGTCGTGTTTTACGTAAAATATTGATCAAAACTCTCTCATCTATTGAATTGAAAGTTAGCAAACATATCCTGGTTATGAAAATTGTTAGCTGTCCGCTGTAAAGAGGTGGAGTTTGTTGCTTCCTCTTTGAAAGCTTTCCTGCGCTAGCTATATTCAGTGGGATATGTCGACTCACCCAACGTAGAGACATCTGTAGTAATTTTTTGATTCAATTTCCGTTTTCTGTAGTAATTACCGGAAACTGTACTTTACATTTATACATAAACATTTTCCCCACCATAATCCTAGTGTTCATTACACTAATGATTAACCTTAACAATTTGATTACGATGTATGGACTAGATAGGCTTAAACGAAGTGGAATATGGTAGTTCAAGGTATTCCTAAATCAAAATTATTTTAGACGAGCATCTGCCCGCGTTTTCGTCCGGGTAGGTGTCGGGAACTTTTAAATTTTGCGGGATAAAATGTAGCCTATATGTTAATCCAGGGTATTAGTTACCTCCATTTCAATTTGCGTGAAGGAGTAACACAAAAAGACTCAAACTTACCCATTTATAATATTAGTAGGATTATACATGCTATCATCATCATCATCATCATCATTATCAGCCGCAAGACGTCCACTGCTGGACAAAGGCCTTCCCCAAGGTTTTCCACAACGATCGGTCCTCTGCTGCTGTCATCTAGCGGTTTCCCGCGACATGCTATAAATACTTACAACTGTTGGTAACAGTAATGTGAACCCAGTTAAAATGAACTCTAGTCTAATATCAGAATCAAGTATATATAATATCTAATAAAATACCTAAAGCTCCGTTATGACTAAATAAGCTGCGACCGAAGTAAACCGGCTCTCTGAGTTTGCACAAGTTTCAGTTTAAAAACTTTAGCACAAAAATAAAACACGGTAGCCCGCGAAGCTCGGCTTTCGTTGTAATAAGTTTGTTTTGTAACTTTCGGATCATTGGGGATTGGTGTTTTAATGATGACAGACAAATTAGGCGTGACACGTAACGGAACAAAAGCTAGGCTTACTTAAGGCGAGCGTTTTAGTGGGGAAACATGAACGTGAAAGGTCTTAGTAATGTCATTTTATCATTAAGTTCACTTTGGGCAATTTAATATCTATACCCCGTTATCTTGTCGTACTGTCATTACTTTTCAGTAGAGCGTGAATGTTTTTTTTATCGACAATCTAAATGTCGATACTGTATGTCACTGATAATTTCAAAGAGGAGTCACTATGTTCCATTACTCTTGTATCAAAATATATCCTACTAATATTATAAACGCGAAAGTTTGTGAGTGTACGTATCCGGATGTTTGTTACTCTTTAATAACATTCAAGCTCTACTGAAAAACAATTACAGTGCGACAAGATAACGAGGTCTATATTATCTATACATGGTTCATTATCAATGGTGGATGTCATAGATCCCCTAATCTGCAGCGTATTGCGGCGGTATTTCCATTTGTTCCTGACTCTTGGTTGTCTTCTATTTATTTAAGTATGTATTTCTATATATGTGTATGTTTCTCGTTGTCTATTGTACCCATAGTACCTTCAAGCCTAGAGCTTAGTTTGGGACTAGGAAAAAGTAAAATAACAAAGACATTACTGATTACCCAATATTGATTACTGGATAAGTCGAGAACACAATTTTTTCCATCCCTATGTCATTTCAATTTTTGATATCATAACCCGCTCCCTGCTTATGACTCTTGTGAGCAATTAATTGATGTTACCATCTAAATCTGCCCCAGACTAATAAAATCTTGACTTTAAACAAACTCATTTAATGTATTCATTTCTTCTCCAGAGCGATGGACCCGGGCAAAGCGTGGCGCCCTCACACCGACCACCTCCCCTAAGGATACCCAACGGTGTCCAATCACAAGTGAGTTTAATGAACTACACGTTACAAAATCAGAAAAACCTAACAACACCTTGGCCCCATTAACAGGACACATGAAAACAACATGTCTACTAGACATTGTCTAGTCACTTTTTAACCTCCTAAGACCCACCACAAAACGAAATTTGTCCATGGAATTGGAATCTATTGTGAATTAAATAAAGTAAATTTTCTAATTTGACTTTTTGTCATAAAAACAAAAGAAATTTCAATAGTTCTTTATTTCAATTATGTACCGTAAACTGGGGGTACTTTGATTTACGGGGTAACATTGCCCACCCCAAAAACTATATTTAATATTTAATTATTCTATTATATGTTTCATCAGGACTAAGCTACTCATATAGTTATATAATTACTTCAACAATTTAAGAAGATAACAACTAAAACAGTTATCGTTTTAAGGTCGGGCAATGTTACCCCGTAAATCAAAGTACCCCCAGTTTACCGGTACTATTTTTGAGTACAAGGAACCTCTGGAGGGTAAAGCTCTCTCTCTCTCGTGATACATGTTCTTTCCGTGTAGCATTGATATTTTAACGCGGTCATAATAAGATGCAGATTATTATATTTATTTAAATTAAAAGCAAATACTTTTGCCCTCGGACAAGCAGAGTGAGGAAAGTTTGAGCAAAAAAAAACCACTAGTGAATACATAGAACATCAAATATAAATTTTAATATCAAACCCTATGACGTAATACAGTTTTTGTACCAAAGCAATTTCCTAAACGTTTATGAATATTCTGTATACTTAGGTCAAAGAGGTGCTAAAAATAGCGTTCGCAAAACCTATAGTGGTTTGATTGATGCCTGTTCAGCTCGCGTGACGTGGACAAACGCGGGCTTTTGGAATATATTGCCAGAAATAACAGTTTCAAAATAACAAATTGGAAAGACCCGTACACTTAGACCTGTGTTTGACGTTGTTCATGTAAGAATAACACTATACTGCTGATGCACAGTCGAGAACTTAAATTTGGGACCCACTTTAGGTCCAAACTCAATCTGGCATTCTACAACAATAAGGTAGAGTTTCCTAAAAGTTACAAATGACTTGACATCTCTAATGGCATTGACGACTTCAAGCATATTTTTCTTGAAATTGGTCACAAATTAACGTTCGTGATATTAAGAAAGAAAAGAAAGAAAGAAAATATGTTTATTTGGCAGGCATTTTACACTAGTTTACAGATACATAAGATTAGGGTAATAAAGGTAAATCTAAAACTAAAAACTAAGATTAAAAAGCCTACCAAAATGGTCTTCACTCAGCTAATGTGCTAAAACGTTGGGAAACGTTTCGTCACGCTGGTTTTATGTTATGTATACTGATTGTAAATATGTTGGCTTTTGGACTTGATATATCCCTATAAAACCATCGCGTTTATCTCCTAAATCACAGCGAAATGGAGAGTATGTACTTTGTATTTTGCGTTCGCTGTTAGCCTTGGACTTGGTTAACGCTTAGCTTTTTTATAGCATTTATTACGGTGTTAAAGGTTAATTACATGGACGAATTGCTTTTTTATTAGATATTACATATTAAAAATAAGCATATTATAATAAATAGCGTTACATTATTCTTTATTAAGTGTTATTATTACAAAAGGAGAATCATAAGTAAACATTTAAAAATATACTGTTAAAAAAACAATAGGATAATAACGTCGTAACTGCTCCCTTCTTAAAAAATACCTAAGCAATTCACTTCACCGAAAACTACGCAATTGTTGAAACGCAGTCGTACGATAACAATACTTTTATGGCCGCTAAGTCGTAAATCATATAGTTTGCCGTAAACGGGCCCTAAATCTAATCGCCTCGCTAAGGAGGTATTATGTTTTGTATATAAAACTAGCTTTATATTTTCGCGTATTTCTTTAGTACAGGATTTTGTTTAACTTCACTGGCCGTGTGTTTGGGTCAAATGTTGCAGGTTAATTTTGACGCAGTCACCAGAATGGGCTCTAATTTGAAAATATATGTAAACCCGAATGCAACAGGATCTCCGCTTTACTTAACGTAGAGCGATCGAATTGGGAAATGGTAGTTTGGTATGGATAAGCAGATGATAACTGAAAAAAAAAGAGTATACTCGTAGTAGGCAACTGAAGCTTCTCCCACTTTTGAGAAAGTTATTTTTAAATCATCTAGTACTTCTAAAGAACACACCTTTTGTCATTGCCTTAGTTATTTTACTCACCTTTTATTTTGTATTTATGTATATACTTACGTATTTCTTATTTACGTACCTATATCGTGTGTATATTTAAAGGATATTTATAAGTATTTTTAAAATGTTTAAGTATTTTTTAAAGGATACTTATATGTATATTTTTAACCATCTCTTCTTTGTAAGGTTGTCTGGAAGAGATCGCTATTTAACGATAAGACCGCCTGTTGACTCACTATGCTATCTTTATTTTATTCTCGTGTATATTCGTTACTTGGTGTATGCGGTGTTTCTACAAAATGGTTTGTATTATATTCTATTATATATACAATATAGTAATACCGCAATAATAGATCAATTGTTCTGTAATAGTATAGTACATACATGCATACCGTCACGCCCTCATCCCAGAGTGGGATAGGCAGAGCTGCAGAATTACCAACAACTCTTACAGCTTGTTGTTAAATCTGTAACTACATTTTGCACAAACAGGCAAATAGGCAAGTAGTAGTTTTTTACTGTATTCTCTTTCTATGTAATGTAATGTTTAATTTTAGTAATTTAAACGCCAATAAAAGAAATATCGAGTTTTAAAAACTGAACCCCAATTAATACTGCATATTGTTCCACATATGTCTATTGACCCATACTTCAAAGTACGAAAAATGCATCGTTTCACAAACGTGTTGCGTAAACAATCAAGAGCACTCAAAACCGAATATTTAATTTCATGTTCACCTTTGTTATACACGTTTTAATACGTTAACGGGCCCCTTTGTGTTTATTTCCAGCGAACGTTTTACTTTTAAATTGTATTAACATAATATCACCGGTCCATTTCTGTTTTCAGAGTGCAATCGACAGCTGTCAACCTCCCATAGAGAGCATTCTTAAGGTAAGCTTGATATTTTTACGTGGGATATAAGAATCGTCAATGGGTTTCCGACGAGCACTATAGCTTTATATCTCTGAAGTCTTTTTTTTCACCGTTGCTGGTCAACTTAAGTATGTTTATAGGAATCCGTTAAAATTGAACAAAAGTTTACACGCAACTTTTCATAGTTTATATGTCGCTTATTGGTAGAAAATTGGATATTTTGCTGTTTCAGCAATATGATGAGAATAAAATATAAAAAATCGCTCATTTCTGAAATTCTAGAATTTAAAATATCAGATTATCAACATTCCGTGATTCAAAAATGTAATTTTCTAATAAGATATTGTGTATAATTCGTAATCAGTATTTTTATGTGATGTTTTGGGGTATCTGGAAAAGAGTACTTTATTAGAGGAAATAAAAGAAAAAAGTACCTAATCTAGCATTTAAGTATTAGTTTAAGTAAGAGCGAAAATATTCGTTTGAAACAGAAGGAGAAAAAGAACCGAGGAAACATTTATTTGGCTTATTATACAAATAGTGGTAGCGGTTTGTAGTTTAGAATCGGTGTTAAAGTTATCGGTTGACTTGTAGGCAGTTGAATAAGTTAAAAAAAAACTCTCGAAACTTAGATACAGGTTACATACATTCAAGGAAATCGAAAGACGTGCCTGTTTCGCTTTTGTCACAATGTAAATAAGACATAATAAGATACGTCTTTCAGTTTCCCTTATTGTTAAGGAGATTATTTATTAAACATACCTTTCCCACCTGATTTGTGTGAAGTTAACTCGTTTTTTGCTGTACTTTAACCGTATGTGCTGAAATAAAACGTAAGAATTGAATCCGGTTTCTTTGTTTAACCCAACATTTTCCCTTTTACGATAACTCAGGAAGTCGGGACTGTTTACGTTTATTTTATATTTTCTTTGCATGTTCCTTTGTTTATTTACCAGTGGCTCTAAAGAGTAATTGGTTAAGAGAAAATAAACGGTTTTCTCTAAACAAAAGTAAATAACTTTTATTGGCATTCGCACTTATTCTGTGTAGATTTAAACCCTAATGTAAACAGTCTTGATACACTCATTCTAAGTAAACAATTTGAGATATTTTGTGCGTATAATATAAAATCTTGTCGTAGTAGATTTTATTAAAAGAAAGAAAAATAAAGTTAGGAAGAAAGGAGTTTATGATATGATACAACGTAAAAAGATTTAAAAAAAAAAGTAAAAAAAAAGTGACGGCACCAATGTTGGACTCCTAACTCTTAATTTAAAGATCATAAGGTTAAAAATTGATTGTCTCAAGAAATGAATAAACCTTATCTTCTGTACAACTGTCGATTATTTTTCCTTGTTCATTACTGGTTCTATAACCCTAAGACGTCTTATTCAAACGTCAAGTCCCACTTCTATGACACCTGTCATCGCAGTGCAAATCATAACCTGGGTATAAACCAAAATAAATATCCAGTTAAAGAAGAGTTGTGTCACCGTAACGAAACTGTCGATTAACGTCAAACACATACATTTTACTTCTGCAACGCTTATTGCTATTCTAAACCTCGCTTTAAAGTTTAAGGTGTTGGCTAATGACATTTGCTTATGTATAATAATGTATTTTCTCGCAGGAGATGAAGTCTCTGCCGCAGCCTCTGTCCGTGATAGCAGCCACGCCGAGAAAGGAACTCGACAACAAGTTCATTTTTAATCCCTACACCAATAAGGTAAACCACCCGCAACACAAATAACTTGCCTCGTGATGTTCACGATACAACAGAATTTATTGTGAAATAGACCTAATCACTAAGTAATTTTGACTGTAGCAGTACATTTGCAAATTAATGACCTAGATACGATAGTACGTTTTGATACACACGAGCACACCTTGTTAGCATTTAAGTTTATATAAAGAGTCGTATCTACCTACTTGGAAAATGTGTTATACTGACCAGGAATTACCCAAACATTCCCAATTCTGAAAAAGGCGAATGAATGGATTTGTTTTGGCTAAAATGTAAAATCTACTAAATAATATGCAAAACATCAAACTGTAACATTTGTTAGATCAAGTACTGTCAAATGATTCAACAATTGGCTTTTACATTTAAAGTCAATGCATCACTTTTAAGTCATTTAAAAATGACTGAACATGATGAATCATACATTCAGAATAAATTTTACTTATTACATGTTTAATACCACTGTGAAACGCACGGAATTTTATTATTATAGTTAATAATAACAGTTTGTAACCGACCGCCTGTTAATTTTACACTTCCTTGATGATAAAAACCTGTTTTATGTAATTTGCTTGAATACAGACATAAAAACCATAAACGTGTAAAATTTATTAGAGAAAGTGTTAAATTCGAATCTTAGTGGTTTTAAATCACCTGAGTTATTTATGCTTTCATGATAATCATACATAAACGGTACGCTATTTTAAGTTGTACTTATTACTGTATACTTACATTGTTGTCAATAACTTATTACGACGCTAAATTGCGTAAGTGGGTACTTATAAATAATTACCAAAGTAATTGGGGGCTTTGTTTGATCTTGCTAATTTATTAACATTTTTTATATTCTGAGAAGGGTCTGGGTATAATCGGTAATACGAATACGCCTGCATCTTTGACTATTAAAAGTACTAAACGACTTCATTTGATTTTTATTTAATTACTTACTGCAATATGATTATAATGCTGAATGGAATTTGGATGCCATTATTGGTAATGGATGTACAAGTCCGATTTATAAAGAAAAACTCGATGTCAATTCATTCCAATACGTAAATAGCATCGTTTGAATACAAGTACATACTCCTTGAAGATTTTAATTCAAAATTAAAAAAAACATTAAAAGTATCATAAATAAAGGTCAATAGCTAAATTTTAATTTTTGCCCTTTTAAATGTTAATCTATTAATAAAAAGAACCGAACGTACCGCATAGGGATGCCGTAGATATTCGAATCCTAAATGATTACTAATCAAAATACGATCTAGGTTAGCGCAACCCTAATGCGATGGTCAGTGTTTTATGTTCTTTAAGTTAACGAGCGAAGCGAGCGCTGCGAGCAAAACATAACAATTTGTTTTTCGTTCGTAGGTGCAAGAAATTCCTCCACCAACCAGCAACGATCTCAAAACACCTCTTCCTAAACCCGGTAAGTGCCTTTTATATTCATTAATACATATTTTTTTTTCGCAGAATTAACATTAAAATACGTAACATTTATGAAGTCCTTATTGAATAATAACTGTTTTATTAAATACTATAGTTTCATCTCCTCGGATAATAAACAAAGTTTATGCAAACAAGCCAATTAGTGCACCATCTCATTTTATAAATGAAAATGAATAATTAAAAGTGAAGCAAGTTGATATCGAAAACACGTGCAAGACATTGATTCTTACGTTCAAGAAAACGTGATCAGTATTTTTAATGTTAACCATGTGTACCATATTTAAGACAAAATCTTTAAGAAAATCGATCAATTGATTTATGGTTGTGCCAGCCAACTATTTGCGTTTCTGTTATTTTGAAATGAAATTGTTATAGTTTACAATTTAAACGTTCAATTTCAACAGATGTTATTGGCAAAAACTCGAGAAGTCGCGTATGTATCATCATTATTTTATTTTGGAAACTAAGTAATAATAATAATGTGTTGACTTCGGCTCTGAGGTCTTCAGAAGGTCCGGGTGGGTCTCAATCGTCGGTGATAGAGCCATATCGCATAACTAACAAAACATATTAGGAGCTTACCACGTGAGTTTACTTGGAAAAGTTTTATTTTGCACCTTATATAGGTAATTTGTTATTTACGGAGTATTTAACTATCACTGACGAATTAGTCCTGTGTATACTCTATGTATTTTGCTGTTACCGATTCACAATCTTCGTATACACCGCAAACCATCCAAAACCTCACTGGAACCGCGCTGCCGACCCAAAAATTACTTTTTCTTATCACAAAAGCATTCCTTCGGTTCTGAATAGGCATTATTTAAGACTAATTGGTCCAAATACACGAAGAGCGAGTCAAACGTCATTATATCGTCAAAATATGACTCCCCCTTGCCCCCGTGATCTAATTTTTGCATCCCGGTTTAAATCCCTAGAACGGACGTATTCCTGTTAGCTCCTCTTAAGCCGGTGGACCCACGGTTGGTTAATTAAATACTAGACAAAGTTTGCTAGGATTTTATATATTTGAAAAGCTGTTTCAACGAAAGATGAGAGAATGACGGAAGAAAGTCGGTGGCTTATTGTGGACAGATGAAACGAAGGTCAGGTAACTGTGGAGATCTTTAAAGGTTTATCTAATTATAAATCAGTACAGTGACTGCGGCACAGCCTAAATTGCTGCACCTAGGCACTGGAAATTTGGAGGGTGTATTCCTTAGGTACCCTAGGAGTGCACTAATAGAGGATATTCCGAAAATCGACCCTGGAAGAAATCCCTCATTTGGGAGTAGCGGAAAACTGATTCTACGCGTACGAAGTTGCGGACGTCCTGTAGTCTATACTTGTATAAGAAACAAGTTGGGGACAATCAATAAAATTACACGTACTGATAATCGAAAGTGGCTGGGATGAATCCTTCTCTTTTAAAATGTTTAGTTGACTTTAAAAGAATAGTTTCAGTTTTCACTATTTTTCCTGTGAATTTGCAACATTAATGCAGATTTTTTTCTGCTAGTTTATACATGTAACTGTAAGTAAAACAATTCGATAGCTATTTGAATATTTCACCCATCCATAAGTTAGTTATTTAACTTAATAAAGAGACGGAACAAACGATAAACTCCTATTACTTTTAACCGCTAACCTTTGCCGATTCCACCGGGCCCGTTACGGCGTAATCCTCATCAAGGCAACCGTTTAATTGGCAAGCAAGGTACCACGTGCCGTGTTGCCTGTGGCCCGTGATATATATATTATATATGACATACAGATAGTGTACCCTGTTGTTGTACAGTCGACTTATAAGTAGCTGCACACTATAGTACCTTGTCGCTTTAACACCTTTGACAGATTAGTGCAGCAGTTCAAAGTGACAAAGCACTAAAGTGTGCAGCCAGCCGCATCTTTAGAATCATAGTGACCTAATTCACATATTTTGGATTTCGAGTTAGGTCGCTTTAGTAATAAATTTATGACTTGATATCGACTACTGAAATATAGAATTAGGTCACTATAGTTCTAAAGGTGCGTATAAAGATTCGTACTAATAATCCGACTAATATAATAGATCTGACAGATTGAGGATAGTCGCTGAACGGATTCTGTTGAAAATTGGAACACGTCAAGCAGCAGTGTTTACAATGTTTTGTTCCGGTGTAGCGATAAGACAACCGGTGTAATAACTAGCATAGATGCATAATATCTTAGTTCTCAGGGTTAGCTCATTAGGTGGCCAGGTTGCTCGTTTGCCTTTTCCTTGTCATAAATGAAAAATGCCTGGGTTAGGTTAGGATCCTTTTTATGTCGGAAATTTGTATTATTTCTAAGGGTAACACTATAGTTAATGTTTTTATTGAATCGATTAATTACACTGGACTAAAACTGAAAACAGAGCATATTTATATCCTTTTGACAGCTAGGTAAGTATATTTATAGACAAAACCAAATTCTAAACAGCGTTAACGTAGACCAAACCGAAAACAATCACCAATTCAGTAACCACACAAAACATGCAGAATAAAATAAATACGCTCCAAATTGTTCGCACGGCCGAATAGGCGAAAATAAAGGGGTTATGAAATATTAAGGGGCAGTTTACACGTATCGCGCCGCGCCACCTGCCGGCGACGGGATGAATATATTGTTTGAAATAACGACGTGTGTGCAAGGTGCACGTTAAAACGCGGACGGTTTTTAATTGGTTGATGGACGTTGCGTAGATTGTGAGTGGAATGCTCCAGCAAATACTAAGCTGTGGATTTAAAGGTATATGGCGGTAAAAACGTTCTTCAGTTTTGTATTCCTACCCCCTTACTAATAAACGTTGAGTAACGGTGGTATAGCTATACAATGTTTTGTCCTTATCTGACAAATTCAAATGTCACAATGACAGATAAGGACAAAACATTGTATAGCTATACCACCGTTACTCAACGTTTATTAGTAAGGGGGCTAGTGTATAACTTGTGTGTGTTTAGGATGTCGGTAGAAACAAATACGGGAAATAATGTACTTTAAATATGACATCTGTTCTAAATCAATTTAAAATAGCATGATATAATATTAACGAAAGAGTTCGCGCTATTTTTTATCCATTATTCAGACCATTTTTTTAAGAACGTTTTGGAACTTATAATCAAAAGCAATCAAATAAACTAACGACAAAGACGAAGATTGTAAAAAACTTGGTTTGTGTTCAAGCATTAACTAACAAACATTCTCTTTTATTAAATGTCTTGTTAGAATTATAGATATCTGTATGTAGATTATAGAGTACAAAGTTAGGTATGGCTAAATCGCTACAATGTTGCGTTTGCATTTGTTTTAGTAAACATGTTTAAATAAGTTACTGTTGCAACTAACAACAAAACCCACATCTATTGCATCACTTTTGTGAAAATTGGAAGCTTTACTACTACATTCAACACTGCCTCCCTAGTCCCTGCAACGCTTTACCTATATAGATCTACGTTTTCTCGCAAATTCAGTTAGTAACCTGTTTATTTGTAACACAGCCCAGGGCCGCACTCCCAAATTCCCATTCAAAATAGACACTGTAGGGGGTTCTCTCGTTGCAAAGGTCCGGGAAACAAACGAAAGCGCCATCAGGGTGTTCGTTAGCTGCAAACGTGATTCGGACAATGGCGACGCACGCACGTGACTCGTGGGGTTGGCAATTTGATTCGTGGAAATACTGGAAATCACGTCAATCGTCGTTGTAAACAAAAAGTGTATAAATCGTTATTTTACACTTTATTTCAATAACAAAGGGTTAACATCAAGTTATATTGTGAATTGTTTGTGAAGGTCATATAATAATTACTGGTGGTAGTTATGTGGTGGATATTTTTGCTGAATTTTAGGGAGGGATTTATCAAGTCATTCCATGGTAAATATGTAGCACATAATAAACGACATGGGTTTTTGTGGGATAAGTTTGTATTGATCTTGTTTGCTCAGTTAGTTTCAGTACACATCGATAAGCTAACTGAGGAGAAATATAAATACGAACTTATCATATAATACGATGCCGTTAAATTATACAATACATCTGTAAGTGACGTATCCTGCTGTTATTATGGTAATGGGCAAAATTATATCAGACTAGCGACCCGCCCTCGCTTTGGCTTATGTGAGTATCTATTGTAGAAAACCGCGTTAAAATCCGTTGGGAAATTTGAAAAATTAAAGCTAACAAATACATTAATCTGTATCTGTATCATACAGACGGACAGACGGCGGAAAGCGACTTTGTTTTATACTATGTAAAGGTAAGATAAATTTATAGGACCTCATTCCCTTAACTGACAAAACAATTCTGTCTATCTAACTAGACAAACGAAGTGAGCTAGAAGTATTCGCACTCGCTAACAGAATGATAATGGGCAAGCTGGACCGGTTAATTACCAGATTTGCGATAAAGCAAACCACCCGGTTGCATTATTGCGGTAAGCTTGCGAAGGGCTTAACAAAGAACTCCGTTTAGCGTCAATTGTTTACGTAAATTGCTGACCGCGGCATCGAACAACTCGACCCATCATCAGTGCCAAGAATTGTGTTCTCGGGTCTACTTTGTATGGAAATTACGCGGGTTGGCTTTGAACGTGTGGCCAAGCAAAGATTAAAGTCTTATTACTAGTTACAATTGTTTATGAGCTCCTAATTAGTGTGTTTTTAACAAGTTTTTATTTAACTTGCACTGTTCGTATGTATGTAAGATGTCCGTCAAAGTTAATTTGAACCAGTTTACGTTAATGGAATGGGCTGATATTTAGACCACGTAGGTAAATGCAATATTATGGTATCTAAGAGCTGATCTGGTGATGGAGTCGGAAGGTGGCTACAGGATCTCTGCAATATTTAACATAGACCCACCGTGTTGGGACTCATAGTTTGGCCTTTATAAGCAAAAACTTGTCCCAAAAATGAAATGTTTGACAGAATCTTATTTTTATTACCTCTGTTAAATTTCATCATGCCCTAGCGCATTTTATAAGCCTGTTTACTTATTATCGCATTAACCTGATTTTAAAGAGCTTATAGCTCCCACGTTATTAGCTGTGAAGCTAAAGAGACAGTGTTTAAGTTAGTTCTTTTTTCGCAGTTGTTTTAATAAAAAACGGCAAAAATGAATCATAAAAATGATTGCTCATTTACGTTCCTATTTCGTAACAGCCAGCCACAAAACTCGGCGGGCAGAGTCAACACAAGGTTCACCGCAAAAAAACTAGGCTGAAGCAATTTGTGTACAGACAAAGGGCCGGATTGACTCTGGGCTAATTAAGAACTGTATTATTTCACTTTATGTTTCGTCGGTATGTTCGGTTAGAATTTTGCAATTTGTACATTTTGAACCAGTTGCCGTTATTGCAATAAAAACCGTGAAGAATGAAATATTTCGGTGTGTAAAAAATGTTCTAACTTCCTACAGCACAAGAATAACTTAAATTATTCAAATTCAATTTGACAGTTCCTAAAAGGACTCGCGCATCGAGGGTTCCGTACCGCCTCGCAGTATTATAATATTTTAATTTGAATGCGATTTCGCATCGAAGCGAAGCACGCGCCAACACTTGGCCATTTTTTGGTATTCGTGGTTTTTCCTCAGGGTTTAGGTACAATATAATCGTACCAAATTTGACGCTTGTATGTTTGAACGTTTTTACGATGTGCCAAAATAAAATAAAATATATCTTGTGTGTTTTATTTGTTTGTAAATCCGCGGCAATAACACCTGAAAAAAAGTCAACTTGCTATCTATTAAAGTTCAAAAGATCCAGCTCTTCAAAGTTAGGATGGACGGACCGAGTAGAGATATTAATGGGTACCGTTGTGCTCCCTTCGGCTACGTAACCCTAAAAAGAACGCTGCGATACAGTTAACGGAAAAGCTTTCCATGTACAGTATCCCAATGAAAATGTTAAGCACTTTAGTGCGTTGTCATGGTAAACTTCAAACAGAACATCAAATGACACATATGACAATGACAATGACTTTCACAATGACAAGGTTCTAAGTATGCTCAACATTTTATTGGATACTGTACATACAGCCTCATGAGATATCTATAGCGGTCCGCCGCTAGCCGCAGACGAACGAAAAGTGCAAAATCACCGGAATTATCGAACGAGACGAAACATTGCGGTGTCACGTGCGGCCGGCTCCCGCTAAATCGCATAATAATTTTATTAGCCAGCGTATGGTGACCCCGGCAGGTTTAATTATACCGAACCGAGTAGTTTATTGTCTTTGCGCCGGGAGCTCTCGATTAATTGGTTCCCATTCTGTTTCGCTGCTCCTTCACGTGTGGTACAGTCTGGAGAAAATTGAATCAGACGAAAGCTTGTTGGATGCGGTTGTAGAACATCCAGTGCAGATAATGCAGATAAGTAAAAACTTGTTTGTGCCAGGTATAAGATAAACGTGAGCAAAAATGTATCTATGACATTCATTAAATGCACAAATCTGTGACGTTTGAATAAAAATAAAACGTTGACTTGATCAAGTCTAAAGTATGTGTTATATGCTTAATTAATTTAAAATGCGTTTTCTGTTTTATTCACGTGATCTGGCTATTTTTGCTACTAATTATTGACACGTTCTTATTCAAGAGCATGGCTCTTGGTGGTGTAGCTTAGTTATGCAATGTCCTCTTGTGACAAACAGACAAAAGATAAAATACACTCATTCAGTAAGTAGGCCACACGGGCACTTTTACATGTCAATAATCTACCAGCGCTCCCTAAGCGGAGACCACTGATTTGTAAGCCATACGATAAATAAATAATAACCACTGCTGAGAAGAAACGCCGCAAAAAACTCAGCAGTCAGAGTAGATATTTCTAAAACTGACTTTACTGTACATATCTACCACGTCAGGGGTCGAGAAACGAACGGTGAGTTAAAAATAAAAAGGGCAAAAAACGTAAAATTGAAATTGTACGGCATTTCCTAGACAGTGCTATGAAACGCGCTCTAAGCATACTCGTACCCCCCCATACACTCCAGACCAATGAGAACGGATCATGGTACCTACAAATCTACATACACCGTAGCCTGTTTTCATTGCACTTGAATGTACTAT
The DNA here is from genome assembly GCA_923062465.1 of Acleris sparsana. NCBI lineage: Eukaryota > Metazoa > Arthropoda > Insecta > Lepidoptera > Tortricidae > Acleris > Acleris sparsana. The sequence goes on along the minus strand of OV281298.1, from coordinate 12,491,385 downwards.
GCATCTATGGGTATCGCGTCGTCAGGGGTCAAACACCTGAGTCAACATAGCGCTTTTGTGATTTTTTACAATCTGAATCAAGCAACGTTCTCTCTGCGTTTATGTGAACCTGGTATTTATTGGTCTTTGACATGGACTAGTACTGTTTTTTTCTATTGATTTCTTTAGTAGCGGCGAACATCCTTAATTTAGGGCATTAGTTGTATTTTAATTTTAACCATTAATATTTCAATGTTGCTGAGTTTATGCTCGGAATTCTTGAACACACGTATATTCCATACGATTTTCAAACGCAGATTTAAGTAAATTAAAATAACAATTTGTTGCTGTTGAATTGCATGTAAACGGAACACAACACACGTTAGTGCCACGCAGTAGACTCGCAAACAAAGGCTGACGTGAGCTCAAATAAATCCTAAATACAGAATGAAAACAGGCGACGCGCGCCTGAAATTTAAACGGTGTTCCTGCGAAACGAATTAAAAAAAGCAAAACCGCAAACGTTGATTTTTTGTGATTGCTCATAAAATACATTTTCAAAACGATCTGCCTCTAGCCACAGATTTATTCCAGTTTCCCGATTTCATTTCCTAAACTTGTTTATTTAGTTTCTAATACCGTTTTCAGTTTGATTTATACTTCAAAAAACTATTAGCGTACGATATCGCCGTCTCTCTCCGGCGAGGTAGTCAGACGTGAGATGAGACTATTAGAGCCATTCGATGTTGAATGATTTAGAATTGGCTAGAGCTGCACGTGACAAGGACTGGTATCAGAGAGCATTTGTTCTATTTTTACGTCTGTTTCGGCAAATTGCACGGGAAGCTGGAAACTGTTTTCCTCAGAAAGAGAGAAGAAACAACATTTAACTATGAACGGAAAACAGATAAGGATCGGATGGACTTGCATAGGGTAGGATAGAATCTCACAAAAAAAAAACTAGGTTTATATACTATGATAGGTAAAGTGTGTATACATATTTATGTATGATATTCATTCGTACAGTCGTTTATTCTCTGAATGGGGTAGCCATTCATGATATAAAAAAGTGATGGCAATAGAATGGTCTAGCTGGATGATTCTGGAATATTCGTACCAAATGTTGTCATTTCCCATCGATTTTGACCCCTTCATTAACCAAGATACTATCAAAATAAGGATCCTATTACAGTTTACAAGTTTTACGCCGGGCGAATCGTAAACGTCCTGGGCTCTGCTAGGGTTGGGGGGGGGGCGCTATGAGTTATGTATCGGGTTAGTTCTGGATACATTTCTCAGGGCTGTGAAAAAGGTGCTTGCTTTTATTGGCAGATTATGCGATGCCAGTTTTGGGGACTTTGTATTTTGCTGTGGGTGGTTTGTCATTGATTTATGTATCGTGTTTCTATAGAGTTTTTATTTTTTGAATCCGTTATTGGTGATGTTTCGATTTGGTGCCTAATGTCTTTGCAATTTTAGGAGCTAATAATCTTATGTTGAACAACGTAAGTCAACGTAAGTTACGTAAATGGAATACAATACACCAACTTATGAATTATTTACGTAAATATGAAACATGTTTAAAATAAATATAAGCACATACGAATGGATTTGAATGAAATTCGGTAGACCCTTATTGTTTCGCATTACATAGTTTTCGAGAGAGAAACGATAACAGTTCTAAAGCAGACGAAGACGAGGAAAAAGGTTAGTAAAAATATATTTAAATTAAATACTTGACAAACCGGTAAAATATTGACTTTGTCACTCGTTTATTCAAAGTATTATCGCTTTCTCAAGGTCGTGCCAATTGCGGTTCGTTGCGTAATGATATTTGTGTTGTTCGGATGAAGGTCGAATTTTCATAAATCGAGTTTTCGTAAATTTAAATACAAAGGGAACATACCTTGCTTTTTCGGGGTGGATTATGTGCTCTGCTAGACGAGCTATGTGGCAGAAGGCATTTATGGTGGGAGACTGCCCAAGATAGGGCTACGTGGAAAGAAGGGAGGGAGGCCTTTGTACAGCAGTGGAACATTATAGGCTCTTAAATAAATAATGTCTACTTACTATAACTCCCTCGGTGGTGTACCTCTACTCTTTTCAAGCAACATAGGGACTGCTGTTCTCGCGCTTTGCCATGTTTCATCCAATGCCCAATGTATGCCCCACAGTATTACGTTCCTACGTAAACAAAAGTCGCAAATTGGAGGCTAGAACCCCTCTGTCAGTTTTCTACATCAGGATTCAGGTTTTGTCATACACGCTGACAGATAACTCTAGCGTACAAAGACAAATAAAGGCGTCAATTACATAACAATATTTTATGTGTCACATGTTAAAATGAGCATCTCTTTCCCACTCCAAAACAATTTGCGATACCCGAGCGATTTCATTTGTTTACCGATAACCGCGGTACTCTAAACCGGATTATACCGGTATCCACCCGATATATGGTAACCCTAATCCCAGAAGCGATTCGATGACTCTAGTGTTGATTTAATCTTTGAATAGAGAAGGCCGGATACGTGTAAAATTTGTTTCCAATCCCAAATCTTACAGTGGGGGTTGAATTTTAGTGCGCCTGTATGGTAAAAAAGGATTATTTCCTCCAAATCTGGGCTAGCGGTTGGGCTGTGCGTTGTCTATGTCTATATATATTTATTTGAGATGTTCCATTAACGTAGGACTGTTCCATATATAGTTTGAGCTATACTTTTCCGAATTCATGATCAAAATTAGGGCTTGAAGAATAGAAAAAATTAACATAATTAAGAGAATAATTGGTTTCGTCAATTCGCCGCGTCTGACAGTATTCTTTACTTTTACACAATATGTTTTCGTATAATAAGTTCTGGCTCATGTTAGAACACTATGATAATATTTAAATCATTTAAGTACCTCCTTGAAATCTAAATTTGAACTTAACTTCTGTCACCTCTCCCGGACAGAAATAACTATCTAAGCGGTTTTTTTGGAGCATGCTTGTAACACTGCAATTTTAACGCATGCTGGTTTTCCTGTGTGAAACACATGCTTGTATCACATTACATAGTGATTCACAACCAGTAATTAACAGCAGTTGTCTCCAAAACAAAGCACCGTTTCAGATTCACTGGTTCAAATCACAATGCAAGTAACGCTAACTGTCCTGCATTCTGGAACTGCTATTCTGATGGACGCTCCAGTTAGCATTCCTTTTGAATGGGTGCCGACTGTTCAGTCCTAGCTGGACAATTTCATCCTTTCGAGAAATTCATAGAGTTTGGAAGCCAATTACATAGCCACTTAACTCATTTGAATCAGGTCAAACGCTTGCTCTGAAGTTAATGCAATATTTATGAATAAATTATTTCTTGGACGTTAAGGTTGTAAATAGGTTAATAAATGTATAGGTACGGCATTCATTATTGAAAATTGAGTTGAAATTTGGTACAGATATATAAATTGATGACCCAAACACAGATGTAAAAATTTTTTTTCACTTCTCATGCTTGTAAAGTCCTTCTTTATGCGGGGTATAGGCTGCATAAAATCGCATTTTATGCACTAGTGCATAAAGTAATTTCTTCTTTTAAGACTAAGGCAATCAGGCCTTACAGCCTTCACACAATACACCTTCATTTAATTGATATATTTTTATGAGATTTTGGTTACATCTTAATTTAATTACGACATTTGTATAACTATCTAAATACAAATTTTCGAATAATACCTACGGCGTGCATTTACGGTAAAAAAATACAACGCAAATATTTATAATAACTTGGCATTAAGCATCAGACCATAGTCAAACCTGTCAAACGTCACATAGTCGAAAATTAAAAAAAAAAGTTAAGAAGGTAATCAGGCCTTACAGCCATGCGCAAACATAACATTTTAATTACTTAAATTAAATATAAAAAATTATAAAATTATCCTGTAAGTAAGTGCTTCTTGTTTTATTTCCTTGCAATCGAAGTGAAAAGCAGAGTGTAAAATTCGAGCATAAAACCCATTTTACCCTCGACGTGATTATCCACACTCGCCGTTCCGGCTCGTGTGGCTATATGCACATCTTGGGTAAAATGGGTCGTTTTATGCACTTGTTGTACAATCTACTATTTGTAAACAATTGTCATTTCCTCTCAATCTCAATATATTTTTATTAATTTTGTAAAATAAATAGTTTTGATTTTAGAATCTCCGAAACTACAAAACCTAAAATGTTGAAAACAATACAAAATATAGTTCATTGCTTGTAGATCAGAGGAAAACATATAATAATTAAAAAAATATATATGTTATGAACTCCGTCTCCACGCGAGTTCGACTCTCACTTGTTTTTTTTTCTTTTGATGCGTAAGCTACTTTATCTAGTTTAAATGGTTCAGTGAAAAATCTGAATTCTTCAGCTAACCCTAACATAATGACAGCGTCAAGTCACGAGAAAGAAATTACGATAAATATAATCACTGACTTTCTGCGACCGGGTTCTATATTACTGGTTCAACAATTAAAGTGGTTGATTGTACCTTTTCTGATCAACAGTTTAGTCTTAAGTGTCTAAACATTGTATTTTTATTCTTTCTCATGTAAATAGTAGTCAAGATGAGATCGAAGATAAAGATGTTAAGATATTGACTTTCTCATTAAGTTAATGCGTCCCTTATACTTACAAACAATTTTAATACTCAATTTAATTTCCGTTAAAGCTGGTAAATAATTGTGTCCGTATTCGGAGTTGCTAGACGTTATTAATCGCCTTGATAACTAAGTGTTCGCCGGGAACTTTTCGTTTGGATTCGACGGAATCGGGCCAAAAAGAACACCGCTATGGCATTCAGTATAAGCGTGAAGCGGGTACTTTATTAACGTGTTTGGTCAATTTGTTACATTATTATGTACGAAATAGACCAAACACGTGAGTAAATTTAAATAACTATTAAGTAGAAACTACGATTAAGATCCCTTTTTAACCACGAAACATAAAGAGTGTTATAAGTCTTAACGTGTTAATCTGTCTGTGGCACAGTAGCTTCCAAACGATTTTTTGTGATAGACTAGATTTATAAATGAATTAATAATTTTCTGCTAATGGCTAAAGAGCTTAAACGCCACATGATCCTTCCACCAGTCCAAAGGGGCGTAGTATACACTGATAATATTACATTTAAAATTTGGTAATAAAAAAAAATAAAAAAAATATGCAATGTTTTTGAGACATGCTCTGCATGAGTTTTATTAGCATAGTTTTGATTCAGTGCCTCTACAAGTCTACATCTATCCTCTTCCTGGCTTCTGTGATGTATCCATCTGCCAGCAAACACTTAGCTACGATTTCATCAAGTCTAAGGAGCTCGTTAACTAAGTCTTACTATAATTCCATCATAGCAACTAAGTTTAAAGAGCAGTTTGTAGGTAATACAAGGGTTGGATTTGCTCTCAAGCAACCCCGAGGATATAATCTACATAAATTATTCTACCCGCTCCCGCTCCGCTTGTGACTGCGCTCAAACAAACCTCTCTTGTATTCATTTAATAACAATTTCTACTTTATCTGCGGAAACTTTTTATTTCCTGTCACTCTTAAAAGTTTTGACTCAGATAATTTAAGAAAATTTGGTGTATTTAACTTTGTCAGATAATTTAGATGACCTTTAACTACTGTCTCGCTGTCAATGGGTATTATGATGGTAACGTAAACTTTGGAAAAATCAACGTCGGCTTACCCCGTTGCCCTCGGGGTATTTTCCCATCCGCCTTTTAAATTCCCGCTTCCCCCAGCAACAGATGTTTCATCAAAATGTCCTATTTCTCTTGTTACGTTTCAACATGTCCTTTGTCATTTTGAGCGCAGCTGAAACGTCAGTAAAGTGATGCATTTGCTTACATTGTGAGCAAATATATAACACTCTTAATTGCCATTTAATTTCACAGTGTGTTTGTCAATTTCGTTCTTATTATCCTTTTATTGCTTTTACCAGCACATACTGGTGATAATTTGAGTCGACTTCAGTATTCGATTTTATAATGAATACCATATTAATTTTAATTTTACTGTAAATTCACAACGGGAACTTCCCGGGATGTGTTGAGTTCCAGTACATTTAATGCGATAAAATTTTGCGGAATGTCCCGGAATAAAGGATTCAGATTTCCCTGCATCATACCCTAGCAACAACCACACGTGTTAGTAAATGTAATGAAAAAAATCAATATTTCAATATACAGTGCGGTATTAAGAATAGAAATAGTTGTCGCGGCCCGCGGATGATGAAAAGTTACAACAAAATGCCATTTCCACTGACACAATGCCTTCCTTTCCGCTGCGATCGCCAAGACGCGCCGGGAAATTGAAAGATCCGTGCTGTTATCTAAAAACGGAATCGCAAGATCATTTTAATACGGTTTGATTCTTTTTTTACAACCTTTTAAACAGCTTTTATGGGCTTTCGCTCTGTGCGGTTGTTTCCGACAGTTTGTTGGTTCAGCTAATGCGAGCTATTTCAAACTTGTTACTAGATTATATAAACTAAACTTCCTTTTATATCGAACTACTTAGAAGTTAAATCTGTAACTTTATTGGTAGCTCTGTTAGTAAACGTTTATTCAGAAGAATTGCAAGTTATTCTTAACGGTTAAGTTTGGAGATTCTCGCAAGTGGCAAAGGATGCTCGAAAGACTTGAGACGAGGTAACGAGACAGTTCTAGAGAAGCTTACGACAATTTTTACAGCTCTGCCCGAAAATAAAATGCTTCTCAGGATCTCTGTACCCGTCTGATTTAAAATTTAAAAAATAATAATTTTCCAGTAATCCCTAATTGAGATAAGAGACCTTCGAAAATAGTTTCTTTCAGTTATTCTGCATCTGCTTGCATCTATCTATTTAGTGTTTTTTAAACAATTTCTGTGTTTAAAAATAATAAACTAAGATTATGCATGTTCCCAGAAAACTTCAAGTCCCTTTTGAGTATTGCTATAGAATACCTCAAATCGTATAACATATCTGTAAATATAGGATAATATAACGATAAATAAATAGATAATGCATATATGTAGATACTTATATCAAAATTGTAATCACCTACATTCCGCTGAGATCGTACAAGCACTACGGAAATAGTTCCGTTCGCATCGCACCGCTGAATCGCGTCTCAATATGCCAATTTGATCGCGTAGCGCCATCTATCGACCCGCACACTTACCACTAATACATGGAGGCGCCGCGTTTGACAGCGGGTTGGCATAAGCGCTAATATCTATGGACTACATTGTTTCCATTATTAATTGTTAGCCCGTCTTGTTTTCTATATGGTAGCTCTTATTTATTTTACAGTGATAGTGACAGCTGAGAAAAAATACCGCGCCGAATTTTTACTTGCTGTTGTGGATTCCGTTGGTTGCCACATGAGAATATTGTCACCACGCCAAACTATTTTTTGACAAATTTTACTTAGCGTAGTTAATAGGAATCCCTGTGATGTATGAACGCGTCATCTTTGCTTGCTTCGCTTGTTTATAAACGTCTTGTTTGTGAAATAGGGCTATGTACTTCCCTTTTCAAGTAGGCGGCGCCCAATTCAAAGGCAGCCAGTTGATTGCTAATTGCTACAAAGCTGTTTTTTCTTTTGTTTTCCTTGGCTATGAAAATTGTGATGGCTTCTTTTGAAAGTAATTTCATAGAAAACGAGCGTAAAGCGACTCGATAATTCTTCCTACGGCCTGTTTTCGTTATTGCCTAAACAATATTATTTCTGATCATTTTGTATATTGCTGCCTTTTACGTCCTTTCTTTTTTTGAAAAAAGGAAGAGTTGGATTAAAAAGTGGTGTAGAAATTAGACCTTGAATGACGAATAGGCTCTGGCGCTTATGTAGCGTCGCCTTCATTCGACCCGTAGAGCGGGTACAAGGGTGGCCGCCCCGATGCATCCCGCCCCACCCCACCCCGGGGGGGTATCGTAACCCCCCTACTACGTACTACAGCGTAGATGCGTCTATTTCGAGATGCTTGTACAACCGATACCTGTACAATCCGCAACTAGTGTATTGGTTCTTCCGATTTAGCCTAGTCTACCGGATAGCGCTGAAGGTAATCTGAATATTGAAGGGTCTAATGTAAACGGTTCCTTATCAAGGTATGTGTAACGGGTTTTTTTATTACGTTACTCTGTACGGGAAATGTGTTCTTTTTTACGCGTCGAACGCATTTTGTGTCGTTTGAGTTTATGGCGTGTGTTGAAAAGTTTAACGAATATCGTTTTCGATTTTTTCAACAGCAAATCTGTAAACGTTTTTGGTCAACACAAATATTACCTGACACAATGAAATCAAAGATGAATGACGCTTACCATAGCTGGACTAATTAGGTATATTGTCTGTAATTCTAGCTGTTTTCCTTATGATTAAGTACTTTTGGATGTTATTAGAAACCTGCCTAGCAGGTACTTCCATACTAATATTATGAAAATCACATTTAGTTGATTCAAAAAGATTTTCAGTTTTAAAAAATGAGATAGGCACCACCAGTTTTGTATTAAAGTCATTGAATCCTTGTAAACAAGCTTAAAATCCCGATTGGGAATAATGAGCGGCCGGTAGATGGCGTTATTGCGCATTTTTCGTCCAATCCGGGACAAAGGAAAGGGGACGAGTGGGAGATCGTCTCCTTACGAGGTGCGCGGCGTACCGGGAGCGTCGTATTACTTTTCGTTTGTTAATTTGATTGTATTATTCATTGAGGTTGACATGTTAAAGGTGCTTGGTTATTTAGGAGATTAGTCTGGCAAATTTTAATATTGTATTGTCTTAAAAAAGAAACGTCGAGAGCTTTAGTGTAGGAATAATACTTAGATTTATTTTAACGTAGCGTAGGTCGTATGCCTAATTTTTTTGTGGAGCGAATGTGAATAGGGATTTTTGTTAAATTACTTAAGGGCTCGGTCCTTTGCTTTCAGTAATTGCTCTGTTACTAATAATACGCATCTGATGGTCGTTTTCAGTTACGTTGTCACATTTCCCTATCTAAACGATAATTATGCGGGTAACGTTATATGTTTATAAAAAAATATAATTACGTACCTACGTAATTATACTTGCGTACTTGGTGTCACTATTTCCTGTAGAGGCAAACACTGAATCGTTTTAAATTAACCTCAAAATAATTTCATCCATCAACTTTAACTCAAAACTTTCTAAAAGTGAAAACACACGTAGGTATAACTCGATTTTTAAGAGGCCACGTATGATAAACTCGATATTACTCCGCGATGTGGATCTCAATAACCCAAGGCTTGATTGGCTGATTTGCCACATGTCAGCGTAGGAAGAAATCATGCTTAACGCCTGTTTAAACGTGAAAACACGATTAGAAACAAGATCCTCCATAGTTTTATTTTTCAAGCTGCATGACACCGTATTCGCACATTTTTGGTTGAGTCTTCAAAACCCTACGACATTTAATTATGATTTTTGATTCGATACTTTAGTATTTATATTTTTTAACCATTTCAAAGTAAACAGCAATTATTTAAATTTGACGCTGCAATCGAGGCACATAAACTCATTCCTTTTCATTTTTGTGTGCCCGTGGCAACATAGGTGTCCTCTTAAGAACTAAACCAAAATCCCGGTTCCCCAGAACCCCGGGAATGTGAACTTCCTACGTAATACTACGTATTAAGTCATGTGTGCCCCGGGCTTTGTGTTTTACTTTTATATGTAGGTAAGCCGGTGATAAAACGCGCACCTAGGGTACCGTCTTGTGGATCGCGATGTGGGTGGGGTCGCCAACCATGGGTGTGCGATTATAAAGTAACAATTGGTGCTGTTTATTATATATTATTTTTTATTTTCTTATTCTTAATAAACTTGTACTTTAGTTAAGTAAGAGACACGTCAAATTGTGTTAGTTCTAAAAAGATTATTTTGTCAGTGAATTAAAGTTAAAAGTTTCTTTGACATATGTCCTTAAGTTAGGCCGTTGGGTTTCGGGCTTTACATAGATATGCTTATGTGTTCATGCTTACGTTATTAATAGTTATAAAATTGCCAGTAAAATAGGCAATATTTTAAAAAGAAACCCCAGATGGTAGACTCGATATTAACTGACTATGGGGAAGAGTCGGGATTAAAAGCTAGTGCAAAAATAAACATCTGTATGTATAAAAGGCTTTAATATTTATATAAATAATACCAAGAAAAAATATATTTTATAATGTCACACAAATTGACCTAGTCCCAAAACTAGCTCTAGTCTTGTTTGTACTATGGGCACTAGACAACGATAAATATACTTATACAGAGAAATATATAGAAAACATCCAAGACTCAGGAACGCTCAGCACACAAGTATCCGATCTTATCCGGATTTTTACCCAGCGGGCCTATTATGGTTGTGTTTATCAATGTGAACAAAGCATCTGTCACTTTCTGACCACTATATAAGTGCGAGAGTGGCAGATGCTTTACCCACCGCGATAAGCGCGACCGTAATACGGGCCCAGCGGGGCTAGACAAGTTGCCGTCGAATACAAACGCTAGCGTTTGGTGATCACCTATCGCATTGCGTTTTCAAAAATGAAAAAGCTAGGCAAGTTTCCCTTAGATACCCACCTTTATATCGAGATAGTGGTCGTGTTGAATTCAACCGGTCAAAATAGTACCGCGTAACGACGGACAAAACATCAAAACTATCACCATTCGATTAGCGCGACTGATCACATTACAGTGTGTCGGTTGTAACGAGTGATACATCACGTGACTTACGTCAATTCCATACATTTTTGTTAGTGACAGTTGATTACCAAACGCTAGCGTTCGTATTCGATGGCAACTGGTCTAGCCCCGCAGGACCGCCAGCTTCATAGGCAGGGTTACAACCAACTAGGCTAACGTCTTTATCATGTTCTTATATGCTTAGGTGCTTACACACACTTCCAAACGTAAACCCATAGCGCTTCAACTACAAATAGTTATAAATTTTATCGACTTGCCAACGCACGCGCGTGGTAGGGGGACGTATGCGGGGACGGTGCCCTTACCATGAGATACAGTTACCGTACTCGCTAGCGAGTCCAATGCTCTGTCCCTCACAGTATTCTTATAGAGTGCGGGAGACAGAGCATTCGAGCTAGCGAGTACGGTAATTGTAACTCATGGTAGGGGTCGGGACGCATTAAAATGCAGCGCACGCGTCCCCCGCCCGCCAGGCGCCGTGACGCTCGCGCGAACGTTTGATTCGCGTGACGACTTGCTCTTACACTTGTTTTTGTGACCGAAGATGGCTTATGGTGTTATGTTGTATCATTTGATTTTCCCTATTTGTAAAAAAATGTTGCAATGTTGATACGCGCAGTTTATACTGAAGAAGCTAGGGAAACATGAAAATGAAGTGTGTACAGTTACAAAAATATACCAAAAAATACAAGCCTAGTAAGCTAAGACATGACAGCTTACTAGAGTTGACATTATTTTTATAATTTATTTATTAGGAAGGGAATAACAGAAGAAAATAAAAGAATGGCGTAAGTCGCGAAAATCCTCTATTAATTAATGAATATAGGAGTCTGTGCGTCGCTTGGTCTGCCAGCAAAGTAACTGCACTGAGAGCATACCCATGTTTGTTTACGTCATATCTTAGAATCTTCTATTTTACAACAAAAATCAAACTTTTGTTATTTTCTGCACGTAAATCATAAAAATTGTGCCCCGAGTTCCGCTTACCTCATAACGGCGCGAATAGCAATCACACATCCGTACTTGTATGCACGTATTTAAGTGCAATCTCTCCAAGCTCCAATATGAAAGAAGACTCGCCTCCGCAAGGACGCCTATCAACTTCCAACTCAAAGCAAAAAAGTCATAACCGCATTCAAACAAACCAAGATCCTATTCCAACAACTTGCAAGTCCCAAAATCCATTGTCAAGTGTTACATCCTCCAATCGGGAAATGAAAACGTATTTAAATGTGATGAAAATTCAACTCTAAGAAGATGTTCTTCGGTTTCATATCGCGTTACAACAGAATGCTCGACGGGAAATACCCAAAGCCAATATCGGATGAAATAAATGGCAAAAGCTGAAAGGCTCTGTTAGTTTTTTAATTCGCTAGTCGGTGGGTTCTTTGCTTTTTTGCTTAGTTTTCGGCTTTAATAGCGGTTAGGTAAGACTGCCTTTGAGTTTTGGTGAGAATTTTTTAATCTCCAGCTGTGATTATGTTTTTCGTTTTAACGCCAACGGCACTTTGCCTTCTCTACCACTAATTAGAAGCTCTAAAATCGCGTAATACATTATGAAAGTGCGCGTTGTGGGCGTATGTATACCGGAATCACTTTTGTGTGTTTTTACGAGAACTTACCAAGTGGTACCTATACCTAACCTAACACAATATACTAATCCTAGTATGTATGTTCTTTGCGCCGACTTTCGTTATGTTGTTTACTTCTACTGCCATTGAGGTATTAAATTAGTTATTTTAATTTTATTGTGTAAAAAGAATTTTGTTTTGGCCAGAAATGTATTATTTAAGCACTACGTTATTTTTTTATTTACATTTCTATGGTAACGACATGTTGTCTTAAAGAGAATGTGCCGAGATAACACTGTGTCGAAATAATCAATCCAATTAAATATGAATAATTAAATAAACCCATTAAGAACTAGTTAAATGCATAAAGGTACTTACTCTTATGTCTTGTTAATTGTATAAAGTGGTGTGTCAATTGCAATAAAATCATCTATCCGTACATCCAAGTCAGAACCAGTTAAAGATGCATCTTTAAAGTAAGCTGAATCACTTAGGTACCGACTCTACTGGCTTGTCATCTGAATCTAACACTTTTTAAATAATGAAATTTAAATCTTCTCCATGGTTGCATTTTCACGAGAAACTTGGCGAGCAAGCTTCTACCTCTCTCTAGACTGCTCGATAAAACTTTAATTGACTGTTATGTTGAAAACGAGCTACGTTAGTACACTCATCAACTTAAATTGTTGACCCACTATAGACCGTTGTCACAGAAAGACAATGGTTAATTTAAATGTAATTTGTGTCGTGACTTGACGCTGTCATTATGACAGGGTTCTATAATGACTGTTTTTTTTTTTTAATCTGTTAACCGTACTAAAATTTGATTTATAAATACCCAAGCTATATGTAATAAGGAAAGTCCATCGGGATCCGAGCGGGATCTTGTTTACTGATGTTAGAGTGATTTATTACTCGTGCCGAAGGTTGCGGGCCGCTGTTTCGCATTTTCCAACCGCTTTGTTTTAGTTTTTAACCTAATTTGAGACGTCAACCTTTTTACAATTAGTGTCATTTTATTTAAACGGCTCTTTGTTCTGCCTACCTTCGTTTTTGTGACGTAAATTTTGTCTATAGTTCGGTTAATCTAGAACCGTCCCTTCGGCAGCCATTCCTGTGTCGTAATTTCAAACACATGCGCTCTCGCTAGGTATTTAAAAATAGATTATTGGTTATTATATTATATCTGAACGGGGTCGCGAGGTTGCACCAATCATTTTCTATGGTAATTGAAAACTAAAGCGACCCGTTTTTATTACTTTTGACTATTTATGAAAAGTCACAGAGATCAACCTTAATTGACACCAAAATGACGTGATTAGGCGGTTTAAAAAAAAGTGTAAGTACCGAGTTGAAGACTGACTAACTAACTACTTAACTTTGGTTATGTGAGTCAAGAAAATTAGTCATACTCACATTTATATAACGCCATCAGCAGTTCAAATGTTCCTCCGTTGATTATTAATTTATTTAATCTTTATTGCACAAAAATAAAAAATTGAGTACAAAAGGTGAACTTAATGCCTAATGGCATTCTCTACCAGTAAGTAAGTAAATATTATGGTCGCACTAGCTACAGGAGTTTTGTCAACTTTTGTCTAAGAAACCATTTGACTTATTATTATTTTATTATTTTTTATGGCATAGAGAATGCAAACGAGCACACAGGCCACTTGATGGTAAGTGGAAACTGTGTCCCATAGACATTCGCATTCACAAGACTGCAAATGCGTTGCCAACTCTGAGGACTAAGATGGAATGCTTCTATGCTAGTCATTACACCGGCTGTCTTATCCCCAAACCGGGACACAACTATGCTAACACTGCTGTTTGGCGGTAGGTTAATGGATAAGATGGTGGTAGCGATCCGGACGGACCCTGCACAAGGGCCTACCACCCGATTAATTTTAGCTCTTTATTTAGAATTGATGTATAGTAAATTAATGAACATGTAAGTTTTACCGTACCATGCTCTCAGCAAGACATTGCTTCTTCAGGCACTAGACAAAAAGCTTTGAATAAAATGCTTACGCCCTGAACAGAAAATAAATAAAATCAATGGTTTCATCGCCGCACCTCTCTGCAAACCCTCTTGGATTAACGCACCCCTGTTTCAGACACGACGCTCTAAATAATACTTTATTTTCATCGAGATATTGACTGGGATTATCTATTGGATTTATTTTATCGAGTTCAATATTTATTTTGAATAATAATTGAAAATATAAGTGTGTTTTAACTGTGCTAAGCAAAGTGTCCTGGTAATCTAAAATTATTTATATCTCTCTATACTTATGATCACTACGTTGAAACTGATTTACAATTGATGGTTTTTTTAGCGTTAAAATGTCTCGTTAAATATTTAAAATCATTTACTTATGAAGATTAGACTAAATAAATATACTTATAGAACGTATATTAAGTTTGCTTTGTTTTATAACAATCCTAAAAATTCATGACAATTTATGAAAATTCAGACAAATAAAAGAGTTAGGAACAAAAATCTAGAAAATAACTACTTGTAGAGTAAATTTCCTCGCTACTTCTCCTATCTTAACTCATTAGAGGATTCATTTGCGAATCCCTCAGTGCACCCCTAGGATATCCAAGGAATATTCCCTCCAAATCTCAACGGTTTCGGTAGTGCGTTATCGATCAGCCACTCTGTGTCTTTTTTATATATCTCTAGATATACCATCGCCGCTTGACTTCATGAAATGGAAAAAAGCGTGGACTTCACCTCGCAATCGATTAAGGCATTCCACGTGCCGTTTTAAAACTGTGTTCATCGATTATCCCTAGTACCCGTTTCTCACGCTACGCTCAACTAGTAATACATTATGTTTCAATACGCCAACTTTCTATTGGCCTTGTCGTCCCCTCACTGTGGGTGCTCGTAGGGTGCGCAAGGTGGATTTTGCATAACCCCGGCATTCAGCTTGGGTTAGGTGCCCCGACCTGTAATTTTCCTTTGCAAGTTGACCCATAATTGTGTACTTAGCACTGAACGTGTATTGTTAAGAGTAAGTTATTGTGCTGTCGCCAGAAAAATAACGTTTTTAATTGGTTTAATCATTTGGTTTTAACGCTAGGGATTCCAGTTGTTTTTATATATTGCTGTGATTAACTCAATCAACGTAAATATCTATCTAATTACCGAAATTGATTTGGACTGAAGTCAAACAAAGTATTGATCCACGTCACCCGCCCATGTTGATGAGCAAACATTTTAATCTTCTGTAAACGCATGCATTAACAGAATAGGGGGAACATTGTTAACCGGCTATACAAAAGACACGTCGAAGCCACCAAATAACTACCGACCTAACTGGCCGTTTAAACTTGCAGTGTTCTAAAGCAAGGGCAGCTATAGTCGGGATAATTTTAGATGTGCAATTGTATTTAAGCGCGGCGGTCGCAAACACTGCCCGCTTAATTTTGCAGTATGATGTTAAATAATAGGGTGGCGATTTGCCACGTTGACTGAACTCCCTTCCCTTCTTGTTTGATAGGTTGATAATAACGTGGATAATGAAATAACTTTAGATTTTTCTTTTAAAAAAATACCTAAACTTTGTGGCCAAAATTCCTGTGAATGACAAATCAAGTGCTTGAAAGAAACTTTTAGTTAGCTCTTATGAATTATTATACAGGCTTATCGCTCACAAAAACAGTTTGAATTCAGTTTGAAACTGTTAACTCTCCGACTTATGAAATAACTCGTAAATAAAGTCGTTTAATTTGATAAGATGTTTTATCGGCCCGAACAACACTTAACCGTAATCAACGTTTGCGTAGTTCGAGTCGTAATTAACATTAGTTATTCTGATAACCGTGATAACGTTCTGCTAACAGTTTATTCTTGACATTAACTTCGTCGGTGTAATGACAGAATTCAATTAGTTGACTAAGACTTTTTTGTACTCTTGTTCCAAATTGTTTCTCCAATAAAGTAAATAAAGACGGATAGAGTGGAAACATCCCCTGTGATATATTTATGCTTGTACTAATATTACCAAATTTTAGAGCTCGACGTTACATTGTATTTATATCCCAGAGGACATATACAGGGGGTCCCAGAAACCGACGTCAACCCGCGTAGAGCTGATAGAGCAGCTAAAAAGCTATCGATTTAACACCTATGTATGTTCACGGATTTTTAGTAGTTTCGGAGATATTGATCATTTTAATCTGAATTTTTGTAATTTTCCTTTAGGTTCATGTCACGAAAAAATATTAATTTCATGTTTGGTTTCATAAGTTTTTCAGTGGTATCTTACATAATTAGAATCATTACGCATCAGCGAAGAAGGGTTAATGTCGGTTTCTGGGACACCCTGTATATTATGGTACTTCTTATCCCGAAAACAGGTTGGATAGTTAATAAAACCATGACAACTATTTTTTCATTTACTAATTAGTTAATTTTGTAATAACACGCACAAGTAAATGCACCCAAGCATAAACGTGGCTCACTGTATTCAGTTCAAGTTAGTTTATAAACCTAATTGGTTTCTAGCTAGACCAACTCGTTCCCTATTCGAAGTTGTAAATATCTCTGTACCACCTTATTCGCTCCCCGTAGTTACTTGGCACCCAGTACTCGTCTGCGAGTAACTTAACAGGCGAACTGGATTTGTTACTCACATACTTTGTTAATTAAAATGAAACTGACGTTCCGTTTATCCTATCCTATCCTATACTATTAATCGAGCAATATGTGTAGATTATCACGTTCTCGGAAACGGCTCTAATGATTAGGGTGAAATTTGCCATTATAGAGGTTTACGGGGGCCAAAAATGGGTCTGTCAAGTGGTCATCTTCGGGAAAATTAGTTTTTAACTCAGGTAATGTTATTTTTAAGTAACGTAAACTCGGTTTACTTTAGCCCTAGTGGGCAGGGCTCGGAAAACGGTATTTTTTTCGAAACGGTTTCGTCTTAAATGCCTAAGGAACGATTTGTTTCGGTTTCGTTCGCAAATAACGTTATAGAAAACGTTTTTGAACAAGAACGAAATTTAAATATTTTTTGATCCATATAACGTTTTTAACCGTTTTTTTCCATTTGCTGGGTTCGGTAGTATCTAACATTACTAAACAAGTTCATGCTTGTCGCCGCTTTGTAGCCGAACGCCGCGCGCGGCCGCGTCCCGTGGATTAAACCGGTTTTTGATAACGTTCTCGTTTCGTTTCCGTTCCGAACAAAATGTTGAACAAAGAACGGTTCGAAACGGTTTTAAAACGTTATTTTGAATAACGTTTCCGAGCCCTGCTAGTGGGTAACTTTGCTCACCCTTCAAACTGTAATTATTTTAGTGTTAGTCATTCTTCGTTCAAGAATATTAAAACTACTCAAGTACTTTAGGCAAAAGGTGAAGGTCATAGAAGAATTAAATTTTAAAGACGGTTTTTGGGATGGGCAATGTTACCCTCTAGGGCTAAAGTAACCCGAGTTTACGGTACCTAAATGAAAAGGTCGGATTAATTTAAGATTTGTTTACTGAAATCTAAAGCAAAATGTTATTGAAAACAACGTCTTTGTATGTCTATATAATATCTATTATTTGTTTCCGGGTTTGTGTGCCAATTTACGAAAACAAAACATAATGAATTGTACTCGGTAAGGTAGACCGTCATCCCAGTGTCTGATTAAAAGTGTGGCCAGTTAACGCGGTTTCATATGAGAAAGCAATAGTTTAAAATGTTCCTAGTAATAAAGTAACCACGTAAAACAGTTTAATAACAAAGTAATACGTTTCCCCTTTAAAATACACAAACCGAAACGCCACGGTTAGTTAAAATGAACGACGCAATTAATTTAATATAGAACACCGATGGCTTTTAGCTATTTCCGGGAGTTCCTGAGCGGGGGCGGTCTCCATACTTTGTTGCGTGAAATTAGCACGCTTAATCGATTCCGCCTGAAACGTGTTTACCGCGGAAAAGTTCGCACCTATTAACTGGTGGAAGCTTCTGTACAAACAGATGTATTGGTTGTCTGGTTTTGCGGGCAATACGTTAATTTATTACGTTACGTATAGCCTTTGACCGTGACTTCATCCGCATTGTTTAAACGAAATTGCCGCGGGACTATCAAATTTTCCGGGATGTAAAGATTGATGAATCTACGATATGGGCTACCTCTGTGCCAACCTCTATACCAATTGACCTCAAAATGCTCCCTTTTCGCCTAAAATAACATTTTTGTAATAAAAGAATCCATCCATGATTTCAAATCAGGCAAATGGTGTGCCAAATATGGTCGCTAGTTGCTTTAATCAGGAGAAAACGGCCGGAGGTTATAAAAGTGCTTATTAAATAAGACAAGTCATTTGGTATGGATCATATACAAACGTGACCATGACGTGCTTTCACGTTACATCATCCTCTGTATAAGCTATCTTCTTCTTCCACTCTCTATCCGCTATTAACTCCGTACTCACACCGTTCATACACATACAAATGTCATGCTTCATACAATCCATCCAAACCTTCGTCTGTCCTATTCGGATCCATCTACACTCATATTCTTCTCGCTGTTTCCTCCGTCCCTCCTCATAACATGTCCATGCCACACCAGTTACTCCTCAACTTTTCTATTATTAGAGCTACTATCAAGCTTCCTCTAACATTTATAATATCGACTTAATATAAGCTAAAACAATATTTACGATTTTAAAAGGCGGTAGATTGTAGTATAATACCCCAAAAAGCATTGTTTGATGTTGTTAACGCCGTCTTTAAAATTCTATACTAACATTTTGTATCCGCGTTTTTTTCATAAAACTCGCCGGAACCATCCCCAGGAGTGAAAGAAATAATTTACGGCTTATTATTAACCGTTTCAAAGGCAGAGCAGTCGTTAATGTTATATTGTTAGCTTTTTAACATCACTTTTCAATGGCTTGGCATTTTTTATTGCCTTCTACTTTTTTTGCTGTTTCTCTACCATTTACGGTACAGACTAATTAAAGTGAGATAAACGCTACTAGTTGTGTTTGTGGGTTATCATGTTGCTTCATGGGAAAACCCCGTATATTTCCCCGTCAAATTCAATCACCATCCAGCGCCAAGGGAAAAAACCCGTAGCGTTCTGAGAACATAAATAAGGGTGGATTCAGTGACAAATAGGGTTGGCATTTCTATGAGAGTCGAGGATAGTAAACGGTTAGAGCTAGAAATATTATTAACAATATTGATCATTTTAATAATCATTGTTTTTGGGGTCCTGAAGAAATGATTCTAATGCCTAGTTATAAAAACTGGATTTCTTATAAAAACTGATGTTATTCCATGGTATTTAATCAACGGTTAACAAATTTAAGGATTCACAGAACCTTTTCATGATGACAGCGTCAAGCCAAGATAAATAAAATGCATCAAAATGTATTATTGGCTTTCTTTGACAGAGTTCTATGATGATAGGTGGGGACGCTCGGCCGGAGCAGGCGGGCGGTCGATCTCCCAGTCATTCCCACGAAGGGTTTGACATCTATAGTGACTACAATAAAATTTGTTGACTGTATGACATCGTAGCTTTTATTAGCATGATAGCAAGAGTTTTCGGATCGTTATAAAATAAAAAATATAGAAACTATTATAGTGGGTATATGCACTGACTTTATGTTGACTGATTTAGAAAAAAAATACATAGAAAACATTAGTCATCGCTTTAGGTTTTTAGTGGCATGATGCAAAATACATGAACATTTAAATTGCTTATTTTACTTAGCCTCCACATCTCACCAAGGGGAAGTGGGGGAGTCTATTATAAGAACAACACCTCACGTATATAATTTGGACGCCTCCCTAGTTATTTTTAGAAGAGCCCGTTCACAGTCCCATCGTAATTCATTCAAAACTAAAACTACGGAGAATTGGCCGGACCGTGAGCTCACTGAATGGGCCGTACAAATATTGGCTTATTTGAAGTTATTTGTATCGATTGCTCGAAATAGATCCGGAGTCGTGTTCATGGAATCTGGTCGATACCCGCTATGTTGTTAACTTATTCAATTGCGGATTCGTCGACGAACTCTGTATTTTTTTATGTTCCGACTCAACTACTACAACTTGTAATAAATTCTAACTACCAAGTACGCTAGCGCTAGCCAGTCAGCAAATAGAGTTAGGAATTAGTAGTAGTTTCTACATTTAGTAAATTTTCAGACGAATATTTGTGTTTCAATGCGCACGCGCTGTATTTCTGATCTCTGAGGATGATTAAAATGTCGTCTCATAGTTACAGTAATAGAGAAACAAGGTATGCTTTTTGAGTAAACAAACGTGTATATTCTGTCAATAGCCATTTTTTGGCATATGTATCAGGCTCAAGTACACATATTACATAATGATAAGTGGTATCTGAAGCCCAATAGACATTTGCAATGACAAGGCTACAAAGACTTCAATCCTAAGAGTGCAGACGCATTGTCAACCCTGAGGACTAATATGGAATGCTACATTCGGCAACGTACTTAAGGTTGACTTGCATGGGTAACCTTCATAGGATAGTAACGCGACTTGCGACAGTAGTAAACGCTTTGAAAACGTATGGAACCGCTTCCATGGTTAGCGGCCGAACGACTGAGTGAGCCGGGCGCGTCTGTCGCATCATCCGCTACCCGTGGAAGTCAACATTTCTACGCGATATTATTGAAGAGTCTTCTAAATCTTCCTCTTACAGCATACCATATTTATAAACCATGATTATAAATGTACACTGTACGCAAGTTAGTACGTACATTGACCAGTTTTTACTGCTCTAGTGTTTATTCGAGAATGTGTGAGTGAGTACATCTTCACCGGAAGCGTGGTCTTGTAATGAGCATTTACATACAAATGTAGGGACACGTCAGAGCGGAGTTATGAGTGCTGTGACGCAACCGATTGTAACAAACTGGTTACAATATTGACTGTGTTTATAATTGTGTTACTTGAGATAACAGATTCCGATAACAGAAATCACATAAAATGGATATAAAACAATGGCACTTCACAGTATTTAGTCATGTAACAGTCGTTAACAGTTTTAGGTTCGGGTTCTTTGGTAGTCCTTGGTCAGATCAGTGTCCATGACTGAATGCACCTCGCGCTGATTATTCTTCGGCCTTTCGGCTACTACTTTTATATGATTCATTTAGAAGACAATAAATCTCTTGTTTTCCTTGGTTACTAACTCATTTATTATTCTTCTGTACAAACCAAACTACTGTTAAATCTTCCAATTTTTAAATGATTTACTATAGGAGTACAACTTCATTAAGAGCCGGGAAGAGATTCATCACGGAGGACGATAAAGTTCATTTAGTCACCATTATCCTCTCCCCTCACCTTATGCATACCTAAACAAACAAATTTTCCAAAAATATCATATCTATTTTAAAGCGAATCCTAACAAAATATTCATCTAACGATCCCACTTCGAAATTGTAACTATTCTTATTAAATTATTCCCAATCGGGCCGTCCTCCCTATTCTAGCTGCACGCTGGCGTTGCACTTAGTGACGCCAGCCACAGGCCGGTCAGTATCCCCGCGTCGGCCGCCGCGTCACGACGTCACCGCCCACGTGTTACAACAAAAACAATAACAATAACAAACAGTGGTAGCTTGTGATCATCTAGTGGTATATGAGATGTTTTGAAACGGCATAGTTGTGCGGAACTGAGGTTATTTACGTTTAAGCCGCGCGTCCGGCGGCGTCTCGCCGAAATCGAGGCATTGTTTATGCGTGCATAATCGAACCCCAAATCAGCCCCTAAGTCGTCTGTATGTACAGTGAAATTAGCTTGGCCCTCTAACATTCAGTGCCAGTCATTAATTTTGATAAAAAAAATGGTTTGAAACAGAGTTCTTGGTAGTCAATCTGTTGCTGAATTTAGTATTGATTAAAGTTGTTTTTGTTTTATTTGCTATGTAATTTTACTTGTCACTTTATAATGATATTTTAGTGATAAGATAAATTAGCCAATTAGTGGTCAAAGTAAGCAGCAGGTGCCAAATTTAAATGGATTTGTAACTTTAACCTTGTGTTTACTTGGATATCAACGACACTACTACGTCAAACAAAGACGGGATTCATCGGGAAAATAGACCATTACTTACTTTATACCCAAGTAAATCATTTTGTAATAAAAATATTTAAGTAATCAAGGCGCAAGTTGAATGAAATAATACGCACTCTTCTAGAATTGTATACGTGACTGCCGCATACGCTTTGCACCCGACCGATCGACCGACTAGTCGCCCGACCCGACCCGCACGGTGGGGGCAAGGAAGAACTCCATGTCACCACCTGTCCATGGTAATAGGTTTCGGAAGACGCCGCACGCGCACACATCTGCTACCCGTTTCGCGCCAAAAACGGAACATGTGAACATCGGGACATGTTCTAAATACAAAGTGGTTGGCTCAGTGTATCGATCGAGCCAGTGTTGCGCGGACGCTTGTGTGTGATGATATCTGTGTTTATAATGTGAAACAATGTTGGGATTGCTTACTTCGGATTTCGGTTATCAAAACCGGCTAACTCTGCTGCAACAGCTAATCGAGTGCGGCGATGTGCTTCTTGGACCTGAATTTGTCTATGGTATGTTTTTAAGTATAACAGAATATTGCATATTTATCTAGCCAATAGATAAATATGCAGCGGGAAACACATGTGACTAAGTTATGAGTCAACGTGTAAAACCGTTTTAAATGCATTACGTATTCTCCAATAGTTCTTATATCGAGTCGTGATCGAGATCGATGAGTCGGGACGAAGCCGAAGAAACGCAGTTGGTTCAATTTTACGACCGAAAGGAGATTTCTTTACGAATTTAGAAGGCGTATTTATAGATGAAACAACTGTTGGTAAACGATATCTTGAGATACCGGATAGGAGGCCACTGTTCCTGTTGGAAAAGGACGTGTCTACCATCCGTATAGTTACAATAGTTGTTTTGTTATTAAAATAAGAACTTCTGAGATCTATTGTCATTGCGCTTTAAAGCATTAATCTATCTATGATAAGCGAAAGCGAAGAGTGCACATTCGGACTAGAATCGATGTTTCGTATCCACGTGTTTTCTTTAAAAACTTCACATACCTATTTGACTCGGTGACTTCTCAATAATTTAACTATATTTTGATTCCTGTGTGATACACTAAAACGTATTATTCGGCATATTCTCTTAATAACCCATCCAGTGTTGATGTATTGATTAAACATTACCGAGTACAGTAACAATATGTAATCGCGTGTTCCAATCGCCGGATACAACGCACCTGTTACAAAAACGCTCGCTGGTTGCAAGCCACTTGTACCTACTTAAAATCCATGGTACTGCTGTTATAGTTCAGGAAATACCTATAATGCGGCTGACTGTGCTGTTACTATAAAATCTTTGATTGATTATTATATAAAAAATAAGGGAACAATCGTGCAGTTGGTTAAACTATAGTTCCTGAACTGTAATAGATATCAAGAATAAAACTGGGGGAATAGATAGTTCAAGCGCGATTAGAAAGTTCTGATCTATGCATGAAACCTTCAGTTTTGTTTGTAAACCTAAACAACCCTATCCATCAAAGCTAAGCTTAAGTAGATCCTATTTGTTTACGTTTGAAGATAATCTACTACTACCTATAGGTATACCTATCCAATAAGCCGTAGGTAATATTGTATTTAATCATTAATGCCTGTTGATAAACAGAAGGTAAACTCGTACACAACGCAATCACAAGCTTTGTTTAAAAAAACTTGTATTATGGTGGTTTAGTGTCGTCGTTAGTGTAAAATAATAATTGAGGCCAGGGATTCGCTAGCGGACAAACGTCCCGCGACACGTGTTTGAGGCATATCAAGAGAAGTTGAGCGACTTCACTTGATCTGGCGACATCGCGCGAAGTCGCGCGAAACTTCGACTGACTTATCTGGCGAAATCGCGCGACAGGCGTCGGGTGCACCATATCACGGTGACTCGTGTTCCGATATGTTGCTAGACATGTCGTGCAAAGTTTTGCAAGGTCGCTCGACTTCGCCTGATGTCGCTGCCGATGGTATGTGCTTATACTTATAACACGCCGAGTGTGTCATCGACACCGAATGGGGTATCATATTAAGTGCCAGGTTTCATAATTTACATAATAATTAAACATGATATTGAGTTTTAGGCATACAATGATTACTTTTATACGCTACCCGCCCCGTTGTCTACGCGAATTTTGATCATCATCCACCAGTGCTGTCATACTAGGTCAATATATCAATTGCGCTATTTATATTTATGTTGGTACTGGTATGTACATACCTACCGGATGTACCTAATGGTCGCCAAAGTAAACAAATCAGAGTTTAATCTAGAGTTAGTTTTCGACCGTGAATTTGAACTTAGCAGCAACTGGTCCTTAAAAGTCTGTGGTTTATTATTAATCATTACATTACCCTCTCAAATTAACACCAGCATACGTTTTGACTGTTCTTTTATCTAGATCCGAAGTCAAGTTCTATCTGAAGTGTGACAAATAAAGAATCCCACTGATCAACCCAAGACTGAATTCCTCATTCGCTGTGGTGCATTTGTCGTAACTCTGTCATCGCCTCGCGTTGAGATCGTTGTTTTGTAACATTAACCGACAGTTAAAACGCATATTTGTATCAAGTACGAGTACTTAGCGGCATAACTGTGTTCGTATTTACCTAAAATGTTAGCTGTGTCTGATGAAGTAGGATGGACTGAGGTTTGATACGACCAATGCACAGTATTCAAGATTATATTATGTCGAAATAGTTTGTCAACCAATAGAAACAGACCACGATACGTCAAAGCTTGACGAAACTGTTTTGATTGGCTGTTTAAAAGAGCCACGTGATTTGGTTTGTTTATGTTTCGATGCGTACCTTAACAAATTGAGTATAGTATAGTTTGTGAGTACTTATAAGGTGCTTCGGGTTTGTACTTCTCGCTCTTAATAAGAGGGTTTGAGAGCGAGTGAGAGACAAGTACAAACCCGAAGCACCTTCTAAGATCTATCCCACTGTAATAATAACAACAGTTTTTTATATCAGATCAGTAGTGCCATATTTCTACACACTCACTTACAGTTTTACCTCTTCGTAATATTAGTGTAGGAAACAAAATCCCTACGGAAATGGTTGCGATAGACGCGCGCACGTATCACTGCTCGTATCCTTTTTTATTGGTTATATTAACGTATTTGGGAGGTTTGTTATTGAGAGAGCCGTGTTCTACATATCTATCTATATTGGTCTACGTCTAGTTATCTTGGACTATTGTAGGATGGAGTTGTAGGATATGAAGTGTTTACTAAAATGCCATATCTTCTTACTAATATTATTAATGCGAAAGTTTG
Organism: Acleris sparsana; assembly: GCA_923062465.1. Lineage (NCBI taxonomy): Eukaryota > Metazoa > Arthropoda > Insecta > Lepidoptera > Tortricidae > Acleris > Acleris sparsana. The sequence goes on along the minus strand of OV281298.1, from coordinate 12,465,757 downwards.
CATGTTTGTTACTCAATCACGCCACAACGGCTGAACGGTTCTAGATGAAATTTAGCAATTTCAATTGACAAACTATACCAAAAAAAATAACGCATGCAGCGAGAAATGCCTTTTGATGAAATGAAAATTCTGCCAAATGATACCTATAAAATAACGGGTACAGTCGTCAAAAATTGTGGTCTCCCACCCTACGGTTGAAGTTCATTTGCACGTCATGAAACACCAAGTTCTATTTTCCCTTGCAATATATTATGACAGTGACAAGTGTCAACCTTAGCGATAATTAGATCTCACAGAGACTTGTGTCGAAACTGGTAGACCACTTTTTTGGCTGACCGTACCCTCCTGCAGCACACGCACGAAATGACGACATCGACACTCGCCTAGAAGCGACACGACTAGATCAATTGATTGACCCACGTGACTCACGTATGTAGCGTGTGCATGCGTAGCGTGCGACGCAGTAAAATTTTGCCTTAATACTTAAACCACACTACTAGATCAAAATCAACTTTAATTCAACTTCTATGAACTTGAAAGCAAACTAGCAATAATATTGAGTTAATACTTTTATGCGATTAACAATAATAAGAATAGAAACAGCACAAGTTAGTGATCTGTAGTTGTACCGTGATGCTAAAACCTGTTTAGATTGTCCTGCACAGCGCATGCGTGTTTACGGCGTGCAGTATTAACTACTTCGCTCATCATATCACTGGCACGGCATACTTCTGTTATACAATTCTGTTGTACGTAAAACACTATTGTTCTCCGCGTTTTTTTCTCCGAATGCCTCTTTTATTTTTGCCTGCATTCAGTAAGACTTCCGGTTACAACATGTGTTTAGACCCTCTTAATTGTGTGCGCACAAAAAATACCACATCCGTTTTAATCGATGCAGGTTGTTATTATATTGTATTTAAAAAATAGTGTACAGTATGATGTGTGTAATAATAGTGTGACTAATGTAATAAAGTTGCATTTGAGAAAATATTAACCCGAGAATGCTCTTTTCATAGCCCAGCCGCAGACGGTTGTTTTTTACACAGAATCGTCTGCATTTATAAATAACCACACGACACGGGTTCAAATGACTGACTAGAACGAAGTTCAATGTCACCTTTATTTACGCCTCACACAAAATGTACGTTTTCCCTTGAAATTGTTCAGTCTTGCCCGCCAGCTTAATTGTCTAAAGCAAACAAAGAAATTAGAATAAAGCGCGGCCAACTTTTAACCCTTTCGGTGAACACGGTACAATTTCTAAGAACGACATTCTTTTTGTGTTCAATGAAAGACAAAAGGGCTTAAATGTTTAGCACAAAGAAAAGAAAACGCTTGACCGGCTGTTATTGTGCGTCTGCCGTCACGTCCGTCGAGATTGTATGCAACGTTCCCACAAATTACCTCGGATAGGGTTACCGTATCGAAATATTACGTAAACTAAAAACTTTTCTGATATTATATCTGCTGATTTCGTCGCGCATTGTGGGCTTGCGGGGAGCATTACTACTCACTCTTCGGCTATATGAATAGCTTATATTTTTAATAGTAAAGAATATCAGAAATTTGCGAAATTCGTTCATAATTCGTTAAGCTTGACTAAAACGATTTTGGTAAAAATGAGGGCGATGTTCAGAGCGAGATTGGCAATATGACCTAATTTTCCATCGTTTCCATTCGTAAAAACTCGGTTTTGCCAACACATACCGACCAATGAGGGAATGTCTCAGACTTAACTTGAAATCTTGACTTGTTATGTTATGATGAATTTTAGGGTTTGACAACCCTATCGAGTCGCACAGAGGCCAATGACGATGGCCCTACAATGAATGACTCTTTAAACGCCATCGACGTCGACGTCAAATACCGTCCATTTCCAGCGCAACCATGTACAATGTACATCCGTATTAGCTTATTAGTAACGGTAAAAATAACGTCACGGCAATAAAAAAAGCGTACATTAAATTTTATGATGGCACGCGCTTTATCTATACAGTTTCACAGGGCCGGCAAGAGTCTTTCTAAAGTGTATTTAACGATTTCAAACACCGAAACAAAGTATGTGTGATTTATAGTTTGCCTTAAGTGCTTTGCACGGTGTCAGTTTGTTCTGCTTTCATTGTTTAACATTCCTTTTTGTCTGAACTGAAATTGAATCAATTTGAAATTGTTGGACAATCCAGCTGGGTTTGATTTCGCGTCGATCTTCATAACAATGCGTGGATGACGGATCGATGTACCAAATGATTGGCACATGTCAGTACTCCGACACTGTAACATGTGTTGCTTCGAGTCGGGTGTATACAAACAATGATGTGGGTTTATAGTTTCTATCATGGCGATATTGAAGGCCTTTGTCCAGCTGTAGACGTCTTTTGGATGAACACGAGGATGAATACGAATGTCTAGCTACCATTTGTATAAGTCGTAACATGAAGCGAGTCGAAGCTTAAGCTGTATTAATGTTGTGATTGGATTTTGTTTTTTTTAATTTGGTAAACTTTTATTGGTCATTTTGATGTGGTATGATCTTTAATGGTCCACTTTATTCTCATTTTCCACGCTCTCGAAAGACGCGGAACGTTGACTAATGATGATTATATTGAGTTCATATAGCATGAAGCACGTTTTCTTTTCAATTTTGTATCCATATTTGACCCATGATGACCTACAACGGTATGCGTTTTTCATTCAATCTTGACTATTACTAGTGCCCGGGGTCTACTAATTATTCACTCTTTAGTTAACTAAAATGATCTGGTCTAATCAAGGTTCTAGGGACGATAATTTTAGGAGCGGACAATTTAGTAATGATATGGGATTGTCAATTATAATTCGTAGTTTGCACGAATAGGGTTAGCCTAAGTGAGTTAGGGTTGCTGAAGTTTGCCGAAATTAAATTAAAATGTTGTAAAAATTCTTGATCTAAATTAAGTACGTTGTTTATTATAAAGTGGCGTAAACTTATTTACAACAACTGGTCAGAGACAACTTAAAACCGAGGAACTTGAAAATATCACAACACAAAGACTCTGGCAGTAAACAGGCCCTAAATAAATTTAAAAAAAGCTTTCGAGAAATTGACGTGATTATGACTACAATGAAGAGTGTAAGACCATCAACAAGCTTCAGGTCCTTCTTGAACACCAGCCAGGCAGCCTTTAGTCCTTTACTAACTACCAGCAACCCTCACAGAAGAAACAATACGTCCATGCCTAATTAACTATTACCCATTAGCAGTTAAAAGCGAACTAGCCCATGTAAACAAAGCCCATGGCCCTACCGGCCGATTGCCGACCACTGACCGTCACCTAAGGTCACTGACCCCGACGGTCAAACACCTCCAGTCCTAGAGGACTGGTCACGTAGACGTGACGACCGTAAAAAAACCTGCGAATCCCTGAAACTTTTTAATTGGAATAGTACTTTTCAGGGAATTGGTTTTCGTCTTGAAAGGGTTTCTTTATCATGTTTAATAGAGTGTCGAAGGCTTATCGGCGTCCTATTGATGTTAAATCGCTCAATATTAAAATTGAAGGATAAGAACTTAGTGGTTTTTTTTAATATCACTAGCTAAAGTAAGTTCATGTGCTTTGATGAATAATAACATTCATGACACGCTTGGTCGATGTGCATTGTTTTGTATGTACCTGAAATTATTATGTGGTATTTGTTTAAACGGTATGTTTCTAAGGTTCAAGTGAAAAAGAGGACAGGTTGCATATAATCTGTATATGTGATATATAACCTTTTTTGTCCCAAGCTAAGTCGACTTATGTTTGTTGTTACACGGCCTCAGAATTTAACTTAAAACTTCCTTAATTCAAATATTTTGTACTTAAGTTTCTCAAGTAGTGAATCGCTACTTCCATGTCTAATAATCATCATCATCATGTTTGCCGAAAGACGTCCACTGCTGGACATAGGCCTCCCCCAAGGCTTTCCACTCAGACCGGTCTTGTGCTTTTCGCATCCACCGCGGTCCCGCGATCCTGACGAGGTCGTCACTCCATCTTGTTGGAGGCCTACCTACAGCTCGTCTTCCGGTCTGCGGACGCCACTCCATTTCTAATAATCGTTTTTAACTTAAGGCACTTAGGGTTCGTCAATCTGATCAATTACATGTACAGGTTTAGAATATCCTATCTTTACAGTAGCATGCTACAAAATTAATGCCAGACGACGTAATCATAAACTTAACGCGATTTAGAGTTCTTGGCCCTGAATGTTTTAAAAAGTTTCGAGGGCCTTTACCTCCGGCCGCACCGAGGCTCTATTGCCTCTGCAAACACGGCCTTTTCCCAGGCACCACCTATAAATTAACTCCCTACTAATACGCAGTGTTTAGGCCGGGCGCACACAAGTTTGTATTAGTGATAAGGAATATATGCTAATGAAAGCGGAATGCAACTGATTTATCAAGTCAACCGAAAGTGTGCTGATATTAAGTAAAAGATAAAGAGACATTTATTCGCAACAAAAACCACATTACATAGATACAAAAATATCAAGACAGAAAAATTGTTGCGAAACGGCTCAGCATTCGCTAGCCACAAATAAGGATCTCCAGAATTACCTCATTCCTATATCTCTGAAACTATATACTTATTGTTAGCTTTTTTAACATCAGACAGAAGCCAGCTAAGGAACTGGTTTCGTAGGTTGTCAATACTAAAAAAACTGATATAAATTCAACTTATTACAAAGGAAATGTTAACGCTATTTTAATTCAAAGATTAAAGCCTTAACTACGTACAATATAACGTAACGTACCTACTTCAATTGATAGTTCATTTGATTTTACAGGCAACCTGATACCAGAAGAAATGACAATTTACTTAAACATTGCATTCGCTCGTGGCTATTCTTCGCAAAGTCGGCTTAGTTAAGAGTAGTAGAAGAGAGTTAGGAATTTAGAGAGTAGGTCCCTCTTGTAAACCTCTGCTTACAAAAGTGACTCTGGCAAATCCATATTGTTCTACAAAGTAAATGATTTCCAAAGTCCCGTGTGCAACCGGCCTAACTTAAATACTTAGACGGCGTGTGTACTCTCCTTTATTATTCATGCAGTCCAAGGTGTAGCAACCAAGTGAATGCGGACTAGGCACGTTACAAATGACTCGTTTATTTATTTTATTTGACATTTGTGAACTTTTTATAAGATTCTCGACATGTTTCTTTAACGTATTCAACGTAAGAAGGCTTTATAATAGGCCTATTGCATATAGCTTGTTTAAGTGTCAATGGAAATTGAGACGGAGTATGTAACGGTTTCTTGTCTTAGTTATTAGTTACCAATAGACAGGAATCTGTGCTTCAAAATATGAAAAGGCGTGTCAAGTTTTTTAATGATATTTACCTAAACATGTCACTCGTGTGTCTCGTCAATAGGGGTGCGGACGCGTCTAAGGGTCCGTTCACACAGCCCGGCTCGGAGAGAACAGATTTTTATCACGTTGGAAACAGGGGTATTGAATCATTGTAATAAGGTTTATTTTTGCATGTGCACTTCTTTTGCCATTAACCTCTCCTCTCCGAGCCGGTCTGTGTGAACAGACCCCAAAGCTTTGCTTGAGCCGGTAGCAAAACGCGATGTGTCTTAATGCCATTTTTTCCCAGTTGAACACGGGATTGTTGATCCACTTGCCAATGTTCGTAATTTGGCCGTGGAATGCAAATTGGGTTTAGTCGGTTATACTTTTATATCCAGCATGTATTACTCAGCTAAATTATGAAGAGCAGCAAGTGGCTTAACTTTCCCGTGTTTTGAGTGTATAGTCTAAAGCACTAATATCTATACGGCTATGGCCCCAATATATGAATAAATAGACGTTATTATCGGTAGTACTTTTTTTTTCTATGCTTTGGAGGCGGTTTCTACCGAAACCTTGATGTTATCGGGATAGCTTAAACATTAATTACGTAATCAAGGTTGGATTAGACTTGTAACTGCCGTTTGATGAAATGAAAATTCTGCGTAACGTGTTTAGATTAAATATTATGTACCTTTTAATTATTTTTTTACTCAAGCCAAGCTCTATTACACTCCGCAGCATAACGGATGATGGTCGGTTAAGGATTTGTCGAAACTGAATAATCAATCTGAGACTCTCTGAGTACATTCAGTCACGGTCCGCGGGCGATGTTCATTGCCGTTTAGCACTTGTCTAGATAAGGTAGCTCATTAATTCCCCCGATTGGTGTAAGTAAGAAAGTGCACATAAAGGTGGTAATGAAACGTTTATAAAACCAGCGTCACGGTAGCTTTGCTAGACAAACAACATGTTGATAATGATAATTGATAAGTACACTCAGGAGCAAAAATACCGGGCAGAGTGCGTTTTTCATACAAACGAGACTATTTCTAAGCCTTGGTTCCTCGCCAGAGGTTGTTTTGAGTAAGTTTTAATGGTGGATACTACGAGGTTCAATAGAGGAGGTCAAAAGTTCTTAAGATACCTAACTGATCGCACAACCAGTTAACACCACAGCGGGAGAGTTTGGGTCAGCACTTGGATTTCCTTACATTTTATTGCCATTTTAGATGTTTTTCTGAACATGCACCATTCCGGCGTTAACCGCAGATTCATTCAGTTGGGTATCCTAGGCACTCTGGAAGTCCTGTATCGATGCTCGAGGTATTCATCATCAGATTTCACTAAAAGCATTCTCTGGCGAGGAACCAAGGCTTTGAAATAGCCTCTTTAGTATGAAAAACGCACTCTGACCCGTTATTTTTGCTCCTGAGTGTATGATAACGATTGGAGAATTAATCTAATCGTTTTTTTTTTATCGACGAATGGAAGACGTAAGCAGCGATATATAATTCTAAAAAGTAGGTACCTAAGTAGGTATAAAATTTAAATGCGTTTTTTGCTTTTTAATTGTTCCCGGTAACACTTTGTTTTTGACATTTATCGTGTTGTAAACTCGGCCGCCGTTAAGTAAATAATTATAACGTTGTCAACAATTGACGACACGCTGGCCTAGTTGGTAGTGAGCCTGCCTACGAAGCTAGCTGTCCTGGGTTAAAATACCGGTAAGTGCAGATGTTTGTGTGATGAGCGCGAATATTTGTTCCTGAGTCGTGGATGTTTTCTATGTATTTAAGTATATATTTCTCTATATAAGTATTTATATCGTTGTCTAGTACCCATAGTACAAGCCTAGAGCTTAGTTTGGGACTAGGTCAATTGGTGTGACATTGTCCCCTGATATTTATTTATTTATTTAAATTACAAAGCAAAAAATTCATTTACATCTAAGGTACTATTATGAATGCGAAAGTTTGGATGTTTGTTATTCAATCACGCCAGAACGGCTGTACTGTAAATATGTCACAGAGATAGTCTAAAGTCTGGAATAGAACATAGTATACTTATATCCCGGAACATTGGAAACTTCCCGTGGAACAGCGATAAACGACTTCTTCGCGGATGGAGTCGCGCGCAAACGCTAGTTTTCTATAGGTACATTTTTACTAACAGAAACCGCCAGAGATATCCGATTAAAAATGTGTGGCATTTTTTTATTTTATTTTTTTACCGATGAGTATACTCTGACTCACTTGAAACTGGCGAAATAATTACGAATTCACCATAAAACAAATTCCCTAGCATTATTTTTAATAACTACTCAATATAATACATACTAATTGTAAAAGTAAATGACAATATTATTCGTCACACTTGAATATTTGCAAATTGCAATATTAACTTGGTTCCCTTAAAATATTACTGTAACACACACTGATGTAGAGGTGGGTGGTGAGATTACGTAGACAATTTGTCTATTGGAAAACTACAATTAATTTTAAAAATCACATATCCCCACTTTTGTCTCGTGAAACATAACATGATAGGTATCGAACTTGAATAATGTCCAAGCGATAAATAATATCATTTGACGCCCACGATTTATTCCAACACGAACAATATTGCCCGTCCCGTCAGTACAGGCAGCGACTCGAGTAAAGCGCACAAATAGGTCAAACATTACCAAACACGACTTTATACTCAAGAGCGTAAGACATTTTTACAAACAAATAATAAAATCAATAAATATCAGGGGACAATGTCACACCAAAATTCAAAATATTTATTCAGTAAATTGGCCACATGAGGGCTCTTTTACACGTTTACTAGCGCTTCGGACATGACCATCATTGCGGAGAAGAAGCGCCGCAAGAATCACCAGCAGAAGTTAATTTTTTCCCATAATAAAATACAATAATACTTAAAAGTAACATTGCAAGTTAATAAAGTAATAAATAATTATTTTAAAACTAACACCAATAAAATCATCACAAATGTAAGCTCACATTAACTTGGAGAACAACATTACGAGGTCTCTACCAATTGACCTAGTCCCAAACTAAGCTCTAGGCTTGTACTATGGGTACTAGACAACGATATAAATACTCATACAGAGAAATACATACTTAAATACATAGAAAACATCCATGACTCGGGAACAAATATTCGCGCTCATCACACAAATAACTGCCCTTACCGGGATTTGAACCAGGAACTAGGCCAGCGCGTCGACAAATAACTGTGTATATACTTATGCTGCTGACTGTATCTACTTTCAAATCCAAATACGTACCCCGCAGGGTTGTAAAACCCCGGGTATTTTTAATCAAGCGTATGAATTGACAATGCAATTTATGAATGTATACCTATAACCCAATTTTACAATATAATAACAAGTGAATTCCACGCTTTGTTATAAAACATTGTTTAACTTAATTTCGTTTGTTTTGTTACAGGTTTAGACAACCGGATATCACACTCAAGAAGTGTGACGCCACCGTAAGTGTTATTTTGACTTTTAATTTGCTGACGTCGAATTTCACCAACGACCACTGCTCACTTACAATACGTTCGTTCAAATAGTGTGCATTATAACCCATTAAAGTCGCCTACACCGTTTTGTGCGGGCCGCGGCATCAAATGGGGTCAAAAAATAATAATTCTAATGAGTCCGTCAGCAAGAGTATCAAAAACGATTGAACATGTATTTTTTGCCTTAACAAATCAATCAATTGACAAATATAACGCACATCAAAGTTCGGGAGTGGGGGCGGCGTGACTTCACGCGAAACTTCAACGCATTTATTTTCGTCATTTTTTATGTAATTGACAAAAGAAAAAATACGTGTTCAATATATTTTGATAATTCAAAAGACGGACTAACTATATTTTTTTAGGACACTAGCCTATTGCAGCGGCACATCAAAGCATGCAAACTATTTAAACGGACGAACTGTACAGAGCCACGTAATTGTGTACGTACGTACGTACGTGTATACGTATTGCATATAGATTCTCTAGTTGTCGGTTATAGGAGCTCTATTTTACTAAGTAAAACCATATTACTTTTGACATGTTATCTCATTATTTTTACTCTCATATTTTTTTCGGCTGCCATTACTGTCAAGAAGAGCTATCGTAACCTTAGATATCGTAACGTTGACAAAACGATAGCAATATCCAAAGCGATATGGTTTTACCGAGTAGAATATCGAGCCCGTTAGAATAGAACCGGCAGAGTCTGTAAATGACAGGTTTGAAAAAAGAACGAATGAAACACTATTTCCACCAAACGGCCCGCAACGGATCGGAACGTAAAGATATTTATGGTCTTTAAACGATATTAAATCATGTTCACAGTATTTAAGGTCCATATTACCAAGCTGCGCACATCAACTTGACCGCGGGCGTCGTCCGCGACACACGTACGTCGCCGTTAAGAATGCTGCGTCATAAACAAACATTGTTATCGCGGGAGCAAAAACAAATCTATTAAAGAACACGTATCACAGAATGTCTGTTTAGTATCAACGGCATATTCTTGCTATTTTATTATAAGCCTCTAAGAAGTTCTTCATATCTAGTACAAAATTTTCGCTGGAAAAGGTCAATCAAATTTGTTCTACACTGAGTAAACAAGTCAACGTGTCAACTTGAATAAATTCCAAATCCAGTATTTTTCTCCAAAACTAGTTTTAACTTTTTAAATGTACATATGTATTCCATTTGCACTCGAATTAAATTTAGATACCTATATTTTTGTAAATTTTTGTACATATCAAATCAATCAAGAATGACAAATGTCTAAAGTAGCAGGAAAAGTGACTAAAGAGGTTGACGTTAGGATTGCGTAGCTAATCTTTTAAAATATGTACTACTGATCAAGTCAAATTGATACATTTTGAACTCGTAGGTATAAACGTTTCTCGATACGAGAGTCTCCTCTGTTATTGCCTATTTGTCATAATTTTTCAGTAGTTTCAAATCGTTTCTACAATAATAACTTCAATAGAGCCGTACGGCTGTCGCCGCATCCGTACGTATCCGATGCGATGCGAGCTGTCTGTAAAAAGTCTCGAAGTACGGTGGTAAGGACTAAATAAACTCATAAACTGGGCCGAGATTGTAGGCGATAAAAACCGTATTGACTTTGACCTGGTATCGTATTGTCAACGTTTTCATAGCTCTTATTTACTTGACAGTAGTGGCGATATGGTTTTTAGTTTTACCGCCAAGAATAGAGACACAGACTTTCGAACAGTTTCGGCAGTCGGCAGCTATGGTTAACTAGCATTACGTTCGATATAAATGGCTTCTAGTACATAATTAGAATACAGAGATTATATTTCTCTTAGATTTTGCATGCTTTTGTAAGTATTGTCAGCGTAGCTGAAATTTGATTAATTTGATTGTTTCGTCTTTATACCTTGCCTGCAAACTCTCCTTTGCTACGTGACCAGTGACCACAGAGTATATAAGAAAGGCAATACAAACCAGAATTTTACTTATTGTGACAACCCCGCCTCTTATAGTCTGTGCCTTACTTTTCTTATAAATTTTATATGTAAACGTTAATGTAAGACAAACAATTATCTTTTAAATACTCTTAACGTAGCCTGCTAAGACGTTAAAACAACATTTTGAAAATTCTATGTTCCGGTTTTTCGGAAAGGTTATTTTTATAATAAAAATGTATTCTTATCTACAAGTTCCGACGTGCCTCGATTGACTGAATCTGGCACGCAATACGTAAACATTGCGTGAAGTCTCATTGTTTCCCCTTGTGTTTATTAGCTTTGTTGAATTCTGTGAACTCGACTGTTCTTAGGAGCTCAAGTACTTCTAGAGAAATCTGAGAAATTCGTCTTGCACTGAATACTTAGTCCACGGGTCATACAAAGTACGGACCTGACTAGTTAATAACAAAAAACAGGAGAGATTTGTGTAAGAGCTAATTAGAATTAACAGTACGACGTTTAATAAACATTCAACAATCATACATTTTGTGAAATACAGATGATGGATTTTGTTCCCTTTTTATTGCTTGAACTAAAATATGGTTCCAAGAATTGAATATTATGAAGTGTTTGTATATTTTCAGTGAACCGGTGAGCAAAGATCTCGGTCTATCGGAGAGCGACGACGAGGTCGCAGCCACCAGCACGAGGCTACAACCGTGAGTTTTCTTGTCGGCTCTCTCCTTCTTAACTTTAAGCCAAGAAAATTGAAAAGGTCGGCGGAGCTAGAATCCTTAAACAGTGACAGTATTTTGAATTTCTAGTTGTAATTGGTAGCTTTATCTTGAAAAAATCCCACATACGTAGAGGGAAACAGGCAATAAGTGATTTTCTTTTTCTAGGAGGCAGAAAGATGTAGATTGAGCTTGGAATTTAGAATACCTGTATAAATCGAATGTCAATGTAATATGGTGTTAGTGAGCTGATCAGATCAGATGATAGAGTTTGTAAGTGACCTGTAGGCCTAGCCAAGATGCAAAAATTGCTAACATTTCTGTTTTCTATCGACTCGAAATGTAAGGAGTGGTCATTAGCGGTCGATGCTATCTGGCATCAGCTTACGACAATCCTATACGAGTATACATTTTATCGATTCTCGAAAATCGCTACCGTAGCGTTATGCATCTTGACTAGACCCCTGTGATCATTGTTCTTAATGCAGACCCACGAGTTATAACTTAGCATGCACATCTTCGGCTCATGCGGACCAGAAGAATGTAACTAGGGCGACATATTATGGACCCGCAAGAGATACAGCTCCTCACTGCCCGAAGCATCCGGAAATCCCTGGTCGCAACGGGCCTTTGCGGGTCAGCTCTAAACAAAAGGTTGCCACAAAGGATCAGCAATTGTTGAAGCGGCACTCAAGGCCCATCTCAACCCCCCAATTATAAATATAACTTGGCATCAGGTGTCCTGTAAAACTTGTAGGATTGGTCTTGATGATCTACCTAAGCCTTTAGGAAAAAAAAAGTACATTCCATGTTTTCAAATCGAATATTTTTAATTTGCAGCATAATCTCCCCACTCGGCTCCGGCGGCAGCCCGTCTTCAGCCAGCGAGTCCTCAGACTCCGAGTCTGAATCGTCGTCGGCCGAGTCGGCGAGCGCCCCGCCCGCGCGCGCGCCCCCCGCGCCCCCCGCGCCGCCGCCGGCGCAGCAGCGGCCGTCGTGGTCGCTCTCCAACTTCGCGCCGCCGTCCGCGCAGCTGCCCGAGCCCTTCGACACGGGGAAGGAGCTGAGGCATGCGCTCGCCGATGTCAAAGGGAAGCCTGTGAGTTGCTCTTGTTAACATTTATCAACATTAGGGGGTCACATGCGACTTTTTGGAAAGAATTTGATACCTATCAGGCTAAATCTTTTGTAAACGGTCATGGAGTGTTAATTCGATGTACTCTATTTTCGAGTGGGGCCAGATATACGACAAGGAGCGGGCATGAAACATTAGCATAGCAAAGCTGAACTGATTTGATTTGTTTCTCGTGCTATGCAATTAATTGCATTTTTTGTGAATTAATGTGATATAAATAAATAATAAAATTTAATAAAATAACAAATATGAATAGATATTATATTGTTTTGTCTCCATATAAATAAGTCGTAACTTTCCTGGGGTAAGTTAGGCTCAGATTTACGCAGGACTTGCTTTTACTTTGGCTTGAGAGTGATAAGTTTTTATTTTTTTAATCGTATGGCGGAGTAAATTGTAGAAAATTCTTATATATTTATTCATGCTACTATAAATCGATATCCAGGTTACACAGCCAGTCGATAGCCTCCTCAGCAGTCAGTTTTTAATTTCACGACTCTGCATCCAATTCTTAAAATTTCCATCCGTCCAGCAAATATTGGTCTCGCGTATATTTTAGACTTGACAACAATGCAACATGATCGGATCATGCTCCTAGCTTACTGTGCGGAATATTTTCCCAGGTGTCAGCTTGCAGATAAACATTTCTCCGTACAAGGGTGCTGACTAAGGTCTTGTCTATATCCCAGAAGCAACTTTCGGATGTTAGTTACATTTAGTTACCTTGGCAGTGAGTCGTGTTTATTTAAAAGTTAGTCCTCAAATTATTACCCATGGAAGACAATTCGTTACAACTGCTTTTACAGCGTTTCAACCGTATTATTAACGAGAAAGTCAGTGTTCAACAAAGATGGATCAATCTCGCTATATTAAAGTGCACCTTACGTCGCTGTCTTAACAATTTCGAACGTAATCTGGCTTTGCAAATGCCTATGGAGAAACGACAAAGAATTCTGAATGGATTCTTAACGTTGAAAGATATGATGTGGAGGGCGATTGGAGCTCTGCACGGGAAAGTTTCCACTGACGTTCAGGTAGACTAATATTATTAGGTCTCTCCCATCACATACGGTTGTTCCAGGAACGTAACTGAAGCTAATCGATGCTATTGCCACTGTTATTTCAGTGCAGTAGTAAGACAGCGCGTGAAATTATACCTACTCCTTACTTTTTTTTTAATTTACGTATTTTATGAATAAATATAAAGAGCTAACAAAACCATACAATTTTGTTAGTCTTTATAGTCCCAGTCCCGCAGAGTGATGACTGATGAGCGTAAAGCCTACGAGGGCCCTGCCAAGGTGCACAACGCTAACTAGCGTTTTCTATTAGTTTCGTTTTTTAACCAATCGCATTAACGGTAGATGACGTGATACGAAATGTCACATGGTCTACCAGTGACACGATTGGTTAATATCTTGGGAGGGCCCTCTGTTAACCCACTTGCGTGCGCTTTTGTTTTCCCACACAGACTAGCACTAACATTGATCTCTTCACAGAACGACCATTATGAAGAAGTAAAAGTTTTGAGCTTTGTTTTATTATTAAACAGAGCCCCATCTCTGAGTTATCGGACTCTGAGACGTCATCTCCGTCGCCGGGCCGGCAGCGGCGCTCGGTCGCCAAGCGCACCCCGGCCGTCTCCAGCGACGACGAGCAGACGGTGAGCCAAGCAATTCTTTACTACTTCATCTTCATCATCATCATCAATATCATCATCATCATCATCATCATCATCATCATCATCATCATCATCATCATCATCATCATCATCATCATCATCATCATCATCATCATTTCAGCCGAAAGACGTTCACTGCTGGAAGGTACCTAACTATTTGAGCCCTTTGAATGTACCTTGTGTATATGACGCAGACTGCACCCATTTATAAGCTAATTGAAAACGCAAGATAAATACGAACTTGTCCGACAAAATACAAAATTGATTATCCACTACATCTGTAAATCAGTTTTGTTACTTTCTGTGTTCACCAAGCCAAATTGGCAGCGAACTTTCTAAAAATATATTTTAGTGCATTTAGGGTAGCCAACGGAGATTCCCTCCTGGGTTTAAGCATCTAGGTCGAGCAGGTCAGGCTGTGCTATGTTTGCCTGTCCGTCAGCCACGGATGGGTTTTATATGAATACTTAAATCACAAACTAATTAATCTATTCCTTCCAGCCGTCCCCGCGCGTCGGCGCAGGCACCAAGCGCGGGCGGCCTCCGAAGGCTCGCAAGGACGAGCGGCCCGCCAAAAAGAAGCGCGGGCGGCCACCCAAGGCGCGCCCCTCGCCCGCCGCCCGCGCCGATCCGGACAGCGAGCCCGAGCCGACGCCCGCGCCGCATCCGCTGCAGGATACCAAGACGCATATCTTTAGAAAGGTATATAACATAACTGCTCTAGTTGCCAGCCCGTCCGTTTTAAATTGAGAACATGCCTTTCTTTAGTGAACATGTTTTTTTAAATTAATTTCGTGAAATATACTCGTAAAATCATAATAATTTAATACTAATCATGCGTTCCAGGTTTTCACTCCCAAAAAGGGTGATGAATGTGGCGGAAAGGGAGGCAAAGGCGGCAAGGGTAAGGGCGGCAAGGGCAAAGGCCAGGTCACTATTATCGAGGTTGCTGCCGAGTCCGCGGACGACGACGAGCGACGACACCGCGAGCGCTCCGCCGAACGTCGCCGCGAGGAGGCGCTGGCTCGCGTCTCACCACCACAGGAGCCTGAACCAACCAGGAAACGAGAAACAGAAAGGGTCAATAATGAACGGATACAAGAAAGGGTCTCTGTGGAACGGCCAGAGAGAGCCGACCGCACCGACCGGCCTCCCACAGAACGCACCTCAAACGACCGGATACCGGAGCGACCAGACAGAGTCCCCGACAGAATACCAGACCGGACAACAGAAAGACCTAATGACCGGACAACCGATAGAACTAACGACCGGTTGTCCTCCGACCGCCATCTCGATCGATTTGTTCCGGATCGACGCTCTACTGATCGCCTCACTCCCTCGCGACATTCTCGAGAGAGGATATCATCAGAGCGTTCGGACAAATTGACCGAGAAAACTTCCCTCGACCGTCTCTCTGTGGATAAGTCGTTGGATCGGCTATCCACGACGGCTGTGGTTGACAAGCTGGAAAGAATATCAACGGATAAGTTGGAGAGGGTGTCGAGTGATAAGCTGGATAGATTGTCCGGCGACAAATTGGATAGACTGTCGGGTGACAAGCTGGATAGGCTGGCGGGAGACAAGTTGGGGATAGACAGGTTGGAAAGGATGCCGGATCGGTACGTGCGTGCGGAGGCTGATGTCGGTTCCGGTGTCAAGGGACGCGGCTCGGAACGTGCAGAAGAGGCTTCGTCTAATGGTGAGTGTTTTAAATTATACGTAGGTAGGTTCGTTTTCATTTTGTTTCACTTTATATATTACAAAGATTTTTAAGGCGCTGGTCTAGGGAATTAAGGATTTCTTGTATATTTTAATCGTTGTTTATTAATTATTATAATTCTATTCCATTCTTACACTGGCATTTATATAATATATTTCGTCTATCTGGGTATTAAAGTATGAATTTATACCCCGGTGGCGCGGCATAGCGATCGCTCGGATCGGTCACCGTTCCAAATAAATTCATACCAGTTAATCAGCGCCAGTCCCTGTCGCCAACATCGGAATCATAGTCCTGGTTATAACGATAGTTGTAAGAAGTGAACCGTAGTAACGGTGGCGTGTGCAGGGCCCCGCGCGCGCGCGCGGCTGCTGGTGCGCGTCCCGCTGGCGCGGCTGCGCGCGGGCACGGCCGCCGCGCTGGCGGCCCCTCGCCGCGCCGCCAAGCGCCGCGCCACGCCGCCGCCGCACCGGGTAACTATACTATTGCCTACTTGCCTACCACACACCGCTACCCTTCTATAATAGGCGTCGCCATCCCAATAACAGGTCTATAATAACCATTACAGCATCGTTGTTACTGTGGTTACGCTCGTCACCATCATCACTAATTTATCAGCAATGGCGTTTGGTGAACAATTTATATCGCAGTTTTTATTATATTGTTTTTATTATATACGCAAAACCTGAAAATAGTGGTTTAGTGACAGCATGCTTTGTAATATTTAATCACTATAAAGCCATAAACAATGAAACAGGCTGTATGCAACTGTCTGCATATGTCATGTAATAGAAGTGACCGAACTACGAATAACTACATTTCCAAAAAAATGTGTATCGGGAACAAATGTAAATAGTATGTTTTTTGTAGTGAATAAGTACCAAAGTAAAGCACCATCAGAATATAATATGAATTGTTTATCAGGCGGGAGAGGTTGCCGCGACCAACCACGAACGGACGGAAGGACAAACGCCCATCTACTACTCGTACTTCGAGCGATTGCCGGCCGACGTGCTTTCCGACGAGGAGCGAGACCACAAGTGAGTAAAATCATCAACATCAGACGATACGGTCCACAACTTTAAATTGTTGATCCACTTTAGAGTTATGTGGCTAAAAGCCAATGATTAATTTTATAGTCAATTATTGCTTATGACTTGATGCTGACGATATGAGAGAGTTCTATGGTGGTTCGATATTTAAAATTGTTGACTTTACTAGTCCATTGCTGGCTTGCTGGAGATGAGGTTCTCTCATTGTACGCCACCGAGCACGATCCTCACGTTTGTCCCACGTGAACATTAGACAGCCAGTGTCAAATTGACATTTGACAAGTTTGAAATTGTATGGTGGTTATCTAATTAACGGCCAACGTGCGAAGATACTCACCTCCTAGCAACTCCTGTTTCTGAAGTCTTCATAAGCCACTTTATTCATAGAACCTTATTACAGAAAGTTGATACTACATTTTTGTTATTAATTCGATGTTTCTACGTAAGACCTAATTTTGATTTTAATAATTATACACTTAAATTCACAAATATCTACATGGTGATTATTTTCTTGTTTAGATATTACCTCGGCGAAGCGCAGCGGCTGCGAACGGCCGCGGAGCGCGAGCAAGAGCCGCTGCCCCGCGTCATGCTCTACCTCGAGTCCGTACTGTGCTTCGTCCTCACGGGCCGAGTGCTGGAGCTGGAGCTCGACACCAAACACGCGTTCAACATATACAGGGAGACGATAGAGTACATTAAGAGCATTCACTCTATGCCGCAGCGGTTCCGCGCATCGCCGCACTCGACTTTCAACAAGCTCGATATACTCAGGTGAGACGTTATTTTTTATTATAGCAGTGTACACTGGTTAAAGAAAAAAATATTACAAGAATTGGTAGGATGGCTGGGTTGGCAGTAACGCGTCAGTGGCCGCCCGAGCACCATGACTTTTATACTTTTTTATAGAATGCCATATTCGTGAAATAATTCAACTATACTTATACATATAGTTACTCAAATTTAGCGCTGCGAGCACAAATGAGTTCAATCTTACCGCTTTGTAATCCCTAATGCCAAAAGTAAACATCAAAATATGATCAAGATCATATAAAGTATAAAATGTGTACACTTTTTACACACTGATAACGGGTACCTACCTATTATTTTATGGAAACACCTTTCACCGAAAGTATCATTGCATTAATTATGCGAAATATTCGAAAGGCATTTCTCGCCGCATGAGCTTTTTTCAACATTCGATAAAATGATACCACGGAAAACACTATGTTGTTCCCACTCCTAACCTGTTTTTTTTTTATTTGTTCACAGCCTGCGCGTGCAAGCCCTACTGTACCTCCGCATGTTCAAGATGTACAACCGGGAAGTGAAAGAGTACGACAAGATCGTCCAGGAGTACCAGCAGAAGGTACACGCCACGCATGTAAATTACACTTTTATTTTACCTATTTTAGTTTTATTTTAATTTACGTATATTATAAGTAAGTAATTCTTATAATGCTCTAATCGACGGTAAGTTTATTAGAAAGTAAAACAAATATTTGTTTTCTTACAATCATTAATATCAAACGTAAAGTTCTTTGTGAATTAATTTTCAAATTGACAGTCAAACGTACGTTGGGCATTACAGGAATTATATAATTTATTCAGGGTTATATTCCAAAGTAACGGCCATTTGCCTAAACTTAACAGCTGTATGGAATGTGACAGCGATATGGTTTTCAAACAAAGAGGAAAACGTGGTCCACAGTAGTGTACTCGCTGTGATGATTGATGACAATAATTCTTACGAAACAATTGTAAGAGTCGTTTACACGGATGGGTGACATATTAATATTTTTGAGAATAAGAATCTAAGTAAACATTCTGTATGTTTTTTTAATGATGACGATGATTGAAGACGCGTTGGGCTTAATTGATAGTGGTCTCGGGTTCGATTCCCTTTATGGACAAACATTTGTTCCTTTGATATTTTCTATACCCCTTACTAATAAAAGTTGAGTAACGGTTGTGTAGCTAATCCATGCTTTGTCCTGATCTGTCAAATTCAAATGTCACAATCACAGATAAGGACAAAGCATGGTTTAACTATACCACGGTTTCGGTAGAAGCTAAGCTATTATATAGATTCACACAGGACTCGATTAAGTTATATTAAGGAGATAATTCTTAGTTAAGTTAGTCTAAGTTGATGCAACTGTTGATTAAGCAACGATGGGGCTGACATAGACGCTAAAAGAGAATCCAAGTCCATAAAAAAAAAACTTACTCAACGTTTATTAGTAAATATGTTTATTGTTGTCTAGTACCCATAGTACCAGCCTAGAGCTTAGTTTAAGACTAGGTCAATTAGTTCTAGATCATTTCTTGATATTTATTGATCGCTATGTGCGTGCGTGTGGCAACGTAGCTCTTAAACGTGCGAATCGATTTGTATACGGTTTTTGTTAATTGAAATGAGATTTTGTAGCGGTGGTTCTTAGCCACGTTTCATGGAAATCGGAGTTGTCAGCTCTGAGAGAAAAGGTCACCATAACATCTGTCTAATAGTTGTTTGTAGTGTAGTAGCGCTATAGTGTGGTGTGCCCCCGCAGCCGGCGTGTGCGGAGTCGGTGTCCCCGCTGTCGCCGACGCCGTCGCCGGGCGGGTCGGTGGGCTCGGGCTCGGGCTCGTCGGGCTACTGCAGCCTGGCGCACGCCGTGCCCGCGCACGCGCACCACGCGCTGCTGCAGCTCACCAAGTACTACACGTTCCTCTACGTCGCGCATAATCTCTGGGAGCAGGCCGATTCCTTGTGCCGCCTTAGACCTAATCAAGGTATGTCTTATTTTATTACTTCATTTTTTTTAAATATGTTTTGGCGAAATATATTTAAACGAGTGGTTTCGATAATAATTGAATTGAATAATTGATTAGGTATTCTAAAAAAAACCTATAAATGATTTGTCTCATAAGCAATCTAAATTTTTAATTATTGTTTACTGAGATTTTTTTTAAATATTATCAGTGTTTTATTAAAGTTTTTAATTACGCGGATGGTTGTCATTTTGTTTGTAACGACTTGTTTTTTTTACCTTTAAAAAAACATGTGGCTCTTTAAGAAATTTGTTTATTTTTTTCTCAGAACATAATCAAAAATAAAAGTAGTTTGCTTTTGATACAAAGTAAGCATGTTTTTTTCAGAACATCATTTATAAAAAATCCAGTTTTCAATTGTTGCACTGTGATATGATTAATTTTACCATTAAGCTGAAACTTCCTTATTTACCGCTGAATGAATATGTTTCGCAGTGAATACAAATTATATGTTTTTTTACAGACCTATTTATAGCAGTCGACCGCAAGTGCGGCCCGCTAACACTCTTCTCGACGTTCCGTCACCTGGTACAATACGTGAGACACGCTATCTCTCTCCTCAAACATGCACCTCAGGAGTAACCGCGTGCCGCCTACCCTCACATACTAAAGGGTTACAGAAAAGTTAGCAGGCAAAGAGTTAATATAACCTGATGGAAATTCTGTTTACCGTACAGGTAATACAGTTTTAGTCAAAATATAAGTCGCTTCGGTTACCAATGCACCGATGTTAGTGGAAAAAGTTGTAGTATTGCAATTTGCAGTCTCCTTCGTGTATAAATCGGAATTTAAGAATGCATAATGAATTGTACTGTACTGTTTTTTTTTAAAGTTCGTTGTGTACACTTTGAACTTGTGTGAACATGTTCAGGTACTGGTGACTATGGATCAGACTTATATTTTGGTTAAGTGTACATGGAGATTTCCACGCTCCGCTAATCGCTCGTCATAGCTGTTTTTGTTTAACGAGAGTTTATTTCAAGCAAGAAATAAATAAAATATGGTCAGTCGCGTCTTATTTCCTATATTTCGATTTAAACTAAAATATGCAACTTATTTGAAATAATGCTGTCTAAAACTATGCAGTAGGTAAGATGCGACTGCACTGAAATATGTGACGCAAAAAAGAATCGAATGTAATGGTGACTTTTAGCGTAATTATGAGCTTTGAGCGTCTATCGATCAGCCAATCGCGAGTGATTTTTATAAAGATAAAGATTCGTGTGATCAATAGAAACTCGTTGACTGTCGGAGGTGTTCAGAGTTGACTAAACATCCCTATTGCGCTACGTTTCATTCGGATTACAAACCTATTTTTAATTTGATTAAAACATAAATTTATTTAGTTTAATATTTTGGATACAAAAGAACGAACCTCATATAGATATCAAATCATTATTATTGTAAAGTTCCGTTTTTCAGTGAAATCTTCTCTAAAAGCATTTTCGGCACTAGGCAAATTCACTTAAAACAATGAATAATTAAAATATATGTTTTTAATTGCGTTAACTAATTATTTATTTTAAATTTATAGTTAATTATTAATTTATTTTAAATTATTATTATTTATTTCAAATCTAAATCAATGGTTTCAATTAAACAATAAATTATTGCGTCTATTGAAAATTGCTTGTAGATAGGATACAACTGATAAAATAGAACTTTTATTTGGTGTATGAACCTACTTTTATTAATCTTCTTAAACCTTGTGGCCTCTCAGGGCTACTGAAAGATGTCCAAAACTTGAAGCCAAGTGGTTGGTGTCTCCACAGACGATGACCAAAAATGTACAGACAGAAACGGTTGCTTAGCAACGAGCCCTGGTTCCAAAACCGAATAAACTTAAGTGATAGAGTAATCATATCGTAAGTGTTTTTCGTTGTAGTACCTTCTATCAGAACGACGTCGTGAAGACATGAGGATTCGTTTAGTTCAGGACTTAACGAAGATATTTCGAGTGTGGGCCAATTGAGTATATTCTCATTATGCATGGGATCACTTCTCTTGTAGGGTTTCGCAATAATTCTACTGGTTTTATCCGCGTATACTTTGCTTGTTACTGTGAGTGTGTTAGAATGAGAGCTTTAAACTACTTTGTTATTTAAGCGGTTAGGTTACGGTTCATATGGGACGGACGACGCGTTGTTTTGTAATCAGAAATTGTGATTTATTTGGTCACTTTAAGACATAAATCATTTATATTCCTGATGAGGAGCAGCAACGTGCGTTATCGGAGTTTCATATGTAACAACTCCAACTACATCCGTATGTCTTTTCCATAGCAACATTGCGCATTATATCAAGCGATGTTCCTGAAACTTCTTCCAGTTTTCAACTCAGCAAACTATGAGATTCCGCTAGGTCAGCCAACAAATGTTTAAAACACTTGTATTTGTTCCTATATTTCGAGTAGCTACTGAACAATGTTTGAGCAAAACGGACTTGTCGTGTTATTACTATATGGATCATATTTTCGTATATACATATCATGTAGTTCGGTGACACTCAGGCGAGTAGACGAGTTTAGTGGTGGTGATTCGTGATTCATAGAAAAGCATGTTTGGGACGACAATAATACTCTGTAAGGGAGATAGAGTAGACTCCGAAAAGTATGATCCACCCGAAGCAGGCGATCCGCGGGGACCCTGGAAATCAACTGTAGAACAAAACAATTCGATTCAGAATAAAAAAAAGTGCAAAATATATTTTTAAACTTGAACTTTTAAAAGGTACAATCAGTGACGAGAAAATTTCTATGAAATGTGGCGATTAATAATGATAAGTTGATCAATCGATTGTGTATTCGAACTAGAAGACAAGTTGAATGTAAAATAGTTAATATTACTTTGAAACAAAAAAACTGTAACACCAATGATTATATTTCTCTCGGTTGTTCATCAAATTTATGTTGTGATTGTACATACATAATAATTATTATATTATACATTTTGTAATGAATATACATGTTAGTGCCAGATAGGTTTTTGTATGGAGGTTTACAGCGTGCGGCGCTCGGGACAAAACGTTGTATTGTATGTAATTAGAACGACAAGACGATGCCTTGTACATAGTTTATTGTAAGAAATGTGTAGTTTTCAATTTATGTTTTAATTTATATGTACACTATATTTACATTTAAGCGGACAAGGAAATATAACATAATAAAGTTTGGATAGGGAACTATATGAGCGTTCGGATGCGTGCATGAATGAGCCAGGCGTGGATTTTTTTTAAAATAAGACAGTTTGTATATTTTTAAAAAGTGGATATTGTAAATGTATGTAGAGGAGCTTGCAGCGATCGGTTAGTGGTCGATAGTTAGGTTAAGCGTTACCGGCGACAGTTACCGCCCGCCCGGCTTCCGACTATTGGTACTTACTACCCGCACAAATTATACATTTTAGTTGATTATTATTTATTGTGGCATTGTATAGTTAACTGCATACTAAGCGAAGTTTACTTAATTGCAACCAATGTGAGGCAATATTAGCAATCTGAAGCGTTCAAGTGCCTTCGGGAACAGCGGTTCTGCGTCGCGACCTGCGTAGACACGGCGGGGCGCTCGCTACGCTCGGCGTCGGCGCCGATTACCAAATAACGGGGCCTCGATCAATACCGTGCAGAATCAATATCACAAATGCATCTCGACCGGAAACTCGCATCTATGTACTTGGTTTTTTTTTGTTATTGTTCCTAGTTCTTAAATTTTGCGTTAACGCGGTGTATATTTTTTTTATATTGTTTTTTTATGTTGCTTATTTAATTTTAGGACCCTTCCCTTCGTAATTAAGTTGACAAAATGTGCTTGTTAAAGCTCTGACATGCATTTTCTGACATAAAGCTAGTGCCTATTCAATTATTGATTAAATAAATCTTTATATTTTATTAAGAAATAAATCGTATGTGTTAGATGAACATGAAAAGTTTCATCAATTTATCATCACATATAATTTAAAATTAAACTATAACTGATGAGTTATGCTGAGCACCGAATCAAAGTCGACCAAACCTAGATGTTTCAGACCCATGCCTTCAACAAATGCAAATCAAATTTTGTTGAAAATCACAATGAACCTTAAAACTAAAACCAAATTCTATTGTCATTTTTTTAATGTATAAGTTAAAGAACAAGTGAGACGCCATCCAAGCGTCAGGCAATTGTTTTTAGAGAATTGTAAAATACTGTTTTTTCTTATTGTCGTAGCAATCTTGTGTTGATAGCATGTATAGTTTGTTTTTTTTTATATTCGCGTTAAGAATATGTATAAATTTGTTTTCTCTTAATTTTATTATTTGTGTAACTGTACCTTATGTTATTGATGATAGAATACATTAATTTTTATGTATGATTTTTTTGTTTTTGTTTATTTTGCCTTTTCCTTTTGTTTTGGCTTTTTGTGTGTTTGTCTCCGGATTTTTGAACTTGATTACTTTTTGTTCAACATTCTCTTATTATTTTGAGTATAATGGGAGAGATTGAATAACAATATTTACTTCAAGAAAAAACTTAAAACGCACATTCAAAACATCACATAAAATATACAGATCTCGCTTCACCTGTACTCCCGACTTTATTTAAATATGTATAATTTTATGATGTTTTTTGTATTTAACTAATAATATCATAAACAATAGTCGCCTTAAAAATATTCACCTAAAGTGACACCACCACGCCCATCTGTGTCAAGACAAAATGAGCAATTTGATAGCTATTGTAGTAAGGTCTACGTGCACAGGTGTGGTTATCAATTGCAATAGCAAGTCTCTTTATAGCTGCCATTTTAGATTAATAGTGAAGAATAGCTATTGTGGATTCTGTGCTGTAAAAAACAATTATAAATATACAAATAACAATTATTAGTATTCTAATTAGTCTAGTTATATGTTTATTACAATCGCAACTATACACACGGTGTCATTTAAACACAGTCATCGCTAGTATAGTTCAGGAAATATGACTTATTTCACTTAGATTTTTTTTTAAATATCAAACAAAGGTAAACGTAAAACTGCCCTCGTTCGAAAAAAAACCCAATGTGTTGAAAGGTAAAGGGTCCGTTCACACAGACCTGTTCGGAGAGGAGAACAGATTTTTATCACGTTGGAAACAGAGTTTTGAGTCATTGTAATAAGGTTTATATTTGCATGTTCACTTTTGACAATTGGTAATAACAAAAAACACATGCTAAAATAAACCTTATTACAATGAATAAAAACTCTGTTTCCAACGTTATAAAAATCTGCTCTCCTCTCCGAACAAGTCTGTGGGACCCTTAACCTTTCAACAATGAAGTGATTTCGCCAGTGTCAAGTATATATACGTATAAATCAATATAGCAATAAAACATAATCCAATCTTCTCTAGGAAGATTGGGGGCAACGTTGTACGGTGATATGTAGGACAGAGGCCAAGATAGTTTTAACCTCTGTACCACTGCCAGTCCACTTGAAACGAGAAGTAAGATGCCAGGATACACGAAATAAGTCCAAGTCTTCTATCACTGCAACACAAAGGCATTAAAAGTACAAATAACTAACAAAAAAACTTTGAACACCTAAATTCACAAAAATAAAAACTAAAACAAATTACACATCCGCCATCTTTTGAGGTTGCAAATGGCCTCCAACAGTTTTGTCCGTTTAACAAAGCCCTGCTTTGTCCTTATCTGTCATTGTGACATTTAAATTCGACAGATTTTTGAAGTTTTAATAGTAATTGTTGTGATATTATATATTAAAAATGAGCAGACGTATCCAAGTAATGTTGATTGTCAAGTAAATAACTATTTACAAAAAAGTCATAAACAAAAATCAATAAACAAATTCGATAGGATGAGTAGCCAGTACAACAACAGATAAGGACAAAGCAGGCCTTGGGAAACTCCACGTTTTTTAATAAGGGCAATGAAGTACTGTAGTTTTACTTTGGCTACGTCAAGAGTGTTTAATGAACCCACTAATACCACAATTGATAGATAACACAGTCGTCAGCCATAACATCTTACCTCGGAAATATCTGAACAGACGACTCTATTACTAATATACGACTATAACTTCATATTAGTACAGAGGAATCAATCATGTGGAGTCACTTTATGGCAGAAGGAGCGAGACCTCTATTCTGTTATACTGGAGAAAACGAACGGCAAATGGACGTAAACCACCTTGAATATTGGAAATCGTTAATTCATCGCAAAGGAGACGTGCTTTTTGAAAACAGTACATAACTGCCGTGACTGCGAATTGAACTGGTTGAATATGACTATGATAATAATTCTCCTTTTCGTAGAATTTGCTACTTCCAATACTTACGGTAGTTGACGTCCATGTGGCGTTCGTTTTTTCCAGCCTGTAAGTATATTGTTGAACTTATACTTAGTAGCTCCTACTGCTAAGTGAATAAGAGCTAACATAACGTCAACAATATGAATACGATATAAAAACAAGCTGGGCTAAAACAAATGAAATAAGCCCCCCCATTAGGCTTCACTAAGTTGCATTTTGCAAGAATATAGTTTAGTTTAGTTTATTTATTTATCAATGTAATGTTACAATATAGATTGCATTGCATGTCAAAAAATACGAAATTACATTGATATCGTCAACAAAACATTAATACAAAATGATAAAATAATATTAAAATAATACAATAATATAATAACACTCAAATAATCAAAAACAACAATGATAAACAAGTAATAAATGGTCAGTTTCCGATGTCAATACACAAAACTAATACCTAAAGGTCAAATATCAATAATAATTTTACAATTTAAGTTGCATATATTCGTCGACAGAGTATAATGGATTATCCAATAAAAGGTTTCTCAGCTGATCTCTGAGAACCCCTCTCTCTCTGCTGGTTTCTGAGTCGAATGCTTCGTCGGATGTTACATTTTTAAGTTTAGCGGGAAATGGGAATATATACACCGTGTTTTTTTTGATTTACGATAACTTCGGCATAATACTAGGTATATCTATAGAAACTAATTGGTAGATTAGATTTTTAAATATTGCAAAAAAAAAATTTTTTTCAGTTTAGAACAAAATAATGAAATCTTTTATCTTTGGTCATTCTAAAAGGGCCTTTAGAGTTACCTAGCTAATAATCAGTGTCAAATACGTCTATGTTGGCGTGACATACACACACAAGTAAAGATAACACTTGACAGGTACAAGTCACTTTAGATTGACGCGTATACAAACCTAACAATTGGAAACTCTTTACTCATACGTATTAAAAGAAAATTGTTGTTATCAATTAAGAGCCTTTTACACTAGTTTAACGTGATTAACTGATTAAATTTAAAAATTAAATATCTTTAAAACCGTTAGACTTATCATTTGTCTGTCTTCGGGAAATTAACTTTGTTTGACCTAAAGAACGTTCCCTTAAAGTTATCGTAAATCAAAAAAAACACGGTGTATATATATTATGTATATGGGAAATGTCATACAACTTTATAGGTTAGTTCAATAAATAGCCGTTCCGACTTCATCTGAAAGTATCTAAATATTAACTATAATGTAGCCTTAAGTATCACTGCCAATATCTGGGTGTAAAAGCAGCACAGTATCCTCAATATCCACCAGAATGCAATTTATACCTATCAATTAATCGTATATACACTTTACAGTCGTCGCGTCGTCGTGTCGTAGAAACGCTGCAAGCTCGTTAGGCTTCACGCACACTCGATTGTACAAACTCGTGTGAAACCAGCCTTTATCATAGTCATGCGCTTTTTGTATACGATTAGTAGGCGTTGATTAAAAGTATATTTGAAAAATATAAAGTTTCCAAAATTTTGGTAACGTAGGAGGCGGGTTTTTTTGACGGTTTGCGTTAAGATATTAACGACTGCGCCTGAATAATTTCCACCAGATAGCAATGATAACATAGTATAGTTATAGTAATCGGTTAGGTGCGTAACTTCGTGGTTTAGGTCACAGTACGGAATAGGTTATATGCGCCTCGGTTACAACTCCAAACAAACGCTCTTAGAAATGAGACTGTAGTGTCGCAATTCGCAGTTAAATTTAAACGAAGATAGCCGAGGCGCAAAATTTACTTCGTTAATTTGCAATAATAAGTAAGTAATTATTTATGAATTTTTATGATGTGATACTTCACTTGCAATTAATTGTAGCAATAACTTAACACCAAAAACAACAATCAATCTTCATACATTTTGATGTTTATATTTATTATATACTGTTTGTTTTCGAGTCACCTCGTAACGGTTAGTATTAAAATAAGTAAATACAATTATAAATAGAGAAATGTGTTACTACCTCCGAATTTGAAACACTTCCATTCTTTTTCCAATAAATGTGTATTTTTAAAACAAAAGGAGCAATTCCGAATAAATATTTGTACATAGAATAATAAAACGAAATTCTAAATACGTCGCAATTCAAATTCTAAATAGATGTCGCTTTCATAATGAACAATATGGTAAATACACAATAAGTTAAAGGTTTTGTAACGCTTGGTAGTATCCCGTGTTACCTTCCCATGGTTCCCGGCATACCTCAAAAGTCACATAATGAAATAAAACATCAACTTCAAACAATGTACAACTTTAAAATAACTCTTAACGGTATATGGAAATAAAAGTTACAAACATACGCAATCCATACAACAGCAGTAAACCGATTGCCTCGTCACTTGAGCTACAAATGTATTAATAATGTTCATAATTTCGGAAAAGTTTTGGGTCGAACAAATCTTGCAGTCATGTTCATTGTTATGGTGCGGACCAATAGAATCTAAGCTAACATGCGCAAGGCGCGCTCGACATGATCGCGGGCGCCATCTATTGGTTAATATTGGCACAGCTGCGCTTTAGGTGGGTTTCCGATTTGTGATGTCTTACAATAGAAACCATCTTAACTATGAAAGTAAGCAACATATTGATTGAAAAAAACGGTTGGGATCTCTTAGTAAACAAAAGAACACCTGTGATAGGAGATCCCGCTCTTCTCATACCATACTTAACAAAACAAAACAAACATTAAGAAATTGAAAAAATTAAAATTAAAATGTTAGTTAGGTATTGCATTTGCATATGTTTTATAAAATTGCACGGCTTATTCGACCCAAGACGCGTATAAATTTCCGAAGTTTTATGTTTACCTTAGGTGCGCGATAGCACATTGCCTGCGTCCGATCCTTGTTTTTTTTTATAACGATGACATAAAATAATACTTTGGGGACCGTATTAATATTGGACGCAGTGCGTAAGTTCACGAAGAGTGCCTTCTCGTGGCGTATAATTCGAATCAAGAAGCCACACAAAACGTTGGAAGGTGCTTAGGGAAAATTTATTAGCAAATAATAAAAGGGCCAAAGCAATAGGCAATGCTGGCCAAAAGACAAAGATAGTACAAGAGTATTACACCCATATGTGCATTATTGCGCATAGGTACAACGTTTTTCTTTGAGTACCTATTGCCTTGTCGGTGTGGAAGTGACTTTTGAGTTTTGCCTCCTGTAGCCATTCAGTGTGTTAGTTGTTAGTTTGTATATATGGCTGGATTTTTCACGTACATAGACGCTAAGATTGGGGGATTGTATTTGTTTCTTTTAGAATTAAATAAAGTTCAAAGAGAATAGACAAATCGTGCCTTAGCCTCTCCAATTCAGTTTGGACTCAAACAAAATGTCGCTGCTGTCTGAAAATTCGATTGCGATTTAAAATTAAATTAGTGTAGGAAGTAAACGAAGCTTTGAAGTATAATAAAGTTTCGAAACATTTCTTTGTGTTGTGAGGACTTTTGGTGTGTTTATTTTGAATGTAAGTTCTAAATGTTTTTGTTTTCACGCAATCGGAACTTCATTCGTCGTCTATTCAAGGGTCGAGTGCACAAAGGATATATTTTGTAAAGACTAAGAAATTATCGTTTTTTAATGATCACTTAACACCTTTGTGCACTTGGCTTACGATTATTTGTTTGACAAGGTTCGAACTCCATATTAGCGCACTGTATGATACGCACGAAAGATATTATACAATTGTTTAAGCCCCTAACGCAATAATGTTATCGAAATTTCTTTCTATTTGATGTTGTAACTGATTATATTTACATTTATGTAAGGAACGTAGATCAGTATATGTCGTAGCAATAATTTAAGTATGGCAATAAGTTAGTTCGTGCTTGATACTAATACGACCCGACCCGGCTGTATGTACACCGCTTCATTGTAAGTACCTATTATAAGTTAAACTATACTTCTCGACGTTTTCCAAATATATATTTTGTATCGCACGTGGTTAGAACTAGTGTAAGCTGGCTTCCTCTATACTGCGAGGGCGACCTGTTTATTCACACCATTCGTTTCTCCGAGCTTTACATACCTACTAATGAATTCCAGACCAATATTATTTTGACTTCTCGAGTCAAGAGTAAATTATTAGTGTAAGATGAAGTGCCAAGAGTCGCGAATTCTTCTTTCCTAAGTGCAATTCCTTCTCAATTATATCTATATATTGTATTGTATTTATATGCATTCGCCTGTCACCACTTCAGGCAGCACCATCGCCTATCTCGCTCTAGTATGTTGTCTGAGAGATATTTTTAATTATTCTATGTGAAATTTTAACACTTTTTACGATCACCAAAGAGTTATCAACATAATACAATAACAAAAGGTTAAAGGGAATAAATAAAAGTATCTCATTAATAAGCGATAAAATGTGCAAAACGAACGAAGAACGCGTATATTAAGTAACAGTAACAGCTAACGTTAAATATTCTAAATTTATGTTTTGTAGTGGATGTTTTATATTATAAATAGCGTAAAACATGACGCCCGACTTGTGTCGTTCGTAACAGTAGAGGCGGTCGGAGCTAATACATAACGCCAGGAAGACCGAGGCGGTTTTTCTATTAGGGACGGGCGGACTTTCATCGTCAAGTAGACGCGTAAAATTAAGGGACAAACAAATTATAGTATAAAATTGTTTACCAAGCGCCTACCTGGCGTTAGACGAAAATATTATTTTTCTTAGATCATTATATTGTAAAATGGTAAAGTATAGAATATGCGCGAGGCGGGTGCAGCGGCGCGGGGGGGGGATTAAGAAGTTATTTTTTTACGAGCCGCGGCCGACGCGCACGCATCCTCATATTTGTTATGTTTAAGAGGAAATATCTATTGTCTATTCCAAGGGTTGAATAACCAGCAACACTTTTTTATATTATAATAATTATAGAAATTATTATTGAGCCCGTTGTTTCTTTTGAAGACTTTACCCGTAGTTCGTTTGAGCGGTTTCCCAGCGATGCCTATCAAAAAATATACCTTGCCATCGCATTCAGACACAATCTTACAGATAATTAAGGGTCTCCCCAGACCTATCGACGCAGAATCGGCTTGTGACGGTAAGAAAAAGTTTTGTGTCCATAGGAGCGAAAACGACGTCGTTCCGTTCGCAACGCCAAATCGAGCCGAGCCGAGCTGAGCGACGACTTTTTCACTCTTACTGCACGATTCTGGCACCACGTACCAGGAAAGCATAATATCTGAGAAGTCACCACCAAAGAGGCGTTCCATATAGTCCGTATGGTTGGTAAAATAAAAGGCAATATGCATGGATATTTTAAATAACATTTCTCAACTAAATATGAAATACCGTAAGATCAACAAAACTGAAATTAAAATTAAAAATTGCCAAGAAATACGGATGATACAAGCATTTTAAACTGCTAATTAGATCGCGATTAAACAGAGAGATCCGATATGCACTGTGACGTCATGTAACACGTCGGCCATATAAACTCCATGTTAAATACTGTTTTGCTAGAAAGAGACCTTCATTGTCTTGGTTATTTTTGAGTGTTGTTTGTTAAATGACTCAGCTTTTATTGAAACTGTGAAAAAACCTATAAATATTCCCTATTGGTAATAAAACAAGCCTGTTGTTACTAACTCCGTTTATTACACGTCTCTACGATTGTGTTTCTTTTTCTTCTTCTTGCCACTGTCTCGGGACTCGATCAGCTGATCCAGTTCCTTGCTGTCGTCGCCGAGTCGCTTCTCGCCACTGTAAGTATAATTTTATAGGTGAGTAATATGAATAAGTATCTGATTACACAAATTAAATCAAGGTTGTCTGGAAGAGATCGCTATTTAGCGGTAAGACCGCCTGTTGTATACCTATAGTTTAAAATGTACTGTTCCGTGTTTTTTGTTTTTTGGTGTTCAATAAAGAGTATTTGTATTGTATTGTATTGTATTAACCTACCTAGTATTTCTAGTACCAAGTTAAGGTTGTTATATAACCAGAGATCGGACAAATGGACGTGATTACTCGCAATAATGTGGACATGGCTCCAAATATATTAAATAAACAAATTAAATTACTTTAATTTATTACTTGCCCTAAAATATTTTTGATCCTTTGCAAGACAGTAGTAGGTAAATAATTTAATAATTTTCCATGGTTGGTTTATTTCTTATCACGGCTAAAATAAACTTATGAGGTGAAAAGCTCCTTTCGCAATCCACGGATGTTAATATAGCAAACTTAAGTAGATTAATATTATTGCCCACTCCTTACGTCTTTGTATTATTTATTTATTACTGTCTTGCAAAAGGATCAACATTAATGTTATAGTAGGTAAGTAATCAATTAATGTACCTAATTTAATTTGTTTAATTAAAATCTCTTGGGGAGAAAAAATCGCTGTGGAAAACCTTGGGGAAGGCCTTTGTCCAGCAGTGGACGTCTTGCGGCTGATAATGATGATGATGATGAATTAAAATCTTTGGAGTCCTGTCCACATTATTGCGAGTAATGACGCCCATTCCTCCGATCTCTGTATACAGGGTTATTGGTAAGTCGACCTATTCCCGTTAGGAGGTGATAAGGGTGACTATTTGCGATAATTTTGACCCCCATATGCATTATGCAAAAGTGAACCATTTTTGAGTTATCGCAATTTTTAGTTTTTTTTTAAATTAGTCGGAAATTCAACTTGAAAAATTTATTACAAGAAAAGTATCAATTTAAATCTTTTTTTTTCTTCTGATTTACAAAAACGATTAAACACTGGTTATTTCTCAATATTAAAACAATAATTATCGGCCCAAATTTAAAAAAGCGAGACGGAATACGAATTTTTTTCAATATTTTTTGCGATCGCTTTCCACTAAAATGCCTTAAAAACAAAAAAAAACGTTATGAAACTTGGCTTGCAGATTATTTTAAAAACTTAACTGTTTTCTTAGCTCTCCAAAAATGCATAACAAGTAGGAAACTATTTGGGAAAAAACTGAAAAAAAAATCATCACAAAGGAAGCGGGCGGAAACTAAAGTCACAAATGCCACTTCAAAAATAAAAATTAAAAACATACCGAATTTACATCAACTTTTTTTATTTGCTTTTGTACAAGATGAACTTGTTTTTCGTACGAAATATTAAAAAAAAAATCTGTACACGTTTGAGAATGCGAGGCCGAAAACTAAAAAATACATGTTTTTTTATCAAACTCCAACATAAATTACACGAAAACAGAAAAAATTACCAATACATTTGGCTGACCGAAATTAGTCTGACTAACTTAAAATAAAACTAAAAATACTTACTTTTTCCATAAGTTAATGTTGTTATTTGTGTTTACGAGTATAACAGTTAGTTTTAATAGCTCGTTAGAAAGCTGGAAAAACGTCAATGTTTTATGTGTAATTTGCACGCCAAATGTATTGGTAAATTTTTCTGTTTTCGTGTAATTTATTTTGGAGTTTGATAAAAAAACATGTATTTTTTAGTTTTCGGCCTCGCTTTCTCAAACGTGCACAGATAATATTTTTTTTAATATTGCATAAGAACAACAAGTTCATCTTGTACAAAAGCAAATAAAAAAAGTTGATTTAAATTCGAAATGTTTATTAATTTTTATTTTTGAAGTGGCATTTGTGACTTTAGTTTCCGCCCGCTTCCTTTGTGATGATTTTTTTTTCAGTTTTTTTCTGATAATTTCCTACTTGTTATGCATTTTTGGAGAGCTAAGAAAACAGTTAAGTTTTTAAAATAATCTGCAAGCCAAGTTTCTTAACGTTTTTTTTTGTTTTTAAGGCATTTTAGTGGAAAGCGATCGCAAAAAATATTGAAAAAAATTCGTATTCCGTCTCGCTTTTTTAAATTTGGGCCGATAATTATTGTTTTAATTTTGAGAAATAACCAGTGTTTAATCATTTTTGTAAATCAGAAGAAAAAAAAAGATTTAAATTGATACTTTTCTTGTAATAAATTTTTCAAGTTGAATTTCCGACTAATTTAAAAAAAAACTAAAAATCGCGATAACTCAAAAATGGTTCACTTTTGCATAATGCATATGGGGGTCAAAATTATCGCAAATAGTCACCCCTATCACCTCCTAACGGGAATAGGTCGACTTACCAATAACCCTGTATAACCCAGTAGGCAATTTCTTAAATAATGGTCGATATGACGTGACTATCAGTTTCAAGAGTCAACGTTTTGAAAGTTTTTTTCAGTATTGTATTGTATCGTAAAAACGTTAAAACAACAAACCCTGAAGAAAAACAAACACAAAAAAAATGGTGAACGGGAGTTAGGCTCGCGCTAATTCGATTCCAAATTGATTTTAAATCAGAATATAATAAAACCTAATGCGCGGCGGTACGGAACCCTGCGTGCGCGAGTCCGACTCGCACTTGAGAGGATTTTCTCAAGACACCGTTCGAAAATAGCGTTCAGGATAGTTTTGAGCTGTGACTTACGACTACAAAACAAACACAAATATCACTCGTCCATCTATAGCCTATTTTCCAGCCAGAATGCATGTGGCCTACCATTGGATTTACAACAGAAACTATAGGCATATTTAGAGACATGGTTGCTTAAAACAATTGACAAATTTGACGACGCGCTGGCCTAGTTGGTAGTGACCCTGCCTACGAAGCTAGCGGTCCTGGGTTCAAATCCCGGTAAGGGCAGATATTTGTGTGATGAGCAAGAATATTTGTTTCTGAGTCATGGATGTTTTCTATGTATTTAACTATATATTTCTCTATATAAGTATTTATATCGTTGTCTAGTACCCATAGTACAAGCCTAGAGCTTAGTTTGGGACTAGGTCAATTGGTGTGACATTGTCCCCTGATATTTATTTATTTAAATTAAGTTTTGTTATTATGAATGTGACGGCACCATTGTTGGACATCCTTTATAATCTAACCCTTATCTTCTGTAGTGTACCATAAGAATCAAGTGTCCATCTATAGCCTATTTTCCAGCCAGAATGCATGTGGCCTACCATTGGATTTACAACAGAAACTATAGGCATATTTAGAGACATGCTTGCTTAAAACAATTGACAAATTTGACGACGCGCTGGCCTAGTTGGTAGTGACCCTGCCTACGAAGCTAGCGGTCCTGGGTTCAAATCCCGGTAAGGGCAGATATTTGTGTGATGAGCAAGAATATTTGTTTCTGAGTCATGGATGTTTTCTATGTATTTAAGTATATATTTCTCTATATAAGTATTTATATCGTTGTCTAGTACCCATAGTACAAGCCTAGAGCTTAGTTTGGGACTAGGTCAATTGGTGTGACATTGTCCCCTGATATTTATTTATTTAAATTAAGTTTTGTTATTATGAATGTGACGGCACCATTGTTGGACATCCTTTATAATCTAACCCTTATCTTCTGTAGTGTACCATAAGAATCAAGTGTCCATTATTGGTTCTTGTTCATTAATGGTTTCATCACCCTAGCATATTTTGAATGAAGCTCACCTAGAAAAAAATTAGGACAAATTTTGATGAGTCAGACTCGCACATGACCAGTTTAATCGATTTTCTGGTCACCT